>CM029383.1:23991775-24018579 GCA_017165825.1 Hepsetus odoe
CTGAGTACTGTACTCCAGAGAAGAACAGAGATCTGAGTACTGTACTCCAGAGAAGAACAGAGAGAGCTGAGTACTGTACTCCAGAGAAGAACAGAGATCTGAGTACTGTACTCCAGAGAGAAGTGAGTAATGTGCTTTAGGAAGATCTGAATGCTGTAGATCTGGTAAACCTAGTCTAGATAAATTTGAGTACTGTAGTCCAGAGGGAGCTGAGCTGAGGGAGCTTTATGAGGACTGGCTCCAACACCCCCATCACCCTGTTTAAGATAAGCAGCTCTGAGAATGGGTGGATGAATAGATGGATGGATGGATGGATGGATGGATTATGACCCTATATCGATGACCTAAACCAGAAAACCACATGATATTTCCTTTCAGCCATATTTTATTGTTTAAAGGCTCTGATATAAAACCAAAACGAATCAGTGCCAGAGCCTGCAGGAGAAATATGCAGCGGTGTACAATCACCGCCAAAAACCTTCAATCAAGGCTACCTGGAACAGAAAGAAGGCCAGTGAGAAAGAGAAGGTAAGACGGTAGAGCAGCAGCGGTGGCAGAAAACAGATGTTACAGTTGTGCTGCGTTTACAAATTTTACACTAGACATCAAACGCAGTCACAGTCCTTATAAAAGGGTTCTGCAGACTGAAGTGCAGCCGGATTACTGTTATGATCTGCTGTATATCAGTCTGTCTGGTGCAATTTCCATCCTTCACACACTTCATGCCCAGTTTAGGTAATGTGCTGCAGTTTGATTGGCTCAAAGCTTGGCCCCTGTAATCCTGTCCTTACAAGATGGTGGAGAGAAAATCTGACAATTAATTGTTTCATACTGTGCAAAAATCCTGGGCCTCTCATTTCTTCCTGTTTTCCTCCCAGACTTTCTTGTTATTTTTAATGTGGAGGACCAGTTCTCCAGATCTTCCTGAAGGACAGTGTTGTTGTCTCTCATGTTCAGTCCAGTCTCTGTACCTGAGCAGTTCTCCAGATCTTCCTGAAGGACAGTGTTGTTGTCTCTCATGTTCAGTCCAGTCTCTGTACCTGAACAGTTTGATAGTTCTGTGTTGGTTAATCCACACAGTGATCTACGTCTGAACCTTCGAGCAGAACAAAGCGTCTAACTGAAGACATGAAGGATATCAGGTGATTCGTATACTGCTGATGCTGAGTGGGTGGAACCCCTTTATCTAGAACCTTGTATNTAGTTCTGTGTTGGTTAATCCACACAGTGATCTACGTCTGAACCTTCGAGCAGAACAAAGCGTCTAACTGAAGACATGAAGGATATCAGGTGATTAGTATACTGCTGATGCTGAGTGGGTGGAACCCCTTTATCTAGAACCTTGTATCTTTAAGCACTTTGCAGCCTGAAAAACATTTGATCCTGTTTCTTTCATTTCATCTACAAAATAAGACAAAGGTCTAACAGTTTGATGGCAGGAAGTCGGACCTTTGCATCAACAAGGTGAATCCTTGGAAAAGAAATTCGGGGGTTTGCATGGAAAGTCTTGCATGATGTCTGCCAGAAGTTTGCATACAAATTGTCCAACGAGTCTCTTTTTATTAGGAGGACACTCTGATGAAGATAAACACACGTCATGACACATTAGTTCTAAACATTTACTGTATTTTATTTATTTTTTGGAATAGAAAGAAAAGATACTTATTTTTTTGGGGTAAGGGTTGCCAGATATGCACTCATTAAGTTATATTCTTTTATAGAGTGTCAGCGGGACATGGACATTGTCATCGTTTTGGACGGCTCCAACAGCATCTACCCCTGGGAGGACATTACTAGGTTCCTGGAGAAGTTTCTCTCAAAGATCGAGATCGGCCCGGCCAGGGTTCGGCTCCTCTTTTCTTGAATCGTAATTTCCTAAAAAAATAATCTGGGACTGATGATCACAATCAGGAAAACTGATCCCGAGACATTTTTCTTTAAAATGCCTAAAATTTCTTACGGTTCTTACTTTTAAATTGCTTCCTAAATTATTCTAATGTATTATTCATGACATTATTATTCAGGTTAACAAGACTGTAATTCAGGTCCTGAGCTCTTTCGATCTCTTTTTGATGAATTCGATTACGTAACTGGGACATGTCGTCCATCATGTCCTATCAGTGGTTCCAACCGTGCAGAAGCTGTGAGCTCTAATAAATCTTACTGGATACGGAATCATTCATAGTGGATGCTGAAATATTCATAGCACAGACTGAGTGATTCATTAGGCACACCGAACAACACAGTGAACGCTAAACGGTGATTTAAATATTAAATAATTCATATTATCTGCTTAATAACAAACTCTGGGATTAATAACTTAATTTGGATATAAAAATGTAGTAGTTGCAGAAGCATTCATGGTGGACACTGAATTATTTATATTGGATAATCATTTCTATTGAACATTAAACACTTAGATGCTAAATATCAATAAGCTGATCAATAGGCCTTAGGATAAAACGTCGAATACACTCACTCCTAATTTTAAACCTAATATGTAAAGAGTAAATCTAGAAACTTTGTATTTTAGACAGCTGAAGCTTTTAACAGCCCTGAAAATCTAACGAACATAAAAATAAGAAGTAAAGCCAGAAAAAGCAGCTTTATATGATATTCTTAATTTTATTATAACGATGTATTTTCCTAATTAAGTTCCACAGTTCCTGTGCCACCTCATAGCTTCAGGACGCTCGGTGTGGATTTGCTCTGGTCTTTTACTACAGTCCTCCCTTTAGGACAAAAGGAGACGCCGGAGACGCCGGAGACGCACAGGCACAGGGACGGCAAAATAAAAGTTTTCCTGAATGTGGTGCTGGAAAAATGTGTGGTGGGACACCACATGTTCCACAGCGAGAGTCAGACCAGTGACCTCACGTCAGAAGAAGTCCACTGTCCCACAGAGACTGTAATGTTATGTAATGTTATGTAACGGTGTGTAATGTCCTTTAAAGTGGGCGGTGCCTCTCGTTTCGTCTGAGCAGGTGGGAATCGTGTCGTACGGAGACGACGTCGGCCATGTTTTTAACCTGAGCCAGTTCAACAGCACAAATGAGCTGGTCAAACATGCGGCCTTGATCCCGCAGAGGACTGGACACAAAACCATGACTGCTCTGGGTATCGACACAGCAAGGTACTGGAACCTCTAATCTACCTCTTTCAGCTCGTCCATCTCCTGTCTCCTGTCCTCTGCATCTTCCTCCTCGTCTAAAAGCCTCCTCTTTGTCCTTCCTCTTCTCTTCTTTCCTGGCAGCTCCTTCTTCAACATCCTTCTCCTGATATGCTCCTCGTCTCTCCTCTGGACACGTCCAAACCGTGTCTCGTTTCTCTCACTTTGTCTCAATCACTCATTGTAGATACTGAACAATTCATAGTGGATACTGATTCATGGGGGCAGAGGGGGCAACTTTTTCACAATCGAGTTCTTCACTGGAAAAGGAGCATCATGTGACCCGACATTTTTTGCATGATTAGAGTATTTTACATCCATTGCTGTCCTTCAGTGTCCTCTGAGCTTCTGCTGTTTTCCATCAACAGGAGGGAGGCCTTTGAACCGGAGCGTGGTGGCCGGGAAGGGGTCAAAAAGGTCATGGTTATTGTCACAGACGGGGAGTCACACGACAACTACGAGCTGAAAACAGCAATTAAGAAGTGTGAGGAGAAGGGTATCGAGAGATTCGCCATCGCTGTGAGTTTTCTTGTAAAACCTATAAAACATAAGACTTGCATTTATGAGAACTTCGGGTGGGGACACACCCTGGACAGGTCAGCAGTCCATCACAGGGCAGACACACACACTCACACACGATTCAGCAACTCCCTGGAGGAAACACACAGACATGGGGACAACATGTCCACCCCACACAGAAAGCAGCCAGACTGTCCCGCTTGGGAATCAAACCCAGCACCTTCAGCTGTAGGGCAACAGCGCCACATTTTCTTATTGAAATGAGCGTCAGGACCAATGTATCAAGTTGCTTTTGGGATCTTAAGGTTTTTTTTGGTTTGATTTCACCCTTGATTCCAAACAGAGTCAATCAGCCAAGGCATGTTTAGGGTCTGAGGTTTACATCTGTAGTTCAACCTTCTAGTTTTGAATAATATTGAATAGCACATCAGACAGAAATGGGCTTTTCCGACTCTGTGCTCCTCCGCAGGTTCTTGGTGATTATAACCGGCAAAATAAAACTGCTGAGCAAGTGAAAACATTCATCGAAGAAATCGAGTTCATCGCAAGTGAGAAGAAAGAGGATCATTTCTTCAACGTGTCGGACGAAGCAGCCCTGATCAACATCGTCGATTCTCTCGGGAGCAAGATCTTTGCTTTGGAGGGTAACCTGATAATTATGGATTTCATTAAGAACAGAATCTTCGTTCATTTTGTAGAAATGTATAGATAATGAAGATTTGGATTTATGAGAACCTCAGGGCTGTCCAAACCACTCTTAAAACATTACACTGGTTCTTTACTGGTACTAGACATTTATGTTTGAGCACACAGCTGGTCAACCACTGTCTACTTCCATTTGCTGTGAAGGACGTCATGCAGAACATCTAGTGCAGTTTAAATCTCTAAAATTCATTAAACACTGTTTTAGATGCTACCAGTGTAGTTCTCACCTCCAGCAATCTCACTGTGTTCTCTCTTTTCTTCTGTGTGTCTCCTCTCCGTGTCCTGCAGGCACGTCTGGGAACCACACTTCTTCGTTTGAGATGGAGATGTCTCAGTCTGGCTTCAGTGTTCACACGTCCAAAGTGAGTTTCTTTCAAAAGATAAGTCGTCTGCAGCCTTAAACGTTAATTACTGCATCCAGTCTGAACCCCCAACCCAACACACACACACACACACACACACACACACACACACACACACACACACACACACACACACACACACAGTCTTGAATTGTGATTTTGGCACATTTCGAGCATCTCTTGTTTGGGGTTTGATCCTGAGGACCAGAAGGAAAAATGATGGCATGATCAGTGTATTCCACTGCTGTATCCATGACTGAAGCATGTTTAAATGTTAAACGTTAAACACCGAGAACATTTGTGAGGTTTTTGGAGAAGAGTGACCGGAGTGATCTGTGATTAGAAATGTGTATATTAGAGGGACAGTTCAGATTGGACGAGGTGAACCCTAAACAGGAACAGCCAGAAGAAGAAGAAGAAGAAGAAGAAGAAGAAGAAGAAGAAGAAGAAGAAGAAGAAGAAGAAGAAGAAGAAGAAGAAGAAGAGGTGGTGGTGGTGGTCTAGTGGTAGGGTACTTGCCTACGGACCTCTGGATCAAGAGGTCCCCGGTTCGAATCCCACCTCTAGCACTACCACCACTGGGTCCCTGAGCAAGACCCTTAACCCTGAGTGTCTCCAGGGGGACTGTCCCTGTAATTAGGACATGGAAGTCGCTCTGGATAAGAGCGTCTGCTAAATGCCGTAAATGTAAATGTAAATGTAAGAAGAAGAAGAAGAAGAAGAAGAAGAAGATGTTCAGCTGTAATGGTAAAAGTGAGTCCCTGTTTCACTAAGAGTGTGTATGAAATAAAATGCATTAAAGTGTCCTCTCCTGTAGGCGGGGGTGATGCTGGGAGCAGTCGGAGCTTATGACTGGAACGGCACCGTCGTCATGCAGTCCGGAAAAAATGTCATCGTCCCAGACAGAAGCGCCTTCCACGACCCACTGAAGCAGAAGTACGAGGGCATGGCCGGATATGTGGGTACGTCCTGGATCCAAACACCAGCACACGGGGACACTGTCGCCTTTAAAGGGTCATTTTTTTCATTTGATTTATTTCAACATTAAAGAAAAGGGGAAGACATTTAGATATCGATACTCATTTATGGATATTATGAAGTGGCACTGATGCTCAGTACTGTGCAAGAACCTTCATCATTCATCATTCTGCACCATGTGCAGAAATACTGCTTTATTCCTATCAAACTTATCTTTGGGTAATTGAGGATTAAATGAAAGGAACGGGAGTATCCATACTTATATACAGTACTATCCAATAGTATTGATCCACCCCTCATTTCTGTATTCATTCATATTATGGTGCAGAAATCCTCTTTTCTGCCTCTTTTATCCTTTAAATTGAGCAATTGAATACAAGTAACAGGAGCAAATGTTTTAATGCTCCAGGCTGCAAAGTGTCTAAAGATACAAGGTTCTAGATAAAGTGGTTCCACCCAAACAGCATTTAGCATCAGCAGAAAATGAATCACCTGATCATCTGGAATCATCTGCACCTGTTTCTTCACTGCTTCATGTCTTAAGTTAGACGCTTTGTTCTGAAGGTTCAGACGTAGATCACTGTGTGGATTAACCAACACAGAACTATCAAACTGCTCAGGTACAGAGACTGGACTGAACATGAGAGACAACAACACTGTCCTTCAGGAAGATCTGGAGAACTGCTCAGGTACAGAGACTGGACTGAAAATGAGAACACCGTCCTTCAGGGAAGATCTGGAGAACTGCTCAGGTACAGAGACTGGACTGAAAATGTGAGGCCAAACAAACACTGTCCTTCAGGAAGATCTGAGAACTGCTCAGTACAGAGACTGGACCTGAACATGAGAGACAACAACACTGTCCTTCAGGAAGATCTGAAAGAACTGCTCAGGTACAGAGACTGACTGAAAAATGAGGACAACAACACTGTCCTTCAGAAGATCTGGAGAACTGCTCAGGTACAGAGACTGACTGAAAATGACAGAAAAAAACACTGTCCTTCAGAAGATCTGGAGAACTGCCTAGTGCCAGAGACTGGACTGAAAATGAGGGACAACAACACTGTCCTTCAGGAAGATCTGGAGAACTGCTCAGGTACAGAGACTGGACTGAACATGAGAGACAACAACACTGTCCTTCAGGAAGATCTGGAGAACTGCTACCTCAGGTACAGAGACTGGACTGAAAATGAGAGACAACAACACTGTCCTTCAGGAAGATCTGGAGAACTGCTCCTCTACAGTAAAATATGAAGAAATGAGGGGCTCAAGACTTTTGCATAGTGCTGTATTTACCATTGACCTGCCAGCTTAGGACAAATGATCAGCGGAGCAGGACAATCCAACATAAAATGATCATCCCTGTTCAATTAAAATTAGATGTTCATTTGACTCCAAATCTAAAGGCAGCCTGGGAAAACAAGTTAAGCCCAGTTTTAACGGTCAGAGTCACCGCTTCCATCACATCACACATCTACATTTGGTTTGGCTGTGCAGCCTTGAGGATGGAAACTTGGTGCACCAAACTAATGGCCGGGTCGCGCTCTCGACTCTTCCATAAGCTTCCTGGACGAGGTTTGTAAATAAAGGAAGGTCACAGAAGGAATATGGCCGCTGCGATCTCTGTGATAATTATTCACGGGAGCGAAGGAACAGGCCTGTTGTTATAAATGATACGCTTCGCAAAGTCTAAACACCACCAAACAGAGCGCATTCTGCTATGGTTTCATAAACACTCCCAAAACACGCCGTCCTCCACATCCCCGCGGTCGCCCCGCCATGCCTGCTAGAGAGGATGAGCGATGCTGAAGGCCGTCCGGAACAGACAAGATGCAGGGGAGGAGGGTGTTTAAAACAAGCCTGTTATTATTAGGAACGCGGTAATGAGACGGGTTATGGCTTCCAGTGCATTAGTAATAAATTCCAACAATAGCTTTTAATGTACATTTTTCCCTCCAAGAGCCGTCAATCAGCGAAGGCCTGCTCAGTGTCTGAAGTCTGCTTTACTTTCAGCTCTGGAGCGACCAGGTTCTGGGAACACAAACCCCACCAAGGGATCTCCACCTTAAACTCTATTTACAGCAAGTGAAGTCAGTTCTGTTATAACAGGGATTATTTTAGCTTTTATTTTCGGAAGAATTCCTCAACTGCCAGAGGAAGAAACCTCAGGAGGACGAAAAAGGGGAAAACCATCCTCCTCTGGTTGATGTAGAACACAGGATGTTAGTGAGATGTCAGTATAAGAGAAGCAGAGTAAACACAAACCATTCTCAGTGTTCGGACTGTCTAGTGGTAGTTGGATTAGTTAGAACTTGTTTTAAAAAGTGTCAAAGGTTTGGTAGCAGGGGGCAGCAGATGCAGGTGATCAATGAAGATGCAGCTCTTTCTGTTCTGGAGAAGAGATGGGAAATGATGGTAGATGGTAGAGCACGGGAAACCCAAAGCAGGGGTGACCTGAGGACGTTGGAATTCTCAACGATGGTCAGTCTGTTCTGCAGTTGAAGTAACTCCAATAATGGTCTGATCTGGTTGGTTTGCTAGTTGACCTTTAGAACAGGAAACCCCAGTGATGGTCAATTTGAAGAACAGGGAAACCCCAGCAATGCTCAGTCTTGTCTGATTTAGTAGTAACCCCAGTGAAGCTCCAACGATGGGCTATCTGTTCTGGAGTAGCAGAAATGGTCAATCTGGGAACCAGGAAACCATGGATGATCTGGCATTCAAGAAATCCCAGATGGTGCAAAGATGGTCCTGAAAATAAAGATGTCTTTCTTTTCTGGACTAGTGGAAACTCCAATGATGGTCTTTTTTCTATTTTTTATAAATATATAATATATAAATATATACTTCCATTCTTTTGCTCACAAGGCACTGTACCAGTTAGAGAGGGAATCTCCTGAGGTTCTCTCTCTTCTCTCTCTCTCTCTTCTCTCTCTCTCTCTCTCTCTCTCTCTCTCTCTCTCTCTCTCTCTCAGTCAGAAGAGAGAAGCAAACTAAAGATGCAAACTTCAGAGACCAAACTGTCCCATTCGAGGGACTACATAAGGAAAGAGGGGGTTTGTTGGGGGGTTACGTTGTTGATGGTGTGTTTGTGACTGTGTTGTGTTGTGGTTTGGATAAAGGTTATGACGTGACAGTCGGGCAAACACGCCGCTGGTGTTTTCTACATCGCTGAGCTCCAAGATAACCACACTGGTCGAGTCAGCATTTACCGCTTTGATGGAGAGAACATCAACATCACACAGAACCTGAAAGGCGAGCAGGTACTTCATCCACAAAAAACATACTGAGATCCAGTCAATCCATCTCGACGCACACTGAGATCCACTTAATCCATCACAACACACTGAGATCCACTTAATCCATCACAAAACATACTGAGATCCACTTAATCCATCACAACACATACTGAGATCCACTTAATCATCACAACACACTGAGATCCACTTAATCTATCACAACATACTGAGGTACACTTAATCCATCACAACACATACTGAGGTACACTTAATCCATCACAACACATACTGAGGTACACTTAATCCATCACAACACATACTGAGATCCACTTAATCCATCACAACACATACTGAGGTACACTTAATCCATCACAACACACACTGAGATCCACTTAATCCATCACAACACATACTGAGATCCATCAATCCATCACAACATACTGAGGTACACTTAATCCAACATAACACATACTGAGATCCACTTAATCCAACACAACACACTGAGACCCACTTAATCCATCACAACACACTGAGATCCACTTAATCCATCACAAAACATACTAAGATCCACTTAATCCATCACAACACATACTGAGATCCACTTAATCCATCACAACACATACTGAGATCCACTTAATCCATCACAACACATACTGAGGTACACTTAATCCATCACAACACATACTGAGGTACACTTAATCCAACATAGCACACACTGAGATCCACTTAATCCATCACACATACTGAGCATTCACTTTCAATTCATCACAACATCAGACCCACTTTAATCCATCACAACACACACTGAGGTACTCTTAATCCATCACAACACATACTGAGAACCATAAAACAACATTTATATTAATAGTGTATATAAGGGTGTATATAATATGCAGTTTATATAGTATATAGTGTATAAAGAGAAGTTTATATAGTATATAGTGTATGAGTAGTAGAGTTATATAGTATATAGTGTATATAGAGAGTTTATATAGTATATAGTGTGTATAGTACAGTTTATATAGTATATAGTGTATATAGTACAGTTTATATAGTATATAGTGTATATAGAGACAGTTTATATAGTAAATAGTGTATATAGAGACAGTTTATATAGTGTGTTTATATAGTATATAGTGTATAAAGAGACAGTTTGTATAGTATATAGTGTATATAGTGTTTATATAGTATATAGTGTATATAGAGACAGTTTATATAGTATAGTAGTATATAGTGCAGTTTAGAGTTAGTGTGGTGTATGTTATGACAGTTTATATAGTATATAGTGTACTATAGTGCAGTTTATATATGATGAGCAGTGTATGGGCAGATGCTTATATAGTATATATGTATAGTAGACAGTTTATATAGTACATAGTGTATATAAAAGTAGTTTATAAGATATAGTACATATAGTGTGAATATATAGTATATGGCTAAAGAGACAGTTTATATAGTATATAGTATATATAGTACAGTTTATATAGTATATAGTGTATAAAGAGACAGTTTATATAGTATATAGTGTATATATAGTTTATGCAGTATATAGTATATAGTAGTTTATATAGAGTATAGTGTATAAAGAGACAGTTATATAGTATATAGTGTATAGTACAGTTTATATAGTATATAGTGTATATAGTGCAGTTTATATAGTATATAGTGTATAAAGAGACAGTTTATATAGTATATAGTGTGTATAGTACAGTTTATATAGTATATAGTGTATATAGTACAGTTTATATAGTATATAGTGTATAGTGCAGTTTATATAGTATAGAATGTATAAAGAAAGACAGTTTATATAGTATATAGTGTGTATAGAAAATAGTTTCTTATATAGCATATAGTATATAGTGCAGTTTATATAGTATATAGTGTATAAAGAGACAGTTTATATAGTATATAGTATAAATAGTAGTTTATATAGTATATAGTGTATATAGTGCAGTTTATATAGTATATAGTGTATAAAGAGACAGTTTATATAGTATATAGTGTATATAGTACAGTTTATATAGTATATAGTGTATAGTAGTTTATATAGTATATAGTGTATATAGTACAGTTTATATAGTATATAGTGTATAAAGAGACAGTTTATATAGTATATAGTGTATATAGTACAGTTTATATAGTATATAGTGTATATAGTGCAGTTTATATAGTATATATGTGCAGTTTATATAGTATATAGTGTATATAGTGCAGTTTATATAGTATATAGTGTACATAGAGTCAGTTTATATACAGCACTGTGCAAAAGTTTTAGTCAGGTGTGTAAAATGCTGTAAACAGACACTTTCAGAAATGGAAGTATTGATCATTTATTTTCATCAATCAACAAAATGCAGGAATGAACAAAAGAGAACAAATCAGATCAATATTTAAAAATTCACCCTTGCCTTCAAAACAGCATCAGTTCTTTCTAGTAACACCTGGCATACAGTTTCTGGAAGGAACTCCTGCCGGCCGGTCGCTCCAAATTACGACTGTGACTCTCTCCGCAGACGTGTTAATGATCACCACAGTACCTGTTTGAAAACTGGTTGATCAGACATCACTATAATCCTACAGAATCCCTGATCAAAAGTGCAGTGTTCCAGAAGAACTGATGCTGTTTAAGGCAAAAGAAGGTAGAAACAGCAGATATTGATCTGATTCAGATTTTTCTTTTGTTCGCTCACTTTGCATTTTGTAAATTGATCAAAATAAACAATTCACACATATTTCTCAAAGCTGTTTGTTATGCATTTTTTCACACCTGCCTAAAACTTTTGCATAGTCCTGTAGTATATAGCGTATATAGTAATAGTTTATTTTATTATAATAAGAATCAGGTTTCATTTTGAAAAGCTAGATGTGGATGTAGGTAGGCAGATAACGAACAGGTGAGCGTGTGTCTATATCGTCTCTCCGTACGTTGTGCAGATTGGTCGATTAGCAGCGCCTCTTCCGACGCTGGACGTGGATAACGACTCTTACACAGACATCCTGCTGGTTGGTGCTCCGATGTTTATGGGCCCAGAGAGAGACGAACAGGGACAAGTCTATGTCTACAAGATCAGTAAGGTACTGTGTGTGTGAGTGTGTGTGTGTGTGTGTGAGTGTTTGTGTGTGTGTGTGTGTGTGTGTGTGTGTGTGTGTGTGTGCGTGTATGTAAGAGCACAAATGTCTTGCCTTCCGTCTGGGAAAATGAACAAAGGAATGAGGGATATTTCAATTGGCTGTATCCCAGAACTATTGGCCAGTCACGTAACAGAATCCCGTGTGTCCTCAGGACGGTGTCTTTGAACATGACACTCTGGCCGGAGAAGCAGACGTGTTGTACTGTCCACTCCCAGACCCGCCCCAAAACACCGCTGTCAAGAACGAGCCGTAGGAGTCTGATCGGCACCGCCATTGTTGCCGCTCTCGACCCTCAACTCTGGACGTAAGCCAACGACGGTGACGGTCACCGCTGGAGAACGCATCATCAAAGGTGTACATTGCTAATATAACCAGCGATCAATCACAGTAGAAAATACGCCCAGGTAGTTTTGCTTTTTTTTTAAAGTGGAAGAAAACTGGGAAAAGTTCACAGAGCTAATGTTCACCTTTCCCCGTTTCACTTTTGAAGTTCTTTATTTTGTTTTTCCATTTGCATAATTTCTGGATGAAGAATTAAAAGAATAGTTTTGTTATTTGAAAAGTTTTGGAATTTAACATTAATTAGAAAAGAGGTTTTGAAGCCCATTCTTGGAAATCTTTAAGATAGCTAACATTCATATATCATTTTAACTAATAATGAATTACCCTTGAGCAAGGTACCATCACTATCACTGCTCCCTGGGTACTTTCAATAGCTGCCCCCTGCTGCATGTGTGTGTGTGTGTGTGTGTGTGTTAAATGCAGAGGTGTGTAATCATGGTTCACTGTGTGCTGTGCCGTGGTTCGCAATGACAAGAATGACAAGGTCACTTTCACTTCACTTTCACTTCAATAGCCAGTGTGATTATATAACATTTCCCAGAGTTCCCAGCTGAGAGGTCAAATTTGAACCTTCACTTCTGGTTCTACATTTCGTTACTCTTTATAGTGTATTTATAGCAGAGAATGAGGTTGTTTTTTACTTAACGTGCAACCACATAACATCAGAGAGTCTTTCCTAGAAAGACCAAGACTAAAAACGAAAACACAACCTTCTTCAGCGCTAAGCCTCCGGGCCACAAAAACCAAGAGATAATTTGACAACCCAGCCCACTTTAAAGACTTCTCTTTAAAGAACCGTAAAATACGGTTCTGTGTTTTATGTCAAAGTTTATATTTTCATGTTACCTTCTGTTTTATCTGTTTTATCAAGCAGCAAATGCATAAATCACCATAGTTATAAATAAAATCTCTTACATTGGAGCCCTGAGTGTGTGTGTGTGTGTGTGTGTGTGTGTGTGTGTGTGTGTGTGTGTAGAGAATAGCGGCTGGAGGAGATGGTGAAAAGATGAAGTTCTTCGGCCAATCCATCATGGGATCATGGATCTGAACGATGACATCATAGATGTCATATTGGAGGCATCGGAGGTGCTGCCCTCTACTGGTAGGTGTAATTTTAAGAAGGTGAGGTTTTATTCTCTAAGAAGAGCTGAACAAGCTGAGAAAGTTCTGGTTCTAATAGAAAGGTTTCAGGACACACGGTGCAGCTGTGTCCTTGCTGTCCATCAAAGCTCCTACAATCGCATCAGAACTGGACCATGGAGCAGTGGAAGAAGGAGGGCTGGTTCTGATGGATTTCCACTGTGTGGACGTCATGCGTCCTTACCTGGGGAAGAGTCACCAAAATGCACTGTGGGAATCCAGCAGAGGCCATGTGATGCTCTGGACAATGATCTGCTGGGACAGCTCAATATTTATGTGACGCATTTTTGAACACGCAATACACTTCAATGACTTCTTGGACACTGAAACACCTTTCATGGTGGATGCAGTCTCACTGTCAGTGTCCTCTTTCAGCAGGACAACACTGCAACATGCTGCTCAAGAACCGACTGAGGAACAAATATATAACAATAAATCAAACATGAAGATGAAGCGTGCACTACTTTATGGTTTGTCGGTTCCCATTCATCTCATCCATGTACAAACACAAGCTCCACTAGGACTTCACCCCACAGCCTCTTTTACATGAGTCCTCCAGAAGAGTCTCAGCATCGTTCTCCACTGGGATTCGATCCTGAAATGCCGATTGGTCAGTGTGACCAGTTACTGAAACCCCCTCGCTCTCAGGAGTGTAAACAGAATGTCTGAATACACTCTTTCTCAGAGAATTTTGGAGGGAAGATGTGGAGGAGATCAGACCGAGCAGCTGCATGACCCAGCACTGCCTCGGAAACTGGCGACCTTCACCATCCATCACTTCCTGCTGCTCCACCCGTCCCTTCAGGACGACTCCATACCTAAGACTGGGAGCCTGCGCTACAAAATCAGCCCACTTCTCTGATGCCGAGGGTCTCGTTGTTCAGCCTAAAAACTGTTCAGGATCAGCAGCATTGTTAATCCAGAATAATGTCTCTGTTCTACTCTCCCTTTATTGCATATTTTCAGAATTCATTTTATTTGTGTTTATGTTTTTAAAAGCATCTTTTTTATTATTGAAGACGTGTGTAATAGCACTGGATGTAAAATAAGTGTCAGAAGAGTAACTGTAAAAAAGGGAGGTTTTTACAGACACTGTGGTTTTGGGCTTTAGGTCGCGGGACGTTGCTGAGCTCCACGCAGAGATGAAGTTCGACCTGAACAGGATCAACCTGCAGGCACCATCAAAGTGTACTTTATCCACGGACGGAAACTGTGTGCCAACACAAACCACAAACAGCAGGGCAAAGTCAAACCATAAAGAACCATCCACCCGCCCAGAGCGCCTTCATACTTCACGCTTGTTGTCTGCGCCAACTGCACCAGAGTGGTTTCTGGCTCCTATCATCAGAGCTATCCAAGTTTTATCCCAAACCGCCTATTCTCTCCCTTCTTGCCTCTACTGATAAGTCAGGGCGCTTACAAAACGCTGATAAAGCGTGAATGACTCTCTGAGTGCTGGATAGACTCCAGCATGCTTGATTAACAGTGCAGAGAATGGATGGATGGATGGATGGATGGATGGATGGATGGATAGATGGATGGATGAAAGTCTTAGTTGATCAGCAACATTGAGTGAAAACTGTATATGGGATTTCTCAAATGTATTATTTCTTCAAAATTGCTGTTTTTAAACAGCGATCCAGTACAACCTGATCAGACCCCTTCTGAAAGTATCGCCAGAGGGAGGTTTGCAGTAGAAAAGCACAAAGAAAGATCCAGAGAAATTTCAGCACATCACCAACCACCTGTGCAGAAATCACTCCTTCTACATGTCGGCAAGTAAATCACCCCTAAAAATCACACACATGCATCATTTTAAGGGATGTACAGACTGCAAGTGCCGATTCTGCTGCAGAAATAAAAACAGTTAAGTAAAATGGTAGAGAAACTGGGAACTCCCATGGACCAAAGCTCCACCTAAATCAAAAATTAATGAAAGAGAATTTGGTTACGCGAACTTTACAGTTAACTGGTCATACTTGGTTTAAATATTTGAGCAAATTGTTAGCACCCTTCATTCAGCGTGCTGCATTTAAAGAACAAGGATCTATCAAGGTCTTCACAAGATGTTTGTGGACCTAGGCAGCAGTAGTCTAGTGTTTGAGTGAAAGTGATCATCATGAGCATACTGCAATGAATTGTGCCTCTGCAATTACCCATGCACATATGCAGAGGCAGAGCATGCCCAGAAGCAGATGGGGATGGTACTTTGCCCAAGTGTACCTACTGGTCTGGGATTTGGGCATCCTACCGGGTCTGGGATTTGAACTCACAACCCTTGAACCTGGGGCCACCTCAACCGCTTTTAGGGGCCACTGCTGCTTCAGGGACTAGGTCTCAGGATCTGAAGGTTATGGCTTCAATCAGCAGGTAGTTGTCAGGTTCCCTTTTGATCAAGGTACATCCTCACTCACTGCTCCCCAGGTGCTGGATATACCTGCACCCTACTGGACAGGTGTGTTTCACTGTGTGTTCACTTTGACTAATAGTCACTTTCACCTCACTTTCTCATCTCTTCAGGCTGAACTATTAAGAGAAATGGGTCATAAGACATCTAACCTAGCAAACAAGTCATTCTCACAAAGAACACATCACACTAATGCTCTCAGATCAACTGAAATGTTCTGACCCAAACCCAAAGGAAATGTTGTGAAGGAGCTGAAGAGGAAACTACCCAACATCCTAGAGTTGGAGCTGTTCTTAACGGAGGAACCGACTAAAACTCCTCCGAGACGAAGTGCAGGACTGATCGACAGTTACTGCAAAAGTTTAGTTCAGTTATTGCTGAACGAGGTCCTGATGCTGAAGGTTCAAACACTAAATCCCTTACAAACGGGTTTCATTGGACCATTTTCTGCAATAAATACATTACAAGTATAGTAGCTTCAACTCTTGTTTCAAAATGTGAACATTTGATGGTGCTTTAGGTCATTTATACAGAAATTTAGACCCTTCAAGAAGGTTCACAAGCTTCCCAGCACCGTGTCTGCATGTAATCTGAGTTTTCTAACCTTGAACTTAATTTAACCTGCCATAATGTTGCACTTCACTCAGCTATTCGCATTTATCTCCAGCACACCGTTTCATGGGAAACCAGATCAATAAACCGCGTCTTTCTGTAAAGCAACAGAAAGAGAAGCATACGAACCAGAGTGTGGCCTCAAAAAACGAAATTACCCCAGGGGGCAAAATTACACCTCAGTTGAAAGGGCATTCTGTAGATATCAGTCTGTGTAGACATCACTCAGAGATCTGAACCTTCTGGCTCACACATGCTGTCCATTAAAACAACACAGAATAAGACCGTTCTGTCTCTCCTAAGAGGAACTGGGAACACTGAACTGGGAACAGTCACCAAACACTTCAGGCAAGAAAAGAGCAGAGGCACCACATTCTGGATCTGTAGGCCAGCAGTTTGTTAGCTCTCCTCAAACAAAGCTGGAGATTAACAGCTGAGCTGAACCAGGTGTGTCTGAGAAAGAAAACCAGACTGGGCCAAGCATTGGCCCTCCAGGAGCCGAGCTGATCTACAGTAGCATTCCTTTAAATGTGGTCCCTGCACCTCAGTGCCTTCTAGGTGGTGCACAAGATGAAAACGGACTTTTCCTTCTTCTTTCAGATGCTCCTGTAAGGTGTTAGGTGGCTCATCTGTTTCCATTTCTTCCTGTCATCTGCATCTTCCTCTTCACACCTGTCCTCGCTCACCACATCCATAAACCTCATCTTTGGTGTTCCTCTTCTTCTCTTTCCTGGTTCATCCTCAACATGCTTCTCCAAATCCTCATCTCTATGGATATGTCCAAACCAGCACAGTCTCACTTTCACTTTATCTCCTAACAGTCTAACCTGAGCTGTCCCTCGTTCCTAATCTTGTCCAGCACAAGACAAAAGCTGTCATGGAAGAAATGAAGGACACTGTTGAGAAAGATCTGAGGATTGTTTGTATTTGCCCCAGAAGCTGCTCCGGCAGTTTGGAGGGGGCGGTGTCAGCTTGGTCAAGATGTAGAAACTTTGGGGAAACAGTGACTCAGAGTGACCTGACTTTAGTTCAGGAGCAATGAGTCTAGTCTAGATAACTAATAGTGAAAAAAAAACATTTTCGCTCACTCATTTTCTGAGCCGCTTGTCCAGATTAGGGTCACAGGGACAAAGAAGAGGACACTCTGGACAGGTTACCAGCGCATTGCAGGGTGGACATCTCCAGTCTTCCTGACGTGCAGATCTGGAATCAAACCCAGTACCTTCTACCACTTTCTATAAAAAAGGAACAAAGAAACTTATCCCAACAGTTAATATAATATTGAAGGTATTATAGTAGATGCTTCTAGATAACAGGTAGATACACAATGTCAGAAACCAGGTAGTGAAGTTACTGAACACCTCCACTGGCTGATATGCTTCATATCAGAACCTGACGCATCTCTTCCCTTTTCTCAATTGCAGGAGAAACTGACTGTGGACCTCTATCTTCTGGACTTAAGAAGTTTGATTTAGCAAGAGAGGAATCATTTGGACGTGAGCTATCGACATCGCCAATGTTCTGCAATAAAATTCAGTTTCTGCTTGTTTTGTTTTTGACGAAACTTCATGGCAGGGAATTTGTAGCTCTGTGATGTAAGCAGCCTCACAAATTTAAACGCACTTGAAGCGTAAATTGCCTACTAGAACATGCTGAGAGGTTGGGCCTTGGGAGCGCTATTTAGTTAGCAAATGAAAAGGGGCTGGTGCGGTCAATTTGGCATCTCCTACATGAGCTAGGAGGGTTCATTTAGACGTATCCAGTTCCAGTCCTTGGTTTCTTTGGGGAGGTTATATATATATATAATAGAGAGAGAGAGAGAGAGAGAGAGAGAGAGGCTAAAACCATGAGGTTTCCTCCAAATCACAGAGCCAGAGAGTTTTAATGTAGAAAAGCCAGAGATGCTAGACGTCCACGTCCTCAGACTCTAAGGACTTTCTGTCTGAGAAGTTCCAGGTTTTCACTGTTTCATAAATACATTTTCAGTGCCTCACTTTACTGCATTATCATTAGCGGGCAGCGGTGTAGTGTTTAGGGGACCGCCTCCAGGATTAAAGGTCTTGGTTTGAATCTCAGATCACATGTCTCATGCCCGATCAAGGTGCAATGCCCACCACTGCTCCTGGTGCTGGATATATCTGGCCCTGTTGGACTGTGTGTGTAGGTTGTGTATAGTACAAATACAGAGATGGCTAATAGGTTCACTGTGTTCACATTGACTAATAGTCACTTTCACTTTCACCAAAGTGTATTTAAATGCGTGAAGCAAATTTCTGACTCTTCGTAACATGAATCAGGATTACAGTTCAGGCCTTTTGATCGTTTAGATCACACTTCTTGGATACTGTCTGTAAAAATAGCTGTGAACCATCCACATTATGCTGTGCACATGTGAGATTTTTCAGAATGCCACAACATCCCCCCTTCCACTCCTCTCCTCATGGTGAGCCGGGAAACCATTGTAGACCTCTAAGAGCTTCACCCAGCAGAGACATTAGTGCTGTTAGAGCAAGGCAGTGACACCGGGTTAAATTTAATCTAGTTTAATTCACCAACACACACCCTCCTGTTCTACTGTTAGACATCACACTTTTACTAATACTTTAAATACTTTTTTCCTGAAAAAGTGGTTCCTGCAGTTTCCACAGTTTTAATACAGATCTGTGCAAAAGTCTTGATGCCCTCCTGTCTCTCTGTTCTGTATAAAAGTGAGACAGTAGGTTCATGGATTTGTGTACAAACCCATGTAAATCCAGTCTAAACACACTGACAGTTTCATTCAAACCAGCTTTAACCACCTTTATTCTTCAGCACAGCCTCAACTCTCTTAGACCAGCTCCTTTTAAGACAGGAACACTTCTCCAGGCTTCTTGAAGGACATCAGCTGGCTTTTGTGTTTCCATTCTCTGTGGTGATGATCCCACACTGCTTCTGAAACTGCTCAGGTACAGAGACTGGACTGGACATGAGAGACAACAACACTGTCCTTCAGGAAGATCTGGAGAACTGCTCTGTGGAACAGAGACTGACTGAAAGAGAGATAACAACATTCACTCTTCAGGAAGATCTGAGAAACTGCTCAGGTACAGAGACTGGACTGACATGAGAGACAAATAACACTGTCCTTCAGGAAGATCTGGAGAACTGCTCAGAACAGAGACTGGACTGAAATGTGAGAGAGCAAACAACACTGTCCTTTCAGGGGAAGATCTGGAGAACTGCTCAGAACAGAGACTGGACTGAAAATGAGAGACAAATAACACTGGTCCTTCAGGAAGATCTGGGAGAACTGCCCCAGGCATGAGACTGGACTGAACATGAGAGACAACAACACCGTCCTTCAGGAAGATCTGGAGAACTGCTCAGGTACAGAGACTGGACTGAACATGAGAGACAACAACACTGTCCTTCAGAAGATCTGGAGAACTGCTCAGGTGCCAGACTGGACTGAAATGAGGAGAGGTCAACATTGTCCTCAAAGATCTGGAGAACTGCTCAGGTACAGAGACTGGACTGAAAATGAGAGACAACAACGCTGTCCTTCAGGAAGATCTGGAGAACTGTTCCTCTACAACACTTTAAACATACAAGAAATTCTGGAAGGAAGAAACGGGGGGTTCAAGACTTTAACACAATACTGTAGGTCAACAGGAAAGGTTCCAGATCACAGGAAGATCAGAGTTCACTCTGGGCTCCAGATTTGATGTTTTTGGAGTTTAGAGAGCAGATGGGAGGTACCTCCTGGTGAAAGATCTTGTGATAGAGTCAAACGCTCTTATTATTGCTGTAGACAGAGTAAGGACACAAGTCACCATGTACAGTTTTACTTGCGCAAGGGAAGTCAACCCAAGACCAGTCTGAGACTGACTCCAAAATTGACACTCCCTCTTGCCTTTTTATTGAGACGCGGCCAAATATGACTTTTTGACCTTTTGTAGTTTCACATCTCTATTCATAGCGACAGACATAGCGACAGACATAGAGACAGACATAGAGACAGACATAGAGAACTTAGAACAACACAAGGCAAGATCAGCATTTTCTTCTTTAGAAACACAGAAAAGCAAGAACAGCATCTTCTTTTCTACAGTAACTAAGGTTAGGACGCTTGAGAGATAAGAATTTAGAACATATTTCAATGAGCCTATACAGGCGCCAATATCACCTCGTCAGACAGTGAAACACTTGATTATACTTGTTTACATAGAGCGTAAGTATGATAATATTTACAATATTCTATCATCTTGTAAAGTGGCCCCTCCTGATTTCTTATCAGTGTTAAACAAACACACGTCATGACAGGTGTGGAGTGACCAGTGCAGAAAGCTGACCTCCATGAAGGTCATGCAGTGTGTCCCAGTCCTTACACACACCCAGCAGGTTAAACCAGGTTATCAGTGTGAAGTGTGAGGTTTCCTGCAGCCGGATCTTCCGTCTGTCTCTCTGTTCTTTTGTTTTTACCCATATTTGTTTATTTGTTCTTTCCTCGCTCCTGCTTGCCTCACCCAGAGGAGTTTTTTTTTGGGAATGCACAGCAGGGAACCTACTGGTCTGGGATTCTAACCCAGGGGCTAAGTCTAAACCACAGCGTGGGTAACAACTGGGGCTATAGTTTGCAGATTTGTTCTCCAGAACTTCAGCTTTAGGAGGTGATGGAGGTGAAAACCTGCTTCAGTGCAGAAGTCAGCTCAGTTCGCTGTAAATCATTTTTGCCTGTGGCCAAATGAGCAGGATTGCCTTATTTCTCTGCAGATCGCCTTGGTGGACTGTGGAAATAATGAGAAGTGCATTGCAGACTTACAGCTGAAAGCAGAAGCAAACATCAGCAGGTGAGAACTTCAACATCAAGCATGGGTTATGAGAACGGTTGTAAAATGATCATTGTATGGTCTGTTTGACAGCCTGGTTCCTACACCTTGATGGTGGACAGATTTTAGCCCATCTGCTTAATTTTCTGCTCCATCATCAGATTCAGATTTGGCTGCACAATATCTCGTTGTTGTGATGGTGGACTTTGAAATATTGATGCTGCAGAAGCATGAAATATGCAAATGAGGTGCTAATCTATCAGTGGTTTTGAGAAGATGTTTTATTAGATGTTTTCATGAATCAAGGTGTTCGTGTAATCCAACAAATATAGTTTTGTCCAGTCTTACACTGATTCACTGAGGCCAGATTCTACAATTTTCCTTCTCTTTTAGTTTTTCTGTCTAAAAGTTTAATTCCTGATCCATGAAAGTTCATTCAGCCTTTTCTGATTTGTACCGTAGAAGTAAATTTTCCTGTGCATTTATGGCTGATCTATGTAAATTAGCTCTTGTCTGATTGCCTGCAGCTCAATAAGAACGAACCTCGTTTGTTGCTCTGTCCTGCCCCCTAGTGCCCACTTGTAGTCAGTGCAGGACAAGAATTTGTAACACTTTGGCCGAATCCCCTGCCCCTTGTTTTCAGGTGTCTCCTTGTTACTTGGAGCAGAATTAAAAAGACACTTTCCCTGAAACAGGACACATATGCCATCAGCAGGTTTTTGCTGGATATTTATCAATTTTCCTTTCCGTTTCACACACCATCCAGCAAGTCACCAAATAAGTCTGCACTGATATCAGAGGAGCAGTGAATCTTGCTTGAATTAGATTTAGGTTGTCATGCGAGATAATGGATTCAAATATGTCCAGTTGTGCCTTTGAGTCCCAACAAGGAACGGGACACCCTTCCCCAAGACATGAACACACAAAGAGTGTGGAAGCAGCAAAGGGTTTAATGAGATTGGGCATAAAGGAACCTCACTGATCCAAAAGAATTCAAATGTCTTGAGCTCAGTTCTCCAGGCTTCTTGAAGGACCTTCTAAAGCTCTTCTTTGGACGTCGGTTGCTTTTTGTCCTTGAAGATGACAAGCATCTACACTGCTTCTGAAATTGCTCAGGTACAGAGCCTGGACTGAACATGAGAGACAACAACACTGTCCTTCAGGAAGATCTGGAGAACTGCTCAGGTACAGAGCCTGGACTGAAAATGTGAGACAACAACACTGTCCTTCAGGAAGATCTGGAGAACTGCTCAGATACAGAGACTGGACTGAACATGAGAGACAACAACACTGTCCTTCAGGAAGATCTGGAGAACTGTTCCTCGACAAGACATTAAAAAACAAGAAAGTCTGGAAAGTTCTTTAATGATCTGTAGCTACTGTAAAACGGTCTTATGTACAGAACTGTGTATTTTATTTCACTTGCTCTGAGACCAGTCACTAGTTAAGAAACTCGATGCGAAAGGCCTACATTTAGATTTATACATAAAAAATTCTGCTAAGCACTTTTTCATTGCAGTGTCTCTCTCCTTTTTCCAGCCTCATCATCAAGGCCAACCAGGAGAAGTTCCAAGTGAACATCAATATTAAAAACAGTGGAGACAATGCGTACAACACCAAGGTCCTACTGACCACCACCGAAAACATCAATTACGTCAAAGTGGAGGTCAGTATCATTTTGATTTGAAATCCGTGGTAAGACTAAGGTTCTACATCAGAAAAAAGGATCCAGTGCAGCTACGAACATGCAAATGTGTCCTCAAAGCTACAACATGGTCCTCGAGGTCCAGTTTGTACCTTAGATATGTTTGTCCAGGAGAAAATGGGCAGATCTGTCCATTTTCATAGTCTGATATTTTAAAGTGGAACATAGAATAGAAAGCCTGGGGTGTTCGGAGTCAGTCCACCTTAACTGATTGGTGAATGTTCCTCAGTTTAAGGTACTGAAGGTACACCTTTGAGGGAACCATTCCAGTCACATCTTTTCAGAGTTCTGATGCGAAATTCTGCTTTAGTTCTGCATTTACTGCACCAAATAGAGATTTTTTTGGAAAGAGATTTTAGGGATTAATGTCTGTCAGTATTATTTCTCAGCTCTCGTAAAGCCAGTCGTAAAGTCGTAAAGTCATAATTATATTGCACCAGTTACTGTTACTGTTAGATAAAGTAGCACCATGTTTTTGGGAATAAATAAAAACTAAAAATCAAATAAGCTGAAAGTCATTTAGTGCTGAAGAATATTGATTTGCAGTATTTTCTTGATGTTTGTCTCTTCACAGCCAAAAGATAAAGATTGTGAACTCAATAACACCAGAGTTCTGTGTGCAGTCGGATACCCGTTCCTCAAATCTAAAGGAGAGGTACTTCATTTACCCCGAACCCATTCGCACCTGTGGAACTACAGACAGACACTTTCTCTTTCCCCTCATTTTACCCCAAACATCACCTTCCCAACATCCAGCCCCACCTCAAAGAGAGAGTGGACGGTGGAGTTCAGGGTGTGTGGAGTGTGTGTCCGTGATGGAGAACTAGTAGAGACGGTGATGAAAGTGAAGCGGTGAAGTTCATGTGGATTATTTTCAGTAGATTGTTTTTATTGGAGTTGAAGTTCGAGGCTTTAATAGTCTTTAATTCTATTAATATGGAGTGAGATTCAGTTCACTCTCAGCACAGACAGACGCTCCAGACGTCCTTCAGAGGAGACACGTCTCACTCTACACTCTCAGTACACTCCTGTACTTTTACTCTACACTCTCAGTACATTCCTGCACTTTTTACTTTACACTCTCAGTACATTCCTGTACTTTTACTTTACACTCTCAGTACATTCCTGTACTTTTTACTTTTATATTCTCAGTACATTCCCGTACTTTTTACTTTTATATTCTCAGTACATTCCTGTACTTTTTACTTTGAGCAAAGTAGTTGAATTTGAAAAGAAGTTGAACTCCTTCTTTTACCCGAGTCTCTGTACTTCTCTGTAACCTTAAAGTAACTGCACCCTAAACCCCCAAACTCTCCACTCCACTGGTCGTTTCTACAGAAGTGAAGTTGGAGATGTAGAGTAAACTGTACTTGTGTTTATGTTACAGGAGGCCTTTAAGATTCTCTTTGAGGTCAATCCTTCACACATCCGAAAAGACATCATGATCAACATCAGCGTGAGCAGGTGAGTCGACTTTCAGCACCTTTCCGTTCCTGATCTGTCAGTACTGGGGTCTGAAACACACTGTGTCCCTTCAGTGACAGTGAAGAGCCCAGTGACAAGCTTCAGGACAACTTCCTCAACATCTCCATCCCCGTGAAGTACGAGGTCAGCCTGAAGTTCGCTGCGTAAGTTACAGTTCTGATATAATCTTATCAATAAAATCAATTAGTTTTAGGTAAACCTTTGATTTCTTTAAACATAATGAAACTTCTGACTGTCACTTTTCAGACTCAGTTTTTGTTTCCAAACTGGTTTTAAGAGCTCATGTTGAAACTTATTGGTTCAGAGACGGTGGAAACACCTGGAAGGTCTGAGCACTGATGAGTGCGTCAATCAATCAAGCAATCAATCAATCAATCAATCAAAACAAATCAGACAGTTAACTGACAAACCAATAAATAAATAAGCCAGGCAACCAACCAACCAACCAGTCAGCGACCAACCGGGGCGGTTTATCCTTTATCTGTTAGATCTTCATGCCAGCTGCCATAAAAGGCTTAAGCAGGCTTGCGAACACTATCCTTCAATTAAAATATGAAAAGAAAAAGTGAAAGTGACAACCCTTGTCATTGCGAGGTCACAGCACACAGTGAACCACAACGAAATTGGACCTCTGCATTTAACCCATGCACTCAAACACCGTGCAGCAGGGGGCAGCTATTGAAAGCACCCGGGGAGCAGTGACGGGGACGGTACCTTGCTCAAGGGTACCTCAGGGCAACCTAATGATGAGGGAATCGAACCCACAATCTTCTGATGCAGGGGCAACTCCCTCACCACTAGGCCACCACTGCCCCATGAGATATCAGAATAAATGTAACTTTATACTAAAATGAAACAAAAAGCCAATTTTACAAGTTTGATTAACGAGGTGAAACCAGTCACTGGATCCAGTTAAAATTTTAAACTATTCACAGTCTGAACTAACGCCTCATAAACAACTTTTTCAAAAATTATAACATGTATTGAACGTCTAGTTATAATTTATGGCATGTTTTACTGAGACTCTTCTGTTCTGGTTTCAGCGTGAAGTACATGAAGGAGGAGCACATTGTTATAAAAGAGGGAGAAAAATGGCCAGTGCTCATTAACGACACCCGTGCGATTGGAGAGGAGATGAACGTCAGTTATACAGTAAGAAGATGCTGATTCCTGGAAATAAGAGCGAAATCGAATATATTTCTATATTATATCTGTTTATTGATTCCTCTGTTTTCTCCCCCACCCACCCACACTCATATATATATAACAGATTCAAAATATAAGCAAGTCTGGCTCATTATCACTGTCTCCATGATCACTCCTGTAACAGCGGCTCGGTGGTGTTCTGTTTTTAATTTGAAGATTCAGAGGGATGTGGGGTTGGAGAGTCCCCATCTGCAGCTGGTGATCACCTTCCCATTTGCCACAACCACGAATAACAGCCTGCTGTATCTCAGGCACATCTCCTCCACCCCGGTGAGTTTAAAGTGCTCCGCTTCCTCTTCCATCGTCAGGGACTTTAAACGTCCTCAGCTTTTTCAAAGCTCAAAAAAGCGGCAGAGATGTGGACAAAGTCATTCCGAGTGGTTTGATGGGAAAAGGATCTGCAGGTTTTTGTTCTTTACGTCTGAAGTCGGAGCTGGGAGTGACGTCCCTCCTGAGTTTAAAGCAACAAGAAGTCGCACATGTTTAACTTTGAGGATTTAAACTCTTTTGACAGGTGTTGTTTTCACAGAGCGGAGGAACTTTTTTACTTTTGTCAGGTGATTTTTGAGTGGTCCCAGTTTGAGCGGTACCAGTTGGTCCATTTTTACTTCTCAGTTTACCTAGAGGGCAACATTTGTTTCCAAAGTTCAAACTTTATCCAGCATGGGTCGTAATAATAACAACAACAACAACAACAACAATAATAATAATCTTCTTCTTCTTTTCTTTCGGCTGCTCCCGTTTAGGGGTCGCCACAGCGGATCAACTGTCTCCATTTCTTCCTGTCTTTTGCATCTTCCTGCTTCAAACCAACCACCTGCATGTCCTCTCTCACCACATCCATAAACCTCCTCTTTGGTCTTCCTCTTCTCCTCTTTCCTGGCAGCTCCATCCTCAACATCCTCCTCCCGATATAATCATCATCTCTCCTCTGGACACGTCCACACCAACGCAACCTTGCTTCTCTAACTTTGTCTCCAAGACGTCTAACCTGA
>CM029383.1:24023579-24068579 GCA_017165825.1 Hepsetus odoe
GTACACTTCGTCTCCACTCCTCAGGCATCTTCTCACTTGCCAAGATTATGTTAAACAATCTGGTCAGAAACTCAACTGCCATCTCCCCTAAACATCTCCATGCTTCCACTGGTATGTCATCCGGTCCAACAGCCTTTCCATTCTTCATCCTCTTCATCGCTGCCCTTACTTCCATCTTGTTTATTTGCTGCACTTCCTGGTTAACTCTTCTCACATCATCCAGTCTTCTCTCTCTCTCTCATTTTCTTCATTCATCAGCTCCTCAAAGTTCTCCTTCCATCTGCTCAACACGCTCTGTCCACCTGTGAGTACGTTACCATTTCTATCTTTAATCGTCCTGACCTGTAGCACATCTTTCCCAGATCTGTCTCTCTGTCTAGCCAATCGGTAAAGGTCCTTTTCTCCCTCTTTACTGTCCAACCTCTCATACAATTCACCAAACACCTTATCTTTGGCCTTCACCACTGCTTTCTTCGCCCTGCGGTTCATCTCCTTGTACACCTGTCTACTTTCTTCATCTCTCTGACTGTCCCATGTCTTCTTTGCCTCCCTCTTCTTTTGAATACACTCCTGGACTTCTTGGTTCCACCACCAGGTCTCCTTATCCTCTTTCTTCCTTCCGGATGTCACACCAAGTACATTTCTAGCCGTCTGCCTTATCACTTCTGCAGTAGTTTCCCAGCAATCCGGAAGCTCTTCAACACCTCCCAGTGCCCGTGTTAACTCCTGCCTGAATTCCACCTTACAGTCCTCCTCCTTCAGCTTCCACCACTTGATCCTCGACTCTGCCCTCACTTTCCTCCTCTTCTTGACCTCCAAGGTCATCCTACAGACCACCATCCTATGCTGTTTAGCTACACTCTCCCCTGTCACTACTTTGCAGTCTCTGATCTCTTTCAAACTGACCCTCCTGCAAAGAATATAATCCACCTGTGAGCATCTTCCTCCACTCTTATACGTCACCCTGTGCTCCTCCCTCTTCTTCAAATAAGTATTAACTACAGCCATTTCCATCCTTTTTGCAAAATCTACAACCATCTGACCTTCAGCATTCCTCTCCTTGACACCATGCCTACCCATCACCTCCTCATCACCTCTGTTCCCTTCACCAACATGACCATTAAAATCTGCACCAATCACCACTCTCTCTCCCCTGGGTACACTCTCTATCACTTCATCTAACTCACTCCAGAATTTTTCCTTCTCTTTCATCTTACAACCAACTTGTGGAGCATAAGCACTAACAACATTCATTATCACACCTTCAACTTCCAGCTTCAAACTCATCACCCTCCCTGACACCCTCTTCACTTCCAAAACACTCTCCACATACTCTTCCTTCAGGATAACACCTACTCCATTCCTCCTTCTATCCACACCATGGTAGAACAGTTTAAACCCCCCTCCAGTACACCTGGCCTTACTACCCTTCCATCTAGTCTCTTGCACACACAAAATGTCAACCTTCCTTCTCTCCATCATATCAGCTCATTCTCTACCTTTACCAGTCATGCTGCCAACATTCAAAGTCCCTACCCTCACTTCCACTCTCCTCTCCTTCTTTCTCTCCTTCTCCCTCTGGACATGCCTTCCTCCTCTTCTTCTTCTTCTTTGGCCAACAGTAGTCCAATTTCCACCAGCACCCTGTAGGCTAACAGCACTGATGGCGGTCGTTGTTAACCCGGGCCTCGACCGATCCGGTATGGAATTCTGTATCGTTGTCCGCATATTGACTTGGCAAACTTTTACACCGGATGCCCTTCCTGACGTAACCCTCCCCATTTACCCGGGCTTGGGACCGGCACAAAGAAATACACTGGCTTGTGCATCCCTAGTGGCTGGGTTAATAATAATAATAATAATAATAATTATAAACATCAGAAAAACTCCTGTGTGGACTGCACAGACTCCGCATTTAGAAATCCAATAAGATTCAGAGTCCAATAAGAATCCAAATAAATACATATCAAATGAAAAATCTCAACAGCTTCCTGTCCAGCTTGATCTCCTCCAGATAACAGCACACGACAAAACTGCACCAAAGGAAAGGAAATGTTCTTGCACGTGGTTGGAATCGGAAAGGTTACATTTGGGCAGAATGTGCATTAAATATAAATATCATAATTATTTTTAGGGCAGCGGTGGTCTAGTGTTCAGGGATGAGGCCCCGGGATCAGAAGATCGTGGGTTCAAATCCCAGACAGGCAGGTTGCCCTGAGGTACCCTTGAGCAAGATTCCGTCCCCGTCACTGCTCCCCGGGCGCTTTCAATAGCTGCCCCCTGCTGGACGGTGTTAGTGGGTAAAATGCAGAGCTGTAATTTCATCGTGGTTCACTGTGTGCTGAGTTTCACAATGACAATAATAGTCACTTTCACTTTCACATCCACTCTAAAAGCTGCGAACGAGTTTTTGCGGTCCGAGTGACAGAAAGGATGTACTCGGAGAAAAGTGAGGAGAGAGGAGGGTTTATTGTGATGGAGGGTGACGGGTGGAGGAGTTTCAAGATTCTGTGCCCTTTGAGGGAGAGTTAGGAGGTAATCTGAACGTTATTTAGGATAGTTTAAGTTGTTAGTGCTGTTCCTGGAGTAAAGATCATTCTACTGTAACGGCTGCTCCTGTAAACTCAGAGCTGTGTGCTACATTAAGACATTCCCTCATGTGGGATGGAGAGAAGGACCTGTACCCCCGTCTACAAACCCTGACCTTGTTCTCCTGTCTGCTCCACTCGGACACTTCCGGTGTGGTGCTCAGGGAGTGAGATGTTCAGTGCTGATGAGTAAACACCTGATCTCTGTTCTGATCCAGAGTGTCATCTGTGAGAAGAAGCTGGTCAACCCCTGGAACATCGGCCCACAGATGATGAAAACACCGACGCCCAAGACAGAGACACTCAGCAGTTACCTGCTGGTGAGTGTTTCCCGTCTACGTCTTAATGTGTGTGTGTAAATGTGATGACCTGATGCTTAAGCATTCTCTCTCTCTCTCTCTCTCTCTCTCTCTCTCTCTCAGAAATGTAATGAGGAGTCACATCCTTGCAGGTCATTTAACTGTCAAATCCCCTCTTCTGAAAAATTCAGCCAAATCAATATCACCTTCATAATCTGGAAGCCAACGTTCATCACGGTAAGCTCTTCACTTTCATCTACAGATTTTTTCGGAACACAGTGTGATCAGTAACTGAGCTGCATTAATAATCCTGCTTGAACACTGACATCACCCTGAACTGACAGTAATGAAGTCTTACTGATGTTACACTTTCTGACCTTCGTGATGGCACTTTAAAAATGTTCATGTCCATTTGGGTCCAGTTGTCCAGCTGGGTGGTGCTGGCCTTGTGAGATGCTCCGCTGCAGACCAAGACGCTGTGGGTTTGAGTCTGGCTCTGTTCTTTCCAGCACTCTTTGAACCCCTTAGCAAAGTGAGGACAGTGGAGTGGTGAGGATGGAGGGAGTAGAGGTGAAGGGGGAGGAGTTTAAATACTCGGGTGGACAGTTCAGAGTAACGGAGAGTGTGGAAGAGAGGAGAAGAAGAGTGTGCAGGCAGGTTGGAATGAGAGGAGAAGAGTGACAGGAGTGATCTGTGATGGGCGGGAATCAGCAAGTGTGTAAGGGAACGTTTACAGGACGATAGTGGGGAAAACCTATGTGATATGGGTTGGAGACGGTAGTGAGACCAGCTATATTATACGTGTTGGAGACGGTAGTGAGACCAACTATGTTATACAGGTTGGAGATGGTTGTAAGACCAGCTATTTTATATGGGTTGGAGATGGAAGTGTGACCAGCTATGTTATATGGGTTGTAGATGGTAGTGAGGGCAGCAATGTTATACGGGTTGGAGACAGTAGTGAGACCAGCTGTGTTATACAGGTTGGAGATGGTTGTAAGACCAGCTACGATACACGGGTTGGAAACGGGGATGAAAGCACAGGCGCTGGAGTTGGATATGTCGGAGTTAAAGATGCTGAGATTTGTGTCGGGAGGTACGAGGAACACATCAGGAGGAGGATGTTGAAGATGGAGCTGCCAGGAAAGAGGAGAAGAGCAAGGACAAAGAGGAGGTTTATGGATGTGGTGAGAGAGGACATGCAGGTGTGGAGGACAGGAAGACCTGGAGACAGATCCTCTGCTGTGGGGACCTCAGGAGAAGCTCTGGGTTAGACTGAGATAAAGACTGAAAATGCTGATCCAGGTTTCATGAAGGCCTACATGCTGCTATAAGACACGGTCAAGTTTTTTTGTGAGAGTGACTTTCATTTTTGCTCCACAGGCCGAGTTTTCAGACAAAAGTCTCGACATGACAGTTCACGCCAAGCTGGAGAACAAAAACCCGACTCTCTTCCAGTTGAGCAAGAGCAATCAATTCAGAGAGGTGATGATCACTTTCAGACCTACATTGAAGGGACCACGAGCAGTTATTATCCAAATGATGTAAAATTCTAGAAATACAAATATATTCTGAATGTACATCTGTGTGGGCGTTTCACAGTGTGAGGAACTAAACAAAGACAACATCACATGTGGCTGAAATCCACCAGCAGAAAAACCCCCTCGTTAAAACCAACACAGTTCTGTGTTTGAGTTTAGCTGTGAACTTGGGTGGGACCTTAGAGATAAAGCAAGAGATGAAGCGAGATCAGGTCAGGCTAGTCTGTGTTTGATCGAAATGTTAAATGTTACCCAAAAACATTACAGAAACATCTAGAGAGCCCATTAACAATCTCATTAAACATAAATAACCTCAATAAATGATCCTGTACACAAGCATCCGCCAAAAAGGTCATCCATAAACACAGCTAAACATCAGAGTTCGAGGAATGAGTCCTTAAACACCTCAATAAAAGCTCCTCTGTAATAGAACAGGAAGCATTCGTCCATAAACACCTTCATAAACACGGCTGCACATTCGAATAGGAGATATCGGCCAATTAATAGCTAAATAAACACTCCTTCACTCTAGAAAAGGAGAAATGAGTCTTTAAACTTAATAAAGGCTATTCACTAAAATGGCAGTCTAGTGAGATACCGTCCCCATCACTGCTCCCTGTGTAACAAGTACTCATATTCATTTTCACTTCACTTAGAACATCCAAAATAATGCTCCCATACATAAGCAAAAGAGACATTAGTCCATAAACAGCAGCACCTACTCATGTACACTGGAATAATCGATCAAATTAATGGATTAGAAGATCAACAGTCTGAGCGAATCCATCTCCGCTCTAAAGGAGGAGATTAAAGATCTCTATAGACTGGTCCACAGCCCAGCACAGTGCTCCATACAACACTCCAGTTCCAGAAACTGTGATGGGATGTTTGGCTGCAGTAAAGCGGTTTGACGGCTGTCTGAAATGTGTCGTTACAGGTGAAGGTCCAGCTCTCCAAAGAGTCTCGAGGGGGAATTCCTCTGTGGATTATCATCCTGAGCATCCTCATAGGACTGCTGATACTGGCACTGGTTATTTTTGCTCTTTGGAAGGTAAGATCTGGAGGCGGGTCGGTATCTTAAACCGAGAGTTTAAATGATCCGATGGAATGGAAGAGATAAACACGCGTACATCGTTCATCATACACGTTGAGATGGTAGTGAGACCAGCTGTGTTATATGGGTTGGAGGGTGAAGTGAGATCTACTATGTTTTACGGGTTGGAGATGGTAGTGAGACCAGCTTTGTAATTTCAGTTGGAGATGGGAGTGAGACCAGCTATGTTATTTCAGTTGGAGAGAGTAGTGAGACCAACTATGTTATACGGGTTGGAGACGGTGACAAAAAGACAGGTGTCAAAGTTAAGCATGCTGAGATTTCAGGAGGGACGAGGATGGACAGGATTAAGAATGCATCTATTAGAAGGACAGCTCAGGTTTGGAGACAGAAGAGAAGTATACTGGGAGAAGGATGTTGAGGATGGAGACAGATGATCTAGGATAGCATCTTGATCAAGGGTATCTACTGGTCTGGGATTCGAACCCATGACCTTCTGGTCCCGGTTACCTGGTTACCTAAACACTAGGACTCCGCTGCCCCACTGCTGCCCAGCTTATTTTTTTACTTTGTTTATTAGTATATTGTTTATTATAGTAGAGATTTATGTTTTTTTTTTATGTGAAGCCCCACAAATGGAAAAATCCAGACTCAGCTGGTGACCGCATTAAAATGGAACTCCTGCAATCATGTGATTTTGTATCTTTTTCTTCCCCAGGCCGGATTCTTTAAGAGAAAATCAGTGGAGGAGATGAAGGAGGATAGGAAAGAGGAGTAAAAGCTCCGCTTGGAGGTCAAACATACCCTCAGGTCAAACTCACTTCCTCAAACCTTCGCAGTGACCATAAAAATCACATTTTATCAGCGCCGCAGGAGCACGAAACCCCAGAGATAAACTGTGTCTGGTGCATCTACCGATCCAGAGCGTCTGGAGGTTCAGGGACGTTCCTGCAGCAGCGATCACACCGAAGAGGGCGGCGCTCACTCATGTTTGGTTTGATTGACGGGTGGTCCTGATCAGCGTTGAAAGTGTGCCTTTTCACCATAGAATGCCTTCAGCTTTGCTCTCCAAAGGCCAGACACAAACTTTTAGCCTGAAGATCAGCCGAAACTCTGAGAAACACACCCGTTCCTGAGCGCTCTATGGCGAGAACCCGGGTTCATCGTCTGCGTGGGCAGCATTGCCCACCCAGATATACATCTTTACACAAATGAAAGCATTTGGAATTCATTTCTTTTTTTCCCCAAATCACTGTCAATGTATTTGTCAGTATTTTAACATTTTTATTGACTGTTTTGGCACATCCTCGGCTTTTTTTGAAGCATTTCAACACTGTCATTTTCACTTTTTTTTTTGGTTTGCGGCTGAATGAAGAGGAACGATTGTACTGTAAATGTATATAAATCTCAGAGTGTAAATAGACTATAGAGAGATGTTTGCTTGTGGTTTAATGATTTTAAAGCCCCTAATTACTATTTTAGAACACAGAACTCTGTAATCTTACGCAGCTCAGTTACATCCACTTAAAACTGGATATTCGGATATTTGGATATTTTCACACGACATAAGCCTCATGACTGAAAAACTCAACATGAACCTTTCTGAAGACTCATTAGAAGCATCACTCATCATAAAGGCTACTTCCATCCCCAGAGAGACGCTTGTTGGAGTAAACCTTTAGAAATAGCTATGCAAATGGTCGTAAAGGGCTCATGCAGACGCAGCCTTATAAGCACCATCCGGCAGTAAAGTGTTACCATTATAGAACGTGTAAATACGAGTCAATGAAACTGTTCCCACTAGCTTTTGTTTTATGTTATAGTTTAGCGTCTGGAACTCAGTACCGATTGAGACGGGCCTCAGCTTTGTGCAAATGTTATCAGGTTTTGAAACACTGCAGATATAATATAAAGTTTTTTATGACAAAATCTTTTTCTTCAACTCTTATCGTTTGGGTTATCATGACATCAGGTGATATAATAGGATTTCATATGTTGATTGTATAAGTGATAATGAAGTATGATGATGAAACATTATAATGAAGTATTATAATGAAGTGTGATAATGAAGTATAATGATGAAGTATGGTAATGAATTATGTAAATGAAGTATAATGATGAAGTATGGTAATGAAGTATAATGATGAAGTATGGTAATGAAGTATAATGAAGTATGGTAATGAAGTATGGTAATGAAGTATAATGATGAAGTATGGTAATGAAGTATAATAATGAAGTATAATGATGAAGTATGGTAATGAAGTATGGTAATGAAGTATAATGATGAAGTATGGTAATGAAGTATGGTAATGAAGTATAATGATGAAGTATGGTAATGAAGTATGGTAATGAAGTATGGTAATGAAGTATAATGAAGTATGGTAATGAAGTATTAGGATCTTACACTGTGGCATCTCAGTTCTATTAACAAAAATGACAAAAATGAAAGTACAGATTAAGTTTATATGAGAACCCCAGACAGGTGCTTTTGGATTTTTTTTAGTCTTTTTCATTCGACTTTCTGAAGTTACTGCATCGTTTCACTTGTTTGGTCTGAAGTGTTTGGTGTGAAGGTTGAGTTTTTGTCTGGAACTAAGTTTGGACATCTAAAATGGATTACTCTGATATTTAAAAGAGTAAACACATGAACAGAATCTGTCACCTAACCTTTTTTCAAACAGACATTCTGAATTGATTTACCATTTAACTATGTAACGTTGCATTAGTTTCCTTTCATTTGCCAGCCATGTGAAAATGGTACACGCTGTTAGACCCCACTTGCATGGGCACTCCACTGCTGTGAGCACAAATGCATTCAAAAAATGAAAAAAATGATCTCACACTTGATTTCTGTCGTGTTACGAACAAATGTTCAAATCACTGCTGTGAAGTTTCCATATAATGCACTGGTTTTGTCAAGCTGTATATATATTCTCTTGGTTTTGCACGACCAAAAAATATGCCAATAAAATAAAACAAATGTTTTTTAATGAACTAATAGATGACTGATGGAAAAAAGCATGTCATTTGGTGTGTGTGTGTGTGTGTGTATGACACAAGTGTTTTAATAAGAGAATAAACTTAGTTTATTTATACAGCAGCAGAGATGCTTGAAAGTTTGTGAACTTTAGATAAATTAAATAACAAAAAAATCTGTCCTAAAACATCATCAGATTTTTAGATAACGAGATAAAGAGGACCAATAAAACACTCTTGCTCATTTATGTATTCAGCTGTCTTGGCCCAGATGCAGCAAAACAGCAACAACAACGATACTACCACCACCATGTTTCACAGATGAGATAATAAGGTTCTTAAACTGGAACATAACATGAGAGAGGACACACAGGTGGTCGCTGTGAAAGTGAAAGTGAAAGAGGCCAGGAGGACATGAAGACGGATGATCCATTGTGACGACTCCTAACGGGAGAAACTGTCTTGAATATTAACAAAACGAAGTTTATATTAACAAAGTTGAAGTTTATAATAAAAGTGAAAAGTGAAAGTGACGGTACCTTGCTCAAGGGTACCTCAGGGCAACCTACTGATCTGGGATTCTGGGACATTCCGATCCCTAAACACAAACAACAGCACAGTGGCACAGTGTGCACAAAACAATACATGCTGGAGTAGTATATAGTAAATAATATATAAATGTAGTTATAGTATATAAAATTTATATATTGGTAAAAAGTGTAGTATACAATATATATTGATACACTGTGAGATAAAACAGCATATACTGATATAGTGTTATAATATAAAGCATATACTCATACAGTTTGTAGTATGCAGTATATACTGATGCAGAATGTAGTATGCAGTTTACAGTATATACTGATGCAGTGTTATACAGTATATACTCATACTAAAAGACATATAGGCTTTTTACTTGTAAACCAAACTTCTGCCAATGTAGTGAGATTATTTACTTTAATATCTATATGGCAGGCAAGATGATTACTAAATGATTTTGGAATTTGCATTGAATTTGTAAATAAATCTGTAGCAGTCATCAAGAACAAGGACAACCAGTTAGTGGACGAGAGAGTCATGTGCCATGTGAACAGGTGCTCTTCATCAGCTAACCTGATTGAGAGGTTTTTAAAGGAAATTGTTTGGGTGTTAGAGGTAGAGCTCCATTTGCTTGTGTAGTGGGGCTTGGTTTAAGGGCTGCTTGTGGCCATGGCTTGGAGGTGGACGAGGTAAATATGAGATGTTGCTGGTCTCTGGTGCCAATGTTTGCTTAACTTTGAGTCATATGTGTTTTGTTCTTAAGGCTTTGGGACCTTTTTATTGCTTTAAGTGTCTTAAGGCATACCAGTGGGCATAGAGGTAAGTTTGATGACATTTGATGAACTTTTAAGGTTGCTTCAAGCTCAAGATCTCCTTCTTTCTTCCCTTAAAAGGAGCTGAACAGAAAAGACTTGATTTGGCTAATTTGCTACTGTTCCCGAAGCACGTTCAGCCAGAGCCTCTTCAGCCAAGCAGCCAGCTGTCCCCTCCTGTAGCTAAGCCTTCACGTATGTTTGTTGGTTATGGTGGTGTCCCTCCATCCCATCTTCTTGACTCCTCCAGTCGCTTTGTGACCCAATTACAGAGGCAAGGTGTCTATAACAACATCCAACAAGGTTTCTTGAAAGCAGGATCTTCAAGCAGCTGGTCTGTAGCCAGGGTTGGGGCATCCTCTAGCCAGCCTGCTCAGCAACAAGGTAGCTTCTGGACATCTTTCTCAAAAAGCAATTACCGTTCAGGGAGAAGAAGGGAGTTTCCAGTGCAACTTGCTTCACCATTCCAAACTGGGCCTATAAGCAAACCCTTGTCTCAACTTGAGAACTTAGAAGGTGGCTTTACCTCAACTTCTCCAGGCACTTCTGCTAACAAGTTCTCTAGCCCTGGCCTGCATGCTCCACAGGGAGAAAGCCCAAGTTCCTCACATCCTCTACTCCATTTGAAGACGAGACTCTTTACCACTCAAGGTGCCACTGTGTCATCTAACAACCTAAAGCCTCTGCATGATGTTCAGCAAAGTGGATCCCATTCCCTGACTGTGCTTTCTCAAAGTTTGGACAAATTACAGACCCCTGGCAGTTTCCAACCTGCCCAGTCCCAGGTACAGAGTGCCCCAATTGGTCAACCTGGGGCCCAAGGTACCAGGTTTTATTGGTTCAGCCCAGCAAGTCCGGTGTACACACCTCTTAAACCATCTCCAGGGCTGTTCAGCAACCATGGTGCTCCAAACTCCCAGGTTAGCCAACAAAAGCTGGCAGTTTTACCAACAGGATCTGCTGCAGGTATTGCACAACCGCAGCAGTCCTCTACAGCACAACTATCATCCAGTGGCTTCTTTCCTGCTGCTGTTTCATCAAGCTCCTTCAGACTGCTTCCTCAGGGCCCGAGGAACCCTTTCTTCAAGAACTAAACCTAAAAGGTTATCTTTTCAGTATGACCACTCTGTGGCGCACTGATCATCTACCTAAATTTGTCTAAGGAACTTTTGATCCAACTGAAGTAGACTTTGCCTCTTGTGTACTAATAAACATGAAATTAAATCAGACTTATGTTGGATGTTTATCTGATACAGAACATGGTGATTCATAACAAATTATCTCTATTTAATCCATACACATTGTAGCAGTGGGCAGCAACATCCAGTGTCTGGGGAGCAGAGCTAGGGCCACCTCAGGTTAATGTACTAGCCTGGCGCTCAAACAAACCTTCCAGTTATGGGTCCTAGTTCTTTAAAGCTATGCCACTACTGCCCTTCGCTGTTCTCTGCATGGTATCTGTAATCGACCCATTAAGCGCTGTAATTATATTTGTTTCCAAACAAAAATCAAGGCAATACTCTTGTGTTGGCTTTGTGAGCCATGATTGGCCACATGGGGGTAGTAAGGATAAACTTTTCAAACTTTATGAACCATGAAGGCTTCTGGAGTAGGAGGTGCAGAATCTTTCATGCTGTTTTAGTGCAGGGAACAAGATTTTCTTTAGTTACTTTCTATGTCTTGTTTGAATTTCTGGCAGGAGGTCCTATTTTATGGCCTAACCTAGATCAGGTACTGCATCCATTTACACTGTTGATGTTGTACAGAAGCAATATATACACTATTGTTTTGGCCCACTTTTAAGGAAACAGACACAAAATCAAGGTATTAATTCAGCTTAATTAGAAATTGCCAAATTCACCCAAGACAAATTATAACCTCAACCATGTGTAAAAGCAAAACAATTTTTAACCACCATGCTAACTCTTCAAAGCCTCCACCATGGGACTCACAAATGTGTGTGACTCAAGCAAGTCCAGGTTCTTTATCATGAAAGCTGTTCTGGCCCAGTTAAGAGCAGGAGTGTGACAAGCTGCAGCCAAAGATGGCAGTACTCACAATGAGAGGAAACCCAGGGGAGGAAATTGTAGTTTTTTAAGTACTTTTACATTGTTTACTTTTCTAGTTCACTTGCTAAGGTCCATTTCTGAAAGATGATAAATGCTTCTCCAGCATGGTAGTGGGTTATTCCCCCATGTAGTTTGAGGATCACAGACTCGCCAGAGACTCCTGCTGGTCAACGATATGTCACTGATCAGTCTTTTGTGTAAACCACAAGCACCAAGATTCCTCATCGCAAAGAGCAATTTGTGATGTTAGAACTGTTTAACCATCTGCTGTGTGGACAGCATTACTCCTAACAGTGGGCAACCACTCAGCTGATTCGTTGAGTGACTGTTTGAAATAAGGGGTCATGTGACATGAGCAGGTGATGGCAATCAGTTGAATTTACTGTGGAGTTTAAAAGGAAGGACAAAAGACGCTGAAGGTATGTCAGTTTGTTCTGGGATGGTGGAAAGTGTTTGGGAGAGTTTGGCCTTTGAACTGATATTAGTGACATGGCTTGCAGAAGGTAATCTGAAATCATCTCAATGTGCTGGTGTTTGTTAAAGTCAATATTGATGATGCTCATGTGATGTTAATTTATTTTTTTGCCAGGCTTTGGGTGCTTTTTAGTGCCTTATTCATCTTAAGACATTCCAGTGGGCATGTAGGTAAGTTGGAATGATCAGTTTAGGTATGTTAAGCTTAACTTTTTAGTTTTTTGTTTTTAATTATTTCTTCTTCCCCAATAGTGTGGATGAGAAGTGCTAATCAGGATAAGCATGGTGTGGATACCTCTGCTGCTCTGCTTTCTTCCACTGACCATAACCATCCTGCTCAGTTTGGCAGCCAGATATCCTCTTCTGTAGCTGTGTCTGCAAATGGGTTGGGAGGTGGTTTCCATTATTCTAGACCACAAATATCTGCTAGATCTGTAGCTGGCATTGGAGGTTCCTTGGGGCAGATTGCCTCTGCTCCTCAGCAACAGGACAATGTCTGGTACCCATTGCAGAAGCAGGGTGTCCTTGGCTCACCCCAACAAGGGGGTCTCCAACAAGCATCAGCTGGAAGCCAAAAGCCTTCACATGTTTTTGGGACATCCTCTAGCCTGGCTACTCCTGCCCCTCAGCAACAGGACAATGTCTGGTACCCACTACAGAAGCAGGATATCCTTGGCTCTCCCCAGCAAGGTGGTCTGCAACGAGCATCAACTGGTAGCCAAAAGCCTTCACACAGTGCTGGCCCTTTGTCTAGCCTGGTTACCCCTGCCTCTCAGCAATGGGACCATATCTGGTACCCATTACAGAAGCAGGGTGTCCTTGGCTCACCCCAGCAAGGTGGTCTGCAGCAAGTATCATCTGCAAGGCCTACATTTATAGCCAGCATTGGAGGTTCCTCTAGCCAGATTGCTTCTGCCTCTCAGCAACAGGACCATGTCTGGTACCCATTACAGAAGCATGGTGTCCTTAGTTCACCCCAACAAAGTGGTCTGCAACAAACGCCATCTGCCAGTTTTAAGCCTGCACACAGTTTTGGGACTTCTTCAAGCCTGGTTGCTCCTGCTCCTCAGCAACAGAATAGCATCTGGGTCATGTTGCAGAATCAGGGTGTCCTTGGCTCACCCCAGCAGAGTGGTCAGCACCAAGCATCTTCTGCCAGCCTTAAGCCTGCAGACAGTGTTTCAACCTCTAGCCTGGCTGCTCCTGCCCTTCAGCAACAGGAAAATGTCTGGTACCCATTGCAAAAGGATGTCCTTAGCTCTCACCCTCAAGGTAGTCTACAGCAAGCATCATACGCAAGCCCTATGCTTGTAGCTAGCATTGTAGGTGGCTCTAGCTCAACTACTCCTGCCCCTCAGCAACAGGAACATGTCTGGTACCCATTGCAGAAGCAGGGTGTCCTTAGCTCACCCCGACAAGATGGTCTGCAACAAACCTCTATCAGGCCTACATTTGTAACCAGAATTAGTAGTTCCTCTAGCCAGACTGCTCCTGCCCCTCAGCAACAGAATAGTCACTGGGTCATGGTGCAGAAGCAGGGTGTCCTTAGCTCACCCCAACAAGCTGGTCAGCAAGCATCTTCTGCCAGCCTTAAGCCTGCAGACAGTGTTTCAACTTCTAGCCCAGTTGCTCCTGCTGTTCAGCAACAGGAACGTGTCTGGTACCCATTGCAAAAGGATGTCCTTAGCTCTCACCCTCAAGGTAGTCTACAGCAAGCATTGTATGCAAGCCCTATGCTTGTAGCTAGCATTGGGAGTTCCTCTGGGCAGATTGCTTCTGCTCCTCAGCAACAGGACAATGTCTGGTACCCATTGCAGAAGCAGGGTGTCCTTGGCTCACCCCAACAAGGGGGTCTCCAACAAGCATCAACTGGAAGCCAAAAGCCTTCACATGTTTTTGGGACATCCTCTAGCCTGGCTACTCCTGCCCCTCAGCAACAGGACAATGTCTGGTACCCATTACAGAAGCAGGGTGTCCTTAGCTCACCCCAACAAGGTGGTCTGCAACAAACCTCTGCCAGGCCTACGTTTGTAACCAGCATTGGAGGTTCTCCTAGCCAGACTGCTCCTGCCCCTCAGCAGCAGAATAGCCACTGGGTCATAGTGCAGGAGCAGGGTGTCCTTAGCTCACCCCAACAAGGTGGTCTGCAACAAGCCTCTGCCAGGCCTACATTTGTGGCCAGCATTGGCAGTTCCTCTAGCCAGACTGCTCCTGCTCCCCAGCAATTTGAAAATGTCTGGAACCCATTGCAGAAGCAGGTTCTTGGCTCACTCCAGCAAGGTGGCCTGCAACAAGCACCTTCTGTCCCTCAGCATCAGGGTAGCTTCTGGAACCCACTGTGGAAACAGGGTGTTCTGCAACAAGGATCTTTTTCAAACCAAAGGTTTGTACCTAGTGTAGAAGATTCTTCTAAATGGTTTGCTCTTGCTGCTAAGAATAGAACACAGCTCTCAGGAACTGATCTCTCAGGCAGCCCACAACCTCCCCACTGGTTTAATTTGACTCCCTCCCTCCAGATGTCCCCAGTGCAACCTGCCTCATTCCAAACTAGACCAGGAAGCATCCCCCTGTCCCAACCCCAGATTTTAGGAAGTGGCTTTACTTCAACCTCTTCTCAAGGCACTTCAGGTACCCTGCAAGCTCCACAGGTAGTTGGCCAAAGCCCAAGTTCCCCACATCTAACCCAGTTAAAGTCAAGACTCTTTACTAAACAAGGTGCCATTGTTATATCTCACAGCCTAAGTGATGTTGCTCAACAAAGTAGAAGCCCTACCTTGACTATGCCTTCTCAAGTAGTAGCCACAGGACAGACCTCTGGCCATTTCCATCCTGGCTTACAGGTAGCACAGTCCCAGGTGCAGAGTGCCCCAGTAGTTCAACCTGGAGACCCACTTGCAAGGTATTATTCATACAGACCAGCAAATCAGACATACACTGCTCCTCAACCATCTCCAGGACTTTCCAGCAGCTTTAGTGGCAAGCAGAACAAAGTTATCCAACAAAAGCAAGAGGTTTTCCATACAGGACCTGCCACAGGTTTTGCACAATCCCAGCAGTCCTCTACACCACTGCTGACATCCAGTGGCTTCTCTACTGTTGCTGTTCCATCAGGCTACAGTGGCTTTCAAAGCTCAAGCGGTTATCCATTCGCTCAAGGACCAAGTGATCCATCCTTCAAGCTGGTGTCTAAAGGTTTCTTCCCTGTTTAACTACTTGGTTAAGCAAATGGTGTTATGCTCATGTTGAATTGTTTTCTAGTAAAATATTCAAATGGGTTCCTGTCTCTTGGCTATTATTCAGTTATTGCCCTTGTTAGGATTTTGGTTTCTTAAATGTTGTCTGGTTACTTGGGCAGCAAAACATTTTGGTTGAACTGTGGTTTTAATGTAACTTACATTCGAGCAGCTCATGCACAAATTGAAAGTATGGTCCAGAGTTATTTCTCCCTGAGCTATTAAGCATATTTCTAATTGCCTGATTTGCTCAGTTGGTGTTAAAGTGTTGGATTTCAGATGCTTAAATCAAGCTGATGTGTTGTGTAGGCTGTGCTCCCAAACTGGTAACATTGCAGGCACTTAAAATAGCAGAGCTTTAAGCTTGGCTAAAAGCAACAATGATTGAATTTCTGTTTAGCACTTGGTAGACTCTCATCCAGAGCAACTTGCATTTTCTAATTACAGGGACAGTCTCCCTGGAGAGCTTGGGGTTAAGGATCTTGCTCAGAAACCCAGTGGAGGTGGTATTTGAACCTACATCTTGCTTTCTCGAGTATCCTCACACTAGAGTGCAGTTGCCCCCACCACCCCCAAATTCAAATCAGGGTTTCTTTTATAGCCTACAAGGATTTAGCAGACACCCCTAACCAGAGGGTCTTCCTGGGTTTTGCTTGGGACACCCATGGTGATGGTTAATTGTTTAAATTGGTTTTTAATGGCCTACCTGGCTGTTTAAGCCAGGACACCCACTAAAGTGGAAGTGACAACCCTTGGTATTGCGAGGTCATAGCACAGTGAACCACAAAATTGGACCTCTGCATTTAACCCATGCACACATGTAAACACCGTGCAGCAGTGGGCAGCTATTGAAAGTGCCTGGGTTGCAGTGATGGGGACAGTACCTTGCTCAAGGGTATCTCAGGGCAACCCACAATCTTCCGATGCAGTGGCAACTCCCTCACCACTAGGCCACCGCTGCCCACGAAAGGTTGTATTGATTTTGGTGGCCTAGTGGTTAGGGAGTTGGTCCCAAGATCAGAAGGATGTAGGTTTGAATTCTAGACCAGTAGGTTGCCTTGAGGTACCATCCCCATCACTGCTCCCTAGGCACTTTAAATAGCTGCCCCCTGCTGCAAGATAATGTGTTGGGTGAATTGTATGAGAGGTTGGACAGAAAAGAGGGAGAAAGACCTTTAACAATTGACTAGACAGAGATACAGAGCTGGGAAAGGTTTGCAGCAGGTTAAGTGATTAAAGATAGAAATGGAAATGTACTCACAGGTGAACAGAGCGTGTTGAGCAGATGGAAGGAATACTTTGAGGGGCTGATGAATGAAGAAAATGAGAGAGAAGATTGGATGATGTGAGGATAGTGAACCAGGAAGTGCAGCAAATAAGCAAGATGGAAGTAAGGGCAGTGAGGATGAAGAATGGAAAGGCTGTTGGACTAGATGACATACCAGTGGAAACATGGAGATGTTTTGGGGAGATGGCAGTTGAGTTTCTGACCAGATTGTTTAACACAAACTTGGAAAGTGAGAGGAGCCTAAGGAGTGGAGACGAAGTGTACTGGTACTGATCTTCAAGAATAAGGGTGATGCACAGAGCTGTGGTAACTATAGAGGGATAAAGTTGATCAGCTACAGCATGAAGTTCTGGGAAAGAGTCGTGGAAGCAGGTTAAGAAAAGTGATAAGGATCAGTATACAGCAGTATGGTTTTATGCAGAGAAAGAGCACTACAGATACAATGTTTGCTCTGAGGGTGTTGATGGAGAAGTACAGAGGAGGTCAGAAAGAGTTGCATTATGTCTTTGTGGACTTGGAGAAAGCAGATGACAGGGTGCCTAGAGAGGAGTTGTGGTTTTGTATGAGGAAGTCTGGTGTTACAGAGAAGTATGTGAAAGTAGTTCAGGATATGTATGATGGCAGTGTAACAGTTGTGAGATCTGTAGTGGGAGTGATGGATGCATTTAAGGTAGAGGTTGGATTACATCAAGGCTCAGCGCTGAGCCCATGCTTGTTTGCAATAGTAATGGACAGGTTGACAGACGAGGTTAGACAGGAGTCTTGGTGGACGATGATGTTTGCTGATGATATTGTGATCTGCAGTGAAAGTAGGGAGCAGCCTGAGGAGAACCTGGAGAGATGGAGATCTGCTCTAGAGAGGAGAGGAATTAAAGTGTGAATGAAAGGGAAGAAAGTGGATTAGGGAGTAGAGGTAACAAAGGTGGAGGAGTTTAAATACTTGGGATCAACAGTTCAGTGTAACGGCGAGTGTGGAAGAGAGGTGAAGAGGAGTGCAGGTAGGTTGGAATGCGTGAAGGAGAGTGGCTGGACTGATTTGTAACAGACGCGTACCAGCAAGAGTTTAAGATAACGAGATGTTCGTTGGGTGTGACGAGGATTAGAAATGAGTATATTAGAGGGACGGATCAGGTAAGACGTCTTGGAGACAAAGTTAGAGAAGCAAGGTTGCGTTGGTTTGGACATGTCCAGAGGAGAGATGTTGAAGCTGGAGCTGTCGGGAAAGAGGAGAAGAGGAAGACCAAAGAGGAGGTTTATGGAAGTGGTGAGAGAGGACATGCAGGTGGTTGGTTTGAAGCAGGAAGATGCAGAGGACTGTAAGAAATGGAGACGGTTGATCCGTTGTGGCGACTCCTAAATGGGAGCTGCCGAAAGAAAAAGAAGGAGATTGTGAGGGCAGTGGTGGCCTAGGGGTTAGATTCAGGCCCATGATCGGAAGGTCGTAGGTTTGAGTTCCAGACTACTAGTAATTGCAGAAAAAGCATTTATCCCAAGTGCTGCTGAACTGCTGAAAAGATCAAGATGACAGTTTATGGACTTATAATGAATATGGAGATAAGACTGAGACTTCCTTGACGTTACTCTCTTAGAGTTTTAATTTTATTTGAAGCTCTGAATTTGCTCCATTGATCAGATTCACCTCTGCACAACAACAATCAATGTCTCATGCTGCAGTAACAGCAGAAATCCTGTGGTAGCTGCTGGACAGTCATGCCAATGAGACACAGAAGGTGCTGTTGATCCTGTAGAAGTCTCCCTGACTCTGACACATGAGAATTTATGACGTATCCAGATTATATTTCACAAACACAGTTATAGAAGTCCATGCAGTCCATGTATCCCTGAGTTGCTCCTTAAACTGTGCAATAGCTTAAACAAAATCGAATTCTAGGTACAAAAAGAACAGAGGCTTTATAAGTAGGTAAATAAATCTAAGTCTAATAATTCTCACACTAGATTAAATATTAAATACAAACATGGGATATGTATTTGTTAAATTAAGCAAACAGAAAAACAGAACATAAAGTTGAAACCATTCTAGTATATGTAAATAAATGTAATACAAAGTGGCATATTTTGCAGAAAATGTATGTGTATAAATAAAAATGGCAGACATAGATGTGTAAATAAAAAATTGTAAAAAAAGAAATATGATTGTGCAATATACAAATGAAATTTTTGGACAAGAGCATAAATCACAAATGTAGATGTTTGAGGAAAGGAGAACAGAGCATGAAAAAAATGAAAGAAACATGCCATATTTATCACATGTCAGTTGTACAGTGACGTTTGTGTAGGTTCTGATTTAGGACACTTATGACCTATAAAAAACTCTTCTTGAGTCTCTCTTTCCTATTCGTGAGACTATGAACAGTTACCAGGCTGTGAGGAGCCTTTAAAGATTTAGATGTGTCTGGTCCTGCTGTGTCTCCTGTAAATGTCCTGCAGAAAGGGTACAGCAGATCTTGTAAAGGGCTCTGCTGCCCAGATCACTTCCTCCAGGGCTTATGGCCTTGAATGGAGAAGATCCTAAACAAATTTTGATGCTAGTGATCACGAGCTGTTCTTAAGAAGGTTTTTAGGATCACAGGAAAGATCATAAATTAGTAAAATAGATTCAGTGTGACCTCCAGCAGTTGCAGCTGGTCAACAAGGAACTCCAGCTGCTGGTTAACAAGGAACTCCAGCTGCTGGTCAACAAGGATCTCCAGCGGCTGGTCAACGAGGAACTCCAGCTGCTGGTCAAAAAGGAACTCCAGCTGCTGGTTTGACAGCACATTCTGTTTCAAGAGCCTTCCATACTTCCCTACAGGACTTGAGGTGTTGGACTATTGACCCTGTACCTCAAAAGGCATCTGTGTTAAGCACTGAGGGTCAAACTTAACTTAGTTTTTCTTATTAGTGTGACAGAGGCTTTTCCATGTGCTTAGAAATGAATGCTTTATTGTTGGAATGTTTCATAGATTCTGGTAGAATAAGCCTCATTTACTTACTGGGCATTAAAGTAAACTTCTGTCCCAGTTTCTCCCAATAAACCCTGCAGTTGTTAAGAATTGTAACCTCTTGTGTTCCATGTGAATATATTTTTTCATGGGCAGGGAAACTAGGTATAAAAAAATGACAACATGAGGTCCAAGACTCAAACAAATACATGGAGAAAATCTATTAACAACCAATATCCTGTTTTCAAATGAGAAAGTTTATTCTGTATTCGTCAACCAACAATTTCTTTTCATATTTTAGGAAACACAGTTGAAAATCAGGCATCCATTATATGAATCATAATCATGTCCGAAACATGCCTCAAATCGCAATCAATAGTCCTTTGTTTGTTTGCACTTGTGCAGATCATTTGCAAACACAAACATGAAAGATGAAGGTAAAATAGATCGTAATGCGAGCAGATCCTGAAGCTGAGGGGAAGTAAATCAGCTGGTTCATCAAACTGAAGAGGGTCATGTGACCTGTGAGCAGGTGTTGTTCATCAGCTGAACGCTTGTAGGGTTAAAAAGGAGGGCAGGTTGGAGTGATGTTGATGTATCTGTTGGGTTTGTTGTGAGGATAGCACTTGCCACAGTCTTATTTTAAGAGCCATGGCTTGGAGTTGTATGAGGTTCTGCTTTAAAACAACTTGTTTTGCATGAACTTTGTTTGTTGTGCTCTTTTCTGAAACGTTCACCTCTTTTATTCTGTAGGCTTGGAGTGCTTTTTATTGCTTTATGTGTCTGGGAGCATGCCTGTGGACATGGAGGTAGGTTTTAAACACAATCAAATTGGACATTTCCAGCTTAAGCTGCTGTTAACCCCTCTCTTCTCTTTCCCAGTAGTGTGGATGGATGGAGATAAAGATGGCCGTGGTGTGGGTGCCTTTGTTCCTCTGTATCAGATCCCAAACCCTAGCCAGTTTCAAACAAGCAGCCAAATGGTTCCTTCAACAGCTGTGTCTGCCCCCGGTTTTGTTGGTGGTTTCCATCAATTTAGGCCACAGGCTGGTGGTGTTGCCCCTCAAACCCAAGCTCATGATCCCTTCAGTAGACTTGTTAGCAGCTATGACTTTGTACCTAATGTTGGGGGTGCCTCTAGCACACATGCCCCTCAGCAACAGGACAGCTTCAGGATGCAAATCTTGACGCTCCCTTCAGGTAGACCACAGCCTCCTCACTGGCTTAATTTGCTGCCTCCCCATCAGTCGTCACCAGTGCAACTTGTCTCACCTGTCCAAACTAGACCAGCAAGCAACCCTGTGTCCCAACCACAGAACTTTGGCAGTGGCTTTTATTCACCAACACCAAGCGCTGCGGGTGCCCAGTACTCTAGCCCCGACCTTTATGCTCCACAGGGAGTGAGCCAAAGCCCAAGTCCCTCTCATGCTCTACAGCCTGTAAAGGCGAGACTCTTTACCAATCAAGGAACCCTTGTGACCTCAAGCAGTGTGAACCCTGCCAGGGATGTTGCCCAGCAAGGTGGAAGCCCTTCCACTGTGTCTTCTCAAACTGCTAAACTTGCTACTTCTGGCAGCCTCTGGCCTCGCCAGTTTGACCCGTTGCAGAATGTTCCAGTTGCCCAACCTAGAGCTGCCACCAGCAATGATGCCCAACAAAGTGGAAACTCATCCCTGTCTGCAACTTCACAGAATGCAACATTGCAGCCCTCCAGCCGCCTCCGGCCACGTCAACTCCTTGGTGTTTTGGGGCCGGGCCAAGGTGGAGTTCTGAGTGCAACACTTGGAAACCAGCCTGTCGTGTATCTTCTGGTCAACAGTTCTCATCCTCAGACTGGACCCCCTACTCTCACGGCTTCAGCTTGGTTGAACCTCTTGGGCATCCTTCAGCCTCAGCTGTTTGCCCAGCTTCAGGGTGTCCCAATAGTGAACACCATTCTTTGACTCTGCCTCTTCACTGATGCTGCACAAGCTTGTCAGGCACCGGCATCACTAATGTTGAGTCCTGTTTCTCAAATGGCAACTATATAAAGCACTGATGGTCAAACCTGGTAAACTGGCTTTGTCTGGTCTGTGTTTGAAAGTCTTCTAATAAAATGATGGTAAAACTCTGTTCTGCACGTCTCTTGGATACTCTCACTGCTAAACATTTGGTCCTTCACCTTGTTAGGAAAGGTTATCCTGTGACTTGGTTTTTCTCAAGTTCCAGCATCTCAGTAGAACGTGGCTTTTTTTTTTTTTTTTTTGATTGGTGGAGGGCGTTACTAAAAATAGTTGGTCTTCGAGAGTGCCTGTCATATTCCTTGATCGAGATTCTGCCATTAGACAACTCTTACTCTTTGGTAACTGGTATGGTAATATTTAAAGGTGTTAGCTTGTTTTAAAGAATCTTCATGGACCCAAATTGCAGCTGGGTTTTTTTTGGTGGTTTTGGCCGAAGTTGTGCTTGGATGTGTAAAGTTAACTCATTGTTTGGGCCCAATCTGTTCATACTCTTCAGTTCTTGTGTGATTGTCAAAGGGACACTAACAATCAGGGGAAGCTCATGACTGCAGATGGTAGCAATAAGGAAAAATACAGGCTCACAAGTGATTCAGTTCAGTTTGGTGTATGACAAGTGTCATACGTGTTTGCCGTTACCTATTTAATAGGCTTTTGTGGACATAGACTTCAAGACTCGATGTTTAAAAATGTCAATTGAATAATGGAATGAAAAAAAACTATTGATAACTCAAGCTGGTTGGAGAAATGTCCACAGAATGAGCTTGTCTAAAGGTGCACTGCAAAGTTATTTATGATACATTAGGAGATGCAAATTTTAAATTCACTCAAGCAGCTTTATTGACTTAATTTACTGTGTTGGTAGCATATGCAAGTGACCATCTGCCATCTTTCGTTTCACTCCTACAAACACCTTAAACATAGCATACTGCTAATTCAGATTTCACAAATGAAAGACGTAAACACGTGAAGGCAGCATCTGAGCACCGTGTGAGACTGAGGGTCAGCAAAGTGATTTGGTCTTAATTGGTCATGAGAACGAGTGCACCCAATTAGTGGGAAAAAGTTTACAATAAAGAGCAGGTGGTGTTAATCAGGTGACGCTTGAAGGCTTAAAAATGTGTCGCAATGCTTTTGGTGTTGAAAGAGGTTTAAGGCTTTGAGTGGCTGCTTTTAGAGATATGGGTTGGAGGGCTAAGAGGTATCCTCTGCTGTAATTTTTATTTGTTAGGTCAACAAGGTTTGATTAGCCTCTGATTACTTGTTTACATGTTTTATTCTGTAGGTTTTGGGTACTCTTTATTGCTCTGTTTGTCCTGAGCTGTCCTAGTGGCCATGGAGGTAAGTTAACACAAGACAAATTTTATCTTGAGCAGGAATTAAATGTGATCTTGTTTAACTTCCTTCCTTTCTCCTAATCAGTGTGGCTAAAAGGTGCTGAAGATTATCAGCGGAGTGCTCCTCTGTATCACTTCCCAGAACCTAGCCAGTCTCAACCTGCACAGTTAAGCAGCCAAAGGTTCCCTTCTGCGACTGCTCCTGGTTTTGTTGGTGGTAACCCTCACTTTTTGCCACAGGCTGGTCGGGTTACCCTGCAATCCCAGTTTGATTCTTCCAAAAGCTTTGTGAGCCCATTACAGGAGCAAAGTGTCTTTAGCAACCTTCAGCAAGGGGTTCTGCCACAAGCATCTATTGGTTATAGGGCAGAACCCAGTCCTGGAGGATTCATTGGCCAATCTACTTTTCCCCCTCAGCAACAGGAAAGATTCTGGACCAAATTCATGGAGTATATTGAACCATCAGGAATTCCAAAACCTTCTCACAGGGTTAATTTTTCTTCCCAGTCTCAAACGTCCCTAGGGCAACTTGCTTCTGCTTCCCAGACTAAAGCAGTAAGCAAATCCCTCTCCCATTCCCATAGTTTAGGCAGCAGCTTTAAAACTTCTCAAGGTGCTTATGGAACTCCGTACTCTGGCCAAAGCTTGTATACTTCACAGGGTCCCTCACATCTACGCCCATTAAAGGCAAGGCTCTTTACAAGTCAAGACTCATGGGATGTATCAAGAAGCCTTAAACCTGCCAGTGATGTTACTCAGCAAAGTGGAAGCTATTCCCTGACTGGGCCTTCTCAGAGTGTAGCAACATGGCAGACCACTGGCAGCCTCCAGCCTGGCCTACAATTTGCCCAGTCCCACATGCAAAGTGCACAAAGTGGTCACCAGGGAGCCCCGGTTGCAAAGTTTGGCCTGTACAGCCCAGTTGGTCCAGCAGACTAGAGCCTGTCTGTGATCTTGCCCAAGAAAATGGAAGCTATTCCCTGACTGGGCCTTCTCAGAGTGTAGCAACATGTCAGACCTCTGGCAGCCTCCAGCCTGGTTTCTAGATGACCCATCCAGCAAGTTGGACATCTAGTCTCTGACCTGTCTCAAGTGTTTTCCAGCAATTTGGGTAACTGGTCTCTTCATGCTTAACAAAAGAAACCACTGTACCTGCCACAGACTTTATAAAACCTCAGCAGTCCTCCACAGCAATTATCCAGTAGCTTGTGGCTGCTGCTTTTGCTTCCACACATGGCCTGAGTGATCCATCCTTCAGGCCTGTACCCCCAACGGTCTTTTCCTCCATTGTGACTCCAAGTTCAGGAGTGTCTACCTAATAGTGAACACTGGTGCACTTGGTAAATTCACATTGCCTGTCGTCTCTTAAGATCTAATAAAAACTGGCAAATTTGTTTCTACTGCTTTTGGGTATTTTATACTGCTTAATGAAACTAATTATCCATGCATGTTTAATCAGTTTACTCCAATCTGAAAAGAAGGCTGGCCTGAAAGTGGGCATCTATACCATGTCCCGTGTCCTGACAAGATGCTTCTTCTGTGTATACCCCATGCCCAATGTAGCAAGGGCCAGTCATTAAGCAAGTGTTTGGGACGCTACCTTGCTTAAGGTACTTCAGTGTATCTCTGTTCAGTCCAGGTCTCAAACACACATACTACCCCCATCATCGGGTTAAGTACCTAACCACTGGACCACCACTGCCCCTAATTGAGCTGTGGATTGTTGACTCCTAGACCTCAACTATACAAAGCATGTGCACTCCCATGTACTCTTTAAAATATATATATAGAATAGTTTCATGCTATTTTAACTTCTTTAGGCTTTTCCTGTTAGGGGTTGCCCCAGCGGATCAACCATCTCCATTTCTTCCTGTCCTCTGCATATTCATTTTCAAACCAACGGCCTGCATGTGCTTTCTCACAAACCTGTAGACTTCAGCCTAAATAAAAGCTTTTTTATAGAGGCTGTCTCTAAGAAGTTTGCTTTTAAAAGCATCGGTCACATGTTTTCGTGATCTGATTTGAAAAGATTAGTTTGGAGCTGAACATAACGGGAGCAGCAGGCCTAGAACTACAAGCCCATATTCTTAAGCAATAACATTAATGCTAGAAAATGACTGGGATAAAGGACTTACCCCTATGAAAGGGTTTATCCCCGTTTCATTGGAAAGCGCAGATTATTGCATACGGATTTTGTGTATGGCTAAACACAGTGGAACTGCATCTGGTTGATGATCATTTCTAGTTATGCTTCTCTGTAACTACATATGAATTTAGTCATTAGAAGCATTCAGGCATAGTGTTTTGTTAATTTATCTCTTTTGTGCAGAGCTGGCATTGCTCCAAATAACTTCTTAGCGTCCAATTAATTTAATGAAATGGCTCATTATGAGTGGATAGTAGTTGTGGCTAATTGCAGCTATAATGCGATTGCACACTTTGACAGATCTATAGATGTAAAATGGCGCAATGGCTTTTGGCCAACCAACAAATATGATTAGGTCTTGGAGACCATGAACATTTCCTTGCCAGTGATAACTTGCTAATAAGCCACTCCTTCAGATTCATGCAAATTGGCCCTTTTGTTTCCAGAGGAAATTAACTGCTGGTGTGGGGATTTTCAAGTCATCCATAAGCTCAGTCACACTTTCCATGTTGTATAGAACTGGAGAGCATGATACCTACAATAAATAAAATTAATACAGTACTGTGCAAAGGTTTTAGGCAGGTGTGAAAAAATGCTGTAAACAGAACGCTTCAGAAATATCAATAACGATCGTTTATTCTGATCAATTTACAAAATGCAAAGTGAGGAACAAAAGAAAAATCTAAATCAGATCAATATCTGGTGTTCCTACCTTTTACCTTCAGAGCAGCATCAGTTCTTCTGGCCCCACAGAGCCCTGATCTCCACATCATCCAGTGTGTCTGGATCACATGAAGAGACAGAAGGATGTGAGGAAGCTACATCCACAGAAGATCTGTGGTTCGTTCTTCAAGATGTTTTGAACGGCCTACCAGCCGAGTTCCTTCAAAAACTGTGTGCAAGTGTACCTAGAAGAATTGATGCTGTTCAAAAGGCAAAGGGTGGTCACACCAAATATTGATTTGATTTAGATTCTCTTTAGTTCCTTCACTGCATTTTGTTGGCAAACCTTGTAGCCCTCCATTTCTAACCCAATATTGTGAACAGGTCCAGGTTTGCTGTGTCTTGCTGGCTGTAAGAAAGACTGAAGGTCACTTAACTAGATGAATGCTTTCAGGGGAAAACTTTATCCTAGCTGTTTCACCCATGGATGATGATATTTGGTGATGATATTGTGATCTGTAGCGAGAGTAGGGAGCAGTGTAAGAAGAACCTGGAGAGATGGAGATCTGCTCTAGAAAGGAGAGAAATGAAACTGAGTAGGACAAAGATGGCAGAATGGTTAAGATGGAGGGAGTAGAGGTGATGAAGGTGGAGGGGTTAAAATACTTGAGGTGGACAGCGAGTGTGGAAGAGAGGAGAAAAAGAGAGTGCAGGCAGGTTGGAATGGGTGGAGAAGAGTGAGAGGAGTGACCTGTGTCAGACGGGGACCAGCATGAGTGAAAGGGAAGCTTTAAAGGATAGTAGTGATGATGAAAAGATGGGCGGCAGAGTTGGGGGCAAGAGGAGAAGAGGAAGAAAGACGAGGTTTATGGATGTGGTGAGGGAGGCCATGCAGGCGGTCAGTGTGAAAGAGGATGATGGCCAGAAGACATGGAGACAGAAGATTCTCTGTGGTGAAATCCACAGCTGAAAGAAAAAGAGGATTGAGCTACTTTATTACAAGGCTGTATGTTACTGGAATGTTCTTTTTCAGATGCTAATCAACTAACACATGATTAAAAATTTGAGTAGAACATTTTTTCTTTGGTTTTATCGAAGTACAGAAACTAATATCCTTTGAGTGTATTGCCTCCCATGTCTATATATGAAGGCTTTTGGTGGCAAGAATTGGGGCACAAAGGTCCATCATGAATGCAAAAAGCCTCAGGGGTGCCTTAAAGCCACTTTAATGTTGCACACCAAAATCAAACCTCCACTTTTCCAAATCAGCATAATAAAAGTGAGACATCTATACATCAATTTTGCTTGCCTTGTGGCATGAACAGTCTGGAAACAGAGCAAATGGAGCAACTGAGCACTCGTATTGCTGTAAGGGACAGAATGAAATGACTTTAGTCAATCAAATTTCAAAGTTCAGAAGCCCAGGGCCAGCCCATAATGATCACTGACCAGAAAACGTGGTAAAAAGATGACACGTGAGTAGACATGGCTTGTGTTTTCAGATATTTCTTGTAACTCAGTTTTTGGACCCATTCTCCCAGTACGGTCTGCATCTAACTTGTTTTCCTTGTTTTAATGTGGACCTGCATGATATCCTGCACATTTCCATCTATGGACCAAATATTATGTGACGGAACACTTTCAATACCTTTAATACCTTTTTACATCCTACAGCCGTGGCCAAACGTTTGCTGCCTCAGTATTTTTATGATGGCAATTTGTATAAACTCCAGAATGTGGTGAAGGTGATCAGATGAATTGCAATTATTTGTGAAGTCCCTCTTTGCCATGAAAATGGACTTCAGCCCAAAAAACCCATTTCCACTCCATTTCAGCCGCACATGCTGACATCATTTCAGTGATCTTCTCCTTAACACAGCTGAGAGTGTTAAGGGGGACAAGGCTCACTCTTTAACGCTGGCTGAGTTAGAATAACAGACTGGATGCTTTAAAAGAAAGGTGGTTTGCAGAGGCTTTGCACAAAAAAATCAAGTCAAGTCAACTTTATTTATAAAGAGCTTTTTGCAACTGTTGTTGTCACAAAGCAGCTTTACAGAATCCAGTCCAAGCCCAGTTGGATAAGCAGAGGGCAACAGAGACAGAACTCCCCAAACATGAGGAAGAAACCTCAGGAGAACCAAGACCCAAAAAGGGAACCCATCCTCCTTTGGTCAACACCGGAAATAAAAGGAAAGAAAGAAAGAGAAAAACCCGGTATAATGGTAATTTCAAGTAAACATGAGTTCCAGTAAAAGAGTCCACTGGTGACTGTAACTGGAGGTTGATGATCTAATGGTGGGAGCTCTGTTTGAGTGGGGGAAGCTTTAATCTTCATGGCAGCAGCTCCTGCTGAAGAGCCAGTCTGTTGTAACTGATCTGAAGTTCAAGTGGGGAGTAAAATATGATGATGGTAGTTTAAAGAGCTTCACAGGCAAGAATGTTGCTGCTGGTAAGATTGCACCTAAATCAACCATTTATCAGATCATCAAGAACTTCAAGGAGGGTGGATCAGTTGTTGTGAAGAGGCTTCAGCTTGCCCAAAAAAGTCCAGCAAGCTGCAGGACAATCTCCTAAAGTTGATTCAGTTGCAGGATCAGGGCACCAACGGTGATCTTGTTCAGGAACAGCAGCAGGCAGATGTGAGGGCATCTGCACACACAGTGAGGAGAAGCCACTTCACTCCAAGAAAAACATCAGGGACTGACTGATCTTCTGCAAAAGGTACAGGGATTGGACTGCTGAGGACTGGAGTAAAGTCATTTTCTCGGATGAATCCCCGTTCTGATTGTTTGTAGCCTTGTCTTGTAGCATGATGGAGCTCCGAGCCAAAAGGCAAAAGCGATAACAAAGTGGGAACAAAACATCAAAATTTTGATGTTCGTGTCCAGGAAACTCCACAGACCTTAATCCCAATGAGAAATTGCGGTCATTCCTCTAGAGGCAGATGGACAAATGAAAAATCTAATTCTGACAAACTCCAAGCATTGATTTTGCCAGGATGGGCTCCATCAGTCAGGATTTAGCCCAAAAGTTGATTGAGAACATGTCAGGGTGAACTGCAGAGGTCTTGAAAAAGAAGAACCAACACTGCAAATATTGACTCTTTTTACATAAAATGAATGTAATCATCAACAAAAGCCTTTGAAACTTTTTAAATGCTTCTGATTATTCTTCAGTTACCATAGCAACATCTGACAAAAAGGTCTAAAAACCATTAAGCAGCAGACTTTGTGAAAACCATGACTTATTTCAGTCTCAAATCCTTTGACCATGAGTATATTTAGCACTCAGATGCCAGATATGCTGCGGTTAGTAGTAGTAGGCTGTAGTCCACGTCAACATAGAAGTATTTCTTGATCATATATTAACACTTTTAATATCACTTTTAGTGTTTTAGAATCACAACTTACGATGTGCAGTATGAGAATAAATGAATGTACCAGTTATTATAGTAAATATAATAACTGAGTAATGTATGAAATTTGGTTTTATATGAATTTATGTAAAAGATCAGGGAAAAAAAATGACTTTCTATAGTAATTTTCTGGAAAAACAAACAAACAAAAAAAACCTAACCATATTCTTTTGTGACAAAGAGTGTAAGAAATCTTTCCTAATAGGTGTGTTTAAATATCTGTATATATGTATATATATATATATATATATATATATATATATATATATATATATATATATACACTTTGATTATCCAAAAAAGGTGATTATTTGTCAGGATGTTATAATCAACTTTTTTGGATAATCAAAGTGTATATATATATACACAGATATTAAAACACACCTGTTAGGAAAGACTTCTTACACTGTTATATTCAACAAGCTATGGCCAAATATATGCATTATACAGTTTATAGTCAACCTTAATTGCTTTACAACGGTCGAGAGCTTCATTAGAGCGAACATGCTAACAGTACAGCAGCATCTCATTTGGTGGCCCTCCTCCCTAAATAGTGCACCTAATAAGTCATGAAATAACAGCTTCAACACTCAAAAAGTGCATAAACTGTCCAAGCAATGAATTAAGGACTCTGCACTGGGCATCTGGTGCATCATTTGATTATAAAGTTTGATTTATTTTGTGCACTTTGGAGGGGGCAGGAAGCTATTTGGGAGGAAGCCTTTAGCACTGAAACCTGCTAACCTGGCTAACAGATGTAAATAATCCCTTTTAATGATGAAACAGGAAACTGAAATCAACTAGTGGTTAATAATACAATCACTGAAACGTTTGAAGCTCTAGAACTCTAATTAAAACATTTTCATGACTAATGCTACGATCTGTCTGCCATTTCCTAACAGACTTCGGTATGAAGTATCTGCAAACTTTTGCTGGACTACACACATTGGTCAGGACATGGCTCTTTGAGATCTGTTCACCAATTGGTATACTTTTAGTGCCTTTCTCACCTCAAAGTCATGGCCTTTAATTTCAGATATTTCTCAGGTCTGGGGACTGGACACTGATTTGTGCCAAAAATGGACAGAATTTCAAAAATATATAGAATATAAATCTGATAGAAAATATATACCGAAGCAAAAACAATCATTTATAAATGATACAAAACAGAATAACCAGCCTTTGAAGTTTGTAAAATGTTGAACTTTTGGAAGAAACTGCTGTTAAGGACTGTTGAAGACAGGTTATATGGTTGGAAAAATATAGACCATGTATGTCATCTAAACCAACAGTTGAACAATTAACAATCAATTTAATAATTAAGTGTTTACCCAAACCTGAACAATGAACAAAAACAAACGGAAAATCAATGCAACAAACTAGCTTAACGCAACCAACACCCCTCTGCAGCTGCTGCACTTGGTTTGTCCCAACGAGCTCCAGTATTTAAGAGTTCTCAACTCTCGTTAATGCCTTTTGCAAGAAGTATATCAGCGGGACAGCTCAGGTTGGATGTTTTGGAGATAAAGTGAGACTGTGCTGGTTTGGATGTGTCCAGAGGAAAGATGAGGAGTATATCAGGAGAAGGATGTTGAAGATGGGGCTGCCAGGAAAGAGGAGAAGAGGAAGAACAAAGACGTGGTGAGAGAGGACATGCAAGCAGTTGCTTTGAAGGAGGAAGATGCAGAGGACTGTAAACTGGAGCATCTGAAAGATCAGTGGCACCTGATATCTCCAAAGAAAGGCTTCTCCATGCACTGGTACTTCTCACCAAATGATATTAAAATGTTAATCATAAAGGAAGTAAAGACCAGTTGAGGCTCTAAATAAGGTAATCTGTTAGGAGGCGTGGCCAAGCTCAATAAGGAGTGTGGTTTGTTAGAATTTTACAGTTACAGAAGGGTTACAATGAATCCTGTTACAACAAGTGAACTTTCATAATTTCAGATTGGTGCCTTGTTTTGGTTTGTGAACAGTGTTTTAATGTAGCCTTGTTTTTCAGGAAAGTATCCTCACTTTTAGATCTGTGCTTTTTTTTTTTTTTTTTACCTCAAAATGATCTTGGTTTTGGGATGATTAGTCCTCTTTAAAATTGGCCACAATGTTCATCCTTCCATGAGCTTGCACAAGGTGGTGCTGTGTTCATTCAAATGCAGAAATGGGTTCCAGAGTGTGGACAAAACCATAGGAACTGCAAAAAGACCGTTTTACTCTGAAGCAACCACATGTGATTCTGAAAGCAGGTGAGTAGATGACCAGTTATGGGTAAAACCTCACTTAGCAGGAGTGGAAAAACCAGAGGAAGCAGTTAGTGTGATTTGAGATTTTGAAGCAACATGTGGGAACTTGATCCTTGGATGCACTACATGACCTTCAGAGTCCCTGAGCAAGACCCTTAACCCTGAGTGTCTCCAGGGGGACTGTCCCTGTAATCAGGACATGGAAGTTGCTCTGGATAAGAGCGTCTGCTAATGCTGTAAATGTAGTGTTTACGGAGTAGGGCAAGGTACTGTCCCAATCATTGCTCCCTGGGTGCTGGATGTGTCTGCTGTGGGATGGTGTGTGGGTTAAATAGAGGATGTTTGGCTCTCTCATTTCTGTCATGAGGTGGGTGTGGTATTAAAATAATCAGCAAATGGGGTGCCGACATTTCCAGATCTTCAGCAGGAGGACCCTCCCACAAGTGTCCACAACACACACCAGAATGAGATGGTATTCCGAGACATGGCTTTATTGGCTTCCATAAGCTAACATCAGCAAGAATTGGGAGATATGAGATGTTTGTTGTTTTTTTTTCTTTTTCCATCTTTTCATTTTCCTTCTCTTGCTGCACATATCTTAAGCTCCTCTCCTGGGGTTAGTATCGTGCACTCAGTGGCTGCACCTTGTCACTGCCCATCACAAGTGAGTCCCAGCACTTTCCACACCACAGGCTTCAGATATTGAACCTACTTAAAGTCTGAGGTCAGTGGGTCTTTCAGGGCTCAAACGCAGTAATAGACCTTTCTCTGATGTAGGACGTTTCTCGATGATCCATTAAAAACCGTCGGGCAGTGTAGAGGCTAAAGTTGTATGTATTGCATTTAAATCTTAAGAATTTATCTTAGAAATCAAGACTTCAATTTTTTGCATCAGCGAAAATGAACATTTTTCTTATTAATTTAAGAAAAACATCCAACACCCTGAACAGGACGCGGCATGAAATGAAAGATGTCACTACTAATATGAAAAAATGTCAGGTGGGTGCAGAAAAATAAAATGACAAAGTAATGAAAAACGTGCTCTAAAAGTTAGTCAGATGACTGGATGTATAGATAGATATGCAGGCAGACAGATTGATGGAAGGAGCAGATAGACAGGTATACAGAAATCATTCAGCATTTTTATCACCATTTTAGAAAAACTGCTCTTCAGATCAGGGAAAACCGCAAAAATCTGATCAGGGCTGCACAATTTGCTGAAAATGGTGGACTGTGTTATATTTTGCCTTCAGAAAGCCTAGGCTGCACATTTCGTCTGGAGATACTGGGATTACACTTGGCAGCCAATGTGTGTATACAGTGTATTGTTAAAATAACAGTCCAAAAAATGGTAAGATGGATCTTTTTGGATACCTGTAATGTTTTTAGACACAGTATATAAATACCACCTGCCTAATTTTGTGGGTCACCTTAGTGCCACCATGGGCATGGACCCATGGAGGCCTGAACTAGAAGACCTCTAGATGTGCTGTGAAAATGTGGTTCCTGCACCACAACATAGTGAGTGGGTTCAGGAAGTTGGAAGGTGAGACCAGCATGACTCAGACTCATTTTTCTAGAACGTCTCACAGATTCTTGGTCACTGGGAAATCTTGGGGCTTTGGAGTCTTAGTCAGTATTTTATAAATCACAAGATCCAAAAAAAAGCCAGGACTCAAGGTTTTGGGCTTGACCCAGTCTTCTGCCACCCATCCTCACCATCTTCTACAGAGGAACCATCGAGAGCATCCTGAGCAGCTGCATTACTACCGGATACGGGAACTGCAACGTCTCAGACTGCAAGTCCCTACAACGGCTGGTGAGAACAGCTGAGAAGATCATAGAATCAGGACATTTTCACCACTCGCTGCATCTGCAGAGCTACCAGCATTGTGGTTCCACACACCCGTCCCACACTTTCACCCTCCTGCCTTTTGGAAAAAGGTTCCGCAGCATATGAGCCTCCACTACCAGGTTGGGAAACAGTTTCTTCCCCCTGGCCATCAGACTTTTGAACTGTTAATCACCTTATCGCTGCCATTGCCACCTTCCTGCTACTATTACTTATTACTTAGTGTTTATTTTTTGCACTCCGCACTTTAACCATAACATTTCTGCTCTCTCACACTGCCAACCACACGTGCTGCTTTGTTCCGGAACACTGCGGCTCTCCGTCAGATGAATGTACTGGATGTACTGTCTATTGTACGGTCTCCTTTGTCTGCACTTGTTTGCTCTTATGTTGTCCTATGTCGTCTTGTGCAGCGCCAGGGTCCTGGAGGAACGTTATTTCGTTTCACTATGTTCTGTGTAAATGCCTCAAATGACAATAAAAACCTACTTGACTGCTTGAGTTGTATGTAATTTTTCCATCCAAGTTTTTTTTATGGATTAACTTTTGTATAAACGCAGCAGGAGTCTTGGCACACTGAAAGGGGGAAATAAAAGATTTGATATTAATAGTGACCAGGCTGGAATGAAAGATGGCACTGCTGTCACTAGCAATATGAAAAATGTCAGGCAAGCGCAATAAAATAAAATAACAAAGTAATGAAAAATGAGCCGTGCTCAAATCACCCTAAGAGGCCGTTTGTTTCTGAGCTTTGAGGAGAAATGCAGTTAGGTAGTCACACACATCAGGAAAACATTGAGAGGCTGAATACTGAAGCATGCATGACTCACAACGAGCCTCCCGGCAACAGCGTTTGGAGCCGATAACTGCATAAACGAGGGGCGGAAACAAGTGACGAAGAAAAATAGTACAGTTTGGCTCTTTTTCCTGAAGTGCATTTGATTGGACAAGATGCATTTGGTGTCAGAGGTTTGTCTCTTGCCTTTTATGCTGGAGTTATGAGGCTAATGTAGCGAATCATCAAACACTCTTCTCAGACCCTGCAGAGGTGTTCAGAAACCCTGGCAATTTGAGCCTGATTCACGCTTCATCTTCATGGAGATACTAGTATGTTGCAGTGCCTCAGGTGTGGCCTGACTGGTGCATTTTTAAAAAAATGTTGTCTTTACATTTACAGCACAACGTGGGGTAGCAGTGGCCTAGTGATTAGGGACTTGCCCCCTGGATTGGAAAGTTGTGGGTTCGAATCCCGTACCAGTAGGTTGCCCTGAGTTACCCTTGAGCAAGGTACCGTCCCGATCACTGCTCCCCGGCTGCTATCAATAGCTGCCGCCTGCTGTGTGGATAAAATGTAGTTTAGATGTATTTTCATAGGGTTTCATTTTGTTTCACAATGACAAGAATTGTTTCACTTTTGTTGTCCCTGGAGCGACTTGGGGCTCAGGGTTTTGCTCAGGAACCTAAAGGTTCTAGTGTTGGAGGTGGAATTCGAACCTGTGAGCTCTCAGGCAACTATTTATTCATTCTTTCATTTTCATCCACTTAACTGGGAACAGGTCTTGGTGGTAGATGGCTTTCAAAGCAGCTCAGATGATCCTTGCACTTCAACCAGCTTCTCCTAGAGATCCTTGGAGTAGAGCTGCTGCTCCTCTACATTGAAAGGAGCCTGTTGAGGACAAGTCACAAGTCCTCTTTGCACCTCCTGTTGGAGGTTTTCCAGGCACAACCAACAGGGAGGAGACCAAGAGGCAGACCAAGGTGATGCAGGAAGGATTATACATCCCAGCTGGCCAGGAGCAGCAGCTCTACTCCAAGGTCCTCCTGTTTGAGCTCCTCATGCTATCCTAAACGGTGCACCCAGGCATCCTACACAGGAAGCTCATTTCTGCCACTTGTATCTGTGATCCTTTGGGTCACTTCCCAGAGCTCCACAGGTGAGGGCGTGAAAAACCCGAGAGTAGACCTGAGTGAAATCACCAGTTAAAACATGCAAAAGACTATTTAAAAAAATGGATCAAGTTTTGATATAAAAAGACCTTAACCTTTCCTGCATAACATTACAATTCTTTACATTTCTTTATTTTAAAGAAAGTAAAAATTTGACAAAGGAAAATATGAAGTAATACAAGGATATTATGCGTTAATGGGGCAACGTTGGCCTAGTGTTTAGGGACGAGGCCCCAGAATCAGAAGGTCGTGGACTTGAATCCAGCACCAGAAGGTTGCCCTGAGGTACCGTCCCCATCACTGCTCCCCAGGGGCTTTAAAAACTACCCCATGTCGGATGGTGTGTGTGGGTGAAATGCAGAGGTTTATTTCATTGTGTTTCACAATGACAAGAATAGTCACTTTCACTTACAAAGGAAAACGTACACTGAGTAAATTAATTTGAGCTGCTCTACGATTTCTCATAATGCTTCACTGTTGGAGCTACTGGGAGGATATTTGGTGATGCATGAATGTGTCAAACTCTTAAGAGCCTTAAAAACTCTAAAAACCATTTTAAAATCAGTTCTAATTAAGAACAGGTTTGTTGCATGCCAAGAATGCTGAAAGCTGTAATTTTTCAGAAAAACCAGGAAAACGTACGTTACAGTATGTGGTTATGTGAATACAAACAGATGTTTAGTTTTTTCAGCATCTTGCTGTTTGGGAGAAGATCTGTGGAGGATGAATGAATGGCTGCATGGACTTCCCCACCTTGTAAATGTCCATATATGGGCTGGAAAAACTCCTTCCCTGATGGCAGTGAGTCACAGAGAAACCTCAGTCTGCATTCGAGGCGAGTGGGGAGAGAGAGGAACTTGATATTTTGATGTAATATTAAAGAAATGTTTGTGCAGGACTTCAGTAAAGCTGTTATTCAGGAAGGAGAGCAGAAGCAGGAGGCTGTATGGATCTACAGAGCGAAGCATTATGAACAGATAAGATGCTCGTGAAACTCAACCAGCAGAGACCGCGCCTGTCAGAACCTGCTGCAGGGTTTCGGGGCAAAGCGCTCTTTTAAGGCGGCTGAAACTGGACTAGACTGCGTCTGACGAATCGGAGACTGGGCTGAACCTGTCAGCACAGGTGGAAGCAGAAGAGGCAGGGCGTGTTTATTTTTGTCCTTCTTGTAGCTTTTAGTTAATGAGGGACGGTTTTATTTTCCAAACTGGTGTGGAAAGCTCCGATCGGAGATTTAAGCCCCTAATGGGATTTTCCAGCTGATGGGGGCTTTAACCACAGCAATGGGGGCGGTGGGCGTGGCCTTTATTCCCACTGGTATAAACATCTACATGTTCTTTGTCTTTCTCTAAATATCTGACGCTGGTCCTGGAGACACCTTGCACATTTTAGTATATATTTTTTACCCACTGTGACCAAGGACAGGGCTAATAATAATAATAATAATAATGATAATAATGATAATAATAATAAATAGTGGCCGTCACACAGCAAAAAGATTCCCATGCAGGGTCTTTCTGTGTGGAGTGGATACGTCCTCCTTGTGTCTGTGTGTGTTTCCTCCGGGAGCTCAGGTTTCCTCCATCCATGTCAGATGGATTGGAGATGCTAAATTGTCCCCTAGGTGTGTGTGTGTGTGTGTGTGTGTGTGTGTGTGTGTGTGTGTGAGTGTGTCTGCTCTGTAAAGGACTGGTGACCTCTCCAGAGTGTCCCAGCTTTTCGCCCTGTGAGAACTGGGATAGACTCCAGCACCGCCACGGCCATAATCAGGACAAGCAGCTCAGAAAATGAGTGAGAGAGGATAATAATGATAATAATAAAACTTTATTCATGCATTTAAATGCAAATCAAAGTGTTTTGCATTTTACATTTTGCACTGCTATAAATTGCACAAGGAGAAAATGAAAGATTGCTTAAAAGAGACAATAAAAGAGAATAATACCTTCACAGTAAGAGAGCTCTTCAGTAAAAATCTTTTCAGCTGTAGATGCCTGACGAGTGTCTACGTTTCATTGTTGGGATCCTCAGAAAAGAAGGGCTTGTTGATAATTAGGCACAATTAGGAGTGGAGTCTATCATTCACTCTCTCCCTCATTTTCTGAGCCGCTTGTCCTAATTAGGGTCGTGGGGGATGCTGGGAGTCTGTCCCAGTTCTCACAGGGTGACAGGTGAGGAAACACCCTGTACAGGTTGCTGGACCATCGCAGGAAGTCCATCAGGCTTTCTGTAATTAATTGTAAAAAGCAGAGGATCCAGGACCGGAGCTGGGAACCATTGCTGTAAACAAACCTGAGTCCAAACCCTGAAATGTTCAGGGAGCGCGATTTTTGGAATAATTAGGTGGTAAAGATGCAGAACTTTGCCCGCGATGTTGTTTTTGGCCCCAAAATATAATTCGTTCACGGTGGAGGGATACATGCAGGCGTGAAAGCTGGGTGATTTTGTTCAAATTCACTGTTTTACCATCATCGCCGTCCCAAACAAACACTCGTGCAGCTCCACTCGTGGAATTCAGGAGGGATTAAAACATGCGTTTCCGTTCACCGCCTCTGTAAAGACATCCGATCCATTTCCCACTCCGGATGACGCCGTTCACCACTGAATTCTGGGGCGTGGGGGAAGCTCCCCTGTTGATGTTCTTTTGTGTTGAGGACACTTTGTAAAGCTAGATGGCCGCAGATTCAGAACGAGTCGTAATGAATGTTGGTGGAGCCGATGAGTTCCTTCCTTGCTCTCTGGGGTCCTTTGTTCGACCTACTTCACAAGGACGTTAATCAGACATCTGTGAGCCTTTGAGTCGCATCGTTTCCCATGATTCCTCGGGGCTCTCGTCATGGCCGTCCTCGTGGCTCATGCGTATTTATACACCTTGGGTGATTCTAATCGTGTCAGTGTATGTTTTGAGTCAATCCGCCTCTCCGTCTCATGCATTTTAATGCGCCGCCCTCGGCGAGAGCGCGTCGCATTAATGCGGCGTCTGCGTCGATTCCGATAGAGATATTTTGCTTTCTTTTCATCACTCGCTCTTGCTGTGATCGCGTCGATTCGCACCAATTTTCACCCGAAAATTGTCAGTAGACACTTTTCTTAACTAACGTTCAATCATCGGAGCTACCCGGGAGCCCGCCGTGTATAATCAGCAGGTATAAACAGACGGTATCTGTGGTGCTGATGCTTCGTAGAGTCTTTGCAGTTTGTGATGAGAGTTTGTGAGCAGGTTTCCTCATAAACCGATCCGAGCCCAACTTCACCTGGGTTTCCTGCCGAGGGCCGGAGGTGCCGAGTGAGAGGCTCATCCAAGCCCATAACAACGCTCCACTCCTGTACGGCTCGGAATCATCTGTCATTTTAATATTACGCCAGTGGACAGTGCTGGAGCGTAATCAGCATTGTGAAAATCGGTTTGGTCTGGAAAATGAAGAAATTTGGCAGCTGCGTGGTGCATAAAACAGGTGCATGTTTCAAAAAGCTGCAATTAGTTAACCTTGAAATAAGGAGCTCCAGGCAGCTGTCTTGCGGAATAATTTGGGTTGATTGTTTCTTTAGAAAATGTGTCAATGCATAATCGAGATGAATTGATTTGGTCTTTCACTGGGAAGAAAATGCCCTGAAGACGGTAAAGGTGCAATGTGCTCGGAGCGCTATATTTGCAGAGGGGTGGACAAGTCAATGAGTTGTAAGTGAAAGTGACTGTGTCATTTTGAAATATAGAACCGTGAACAGCAACAATCTTCTGCATTCAACCGACACACATTCCAGCAGGGTGCAGCCATATCCGGTGCACAGGGAGCAGTGATGGGGACGATACCTTGTTGTAGTGTACCTCAGCGCGACCCACTGTCCGTTCGATCCTGGGGCCTTGTCCCTAAACTTTAGGCCACCGTTGTTTTAGCACTCCAAGAAATTTCTGTTCTGTTTTTTTTGTTTAACTGTTGAGGAGCGTTGCCGTGGTGATTGAATATGAATATGGTGGAGATTTAGGGTGAAAACTGATGGTCAATTTCTTTCGACTCTAATCTGAATAAGCAGTTATGAAAGTGAGTGAGTGACGCTAATTGGTAGCTGCGCTCAATGAACAGCATGAATTCTACATCATTTCTACATCTACAGCAATTCATTTGTTCAGAATTTGACCATGACCACCAGCCCCCGCAGCCAGCGTCATGGCCGTGTCTGGTCTCGGCGCCTCTAAAGTTCTCCAGTAGCATTGCATCTCCACGTGTCTGGAAAGACCACAAAGACCATAGATTTAAAGTAAACTGGGACCTTGGTGCTGTTGTCTCATGGCCGCTCATCTTTGTTGGCGGGTCCTCAGGGTGTCTGCTCTGTCTTTTTTGCTGGGCTGCAAAAGCTGGACCAGAGTCAGAGTCACTGATTCACCTTCTCAACATGCTTGATCGGATCTCACTTCCTCGCTCTGTTTGCATATAAACACAATTTCCATCCTCAGAGGCGATGTTGCAGGAGGCAGCACCTGCCTGCCTGAAATTAAAACAGCAGACTGGGGCTGCGTCCCAGTATTAATTTTGACTGCTGTGTCCACCTGCCAGTAAAATCTAGATCTATACAATATGCTGTACTGTTTGAAAGTGTAGCTGATGGAACAAACTTCATTTAGTGTGGTCAAAACTGAGTCCCTTCCATCTTCAGGCTTTTTCTGAAGACCCGACCCTTCAAGGAATACATAAGGGACAAATTTACATTTGTGGCTTTTATCAGACGCTCTTATCCAGAGTGTCTTCCATGTCCTGATTACAGGGACAGTCCCCCCTGGAGACACTCAGGGTTAAGGGTCTTAGGGACCCAGTGGTGGTAGTACCAGAGGTGGGATTCAAACCTGGAACCTCTTGAGCCACAGGTCCATAGGCAAGTATCCTACCACTGGACCACCACCCCACAAACACTTCCCAACTGACCCAATATCTTTCTACATTTTCTTCTCTTCTGTTATTTGGGGTGAAGATATTGAATTGTTCAGCATCAGGACTTTTGTATGTCTGTTATAAATGATAAGATGTGCATATGAAGCACCTGCTAAATGCTTCAAATGTAAATGTTTTTGCTGGGAATCTAATAGTGTAAAACTATTCAATGCCCATCAAAGTGTCTCATCTTTGTCACACTGAAAAGATTACATGAAAAAAAGTGAAATGTTATCTAGCATCTGCAAAGAAATTAATTACCTGATCATCTGGAATCATCTGAAAATGAAAGACGACAACACTGTCCTTCAGGAAGATCTGGAGAACTGCTCAGGTACAGAGACTGGACTGAACATGAGAGACAACAACACTGTCCTTCAGGAAGATCTGGAGAACTGTTCCTCAACAAGACATTAAAAATACAAGAGAATGGGGCAAAAGGCAGGGTAGCATACACGCTGCTAGAAAGTGGCCATCTCGGTGCATCTTGGGTACGCTCACACACCTTCAATTGGAGCTCCATTATGTTAATGGCAGGTGTGAACAGAATCTTCAAGAGAGCTCTTGTATTCGGAATATAGACGCCTCTATTCGTCCGTATTTGTTCGTTTACAGTGTGTGTCTGGATTGACTGTTCTCTGCTTTATTTCAGAAGCCTGGCGACAGTTACCGACTCTAAGCCTGACTCTATTACTGCTGAGCAATCCCACTCCTGTGGAAAGGCTTCTCTTGTTAACAATTGAGGTTTAGCAGAGGAGATGCAGCTCAGGCGTATTCCAGCTGCTGTGCAGCATCTGGAGTGGGGTTTTCCTGCTTCTCACAGGGGCACACGACTGATTAGATGGCCTGATTCCTTCAATTATTTACATTTGAGGCAGCTAGCACATCCGAGGAAACGTTTAGCAGGCACATTAACACTTATTTGGATGGTAAACAAACAGATTGGTTGGGAAAGGGATGTGGAAATAAGATTACGCTGCGGTGCAAAGCATGCAAGAAGGCTCACTGCAGCACAATGTGTATTGTGTGTGTGAGTCTGCGTGTGTGCGTGTGTGTGTGTGTGTGCAAGCATTTGTACAGAGTAGAATTTCTCTAACCAAGCACACTTTTTTGTTCCGGCAGAGCGCAGCCTCACAAAGCGTGCCATAATAATGAGCTCTGCACAATCCAGATCAATCAGTGCACTAACTGACCCCAAATGAACCAAACTGACTGATATTAGGACAAAGGTGTAGATAAAACGTGATCATATGTTATAAAATATGGTCATTATATAAAAACGATCTATAACAGCTCCATGAGAAGGTTCAGTATTGAAGTATCTGAACTTGTTGCAGTGACCCTGAAGGCTATTTTCTACAGCATGGCTGGCCAGGTATTCTCCAGATCCTCCTTTTACTGTAAGGTGTCTAAGATTCATTTAGCTCAGAAATCTGTGAGGGCAAAGAGTAGGGCAGCCCTCCCCCTCCCCCATCACTCAGTAGAACTGTCCTCTCTCTCTCTGGGTGTGTAGGGTGGTCCTCCCTCTCCCCCATCTCTCAGTAGAACTGTCCTCTCTCTCTCTGGGTGGGTAGGGTGGTCCTCCCTCTCCCCCATCTCTCAGTAGAACTGTCCTCTCTCTCTCTGGGTGGGTAGGAAGGTCCTCCCTCTCCCGCAGTCCCAGGCCCTAGAAAACCCTGTTTTCCTGGACTGTCCTTGATTTTGACCTTGGTTTTATTGCCATAGTCTATTATGAATTAGTTACCATGGTTACAGTACATGAAACCAGAACAGTCCTTTTTTGTCAGTGATAAAATATTGCAGATGTTGAACTTCCGTTTCAGAAATCTGGTCACTAAAAGACATTTTCTGCTGAACAGTTGGACAAATTCGGTCAACATGAAAGCAAACGGGAAAGTTGCAGCTGCAATGAAGAGAAAAGCTGATGCTCAGTAAAGTGTTTTTTCTGAACTACCGGTAATTGAGAAGCACTTAATCGGCCCCCGATATGACAAATTTCTCTATTAAATAGCATCTTAAGAACAAGAGCGGTGCAGATAATGAATGCATTGTTTTGCAAGAGACCCACAGAGATTTGCTTCTAAACGTAGAGAATCCGCCGTTGTCGGAAGAATTATCTCCCGTATGTTATTCCTAATGACATGTTGAATTATTATAGCGCTCTTCCTTCCCGTTCAAAACAAGCCCCAGAATGCTGAGGGCGTTAATACATTCGGAGACCATTATAGCCCAGTTTATCTTAAAACATTTTGGCAAGCCTTCTGGTCTAAACCGTCCTCTTTTTAGCTCATTTGCCAAGTGATTTCTAATAAGGGCTATTTTTTTGCCGCTGACACGTGGGAGTGTAAAATGAAGCTTAATTTGATTCGAAAACTCAATTACACTACTGGGGCCTGAGCAGATGAGTCCTCGCATTTTTCTTGGAGCGAGACAAACCAAGCGAAGGCCCGGATGTGGCTAGAAGACTGGGACGTCTGCGGGAAAGGACTTTCGCAAAGCCAGAGCTGCACCAGCTCATTTCGTTCCCACTTCGTTATCTAATTAGAGACCGGCGAGACGGCTGGTCCATCACTGCTGGACACGGAGGCTTTAGACGGGGTCTACTGTAAAATCCAGCCATGGCACCCAATCCCGAGCACGTGGCCGGGCGAGGAGCAGACAGGCAGCCAAACGTGATTGGCACAGTCAGCTCTGTCCAAAATTGCTCCCAAATCATTTCCAAATATTGATTAATGGCGTGGCGAGAGTGTAAATGCCTCCTCCCGTCCCATCTGGGGCAGAGCTGTGGGCCTATTATCGTTTGAACAGAGGCAGCACTATAGCTGGTGCTGTCCCCTCCCCACCCGCTGTTCTGTTTGAACCAAATGGAGAGGAGTCGCTTCAGGCTACAACGTGATCAGCTTTTTCCACGGTGATCAGCTTCTTCCCCACACTGCGGCAGAGCGAAGATCCCCATCCAGGAGACCTGAGGTTGGGACGACTTTTTCAAGCACATGATAAATTGGAGTGCCATCCAAAAACCCACGGTAGTGCCATCGATGGCAGCGAGAGTTGTGAATTAATGTCTTTTTCCACTTGTGCCATGACTGATCAGTTAGGGAGCAGAAGAACGTTCCTCCTTCAGTGTGAAGGAGTGCATTAAATCTTGGCCTAATTCGGTCCCTTTAGAAGATGTTAAAGTCTTGCTTTAAGTGTTCTTATGTTAGTTACAGTTCCAACACCATACAGATACACAAGGTGCTCCGTTCTCTCAAAGTGATCATCGCAGGGTGTAAATACCAGGAAATAAGAGCTGAAAATAATCCAAATGAACAAAGATCACGTGATGCTCAGAGCATCTCAGGTCTCTGATTAGAGATCATTTGAGCCTGCGTGGGCGGGGCTTACCACTGCAGGTGTGCTTATTTCGGAGAGACGATTGTGGTGACTGACAGTAAAACACAGATAGAGATTCAGGTGGACATCCTGGCATCCTTTGTCTCTAACTTTGACTCGTGTCAAAAAGAAACTCATCATATATGACGTGTATGTTCGGCAGTCAGACGCGCTTCCGGAAGGCCGTCGGTTCAGACGATCTGATGATGGGAAAGACAGACGTGAGACTTTTCCGTCCATAAGATTTCTCTTCCACCTTTGCTCTGCCTCCACTTTGACCTCTGCCACGTTCCTCTGTTTCATTTATTGTTGATTGAAAGGTTCATATCATGTAAAAAAGAATGTTTCTTGCTTTCTGAACTGGAAATTAGCCTACAGTGAAATAGCCCCGCCCACAGCCTACAACAGTTAAGCCCTGCCTATTTAGCCTACGTAAGATTAGTCACACCCATTCTGCTTACAGCAGTTAAGCTCCACCCATTCAGTGTAGAGGAGCTTGGCCATGGCCATTAAAATGCTTTAGCCACACCTACAATATTCTGCCCCGCCCATCAGCAGCGAAACCCCGCCCATTCACCCCACAGCCATATAGCCCTCCCTATCAACCTATTCGGTTTAGCCCCGCCTGCGATTATAATTAGAGGAACGCGGGAAAATGTGATGAGAAGGGAACCAATGAATCATGACTCAGTGAATCTTTTAAAGGATCCAAACACCCAAAAGAAATAACGCCCCACATCCCTGAGGAATTCAGCCCCAATTAAGAGCTTGTTCCACTGTCGTCTGACCTTTCCTTCAACGCAAGGAACCAATTAGTGATTATTGATGGATAACAAACCTCCAGATCAATGACAGCTGTGATGCCACCACGTCTCCACATCAGTAAATGTCATTTCCCCCCTTTTTGTCTCTTTATGTTTTCACAGAACTGACACAGCTCAGTTTTCTGTCTTGATTCTTTTTCTCTTTTTTATTTTGCATGTAACTAATAACCTCTTACCTGAAGCTCTGGAGGGGCCTAAGAGGTTCCACTGTCATTTGGAGCACCACCCAGCACCATCTCTAGGTGCACCCTGTGTACACCCATCTGCACAGTGAAAGAAGGTCCCGTGCAGGTCGTTTTTGGTTCATCAGGACACAAAAGGTGGAAATGCTTATGGAGGTCCAGATTTGTACCTTAAATATGTCTGACCCAGGAGAAAGGAGCAGATTCATACCTTTTAAAACAAGGAGAGCTGGGCTGGAGTCAGGCTATCTTAGAAAACTGTTCCCAAACTAAAGGTGCTG
>CM029383.1:24073579-24159045 GCA_017165825.1 Hepsetus odoe
ACCGGACGTTATTCAGGCCCTTTAAACCTCTGTGCCGACTGAGTCCCTTTATCAGCAGAGCAGGTCATTGCAAAACGTTAAAAAGTGGGTGAACGAAGGGTGAACGTGGTCAGTAACACGAAGATGTTGTTTAAAAATGTCTAGCTGGAGTGAAGAGGAAAATGGTGAGCTTTTGTTGGCCCAAATCATCTGGAAAACTCAAGAAACACTTTTGAAAAATGGCTGATGAGCGGGTCTTGCCACACCTCCTGCACACTTTACCCAAACTCCAACCTTCACCTAAACCACAGAGTATTTCCAGCACAGAGGTGTCGAAGGTCCATCCATACTCTCCTACAGTAGAATTACTTCAACCATGCGGCTGTTCACTAATCAGCACTTTTCTTAACCTGCTTCCACTAATCTGCATTCTTCATCCTCTTCATCGCTGCCCTTACTTCCATCTTGCTGCACTTCCTGGTTTATTCTCCTCACATCATCAATCTTCTCTCTCTCTCATTCTCTTTATTCATCAGCCCCTCAAAGTTCTCCTTCCATCTGGTCAACACGCTCTGTTCAGCTGTGAGTATGTTCCATTTCTATCTTTAATCGTCCTGACCTGTAGCACATCTCTCCCAGATCTGTCTCTCTGTCTAGCCAATCGGTAAAGGTCCTTTTCTCCCTCTTTTCTGTCCAACCCCTCCTACAATTCACCAAACATCTGACCTTTAGTCTTCACCACTGCTTTCTTCACCCTGCGGTTCATCTCTCTGACTGTCCCATTTCTTCTTCATCTGCCTCTTCTTCCTTCTCTCCTCCTCCCTCTGGTCATGCTTTCCTCCTCTTCTTCTTTTTCTCCACTGGCCAACGGAAGCCCAATTTCCACCAGCACCCTGTAGGCCAACAGCACTGGTGCTGGTCGTTGTTAACCCGGGCCTCGACCGATCCGGTATGGAATTCTGTTTGGTTGTTCCAGATGCCCTTCCCCACACACACCGTCCAGCAGGGGGCAGCCATGTCCAGCATCCGGGGAGCAGTGATGGGGACAGTACACTGATCACGGAAACCTCGTGAGCAACCTACTGGTCTAAGTATCGAACCCACAACCTTCCGACCTTGCAGCCCAGTCCCTAAACACTAGGCCACCGAGGCCCCAAATGTTCTGTAATGTAGCTTAATACACTGACAATATAATATGGAGTAAAATATAAATGTAATATAACGACAGGCACTGTTTTGAAACACTGTGATTTCGTGAAGGATAATAATGATTTGTTATTATCTAAACGTGTTCTAGCAACAGTTGCAGGTCCAGAAGATTCAGTGAAACATCTGGTAACAGGTTGAACAATCTAAAAATGGTCCTTTAACAGTCTCGTGATGAGTAATATCCACCCTCCCCATGCCCATGTATCCTGAAACGGGTCTGGATGTTGGGAAGATTAAAAAAAAAGATGCTGGGCATGGAGGGATTTAAAAAAAGGTGTTCAGATTAAAGTAAGGAGTGTGTTCTGAGAGTGGAAGAAAGGAGAAAAGACAGATATTTGGGGTAAAATGTAGGGAGGAAGTCATCAAAAAAAGTACAAATACATGAAAGACACACAACTGAATGGCTTTCGTTTGTAGACCATCTGAAACTGAGACACTCATGCTGTTCAGATGATTTCAGGCATGCTGATCACATGTTAAATAAAATGTGAATGTGAGCGTCCTTTATGAACGTCACTTCTAACACCCTTCCACCGCGTCCACAATCATCTTCTGCATAACCTACAAAGACCCAGAGATGTGTTATGGAATCATACCGACGCCCACCATGTGTCAAGATTGTGAATCATGACCAAATTTAGATTGTAATCCTTTTTTTTTTCTTTCTGTTTTTATGTTGAGGCTGCATGAAGCCCACTGTGCTCAAGAGGAAATCGCACAAGAGCAGCTGGCACGAGGATTTTTCCTTTTGCATGGAGTTCTGCTTGTGTGGTGGGTTCCTGACACAAGCAGAGGTGGGAATGAAAGAGTCCTTGTACTCCAGTTTTTTCCACTCGATGTATTAGTGAGAGAAGTAATAGATATTCCCTTCAGCTCCATTTGTCATTTGCTGCTTAAGTTTAATTTCTTTCTGCTCTGTTGGCTACTAGGCCTTGTTTCAGGACTATTTTTACTCTGCCTGCGCCAACTTTCAGTCACCATTCGGAAGTGAGTCACACTTGCATTACACAAGTGACCACAAGGGGAGGAGGGAGCTGTCGCAAACGATGTTGGAAGCAGGAGAAAAACATGACTTTATTCAAATAAAACAAAACACAGATGCACCACCATGAAACCAGTAGTGATGGGACGTTTCCACGGGAACTCTGTTTTCTTCCCACGGTCCATAGACATGCATGCCAGGATGGACTGGTGAACAGTCCAGAATGTCCCTCCTCCAGATGAGTGCTGGGACAGCACCTGGATAGGGTAGACTGGATGTCTCTGCACTTTTAATGGATACCGTGAGAGTTTAAAAAACATTTTTAAAGATTTTTAAGCCCAGGACGTCCCTCCATGCCCACAGGAGTGCAGAGTGACATAAAAAAATCATAATAGCAGATCACCCTGTTGCCCCACCCCAGATCTCAGATAGTAACGACAAACTGAGATATGGAAACTGTTTAAGTGACATTCATCCGTCCTGCTTGGGGAATGGTAATTTCAGACCGTCCAGCTCGGGGTCAGATTAGATAGCCGATGTGATTATCTGTGATGTTTCATCAGTCCAACTCATTGGAGCCACATGTGGAGGTTAATCAGCTTCCCACTGACTCCAAAATTATGCGAACACTGTTCCTGCTCTAAAAAAACCTTCACTTTCCATTTATTCTCCAGGCACCTTTGTCTTGCCACAAGTGAGCAAATCAAGGGAAGGATCATTTAGAGGACGACCCGAGTTTATAGGCTTTGTTAGTCGATCCCTCAAGCTTCAGTGCACGATTATCAAATTAAGCAAGGAGCCGAAAACAAACGCTCGCTCAGAGGTAATCGCATTCTTAACACTCTTAAAGAGACGCCTGTTCGTAGCGTTCCGTTCTGGTCTAATGACATTAATTCTCATGAGCTGGAAGAGGGGACATGTTCAACGTTGCTTAAAGAAATTCAGCTGTTCAGGATCACTCCCTACTTCTGCTGGTTTCCATGGAAACCCTTCCAAACAGCGAGTGTCTGGAAGCTATGGTCTCGCCACCAACATGTACGCAGAGCTTCTGAGGTCTAGTACACGAAGCCGATGACGCTAAACTACGGATGTTTTCCATTTCAGTTCCAATTGGTCCGAGTGAAATCACTTCCGGCTCTATCAGTTTTGATGGGAAGCAGTTTCCCGAGTGCTTTTCCGTGCCTTGATGACAGGAGGCTTTGGGGATAGATGTCAACTCTGGATCGAAAGAAAAGTTTGTGAAATGCAGGGGGTAACATTTTCAAAACTTGTCCATTTATTTGTTTCCTGTGGGTCTGTTTTTGTTGTGGCTCCCTACTGAAGTTCACGTGTCCCTGTGAATCCAGGATTAAGAGGGTGTAAAATGTATTCCAGTGAAGATAACTCAAAAAACGTGTTGATGATAAAGTAATCGAATGTCAGGCATTTCCATACGTGTCCTTTAAAGCAGGTCGAGTTTAATTAAAGGTAAACAGAACTGTCCGGAATGGCTATAGGTGATGTGTAATTGTGTGTGCTTTGTGTACGTCCTTTCGGAAATGTCATGGTTAATTAGGAATATGTCTGGGGGCCCTAATCAAAGATATTTGCTAATTAAAAAAATAAAAAAGCTTGATTTTTGTCCTTCATGCTGGTCTGTCTGGGATGTAAAGAGGAACTGGTGTCGTTGTGAGGCTTCGGGTAAACAATAGTGATTCGTAAGAGCTTCATCATCTGACCGAGTAACTGTGTCCAACACTTCCTTCTCATCAGACTTTTCTTCCAAAAAAAATAAAAACTCTGCTCCACTCATGGCCAGGAGGGGCTCCCCTGTCCTCCAGGCACCATTACATCATATTCTTTGCATCACCCCATCACTGCTCCCTGGGTTCTGGACATGTCTGCCCCCTGCTGGACGGTGTGTGTTTTGCGGTGATTTGCTGTGCGTTCATAATGACTTTTTCTTTTTTTTTGGCATGAAGTCTCCACCCATATCTTGGACATTTGTTCCATCGCCATCTGATTGGTCAACACAGAAACAGAAAAGCTGGAAAAGTGCTGTTTGTGGTTTAGCTGCGCCGTGTTCATTTCCACAGTGTTCGTCTTCTGCCTGAGCGCTTTATGCTGGCGCAGGAATAAAATATTGTCAACATATAAAGTCAAGCAGGTTTTATTGTCATGTTTATTGTCATAAACAACACCTCCAGCAGTCTCCATGATGTATGTTGATGAGAAAGCAGCCATCTGTTTGGGTTTATAGCACCATTGCTCTGACAATGCTGCCCATCCTAAACCGTGGAAAATCAAATCAGGTCCAAAGCAGGTTCCTGGTGTTGGTGGAAAAGCTCCCTAAAGAACTCCTAAAAGAACAGTTCCCCCTTTTAGAAAGTGCACAGCTCTCCACCAACCATTCTTCATTCTTCTCTTTTACATCTCCTTCTGTCTGTCCGGGACATGGACGCACAAGGTCTTTTCTGGGTTATGTCCATCAACATTTCATTTGTACTGAATAAAGTGAAAGTGAAAGCGACTGCCACCATGAACAGCACCTAGTGAACCAAACACATCCTCTATACACACACTGTCCAGCAGGGGCCAGCCATATCCAGTGCCCCAGGGAGCATTGATGGGGGATAGTACCTTGCTCAAGGGTTCTTCAGGGCAACCTACTGTTCTGGGATTCGAACCTTCCAATCCTCAGACCTAATCCCTAAACACGAGAACACTGCTGCTCCTTCAAAGTAGTTGAATCAGTACTTCTGCTTTCTTTGACTACCTTTACTTCTTCTTGAATAAAGAATGCACTGACTGTGCCACCTCTGCCACCCATAAAGAGCTCTTCTGTTTCCTCCTCCAAAATACACCCACACACTTCACTCATCCCCCATAAAGAAGAATAAACAATCATCTTTTGGAGACGGAGGGACGCTTGACTGCAGGGAAAGAGCCTCAGGATGTGCAGAAATTCTGCAGCCTGTGAGTAATCCTATCATAACCACCGAAGAGGTGATCGTTTGACTCATGCGGGTGAGCGAGCTCTGACTGATTGACCTGGACGATCATGAACTTGATGATCATTAATGACTGATGTCAATCTGCGATCAGAGACAACTTTGACAAGAGTCGTCTGAATGTCCTGGTTTTCTTCTGAGTCCCAGTAAGATGAAGAAATATCCTTGAAAGTACATAAGGTCACATGTTCAGACCAAAATACGTCAAGTATCAGTTTCAGAAGTAGCTTCCCTCTAAGACCAATATTTGATCAAATACAACTATAGATTTTATTAGAGGGACGCCTGAGGTTGGACAGCTTGGAGTCAACGTCAGAGAGGCAAGACTGTGTTGGTTTGGACATGTCCAGAGGAGAGACGAGGAGAATATCAGGAGGAGGATGTTGAGGATGGAGCTACCAGGAAAGAGGAGAAGAGGAAGGACGAAGAGGAGGTTTATGGATGCGGTGAGAGAGGACATGAAACACCTGGAGACGGATGCTCTGATGTGGCAACCCCTAACAGGAGCCGCCGAAAAAGGAAGAAGAAGAAGAACCTGCCCCCTTTCCCCTCAGTGGTGAAAAGGTTACCATGGTAACCTATGGCAACTATGAAGAATCATTTGGAACAAAACTACTCATTTTTGATGCCTCTTTGAGAATTTCTTGAAAATGAACTTGTCTTCATTCATTTGAACTTAGCGGTGTGTAATTAATTTTATTCCTTTAAAAGGCCCATGCTGTGATAAACTGAATTTATCTTCATTTTTTTTCCCCAAAATGGGCAGATGCAGTTTGTAAACACTGTTCAGCTCCTAAAAAAAACAGATCCCCAAAACAGATTCTGACGTCACAAAAGCGGACAAATCTAGACGTTCTGACTCTAAAGCAGTTAAGCCCCGCCCATTTATCAAGTTTCAAGCCTGAAAAGTGGTTTAAATGACCCACGGTGCGAAGTAACCAAGCAGAACAGAGGTCATTTATATATGAGTCTTAAAGTCGTAGTAACAGCCTGGTAATCCCCAATCATTTAATTCATGTTGATAAATCAGATGGAAGGGTTAACTAACCTCTCAGTTTCTTTAGTTTCATTAGTCCAGTCAAGCCCAGCCCACAGGCAGTTCTGTTTTCACTCTTGTTAATTAAGCAGATGTTAATTTATAGATGTTAATTTAATTGCTGCTAATTAATAGCGCCTTGATGTGCGCTGGCAGACCTGTTAATCTCAGTGACAGCTGTGCAGCCAATCATCCGAGCACGTGTCTTTAATGATGTGACTATTAGAGTAGAATTAGATGATAAAACACTCGGGACTATGGCGTGAGAATCACAAATCTAATCAATATTTCTAATATTACTCATCACGAGACTGTTAAAGGACCATTTTACGATTGTTCAACCTGTTACCAGATGTTTCACTGAATCTTCTGGACCTGCAACTGTTGCTAGAACACACATCTCGCCGTTTAGATAATAACAAATCGTTATTATCCTTCAGGAAATCACAGTGTTTGTGTTTCAAAACGGTGCCTGTCATTATATTACATTTATATTTTACTCCATGTTATATTGTCAGTGTATTAAACTACATTACAGAACATTTGGGGCCTCGGTGGCCTAGTGTTTAGGGACTGGGCTGCAAGGTCGGAAGGTTGTGGGTTCGATACTTAGACCAGTAGGTTGCCCACGAGGTTTCTGTGATCAGTGTACTGTCCCCATCACTGCTCCCCGGGTGCTGGACATGGCTGCCCCCTGCTGGACGGTGTGTGTGGGTTAAATACAGACGCTGCATTTCTTCTGACGTGTATTCTGTGACAAACAGTCAATTTCTTGTTATAAACAGACGTCAGAAGAAAAAAAAATCGGACTGATTTTGACTGCAGGTTTGTTTGTGTTGTCTGTAACGTCACGTCGTGTTTTACTGGTGTAGACCCACTCCAGAGACCTGGTGTCAGACGTTTCCCAGCGGCCTGAACGTATGAAGGCCCTGCTACGATGCTAATCTCACGCCTGTTGAGGAAATCTGTGTTTGTCATAATTATCTGCTGAATAATGTTTCGCACGGTGACCCTAAAATCCGCCTGAAACTTTTATCTCCAGATTGATCAGTGCAGACATTGTCAGTTGCAGCTATTATTGCGAAGCCATTTAATTCCTGCCAGAAGACAGATCAGACTGGGGGGGGGCAAAGAAATGGAAAAAGAAAAAAAATAATCAACTATAGAGGGCCTGTGCTGAACCATGAGCAAAGGCAGGTTGTCATTCTGAGCAGCCAAATGACAGAGTACTTACTGTGGCCATTTAGATAATTCCCCCACACTTTTACAAGGCATATTTGCTGTCGATTGTGCAGACAAAAGAGCCATTTCAAACCCCTGTGAAATCCTCTGCCTGTGGAGGCAGTAATCCAGGCCCATTTTCAATATGTTCCTTAGCAGCATTGTGCACAACTCAATAGAACCGGCAGGTAGGGAGGAAAGACTGCCGTACTTCAGTCTGCGCCTCATTTTCACAAATAAACGCCGTCCGAGCGGACATTTACACGTTTCACAGTCAAACCTGGCTGCACCGCCACACGCCCATGAGCCAGGGTCTCACCTTTCTTCACATCTGTGAGCTTTTATGCATTTTTACAGCCTCCATTTATCCCTTCAGATGAATCAGTTTTCGTCACGGAGTCTCAAATGACATATTTTGTTGAGATTAAGTTCAGGGAACACCTTACAATGTGCACGATTGATTGTTTCCCACGTTTCACCTTTTGCAGTGAATCAGGCTTAAATACTGCAGGAAGCAACTTTTCATAATGATTTTCAATCTTAATTATAGCAAGGAAGCAAGCTCAAATATTGAGGTTCCACCTTAAATACTGCAGCTTTAATGCTGATGTTCCACCATTCATTTGGCAAGGAATCAACCTTGAATAATGAGGTTCCACCTTAAATACTGCAGTGAAGCTTTATTGCTGATGTTCCACCTTAAATTTGGCAAGCAATCAACCTTGAATACTGATATTCCACCTTAAATACTGCAGTGAAACTTTAACACTGCTGTGAAGTGAACATACATTCTGATGTTCCACCTTAAAAAGTGCAATGAAGGGAGTGTAAGTATTGATGTTCCATCTGAAATACTTATTTCCCACCTAAATCACCAGCTTAATTGATGTTCCCTCTTAAAAACTGCAGGATAGCCAGCAGCCATACTGACTTTCCACCTTAATAGCTCAGATAGGCCACCTTAAACACTGAAGTGTGAGCTGGGCCGAAAGTATAACGTGAACCAGCGACGCGTCTTCTGATGGCTTTGAGTCTGAACTGTAAGTTTACTGGACGGCGTTAAAGAACGACGAGTCTTTAATCGAAGACGTTAAAGACCCGTTGCTGGAAGTTCTGCTTTAATGCAGATCACGGTCTTAATGGAAACCATCATTAAGGGTTTAAATACTCACTCTATAAATATCTCCCAGTAAACAGGGACCTGCGGCGAGGACCGGGCTGGTCATCAGAAGGTCAGGCTGGATTAATGTGAGCTCCATTAGAGACCCAAACACTAAACTCCTCCGGCGTGAAAACTGAACGAGGGTCTGCTCATTTTCCTGAGTTTAACAGAGGCTGTGTTCCCGGCGGTCCACAGAGCCATAGATAGATGGATAGATAGATGGATAGATAAATAGATAGATGGATAGATAGATGGATGGATAGATTGATAATTGGATGAAAGTAGCAGATAGATTTACAGACAGTTTGGATAGGGCAGCGGTGGTCTAGTGGTGACGGAGTCGCCCCGGATTGGAAGATTGTGGGTTCGATTCCCTCACCGGTAGGTTGCCCTGAGGTACCCTTGAGCAAGGTACCGTCCCTGTCACTGCTCCCCGGGTGCTTTCAATAGCTGCCCCCTGCTGCACGTGCGTGTGTGGATGAAACATAGAGGTTGAGTTTCGTTGTGTTGTGCTGTGCTGCGTTTCACAATGCCACCGATAGTCCCTTTCACTTTCACTTAACTAGGCAGTAGCAGATGGACTAAATAGAAAGATAGACGGCTCAACGGATAGACAGATAAATTGATCGGCTGGTCAGACAGATAGAGAGCTCGATAGATAGATCTTTAAAGAAGTTCTCTGATGAGGCTACAGGCCTTGGGGTCTACAACCCATATTTGGAAGGTCAAGGGTTTGAATCCAGGAAAGCAGGTAACCCTGAGGTACCCTTGAGCAAGCACCCCAGCACTGCTCCCCGGGTGCTGGACAGTGTGTGTTAAATAGAGAGGATGTGTTTGGTTGCGGTTCACGGACGACGTTACCGTCCCGCTCCTGCTCCCAGGCGCTGCAGAGCCAGTTGTTTGAAGAACTTCAATGGCCTGAAGTTCCAGCTCTGTCGTGTTCTTTTAAAGTTAAAGTGCTCTTTAACTGCCACACTTCCAGTGGCATTTGGATGCTCTCTGTTCATTTTTCAGGCCACAGACTGAGTTTAATCCTGACCACGGGTTCTTGTGACATCGGAACTGTGAGGAGGACCAAAACGATTACGAGGCAAAAAACGAGAAGAACCTGTAATTATCTGATGGTCTACCATGTACTGGATGGACCGTAGCGTTTGGTGGAGTGTGGTGGGTGCTTTATAGTGCATCGTTGACGTCACCCTCCCGGTGTTTGGTGGGGGATGGGAGGATGACAGGTTTGACAGGAAGGTGGGAATGCAAGAAAAAAGCTCCCCGTAAACAAAAACAAAAATTAGCGTGTAGTTATTTAAAGTAGCGTAACTAAACGGGATTCAGAAAAGGCAGAAGATGGAGAGATTTCCACATCCAAAAGAGATACGGCATGACTGCCCACTGCAGACTGAAAGACTGACAGACGGATGGAAGGATGGAAAGAATATGCAGACCAGTTCCACATGGGCAAGGTTGGCCACTATTGCCGTCGTTGTTTGTCTTTTGTTCCTGAAGATGAAACCAGAGAAGGAAGGCGGGACGATTCAGAAAGGGTGGAAGAACCGTTCACCATACACATTTCAATAAATATTCATAAACAAAGTTAAAATAGCATAAAAGTAAAAGTTCTAAAAATCGTTACATTGTTCTTAATTACTGTCAAGAAGAACAGTTACTTCATTATTGAAGTTCTTCTTGAACTTCCAGAAGAAGTTACTTCATTATTGTACACATTTTAAGTAAACAGTAAAAATAGTTCTTAATTATAGTAATGCCTTTCAGTATTCTATCTCGGGTTAATCCAGTGTAAATATTATAAACATGAACGTTAAAAGATCCGCTCTTACACTTAAATACACACGTTTCTCATTTATTCGCAGAGTTTAAAACAAGACAGAAACTTGTGCGTTATAACAAAGTATAACAAATTCAGCAAATAACAGAAATTGCATTAAAATGTTTAGAAGTGCCTCATCATTTGAGCGGGACTGGACGTCCTGTGCTTCAGAAAAGAGTTTTTTTCCAGCCCAAACAGCTTTTGGAGTGAAATAAATGAGTGTGTTTGGGACAAAGAACAAAAACAGTGCTGTAGGCTCTCATATATACATTATACACCATCCAGCGAAACTCCAGCGGGTCGCAGAGGGGCCCGGCACTGAAACGCTGTGACTAGAATCAGCTCTGCGTGAAGGAGGGCGGAGTCTCCGGGCGGAGTCGGCGTCCTGCCCAGCTCAGGCTCTCAGACACTCGGGCTGAGTCCTAAAGTCCAGCACAGATTCATCTGACCCACCAGCTCCTCTGACTTACGGGACAGCGGTGGCCTAGTGTTTAGGGAGTCTGCCTCGGGGTCAGAAGGTCATGGGTTCAAATCCCAGACCAGTAAGTTGCCCTGAGGTTCCCTTGAACAAAGTACCGTCCCCGTCACTGCTCCCGGGGCACTTTCAATAGCTGGCCCCTGCTGGGCGATGTGTGTGGGTGAAAAGCAGAGGTGTGAGTTCGTTGTGGTTCACTGTGTGCTGTGCTGCATCTCACAACGACGAGAATAGTCACTTTCACTTATGATACACCCTCAACTGTGAAGTGAAAGTGAAGGGAAAGTGACTTTTGTCATTGTGAACACACTGTGAACCACAACGAAATGCTTCCGCTGTGTTTAACCTGCCCACAGCATCCAGCAGGGGGCAGCCATAACCCAGTGACAGTGACAGGGACAGTACCTTGCTCAAAGGTCAGGGATTTGAACCCACACTATTCTGATCCTGGGACCTAGTCTCTGAACACGAGGTCTCCACTGCCCCGTGCAGGTGGATCAGACTTGTGGGTGTGGTTTAGGACATGGTAGGGCTTACTGTCTCTACAGACATCAACTAAACTCCAGACTTTTTAGACAACAGTAGCTGATCCAGAATCAGTCCTAAAAGTGAAGGAATCTGATCCCAGATCAGTCTGGGTAGTGTATTCCAGCACCTGGTGATCACATAACCTCTGTTCAAAGTGTGAGAGCTGCAGAAGCGCTGGTCTGGAATCAGTTTTCCTGGCGATGATTGTTGCAAAAACGGAGAAATCTGATCCAAGATCAGTCCTCAGTGTGACAGTTCATGATAGTGTTACAGTTAGTGAGTTCTTCACCACAGGTTCTTATTCCTGGTCCTGGCCAGCAGATGATGTGTGTTCCTGCTCTTACACGCTGTATCAGGCGTGTTTGACTGTGGTTAGCACCACAAGCCTCCAGGTCTGAAAAGGCAAAATGTGGTTCCATGCACGTCTCTGGTGATCTCTGGCGATCCATCTGGGCTCAGTGGAGCACTGTGGACATTTCATTTGCACTTAAATGGAACCACCTGTAGGAGCACCTCAGAAGTGAATGAATGTTGGACGTTGTTTCAAAAATTTGTTTTAAAACTATTTAATCAAGACTTCCATTATGCCTTAAGCCTAAAAGGACCTTGTAAATAAACTGAGTTTAGTCAGATGTGCTAGAAGCTCAAAAATGGACATAATGTTGGTCTCCAACGCTGGGACTTAGAACGGCTTCTTTAAAGAAAATTATTCCATGAACTGGTGTTGGAGACACTGCCTGATGCTGAGACATTGTCTGACCAGGAAAAATAGTCCTCATGCCGGTTTAGCTCAGAAAATCTTTAACATCACCTGATATAAACCCTCAGAAGATACACGGAGCAGCCCTGGTGGGTTAGAAGAGGACATGTGCGCAGAGACATCTGGTTCCACTCACCTCCACAGAACCCAGTTTGGAAGAGGGAACTGTGAAACAGTTCTTTTGGAATTCCCTGAATATGCTGCAACACCTGTGGTTTATCAGAGCGCCCACCTTGCTCACCCTAAAGGTGCAGCGATTCATTAGTGTGGCATCATTTGCTGGCTCTCGTTTCAGTAATTAAAAATGATGGATTCTGTATTCGTGTCCAACCCTGGAACCACAGAGCTGTAAGGTCACCAGCCACTGATGCTGTGAATCATAAACACCTGCTGTTTTTGAAACAACGGGGACACTCCAAAGCATAACAATGGCCCTGAAGCGGACGAGAAACGGTGAAGCAAATGAGGCCGTTACTGCACTCCGGTTAATCATCTGTACCATAACGCGTCGCTGCCACTGCAGACGTTCAGCATGAAGTCAAAGCGACTACTTGTTGTTGGGAAACACACAGTGAACCACAACCAAACACACACACACCGTCCAGCAGGGGGCAGACATATCCAGCACCCGGGGAACAGTGATGGGGACGGTGCCTTGATCAAGGGAACTAATCAATCAGACTTCAACTTCTGTTACAATGTTCCTACTGTTACTGTTACTGAGGGATGGGGGAGAGGGAGGACCACCCTACACACCCAGGGAGAGCGAGTACAGTTCTACTGAGGGATGGGGGAGAGGGAGGACCACCCTACACACCCAGAGAGAGAGAGGACTGTTCTACTGAGTGATGGGGGAGAGGGAGGACCACTCTACACACCCAGAGAGAGAGAGGACAGTTCTACTGAGTGATGGGGGAGAGGGAGGACCACCCTACACACCCAGAGAGAGAGAGGACAGTTCTACTGAGTGATGGGGGAGAGGGAAAATCATATCTATTTTTCTAATCTGTCATTACTTGCTCGGTGTATGCAACATTTTAGACTTCATAGAACTGAAATTGAGAAAATGTCTTCAGATAATGAGTTGATACCAATTGTGCTTCAGCACGTTAGCCTCAGTTGTACCTCAGACAGGTCCATCTGTGAGATCTGGGCATCCGTGACAAATCAGTGACTTCAGAGGTGTTTCACTTAAAGCTCGTCTCGGGGAAGCTGTGCTGAACCGTAGCGGCGGCTTCAGCAAAGAAAGAAAAAGTCATCTTTTGATGGATCAGAGCAGGACAAAATGGAGAAGTGATGGAGGACAGATCGGAGGGGTGTTAGTGGTTGGGAGGGGGTGTTATGGGGGGGCACTGCTTTACAGAGCTGTCAACTTCCGATGCAAATCGCCCTTCACAGTTGGACAGCTCTGAGCTTTCACAGCTAAAACGCCTCTTTGTATTTATTCCTGTGTCTGAATGCCTGTCCCTAAACAGCAGTGTGACACATCCTCATCCACATCACTCCTCGGAGGGACTACACATCACATCCGACACTGACTGTCTTAGACACTGCACATTTTTCCGCGAAAGCTAAAAGCTTGTCTAAATATTTATGTTGCAGTATTGATATTTGAGGGTACTGCTTTATAATAATAATAATTATGATCATCACCGTAATTGCCATGATTACTATAAAGAAATGTGATTCTGTCCATAACATGTCCCCTGGCCATGTGCACAGGCTAGAAGGTTGAGTAATCTGACTGTGAAGGAATCGGTGCCTCACCAGCCAGCGGTGGCAGCGGTGGTCTAGTGGTCTAGTGGTGAGGGAGTTGGCCCCTGGATCGGAAGATTGTGGGTTCGATCCCCTCCCCAGTGGGTTGCCCTGAGGTACCCTTGAGCAAGGTACCGTCCACGTCACTGCTCCCCGGGCGCTTTCAGTATTTGCCCAATGCTGCACGGTGTTTGAGTGTGCATGGGTTAAATGCAGAGGTCCAATTTCATTGTGGTTCACTATCTGCTGTGCTGTGACCTCGCAATGACGAGGGTTGTCACTTTCACTTTCACCTCCCTGCACGTTGCTGGGGCACCTAGGCACCTAGCCTAGTTTAGGGAGGCCACAGGATCAGAAGGACGTGGGTTGGAATCCCAGACCAGTAGGTTGCCATGAGGTACCCTTGAGCAAAGTACCGGCCCCATCACTGCTCTCTGGGTGCTTTCAATAGCTGTGTGCATGGGTTAAAGGCAGAGGTTGCATTGGTCCAATAAAGAGGCCAGTTAGTGTAAGTGAAAGCGTGTTTCTAATCAAGTATCCATGAGGGGAAGTACAAGGTAGGTGTTTCTAATAAAGTGGCCAGTTACAACATTTCTGGTAAATGCAGTGTGTATCAGGCCCAGTTCTGGAAAAGCCCAGGAGTGTTTAGCGTTTACAGTGTTCCTGATCCGGCTCGTGGAGGGCGGTGTAATTAACTTCTGAGCTTAGTCAGGTGTGTAAGTGTGGAGAAAAAGCTGGAGGGTGCAGCACCAAAGTACTTCAGCACTGGCACGGCTGACATTGTGGCCCTGATCCCTTTTTATTTCAGAAATATATTCATGCACTGGTTGGCTGCATTGATTCACAGTCTCTCTCACATGCTTGTCATGCAGGCCTTTTACTCTCTGTTGATTACGTCCCCAAAAAGAATGATTTTTATAAACCTGACACTAGCTGTCGAGAAGCAGAGACATGCACAGTGTAGTGAAAACCAGCCAAGAATGAAAAAGAGGAAAAGGAAGAAAAAAAAAATCACAGCTCCAGAGTTATGAACCGCTGTCGCACTTTGGACACTGATAAAGCTCTGAGTTTTCTTTGTCTGCTTTTATTCATGTACTGTGACTCTGGGTTTCTGCAAAGTTTTTAATTACTTACAGATACGGGCTCCCTTTAAAATGTTGAAGCTGAATTTCTGAGTTCTTGTGCTTAGGCTGCAGCACATTTAGTCTTTATGTTAGTCTAGTGTAAAATAACAGTCATGTTTTAGATGGGCCTTGCAATAGACTGGAGATCTGTCCAGGTCATTTCAGTCCCTTTTACCTAGTCCAGCAAGCCAGGTTAGGAAATGTAACTCAAATGACAGATGCATAGATGGATGGATGGATGGATGGATGGATGGATGGATGGATGGATGGATGGATGGCTGGATGGATGGATGGATGATGTTGGGCATAAAGATGTTGTATTTACTTAAAAATTCAAAGAATCATGCTGAGATTGCAGTACACTACAGAAAAGATAGGGGGTAATGTAGCTTCTACTGTTTCATTAAAAAAGACTCTATAGTGCTCTATAATGCTCACATGCGCCACATGATCTGACATGTAATACTCCGCAGTAAAGACAGGGGGCGGCGGGGCAGCAGCTGCAGCGAGAGGAACTTTAGCACAGTGAGGGTGACAGCTGGACACAGGAGACGGTGGTCTAGTGTTTAGGGACTAGGCTCCATCACTGCCCCTCGGTTGCTTTAGATAGCTGCCCCCTGCTGTGTGTATGGGTGAACTGCAGAGGAAACATTAGTAGTCAAAGCTCTGAGAAATGCTGTGTCGTAATCCAGCTTTGTAAGTGCATGTTACCAGGTTCTGGTCTGTTTTAAGACCAACAGATGGGCCAAGTTAGCTCAGACTGAAGTTCCTGGAGGAGCTTTGGGATGGGTTCTGGTCAACTTTCAGATTCAGCAATTTCATTCATTCAAGTTTCTAGTTTTAGAAGTAGCATCTGGGCCAGTTTCTGGTTGGGTTTGGAGTTTCAGATTCAGCAGTATCGCTCGAGCCATGTTCTGTTCGGGTTCAATTTTAGGATTCAGCAAAAGCAGTCATGCAAGGTTCTGATCAGGTACTTTCAAATACAGCAGTCTGACCAGGTTCTGGCCTGTTTCAAGTTTTAAATCCAACCCGGCCAGGTTCTGGGCTGTTTAGATTTTCAGAATCAGCAGTAGGATTCAGCAGTAGGATTAGTTTCAGATTCAGATGTTCAGACGGGCCAGGACCTGGTCAGGTAAGTCAGATTCAGCAGTAGAAAATGGGGCTGGTTCTGGTTGCAGCTCAGAGTGAGAAGATGTTGGAGTTCATTCTGACAGATTGTAATACACCACAGGAAGCGTAGGGGGCGATATAGCTCCAGTTGCTCCACTGCACCATAAAAGAAGAGATGAATTGCTGCATGATGGCAGCAGTAAAGAGAGAGGAACCAAAGACAAAATAAGTAGATTAGTCGATTAAAGCTGCTGAGAATGAATGAGGGAAGAATTTCACTGCGGTACAAGCAGATTCATCTTTTATTGTTTAAATTGTGTGCAAAAGGCAAACATGCCGTCCAGACTGGGATATTTTCAGCCCAAAAGTGAAGCTGAACATTCCCACTAATTAGCTCAGCTCAGAGGACAGTTTCAGGACCAGTGTGACTTCATTTACAGCACATTAAGCAGCCTGATCATTCCACGTGCTGGGATTTGTTTCTGAACTGGAGGTGGGAGGGATCTGGAGGCTGGAATTGTTGGGGATCTAACCTCTTATGACACATAAGAAAGGTTGTGGTCCAACAAAGTGTGCGGCTTAATGATAAAAGGCTCTTATTTTTGTCCTTCTACTGAATGTGGTGGGATGGAGGAGTCACCTTCTGTTTACCCCCAACTCACACTCACTCACCACTTCACCAGTTCATCTCACACTGCACTCACTAAAGTGGATGTAGAATATATTTTATATATCTAGTTTTATATATATATATATATATATATATATATACATCTAGTTTATACGTAATACATCGGTCGGCACTGATGAGAAGTCAGGAGGCGGAGCTGGAGGTGTCAGAGTTAAAGATGCTGAGATGTTCGTTGGGTGTGACGAGGATGGACAGGATTAGAAATGAGTATATTAGAGGGACAGATCAGGTTGGACGTCTTGGAGACAAAGTTAGAGAAGCAAGGCTGCGTTGGTTTGGACGTGTCCAGAGGAGAGACGAGGATTATATTGTGAGGAGGATGTTGAAGATGGAGCTGCCAGGAAAGAGGAGAAGAGGAAGACCAAAGAGGAGGTTTATGGACGTGGTGAGAGAGGACATGCAGGTGGTCGGTTTGAAAGAGGAAGATGCAGAGGACCGGAAGAAATGGAGACAGTTGATCCGCTGTGGCGACCCCTAAACGGGAGCAGCCGAAAGAAAAAGGAGAAGATACAGAATACAACAGTCTATGAACCAGTCTCGATGCTGTACAGCATATTTTAATGAGTCTGTGTGTTATAAACGCGGTGCCGCTGCAAATGATTTCGCTGAAGTAAATTGCTGTCACTGTTCCTTTTCTAATAATTGGTTACGCTTCCCTTAAAAGCAGCATTAATCCTGTCAGGTGAGGATTACAGCAGTCTCTTGAGAGTTTCTGTTCATTTCAGCCCACTCATCCACTGACGGGCTACATTTCAGGTATTATCTGGGCGGTTTTAGTGTGCTGAGGGCTGGTCCAGGAACAGCGGAGTTGCTGGGCTTTTACACACTGCATGTTCATATCAGCGTAAAGTTTATAAGGAATAAACAGTTAAGACTTTATTTTATTTGAAGTGAACTGTATTACCCTCAGGACAAAGACATGAGTGTGAATGAAAGGAGGACAGTGGACTGGTGAGGATGGAGAGAATAGAGGAGGTGAAGGTGGAGGAGTCATGGTGAGTGTGGAAGAGAGGAGAAGATGACAGTGAGGCTATGTTATATGGGTTGGGGACAGTAGTGAGACCAGCTATGTTACAAAGATGCTGAGATTTGCGTTAAGAGGAATGAGTAAAGACAGGAACAGGAAGGAGTTTATTAGAGGGATTATATTAATGTTTGCACTAAATCATCACCTGTCTAACCTCATCTGTCAACTGACAAGCACTGCAGACAAGAACAGGTTCAGCACGGATCCTTGATGTAGTTCCACTGCCAACTTAGACTTCATTTCTCACTCCTACTGCATCCACTTTGAATGCATCCGTCACTCCTATTGCCAAATAAGTCACTGTACCTGTTGTCCCTGGCCACTTTATCAGAAACACCTCTGCTGATGGGTGTGTCTGGGACCACTAACCGTGTTAATCATGGTTCATGTTACAGGGGAGCGTTTGGTGCAGCAGACGTACCTGGTGGTCCTCAAAATAGGCCCGTCTGACCGGCTCTGTTTAAAGTTGCCAAACAGGGGCAGCGGTGGCCTAGTGGTGAGGGAGTTGCCCTGCTTCGGAAGATTGTGGGTTCGATTCCCTCACAATTAGGTTGCCCTGAGGTACCCCTGAGCAAGGTACCGTCCCTGTCACTGCTCCCCGGGCGCTTTCAATAGCTGCCCACTGCTGCACGGTGTTTGTGTGCATGGGTTAAAAGCAGAGGTCCAATTTCGTTGTGGTTCATGGTGTGCAGTGCTGTGACCTCGCAATGACAAGGGTTGTCACTTTCACTTTCACAGATTAAAGAGCGCTTTCTTCTTCATCAGCACTGCATGTGTGTTCGTGTGCCTGAATCTCTGGCTGATCCTTCTTCTATGAGTCTTCCTTCATCCTTGTATGTGTGTTTGTTTCTTTTTCTTGAACGCCATGTTGGATGCAGCTTCCCTTGCAGAGCACAGATTTGAGCTCCAGCAGCAAAGCACCAATCCGCCTGAGACAGGAGAGGGCCTTAAACATTTTCAGAAACAAATAAAAGACTCAAACATGCATGTAAAGCAAATCTGCTGTCTGCAAATGCAGCCATTTCACACTGTATCCCAGAGGCTCTGCATTTTAAAAAGCCATATTTCTAAAAAAAAGGTTGCGGCAAAGCCAAAAAGCATTTTTTCCCCCTATTATAAGCAAAACATGAGCTTTTGAATGCAGATCTGAAGGAAAAAAAGAGCTCTGTCTTGCAAATTTCTCCAGGGATTAACGTGGTTATCCTGCTGCCTTAATTCATTTGAACCCTTGCGATTATGTTCACTTGTTAAAGCGCCTTTCTGCTGAACAAGGCGCCCTACACGCTGTAAACTGAGCGACTATCACCCATGCGGTGTGGTGTGTCTCCCCTTGTGTTCGCTGGAGTTTTTAAAAGATTTACAGCAAACAGAGACACTTTCTAGGAGTCTGTGACACGTCTGGAGAAGATTTTGCTTCTTTTTTGTAGAACTGCAGGCACAACGTCAACATTAGGCAACAAAGTCAACAGTCGCCTAAATCTTTTCAGCTCAGGGAGAGTGGACGGTGGAGTTCAGGGTGTGTGGAGTGTGTGTCCGTGATGGAGAACTAGTAGAGACGGTGATGAAAGTGAAGCGGTGAAGTTCATGTGGATTATTTTCAGTAGATTGTTTTTATTGGAGTTGAAGTTCGAGGCTTTAATAGTCTTTAATTCTATTAATATGGAGTGAGATTCAGTTCACTTTCAGCACAGACAGACGCTCCAGACGTCCTTCAGAGGAGACACGTCTCACTCTACACTCTCAGTACACTCCTGTACTTTTACTTTACACTCTCAGTACACTACTGTACTTTTACTCTACACTCTCAGTACATTCCTGTACTTTTTACTTTACACTCTCAGTACATTCCTGTACTTTTACTTTACACTCTCAGTACATTCCTGTACTTTTACTTTACACTCTCAGTACATTCTTGTACTTTTACTTTACACTCTCAGTACATTCCTGTACTTTTACTTTACACTCTCAGTACATTCCTGTACTTTTACTTTACACTCTCAGTACATTCCTGTACTTTTTACTTTACACTCTGAGAACCTTCAGTAAAGTTTGAGTCAGTACTTCTAGTTTTTTATCACATTGTAGCATTTAGAATGTAATTCAACCAAACTTTTTCACTCGACTGAATATCGTGGAAACGAAGAGCATTAATTAGAAAGCAACAAAGAAAAAAGTTTGATTACGATATTTTTTTGGTGACCTTTCCAAAGTAAATACCAAAAGGATTCACACTCGTTTTTCCTTTTTTCAGACGATTTGTCTTTTACCTTCTTCTAATTGTTCCAGTCATGCGCCTGTTAGTGCACCTTGTTGCACTGATCAAGGGTAAATGTCTTTTTTCTCTTTTTGCCTCCCTGCGTCAGACGTTCCTCTTCAGCATCAGTGAGAGATGAATGGGGTTCAAATTCTTTTGAAGGCCTTCCTTTATCCTTTTCCTTTTTCATCTTTCATGGAAAGATTGCAAGAATAGAGAGAAATCATGCGATGTCGGTCTAACTACGCTCACACCTTCCAGGCTCATTGTGAGGATGTGGTGTGCTTCTGATTGGAACTTGATTGGGATCTTCATGGCTTGCCGTCTTGGCCTCAGGTGCTCCAGCGTGTCCAAAAGTGTCTGGACGTCTTTGTACTGAGTGAGTGTAAGGTGTCCCTACTGCTGACACCTTTCGACAGGAGAGTAATGCTCAGTAGATCAAGAGGTCTCCAGCCGGTGGGACAGAGGGGTCATTCGGCACTGAGCTACACTGGTATTCTGATTGGCTGCCGCAGTTGGGGAACACTCTGATTGGCGGTTCTCTCATTTAGTAGACTCTGATTGGCTCTCAGACTAAATTCTCACTCTGATTGGATCTCAGTGTTGTAACTCTCTAAATAACTCTTGGTTTTAGTTACACTCTGGTTGGCTGTCACCCTTATGTTGACACGCTTGCTCTCACACTTCGCTTGCACTCTGATTGGCGGTCACATTTCAGACATACTCTAATTGGGCAGTCCTTGTTGAAGTTGCACTCTGATCACATTCCTATTGGCTGTCCCACTCCAGTTACTCTCTGACTGACTCCAATACTTCATTTACTCTTGAACTGGCCTCCCTGTTTCTCACTCTAAACTCTCCTCTGTTATGCTCTGATTGGCCAAGCTAGACACTGCTTTGCCTCAGTGACCGAGAGTGGTCTTAAAGAACGAAGGCTTCTGTGTACATCCCTCTGCACATGTATCTGGCTGTCTCCTAACAAGGAGGTTATTTATGTCAGGCTTGAGGTAAATCTTCACCGACCATAAAGCACAGTTTCACCCTAATATGTTTAGAAGTGGTCAGTAAAGTGCTGCGCCAAAAGGATTGATCTTTTAAATCTCATTTGTCTCGAGTGATTGCTTTGCCTTTTCTTATTCATCCTCATGTGAATGTGCAGAGAGAACTCGTGCAGGAACAGTGCGGAGAAGATATTGAGCTGAAATGGGCTCCAAAGAATAGTATTCAAATAGAAACTGCACTTAACCCTTCTTCACCTCGCGGTGCTCCTGCATGGTAATTGGTGTGTTTTGTATGCCGCTCCGCTCTGAAACACAACGTACCAGCACCATTAAGCTGTCGCAGCTTGTCAGAGCAAAATACATTTGTCTGTAATGGTACGAATGACTCCCCTATGATATTGCGCAGGATGTTGCACAAGGACCAGCATGAAAGGAAAGGCGATACAGGTCTCTGCCCGTGAACGCTCTGGATTTTAGACCCAGTTTTTGTGCAAAAAGGAAAGAGAGCGATACAGTCTGGGTGGTTTACAAATGGATTTACTACATTGCTGCCCTGCTTGATCCCAGCGGATCATCCATTTTCGTTTCTTCCGGTCCTCTGCATCTTCTTCCTTCAAACCGACCACCTGCATGTCTTCTCACACCACGTCCATAAACCTCCTCTTTGTCCTCCCTCTTCTCCTCTTTCCTGGCAGCTCCCTCTTCAACATCCTCCTCCTGATATACTCCTCGTCTCTCCTCTGGACACGTCCAAACCAACGTAACCTTGCTTGGTCTGGGATTTGAACCCATGACCTTCTGGTCCTGGGGCCTCGTCCCTAAACACTAGGCCTCTATAGGAGGTGTTGGTGGTCTAGTGGTAGGTCACTTGCCTATGGGCCTATGGCTCAAGAGGTCCCAGGTTCGAATCCCACCACCACTGGGTCCCTGAGCAAGACCCTCAACCCTGAGTGTCTCCAGGGGGACTGTCCCTGTAATCAGGACATGGAAGTCTCTGGATAAGAGCGTCTGATAAATGTCGTAAACGTAAATGTAAATGGTTACGATCCATTGACCTCCGGGTTATGGGCCCAGTATGCTTCCGCTGCATGGAACAAACATCTTCTAAGCTGGTGTTTTGATGATGCAGGCGGAGAACATAGTCCCAGGATCTTAACAAACATCTCCTCAGCTGTTGTTTTGATGATGGAGGTGGGGAAAGCTCTCTAACACTGCCCCAACAGTATTCAGCTGGGTTGAGATCAGAAGACCACAGCATGTAATTTACACACAATCACTAGTGGTTGTTTGGTTTTGAAGGTTGGAAATTGTGAAAGGAACACATCCAGAAGGACGATGCTCGCAAATTAGCGCCATATGTGTGGAAAAACCAAAGAGCAGCTGTTCACTTGACTCCAGATCCATTGCTGAGGATGTTGGCTGTTCATTTTGTTTCTTAAATGTCTGTTTATAGCTGCAAGCTCAGGGTTGGGGGCAGTTCCGGTCAATGGTCATCCTACACAACAGTTCCTACCTCTTTCAATCACAGGAACTGCTCTAGATCTGCTCTAGATCTGCTGTAGATGTCTTGTCCTGTTGTTTCTATCATTTTGTAGACATTATGTGATAATGAAAGAAATGGAGCATGATGATGATCCACTATGGTGCCCCCTAACGGGAGCAGCTGGAGAGAAGCAGAAGATAAGTAAGATATAACCCCCCACCCCGCAGGTTACAGACGCCCCACCTCTGATTTACCGCAGCACTTCATAGGACACATCTTTCATCTAGTTACTCCTTACAGTGGTTCTATTGTCCATCAGTTGACGCCCAATGTGCTTTTGTTGTCTTCCTCTAGCTCTTCATCAGTGGTCAGTTTCTACACTTTCTGCTCACGGCTGGATGTTCTGGCAGGCAGACCAATCTCAGCCTGGCAGGGAAACCAAGTGTGTTAACACCCCATGTGTTTCTGGGACAGTTCTACTAGTGTCACCGTCCCCTGTCAGGGATACTGCTGCGCTGAGAACAGTCCTGGAACAAACATGAGCTACTTTTTCTGTTCTGTATGAGACAGTAGGTCAGTGATTTGTGTACAAACACATGTAACTCCAGTCTAAACACAAAGAGAGTTTCATTCTAACCAGCTTTAAAGTCCATATTCACGACCACCACCGTTATTCTTCAGCACAGCCTCAACTCTCTTAGACCAGCTCCTTTCTTTAAGTCAGGAACACTTCTCCAGGCTTCTTGAAGGACGTCCCAAAGATTCTTTTGTTCTCCGTTCTCTGTGCAGATGATCTCATACTGCTTCTGAAACTGCTCAGGAACAGGTACATCTATCTATCTATCTATCTATCTATCTATCTATCTATCTATCTATCTATCTATCTATCTATCTATCTATCTATCTGTCTGTCTGTCTGTCTGTCTGTCTGTCTGTCTGTCTGTCTGTCTGTGTCTGTCTGTCTCTGTCTATCTATCTATCTATCTGTGTCTGTCTGTCTGTCTGTCTGTCTGTCTGTCTATCCGTCTGTCTGTCTATCTATCTATCTTTTTATCTGTCTGTCCATCTGTCTATCTATCTGTCTGTCTGTGTCTGTCTGTCTGTCTGTCTGTCTGTCTATCTATCTATCTATCTATCTATCTATCTATCTATCTATCTGTCTTTCGGTGGCCTAGCGGTTAGGGTGTTAGCCGCATGATCGGAGGATCGGGGGTTCAAACCCCTTCCCAATAGGTTGCCCTGAGGTACCCTTGAGCAAGGTACCGTCCCCATCACTGCTCCCCGGGTGCTTTCAATAGCTGCCCACTGCTGCACGGGTTTGAGTGTGCATGGGTTAAATGCAGAGGTCCAATTTCGTTGTGGTTCATGTGTGCTGTGCCATGACCTCGCAATGACAAGGGTTGTCACTTTCACTTTCACTTTTTCACTGTGTCTGTCTGTGTCTTTCTGTCTGTCTGTCTATCTGTGTCTGTCTGTCTATCTATCTATCTATCTATCTATATTTTTCTATCTGTCTGTCTGTCTGTCTGCCAAGTAAAAATATGGCCAGTTTATTTGTATTTGCTCTTAAAGTGTAAACAAATATATTCTAAACTGAAGAAGCTTTTTATTATTTGGTTTTATTTTATTTGGTTTACTTGTTTTGTGTTTCGACTCCGGTTGGTTTGAATCGTTTTAATGTTTTAATGTAAAGGTTTTTACATTTATCACCGATTTAATGCAGATTTTAATGTTCATTTCTGCAGCCTGAATGTAACTGCAGCATTCTGCAGTAACTGCTACTTTTGGAGCTTTCACACGAGCCTGTGTTTTAATGACTCGTTAAAATGAGAAAAAAGACACAAATGCATGCGTTCTGTTCGCCAGTGACCCGAACGCCGCGACGGCAGCTGCTGTGATCAACACAAACAAAGAGCGAAGGTTAATGGGAGCAGATCATCTGTACAGCCCTGGTTGCCCTTAGTTACGGGATTATCTGACATCAGAGTGGCCTTTTCTGTAAGGTCATCCAGAGTTCAGCTCCAGACGCCGCTGAGACACGCGGCGTGGTGTGCGAGTCGCCATGAGGACTCAAGCGTGAAGGTTGACCTCGAGGACGACCTCAGCGCTCGCGGTAAGAGGAAATGACCTCATGTTGTCGCCCCGTTAATGAGCACGGACATCCTGCTGCTTCAGCATCGCCAGGCATCGCTGCCGCTGCAAAAACGGCGGGAAATCGGCCCAGATACATCCAACATCTAAAAGTGCGGCGGGAAAAGTTTAGAAGGACATCATGATGCCCTTCTCACGCATCAACCGCATCGTATCTTCTCATCCAAGGCAAAAAGCTCTTTTTTGGGCCCCTCAGCAGTGTTTTCCTTCCTCTTTTTCTCTTTTTCACTCGTTTGGGAAGAGAGAGTTGGTGTTTTTGCGTTTTTCCCCCCTCTGCAAACCAGATGAGAATATTGTGCAGCTTAATGCTGGCCATCTGTGGGCATCACCGAGGGAAATTAGCTATATAAACAATCACACACACACACACACACACACACACACACACACACACACGCACACACACACAGAATCAAAGGAACTCCTCACACATAGGAGAAAACTGAGATTCAGTGCTGTAATGTGGCTTTAGGAGAGCAACAGACGTGTGTGTGTGTGTGTGTGTGTGTGTGTGTGTGTGTGTGTGTGTGTGTGTTTGTAAAACAGATTCACTTTGTGATGCTACATAGGAAACACCATTTACAGGACAGTAGTTATACAGATTGGAGACAGTAGTGCGCACGGCTATGTTATACGGGTTGGAGACGGTGGCACTGACGAGAGACAGGTGATGGAGTTGGAGGTGTCAGAGTTAAAGATGCTCAGATTTGCCTCAGGAGACACAAGAGAGGACAGGATTAGGGACGAGTATATTAGAGTAACAGCTCAGGTTGGACAGTTTGGAGACAAAGTCAGAGAAGTGAAACTGCTGGTTTGGACGTGTCTAAAGGAGAGACGAGGAGAATATCAGGAGGAGGATGTTGAGGATGGAGCTGCCAGGAAAGAGGAGAAGAGGAAGGACAAAGAGGAGGGTTATGGAAGATGCAGAGGACAGAAGGCATGGAGACAGATGATCCGCTGTTGAGACACCAGACAGGAGCAGCATACAGAAAAAGATGAAGATATATATATATATATATGTGTGTGTGCAAAAGCCTTTCTCCTCCATCACACAGTAAACCGTTCTCCTCCGTCAGCAGCTCCTGACGAAACTTCATGAAGCATCGATGCAACAAAGCAGGTGTTGATCAGGAACCCCTGATTAAACTGGGAGCCACTGAGAAGAACCCAAACAACACATACAATCAATACTTCCAGTACCGATCTGTATTTATATATGTGTGTGTGCTTTTAGTGTTTCTGAGTACATAACTGCAAAGGCTTTTAAATTCATTTTTCTTGGGTGCCAAAATTTTCGCACACAACTGTCTTTGTCTCCATGTCCTCAAACAGCACAAAAACAAACACGTGTGAGTGTAACTATGTTCTCCCAAGGTGTTCGCTCAGTGTGTGACTCTGCTGGCCTTCTGCAACCTGCTGAACTGAGCAGTGTGTGTGTGTGTGTGTGTGTGTGTGTGTGTCCCTGAGATGACTCTGGACCATCTGGTAGAAGGTCAAATCCTTCTCTCCTCTGCCGATGCTCACCTCGCCCAGAATGTCAGCACTTCTGCCTTTTTTGGAGTAAAATTAAAGTGTTTTTATTTGCTTTACTGTAAACCGACCCGCACGATTAACATCAGTATCTACTTCAAATGATTCAGTGACTACAGGAAATGGTCTTCCGTCTATAACGGATGATTCATTAACCAGGATCAGCTCCAGTTATTTAGTATCCACTAATACTTGAGTGTCTGCTATCAGTGATTCAGCATTCACTGTGAATGATTCAAGATCAAGTAATATTTATTGATTATCCACTATAAATGATTCAGTATCCAGTATAAATGATTCAGTATCCAGTATAAATGGTTCAGTATCCACTATAAATGATTCAGTATCCAGTATCGATGATTCAGTATCCACTATAAATGATTCAGTATCCAGTTTAAATGATTCAGTATCCTGTATAAATGATTCAGTATCCACTATAAATGATTCAGTATCCAGTATTGATGATTCAGTATCCACTATAAATGATTCAGTATCCAGTATCGATGATTCAGTATCCACTCTAAATGATTCAGTATCCACTATAAATGATTCACTATCTACTATAAATGATTCAGTATCCACTATAAATGATTCAGTATCCAGTATCGATGATTCAGTATCCACTATAAATGATTCACTATCTGCTATAAATGATTCGGTATCCACTATAAATGATTCAGTATCCACTATAAATGATTCAGCAGCAACAAAGAGTTATAGAGTTTCCAGCATTTGTTATACATTAATCTGTATCAACCATAAATGATTCAGTAGCAACTGTAAATGATTCAGTATCCAATAGGAATGATTCAGGATCCACTAATACTTGAGCATCTGCTTTAAATGATTCAGCATCCCCTATGAATTCATCTGTATCTACTATAAATGATCCAGTGTTCTCTATTAGTTATTCAGTATCCACTATGAATTAATATGTAACTACTATATAATCCAGCATTCCAATATTCAGCATATTAGTAATTCAGTATCTATTAGAAATGATTCAGGATCCACAAATGAGGATCTGTTATGAATGACTCAAGATCAACTAAAAGTGATTGAATATCCACTATAAATGATTCAGTATCCACTATGAATCATTCAGCAGCAACTAATAGTTGCTGAGTATCCAGTATTTGCTATAAATTAATCTGTATCAACCATGAATGATTCAGGATCAACTATGAATTATTCAGTATTAACTACAAATCAAACAGTATCCACTAATAGTTATTTAGTATCCACGAACAACTAATCTGTATCTGTTATAAATGATCCAGTATTCTCTGTTAGCCCAGTATGAATTATTCAGTATCTACAATAAATGATTCAATGTCTGACATAACACTGTATTTCTGCTGTATTATTCATCGCTGCTCTACACCACACTCATGCGGTCTCTGCTCAGTGTCGGACGGACGTTCTCCGTATAATGTACTGCTGCAAGTTCTATGTTCTCTTAGGAACCTGGAGGAACCTTGTTTTGTCTCACTATGTTTTAGATTTACACTATTCAACAGCTGCTCTTATCCAGATCTTATTCCAGGGACAGTCTCTTGATGGAGTAACATGGGATTCAGGGTTTTGCTCAGGAACCCGATGGTGGTGATGGAGGTTGGATTCGAACTGCGACCTCTTGGACCAGAACTGAATATCCTACCGCTAGACCAGCACCACATGTAAACGACCGAAATGACAATCAAACCTGCTCGACTTGACTAGACTCTGTGTGAAGTGGTCTAGGAGATGTGCAACTTGTCTTCATCTTCTGGAAGTTCTGTCTTGATGTTTGGCCCCACCTGCAATATCTGTTAGCGCCCCCTAGTGGGCACTCTGGGAACCTCTGAACAGCTTGGAGTAAAACTGAAACGTTTATTCAGTCTTCCAGTTCCGTTTGTGTCAAGAGAGGCTCAAATGAAGCACAGCTTGAAAAATGTGCTGCGTAATTCAAGTCCTCTTCAGACGAGAGACTCGTTGTCTTGCAGTAGAGCTTCTGATTGTCGAAGAGATCTTTTATTTTTGCGCCGTCTCTCTCCTGATCTCAACTGGATTTGATTAGGATTTGATTATATTTCTAATTGTAATGGGGGAACGTGATGGGTCTCCTATTTCTGATTGCAAACAGCCAATCAGTTTGAGTCAACAAGGCTGGAGTTTGCCTCTTCAGCGAGCTCAAACCTGCGTTTGCTTTGGTGATATATTTTTATGAAGCTCATTGAACAGGAAGCTGCGTGAGAAAACACCCAACTTGACATGCCGAGCCATGAGCAAGAAAGCCGTTCTCCACCCGTTAATAATTAATAGTGCCGGGAAGAAGGAGTCCACTCCCCATTCTTCAGGTTTTAGTGTAAACAAGAAAAGCAAAACCAAACAGGCAGTGTTAAAACACCCCTCTACCCACAGAGTCGGTTTTATCCCCGCAGGTATTAATGTAATATTGCTGAATTTGTGGTGTTTACGCCAGCGTGCTGCAAATATTTCCTACTCATTATCCCTTGCTGGACATCATGGTGCTCTTATTATGCTGAAATCCGCCGGAACGAGTGGGGATCGTTTGAAGCTTGAAGCCACGCAGACCGGCTGGCATGAACGGCAAACTGAGGGCAAACATTGTGACGATAATTCAAATAGCATTAAAGCTTCCCATTATCCTGTCCGGCCTATAATCACTTGCACATCGTTAATAAACTCCTCTGTGACAACACAAGTCAAGTCAAGTCAGTTTTAACCAAGAAAGCATCTTTACAGAATCCGGTCCGAGCACCTAGGGAACAAGCCGAGGGCGAAAGAGCCGACACTCCCTAAAACAGGGAAGAAACCTTGAGCGGAACCAAGACGCAGAAGTCTGAGTGGGGCAGCGGTGGCCTAGTAGTTAGGGAGTTGGACCCAAGATCAGAAGGACATGGGCTCAAATCCCAGACCAGTAGGTTGCCCTGAGGTACCCTCGAGCAAGGTACCATCCCTGTCACTGCTCCCCGGGGTGCTTTCAATAGGTGCCCCTCGCTGCACATGTGTGTGGTTAAAAAGCAGAGGCTGAATTTCGTTTTGGGTCTTTGTGTGCTGTGCTGGGTTTCACAACGACAAGAATAGTCACTTTCACTTAAATGGGGAACCCTTCCTCCTATAAAAGAGTCCAGTAGAGTCTGTTGTTGGACGTTCGGGGACGTTGGACGTTGGTTCTGTTTTAGTGGGCGGAGCTTTTGTTAATTTTGTTAAGAAGCAGCAGCTCATGCTCATCCCGTGTTCGCGTAAAGACGGCCTGTTGTGCTTCTGAAAGTGAAAGTGACTCTCATTGCGTCACAGTGAACCACAATGAAATGCTTCCTGTGTGTTTAACCCACACACACCGCCCAGCAAGCCGCAGGCATATCCAGTACCCGGGGATCAGTGATGGGGACGGTACCTTGCTCAGGGGAATCTACTGGTCTAGGATTCAAACCCATGAACTTTCGATCATGGGTTCTCGTCTTAAAGCCCCAAAAATGAAGATGCAGGAGGTTCAGCCCTGGAAAAATGTGAAAGCATGTGCTCTGCCACTGAGCTACATCTCCAGGAACTGAACAGATCTTAAAGAGTGAAACAAACAAAACCCGCGACTATAAACATACACACCAACTATGAAACAAAACCCAACAGAAACCAGCAAGACGACTGCAGGACTTTACAAGAACAATAAATGACACTTACAGTGACGTAAAATATAGTAGAAATTAAATCATTCAAGCGTATAAAAAAGTAAGTTGTGCAAGAGAAGAAAAAAGTGAATAGTGTGAGTTTGATGTGTTAGACTGTTAGAGAAGTTTGAGGAGATGTTCTAGGGAGAGAAGCTCTTCTATAGAGTTTATATAGCAAGACCACACACACAGCCTGGGACAGGACGGAGACATGGACAGGAATCAGGTGTAATCAGGGGTGGGACTAAGGTGGGGTCAAGAGTCAGAAGAAAAGCACATGATGAATGTAAACATAGACAATCCCAGGGCATCAAAGCTAAAACTCTCATTTCCATCCTTTGATCTCAAAGCCAAATGTCTTCAGTGTAAAAACACACAAATGATCTTTCAGTTCCAGTACCTTCTTCGATGCATAAACCAGCCTGAAAGACACAGTAACAACTGCCTGGGATATAGCAGAGAAGAGTTAAAGGAGATGTACATCTCAGAACATCTCAGTAAGCAGCATAGCCTGGCTGGAGTTTGCTCTGATGTTGTTGCTAATAAAATATTCCAAGCAGATGTTCTCCAGAGTTCTGCAGCGATACCCCAGGGTTTAGTGGAGCATTCGTTCCCAAGACTGACTAGAACAAGAGTGTGAGAGCTGATCAGCACTAACTAACTCATTCAGTGGTACTGTTTCATATTATTCCATATTTTCTTCCCAGTGGTGGTGAATGGAACCAGACTTCACCAATTTGCCCATTTCACATTGTCCTGCTTCTCTGGTCCGTGTACCATTGTCTGCATCTAACATCTGTCCTTGTGTTTGTTGTTGTCCATGCCTTGCTCTAGTCCTGCCCCTGCTCACCTGGCATTTATCCTCATCTCCTCCTTTTTCATCTCTTTCCCTGGTGGTCTAGCGGCTAGGATTCGGCGCTCTCACCGCCGAGGCCCGGGGTCGATTCCCGGTCAGGGAAGCCCTTTGTTTAGGGCAGCGGTGGCCTAGTGGTTAGGGAGTTGCCCAGGATCGGGCATTGCCTCACCAGTAGGTTGCCCTGAGGTACCCCTGAGCAAGGTACCGTCCCATCACTGCTACCCGGGCACTTTTAATAGCTGCCCCCTGCTGCGCGTTTGTGTTTGGGCGCAACGCAGAGGTTGAGTTTTGACACGGATAGTCACTTTCACTTCACTTTCCCTTTTGTCAGGTGTGTCTTACTGCCTGTATCTTTAAGTCAGTTTCTCTGTACAGCATTTGTTTTTTTTTTAAAGCTGTCGTCACAAAGTTTGAGTGAGTGACAAACTCCACAAAACTGGAGGAAGAACCTCAGGAGGAACCAAGACTCGGAAGGGGAACCCATCCTCTTCTGATCCACACGAATACTGCTGAGAGAAAACAGATTTCATCACTGTTGGGGTGAACGTGAAAGGGAAGAAGGGCAATACAATGGCGTAGTCTTCAGAAGATGCTATTTCAAAGAAAGTCCCTAATCTTCTCCAAACATCTAAGGATTTAGGCAGCATCTTCACCAACATTTAACGTCTGTGAAGGACATTCAGACGTCTGCTTCCGTTCACCAGCACTGTACACAGTTAAGGAGAGTTTATTCCCCAAACCTACAAGTGATCAACCTCTTTTATTTTCTGCAGGAAATTAAGAAAATTGATCCTGAACAGTTCATTCATTTCAGTTTACTAATTTACTCTCTGAGTTGGAAATCTGTAATAAATACTGATTCCTTCACGTTGTTAACACAATAAAATCTAAATTAACCAGTAATCCTCGTCTTGCGGCAATCAGGACCACGTCGGCTCAGTTAACCTGTATTTTTATTGATTGAATCACGGTATGATCGATAATGGGATGCATTTCAAACCCTGCAGCTCCACCAACATCAGCCAGAGAAGCATTTGCATGATCGTTTTACTCCCAGACTCAATATTTTTTTAATAAAAGCCCTTCTTTTGTGTGCTTAATGAGGAATTATCTGTCTGAAGTTAAAAATTCAGTGTGAAGTCGAGTCCCCCAGCACGTACAACTGGAAGCAGGCCAGGCTTTCTGCATTGATCTTTTGAGTTAACAAATCTCATTATCTGTGAAAATGATCTCCAAGATATATACAGAGGATAAAAAAGAGCCTTGAGTCTCCCTTTTGAAAAAGTGCTTTGTTTCAAGTGCCGTTCCTGCCGGCGATGAAGACCATTAGGCGCCAGGCTCGTTAGGAAAGGACCAAACGTTCAGCTCTGAGCTGCCTGCTGTTTACATGGCGTCCATATGTGAACCGTCACATTTCTCTTCAAGAAGAGGCTTGTGTGGAACCCACAGAGCCAGATGTTGGGATGAACATCAAGCACGAGATGAAACTCAGTGATGAAGAGAGAGCGGTGTTCTTGAATGAAGGACAGAATTAGGAACAAGTACAGTAGAGGGACAGCTCAGGTTGGACGAAGTGAGACTGTGTTGGTTTGGACATGTCCAGAGGAGAATAGCTGGAGAAGGATGTTGAGGATGGAGCTGCCAGGAAAGAGGAGAAGAGGAAGGACGAAGAGGAGGTTCATGGATGTGCTGAGAGAGGACATGCAGAAAGAGGACAGTGTGAAAGATGCAGAAGACAGGAAGACATGGACACGAATGATCGGCTGTGGTGACCTGCAGCTGAAAGAAGAAGATGCCTTAGTTTGTCTTCGCTTTTATCAATTTAATTCTTTGAAGTTTGTTTTCTGTTTTGAAGCGATGGAAGAAGGTGGGATGGTCCTGATGGTCCTGATTTTCCGTCCTGTGGACGTGTGTGTGTCCTTACCTGGGAAGAGATGTCACCAGGGTTAATTATGGGAAGCCAGCAAAGACAACATGATGCTCTGGACAATGAGCTGCTGGGAAACCTTTGGTCCTGCATTCACGAGGACGTTACTTTGACACTTAAATATCGCTGCAGACCAAGTTCCCACCTTCATGGAGATGGTGTCTCCTAATGATAATGTCCTCTTTCAACAGGATGATGTCCCTGCCACAGTGTTCAGGAACCGAGTGAGGAACAATAAGCTGAAGGTGTTCCTCTAAATTCCCTACATTCCCTAAGTCCCACACAGTCCCATTCTTGGAGCACCTCCCAACTTACAGGACTGTAAGGATGTGGAAGCAGAGCTCACCGTCGGAGCTGTTAGAGTGAGCGTGTAGTTCTTGAACTGTAGTGACTCTCTGATTTGTATATCTTCATCTTCTGATGAAAGCAGAAACTTCTGCAGTTCGGTGAGTGATCAGAGTTTGTGAGAATAAATCTGTGTTCAATTCTGGCGTGATGAGAACGGCGGAGCTCTGAAATTGGACGCGGTCAGACGGCAGCAATCACACACAGTTTAACCAAAGCAAACGGATTTAATCGAGACGCCGTCGAGAAAACAGGAACGCGTCTCCTCTCCGAAGATTCAGAGGTTTTATTGAGTGTCACTGTGTTTTACAAAATATCAGACAAATCCCCCCAGTCCTGATTCTCTCTCTCTCTCTCTCTCTCTCTGTCTCTCTCTCACTCTCTCTCTCTCTCTCTCTCTCTCTGTGTGTCTCTCTCTCTCTCTCTCTCTGTGTGTCTCTCTCTCTCTCTCTCTCTCTCTCTCTCTCTGTGTGTCTCTCTCTCTCTCTCTCTCTGTGTGTCTCTCTCTCTCTCTCTCTCTCTCTCTCTCTCTGTGTGTCTCTCTCTCTCTCTCTCTCTGTGTGTCTCTCTCTCTCTCTCTCTCTCTCTCTCTCTCTCTCTCTCTCTCTGTCTCTCTCTCTCTCTCTCTCTCTCTGTCTCTCCCTCACTCTCTCTGTGTGTCTCTCTCTCTCTCTCTCTCTGTGTTTCTCATCTCTCTCTCTCTCTCACTCTCTCTCTCTCTCTCTCCTCTGTGTCTCTCTCTCTCTCTCTCTCTCTCTCTGTGTGTGTCTCTCTCTCTCTCTCTGTGTCTCTCTCTCTCTCTCTCTCTCTCTCTCTTCTCACTCTCTCTCTCTCTCTCTCTCTGTGTTCCTCTCCTCACTCTCTCTCTCTCTCTCTGTGTGTCTCTCTCTCTCTCTCTCTCTCTCTGTGTCTCTATCTCTCTCTCTCTCTCTCTCTCTCTCTCTGTGTGTCTCTCTCTCTCCTGTCTCTCTCTCTCTCTCTCTGTCTCTTGGCCCCTCTCTCTCCCTCTGCTCTCTCTCTCTCTCTCTCTCTCTCTGTCTCTCTCTCTGTCTGTCTTCTTTTTGTCTCTATGCATTTGTCATTCTTCCCTCCTTTATTTGTCTCTCTCAGTTTCTGTGTGTATATATATATATCCTTGTGTAGTGGGGGAGAGGGAGGACCACCCTACACACCCAGAGAGAGAGAGGACAGTTCTACTGAGTGATGGGGGAGAGGGAGGACCACCTTACACACCCAGAGAGAGAGAGGACAGTTCTACTGAGTGATGGGGGGGGGGGGGTCCGGGTGTTACAGGGCTCTTTAACAAGAAAGAACAAGAAAGAAAGAAAGATTATATAAAACAAGGAACGATCTCCATATACAGAGCTCTATATACATACACATATTTACAGGGCAATTAGCAAGAAAGACAGAATCTAAAAACAGGAAAGATAACCTTATACACAGAGAGCATACCATAATAATTATAACAGTAAATAATAATAAATGATAAATAAATAAATGATAAACAAATAAATAAATGTAATAATATGATGAATAATAATAATAACAATAATAAACGAGTGAGTTTGAGTTTTCCTCTCGGAGTTCAGGTATCAGTTAACGAGGTGAGCCGTTCATTTTGAACTGAGGCGTACGAGTCAAGGTCAGGGGTCAGGGACCGCCCCTTCCTTGTACTCCATTAGTGATTCATCTCAGCTTGGCGACGTTCACCCTCGTGGCGGCTGGTTACTCGAAATGTTTTCACCCCGAGGGCTGAGCGGTTCCCCGACTGCACACACTAATAAAGCTAATTAATGGAGGGTTCGCAGAACCGGCTCGCGCTGATGAATGATGGTTAAGGTTCTGATCAGATTCCCACCTTTTAATTGGCCTTACAAAGTCGTCCTTCAGCGCCGCCGGTGAGTCACACCGGACACGACGGAGCGAACTGCAGCTCAGATTAATGTTACCACTTTATTCTGATGCGTTTTCATGATTTTATGAAAACACACCGTTTTAATCTGAAACAGATTTTTAAAAAGCCAAAGTCTGATGTTTTAAACTGATCTTTTAGTATTGGAATTATTTATTTTCATCAGTGTTTTTTCACATTTTTAACAAATTGTTTAAATATGAATAATATTTTTACCTGCTCCCTGTATTCAGTGTAAATAATAATAATAATAATAATAATAATAACAATATCTGTACATAACTAATAAATAAATAAAGTAAGAAAACAAATAAATAGTGAACCATGTCAGAATAAGATGAAAATGTAATAGATGGATGGACTATTACTAATAATACCTTTACACACCAATAAATTAAAGAAGAATTAAGAAAATATATGAAAAATAAATAAATAAAAAGAAAGAAAGAAAGAAAGAATGGAAAGAAAGAAGGAAGAGAATAAACAGAAAAGATCATGGATGGAAGGATTCAGTCAGAAAATCATATCAACATATCAGATGGATGCATTAAAGAATTATTATTACTGTTATTATTATTATTATTATTATTATTATTGTTGTTGTTGTTATTGTTGTTATAGTCATTGTTATTGTTATTATATCAACAACAACCATCACAATTATAATACTTTTTCTTTTCAAATTGATCCATCCATGTGGTGAAAATGTTAAACTGATTCACTTTGTTTGTTAATAAATGTAGCCATTCGGTCACATGGGGTGAAATGAAAAGCTGAACATGCTGATTTGGTGGTGAACTAAAGTGTGAAACTGTCTCCATCAAAGAAGCCCTGATAGCTGTTTCTTCAGACCACAGCTAAACAGTATTTGGCAACTTTAGAGCAATGAGCACGAGCTCAGTGGAGCTGGGCATGAAGGGGTTAATGATGAATAAGGCGCAGTGTTAGTAAATCATCTCCGTCGTTAATAAAGAGGGAGCTTTTCTGCTGATTGGTTATAGATCTCTCACGTTTACAGGCCCGAACCTCTGGACTAATTTACAGCAGATTTTTTGATCGATTCAGGGTTTCAGGGGCGTCTTATAATTTCAGTTTCACATCAAAGGGTTCGTCGGCGTCCAGCAGATCGAGTGTGTTTATTCCCCGCCGTGCTTCTGAGGGAGAGTGAACGAGCATCCGCGCAGGAGACCAGCTGATCTAATGGGGCTCGTGTATGAAGGCACTTTCCTTTCATCTTCAATGAGTGATGGGGGAGAGGGAGGACCACCCTACACACCCAGAGAGAGAGAGGACAGTTCTACTGAGTGATGAGGGAGAGGGAGGACCACCCTACACACCCAGAGAGAGAGAGGACAGTTCTACTGAGTGATGGGGGAGAGGGAGGACCACCCTACACACCCAGAGAGAGAGAGGACAGTTCTACTGAGCGATGGGGGAGAGGGAGGACCACCCTACACACCCAGAGAGAGAGAGAGGACAGTTCTACTGAGTGATGGGGGAGAGGGAGGACCACCCTAGAGAGGGGGAGAGGGGGAGAGGGAGGACCACCCTACACACCCAGAGAGAGAGAGGACAATTATACTAAGTGATGGTATCTCTCTCTCTCTCTCTCTATATATATATATAATATCCTTAAACATTTATGAAACATGGGTGTTTTTTTTTTATTAAGGAAAGCTTAAGAGTAGAAATCTGAAGAAATAAAGAATCTTGCTATGGTTGACATGGCAACTGCATTGAACTGCAATCTCTGAAGGACATATATATATAGATAGATACAGGACTGTGCAAAGGTTTTATGCAGGTGTGAAAAAATGCTGTAAACAGAACGCTTTCAGAAATATCAATAATGATCGTTTATTTTGATCAATTTACAAAATGCAAAGTGAGCGAACAAAAGAAAAATCTAAATCAGATCAATATTTGGTGTTTCTACCTTTTACCTTCAGAGCAGCATCAGTTCTTCTAGGCACACTTGCACACAGGGATTCTGTAGGATTATAGTCGGTGTCTGATCAACCAGTTTCACCAAACAGGTACTGGTGATCATCAACGTCACACGGAGGAGAAACACAGTCATGTTTGGAACGACCGACCGGCCGAGTTCCTTCAGAAACCGTGTGCAAGGGTACCTAGAAGAACTGATGCTGTTTTGAAGGCAAAGGGTGGTCCCATCAAATATTGATCTGATTTAGATTCTCTTTTGTTCATTCACTGCATTTTGTTGATTGATGAGAATAAATGATCAACACTTCCATTTCTGAAAGCGTTGTGTTTACAGCGTTTTCACACCTGACTAAAACTTTTGCACAGTGCTGTGCATATATATATTTATATATATATATATATATATGTGTGTGTGTGTGTGTGTGTGTATTCAAAGTCATGATACACCTTTTCCACATTGTCCATGCATTATTTGTGCAAGAAAAACTTAATATTAATAACTTAATAAACGTTTTCATTTCTCTCTCACTCATTTTCTGAGCCGCTTGTTCTGATTAGGGTCATGGGGCAAAAGATGGTGACACACCCTGGACAGGTCACCAGTACATCACAGGGCAGACACACACACACACACCTAGGGGACTGTTTATCATCTCCAGTTCACCTGCAGGTCTTTGGACGGTGGGAGGGAACCGGAGCTCCCAGAGGAAGCGCACATGACCTGGACCGTCCCGCCTGGGAATTAAACCCCGGACCCTCTCGCTGCACCACCGTGCCACCCCAGATTTAAATATCATTTATAAATACACACATACCTGCAGGGTGAAGAACTGACTGTACACCTGTATACCTGACAAACCAACACGCAGCCGCTCGTCTCCCTGCTGCATGTGTTCATCACACTCCTTTAATTTGACACACGATGGCACGGCGTTCTCCCAACAAGCAGCAACTGTCAGTGTGTGATCAGTGCCTGGCTCTGACACTGAAGCCTTCAATAGAGAGAGAGAGAGAGAGAGAGAGAGAGAGAGAGAGAGAGAGAGAGAGAGAAAGAGATATTTGTTGACATATCCATCTCCAGTGTAAAACGGGTCAGTGGTGCGATCATTATTATGGCTGTCGTCCCTCAGGGCACCTTCAGCCACCCGCTGCTCTGCCAGGAACAGGCTTTTAGTGCTCTGTCAGACAGATGTGTTCACAACTGTCAGACAACGTCACACTGCTTTAGAGAGAACACGCAAACAGAGTGGGGGGGCGTGTGTCATTTTTAGGACTTTCAAGACGACGTATAAAAACACATCATTTCATCTTGAATTAGATTTTTATTTCATCTGCATTTGCTGCATTTCGCAGGCGCTGTTATCCAGAGCGACTCACATCGGAGCTTCATCTCCACGTCTGATCTTCATTCTAGAGACCCGCTGAAGATCAACCGCTGCTGATGAACCCTTTTCAGTCCAGAGACAAACTTTTGAACCCTGTGACTGACAGGTTCTAGAGCCAGGAGATCAGTGCCAGAATACAAGAAACCTAAAGGGACTTTTTTCATTTCTCTCTCACTCATTTTCTGAGCTGCTTGTCCTGATTAGCGTTCCGAGTGGTGCTGGAGTCTTTCCCAGCTCTCACAGGGTGACACACACACACACACACCTAGGGGACACTTAAGCATCTCCAGTCCAGGTCTTTAGACAGTGGAAGGAAACATACACGGGGACAACATGTCCACTCCACACAGAAAGCACTTGTCCCCCCTGGGAATTTAGCCCAGGACCTTCTCACTGTGAGGGGCCAGCACCTCCCACTGCACCCCCTCTTCGGGATTACATTTCGGCATTATTTGTTAGAATAACTAAGCTCCAACCCCGCCGCCAGCGTTCGAGTCTGTGAGCTGGTGATTGGAAGGTGTCTAAATATTTTTGGCCACACACCTCATGTCAGATGCATGTCCTGATGAGGCGTACAAACCAATCGATGGTTCACAGGGAGAGTCTTCCTGACAGAAGCTGCTTCACACTGCGTGCGATGTCTCATTCCAGACGACGTCCTCCTGAATGTCACTCCTTCATTTCTGCGTTATTAGCGTCCTGTATGTTTCACGCCCGCAGAGAAAAGCATCTGATTGCACCTCATTAGGAGATAACAGAATTCCAAACTCAGGGGCATCAGCCCGTCTCTGAAGGTAAACACCGGCATAAGAAGAAGCTGCTTAGACTGGATCATTAAGACGTGAACCGGGAAGCAGACGGAAACGCACTCGTCCCCTTGGCTGGGATGAAAACCATCAACTACAATTCACCGCTGCGGCCGGGTGTGCTCGTCCCAAACTACCGTTACTGAGCTCTACAGATCCCATCCCTGCATAATGAGCCGCTTCCTCCACAAACAATCCCATTCAGTTCCGTGTGACTCGGCGCTGTTCGCGGTGGTGGAGAATGGAACCGGACGTCTGTCTCTGAGTGCTACTGAGGCCTGAGACGTTTGGTTTAGAGAGGATTTTGGACTAAAACTGATCCCGTTCCTGGTGGAGGGACACAAAGATTAGATTTAGATCAGATGGACTACTTTACCATCATCCCCGTCCCATAGAGACACTCACAGATACGTGGAGCTTCACTGGGGGACAGAAGATGCACCGAATTTGGGATTTCTGGTTCTTGATTGCAAAAAAATAAACAGGACTAAAATAACGGGAGCCACAGTGGTGCAGCAGGTGGCGCTACCACTCACAGTCAGAAGGTGCTGGGTTTGAGTCCCAGGTGGGACGGCCCACGTCCTTTCTGTGTGGAGTGGACAATGTTCTCCCCGTGTCTGTGTGCGTTTCCTTCAGGAGAACCGGTTTCCTCCCACCGTCCAAAGACATTCAGGTCAGGTAGCTTGCAGATGCTAAATTGTCCCCCTAGGGTTGAGCCTTTGGACCAATCAGAGGCTGCATTTCTGTACAATCTTCTTCTTTTGGCTGCTCCATGTCTTTCTGTCCTCTGCATCTTCCTCTTTCACAACAACTCTCTCTCACCACATCTTTCCTTCCACATCCTTTGTCCTTCCTCAACATCCTCCTCCTGATATCCTCCTCGTCTCTCCTCTGGACATGTCCAAACCAATGCTCTTATACACTCATCCAAATCCTGTCCATTCCTGTCCATCCCGATGAAGATCTCAGCATTTAACTCTGACACCTCCGCCTCCTGTGTTTTCATCACCGTCTCCAACACCTATAACATAGCTGGACTCACTTCCGTCCTGTGAACCTTTTCCTTTCACTCTTGCTGGTCCCCGTCTGTCACAGATCACTCCTGCTGGATTTGAGGACAATGGAATTACAAATTATGGACCCCCTATAGATCTTTACTAATAGCTCTCCAAATGAAAGCCCAAAGGGTAAAACCCATCACTCATTTTTAATCTTCCATCCTCGTTTAACATCACCCTGCAGTTTATCATTAATCTGCCTCTAACTGGAGGTGAAACTCACCGTTAATATGATGACGTCCTTAGTATTGACATTTCCTCCGTGCTGGAAGTGAATGGTGAGTCATGAGCGAGGGTGCGATGGGGACTGGTGCAACAGGGCGTGCAGAAAAAGAAAACGCCAGCAAAAGTGTCAGCAATTACTTTTAATACTGAATGTTGCAGCAGGAGAGAAATATGTGCAATATGTGAATGAGGTCAGCACTACATAGTTCCATGAATCTGTCCATTAGCACTCTTGACAGCGTCAGTGAATGGAACCGTACGTCTCAATGTCCCTCATCTGAAACGTGGTTTTACCAGAGTTTGGACTAAAATCAGCCTGTTCATGGTGGAAGGATCCAAAGACAAGTGATTTAGAACTTGAACTATTTGACCATCATCACCATCCTTCACCTGGAAGGAGATGAAGCGGTTAGACTTGTGTCGGGGACGCCTGGTTCCATTCAGCGGCACTGTAGAAAATCCAAAATGGTAAATGAATTCGAGTAAACATGTTTCGAATAATAATGTGGAAAATTACAGCACGAAGAGCATCGGTGTGAATGAATATGAAAGCAGAAATTGGGCAAAACCATTTGACCTGCATTGATCTCTGACTCTGAAGATCTATTGATCTTGCTCGTTGCTTTGACCTTTTGACTCAACGCTGAAATATCGGCCGTGCTGAGCATTGATCGGCACTCAGGAACGGCCGAATAATCATTAATCTAATGTGTTAGTATCGATATTGATTTGTTCATGAGATCATTATTACCATTGTCCCTTTAAACATAGTGAAAGTGAAAAGAAAGTGACTATTTGTCGCAGCACACAGTGAACACCAGCGAAATACATCCTCTGTATTTAACCCACACACTGTCCGGCAGGGGGCAAACATATCCAGCACCCGGGGAGCACTGATGGGGACGGTACCTTGATCAAGGGTGCCTTAGGGCAACTTGGTCTGTGACTCGAACATGCCTGATCGACTCCATGTGAGGGAAGTTGATAAAACTGTAAATTCGTCAAACTATTCCTTTCGTTTCCTTGTCGTGTAGAAGACCTCCGCCATACCGAATCAGCCTGCAGCTCCCTCAGCCTCTCCAGATGCAGCATGGATTAGCCAGTTAATATAACGCTCGTGTTCTGGTTGCTAGGCAATACCATGGCAATGGTGTGTGTGTGCTCTGCGCTTTGGCTTTGTAGCTGTTCCAGCTGTTACGTAATGTCTGAGAAATGACTATATTTAAGATTTCCTCTTCGTTTGTGGCTACACTGACAAAGCTTAATCACCACCAAGAGCAGAACCATCAGAAAAGCCACAGTCTGGTCACTTCTGGATGAAATAAAGGATGTCTAAACAGAGCAGCATTTCCTAGGTATTCACGTATCTTCATCAGAAGGTCAATCCATGGTGGGATGTTTCTGGGGAAATTGGGTAAAGTAGTTGACTCAGTTCTTCGCCTTTTACACAATCTTACAGCGTTGTGCGAAAGATGCCCCTCATTTCTTCACATCTTTCCTCCAAACGTCCAAACTTTCTTGTATTTTTTATGTGTTGTTGAGGAACAGTTCTCCAGATCTTCCTGAAGGACAGTGTTGTTGTCTCTCATGTTCAGTCCAGTCTCTGTACCTGAGCAGTTCTCCAGATCTTCCTGAAGGACAGTGTTGTTGTCTCTCATTTTCAGTACAGTCTCTGTACCGGAGCAGTTCTCCAGATCTTCCTGAAGGACAGTGTTGTTGTCTCTCATCTTCAGTACAGTCTCTGCACCTGAGCAGTTTCAGGAGCAGTGTGGGATCATCTCCAAAGAGAACGGAGAACAAAAGGCAGCCAACGTCCAAAGAAGAGCTTTGGGATGTCCTTCAAGCTTGGAGAAGTGTTCCTGATGACTTAAAGAAAGGAGCTGGTCTAAAAGAGTTGAGCTGAGCTGGAGAATACCGGTGGTGGTGGTGAATATTGACTTTAAAGCTGGTTAGAATGAAACTCTCTTTGTGTTTAGCCTGGAGTTACATGTTTATGTACACAAATCACTGGACCTACTGTCTCACCTTCACACAGAGCAGACAGAATTGGCTCAAGATGTTTGCACAGTGTCTGTACTTCTGTTTCAGTAAAGAATGGGTTACCTAGGCCACCCTTTCTCAGAGGAGGGGAAGGAGATAAAATGTTCCTTTTGGGTGAACCATCACTTCCACCACTGCTTCCCAAATGGAAAGTCAGTGATGATGGGACAGGCGGCGTATATTCAGCACAGCCGACTCTACAAATAGCCTCTGATTCACTGAGTCACGGGGGCCGACCGCCAGGCTCGCCCGGGGCCCGCATGTTCTGGATGCCTGTTGAGGTTCGCAGCTCGGAAGGTCACGAATGCTCCGTCCGTCCTCAAGGGTCCGCTCGATCGGGGTTCCTAACTCAACTGGAGTTCACAGGCAGGTTATCAAGCACTTCGGGGGCTTCCTGCCATGTCTCCTTCATACAAACACATCCAGATCTTCTCTTTTTTTACAGAACTGACTGGTGGACTGTGCTGTTTATCTCTTTCTCCACCTCATCTCTGGGAGTGACCTTCAGAAGTGTCCTCACAGCAGTGCGGAACATGCACTGGATTCACATTACAATACTGTATTTCATAATGTATTCACACAAAATACAGTTCTGGATTCACACACTGTTTCTCTCATTTATTCACACGGTTATGCATATTTAATACTGCATTTACACTGCAAAGCTGCATTCAATCATTAAAATCTCAATATAATGCTGGGTTTGCACTGTAATACTGTAATCAAATCCTTTATTCACACTGTAACACTGTGATTAACCATCTCATTAACATTAGAATGCTGTTATTTATTAATTCAATAATTATTTACTAGTTTATTCATGTGTTAATACCACATTAACAACAAGATTCCCACTATAATGCTGCATTCTTACTATTAATATTATACTGATATTGTATATTGTATTTAATACAGTTAAGAAGGCTTGAAATGAAGGCAGTGGTGCGATATTTTACAAAATCTGCCAAATGTTTCGGAAGCTGTACCCAGTTTTGGAGTGTTTTGGACTTTGTAAGCCTCGGCGTTGATGGTGCGCTGAAAGCAGGACTGGATCGGGCTGCGTTTGTAGCAGCGGGCCGGGTTGGCAGCTTGAGTCGGCTGCTGGGCTGATAGGAAGCAGATGGAGCGTCGTCTGATGAAAGAGTCCATATGAAATGCAGATTGGAGGCGTGCGGTACGACAGCGTGGACGAGGCAGTTGGTTGGATTTGGATGCGCAGATGAGTCGTTCTAGACATCGGTGCACACGCAGCCTGTGAGGATTGTGTTCAGCCACCGAACCTCAGGCTTTAACGGCAAAACGGTGTTAAGCTACACAGTCACTGCTCCGTGATTGGACAGAGAAGTGCGTGTTCTGCTCTTTTCCTAGGAGCATTAAATCCCAAGAACCCCGTTCACACCTGGTACCTTCAGGTGGTGCAGCGGTGGCCTGGTGTTTAGGTAGTCGGCCCTGGGATCTGAAGATTGTGGGTTCAAATTCCAGGCTAGTAGGTTTCCCTGAAGTACCCTTGAGCAGGGTACCGTCCCCGTCACAGCTGCCTTGGTGCTTTCAATAGCTGCCCCCTGCTGCATGTGTGTGGGTTAAACGCAGAGGTGTAATTTCTTTGTGGTTCACTGTGTGCTGTGCCGTCTACTCGCAATGACAAGAATCCTCACTTTCATGCCTTTTGAGTATCAGAACTGGATCCGAATTGAGCTGATCCGTATTAAACATACAGGTGTGAACGCAACACTTCGAACCAGATTTAAATCTGAATCACCATTTAGGACGCAGTCGAGCCATGAGTTATAGTGTGAACACATCCATCCAACACATTCGACACACAAAACCCCTCCCAGTGCTGTGATAGCACCTCCTGCTGTTCTCTTTATGGGAGATGCCACCTTCAGGAGCACCGCTGCTCCTTCAGCTAGTCTCCTGATGGGAGTTTCTCCTCTCCATTCCTCTGTGGGAGGAGGTGGTGGTCTAGCGGTAGAACTATTGCTAATGGGTGCAAAAGGTCACATCCTACCTCCAACACTACCGACTCTGGGTTCCTGAGCAAGACCCTTAACCCCAAGTTGCTCCAGGCAGACTGAGCCTGTAGGTAGGAACTGGAAGTCGCTTCGCCTCGTTGTTTTTTTCACCGCCTCGCTACAACACGCTGGTTCATACCCGCACTGAAGAGAAATATTCTAAACAGATCCGTCTTGAAAACAATGCCTGTTTGTGAGAAGAACGCAGAACAGAATTCTTGTGTCTCAATTGTGTCTCCAAGCAATGTTCTACAGACACAGAGCTAATCATGGCTATTGTTGCTGCAGAATTGCTATAAATACTGGCACTCAGACGGATTCCGCTCAGATGTGCTCTGACTAAAGTGAGGAGTCTCTTCTGAAAACGGAAGAAAGGACAGAGATTTGGGGTAAACTGCAGGCAGATGCCTGGAACCTTTACTTAAGCAGAGCAACTCAGTTTATCCCCAAACCATTTTCAGACTGAAGCTGGAGCTGGAAATTCCTAGGATGATCCGGTTGCCAGTTCAGGCTAATTTTACTGCAGGGAAGACAATAATGACATTTTTAACACAGTTAAAGAGTCTTCACAACAGCCTCTTCACGTTTCAGATGAAGAACTTAAAACCGTTAATAAAACACTTGGCCGCTACCCACTGATGCTGCACTTAACTTTCAAATGCCGCCATTAAATACTTCAAACGCACATTATTTTTGCATTAATGTGCGAATCCACTTAACGCCTCATGCCTGAACCATGTGTCTCCATCAGGCGGCCATTACAGGTCATGAGAAAGTTGTTTTCCTCGTTTATTCCACCATGAATATGAAAAAATCTGCATCCCATTTACTGTCTCCAGAAAATGATGTTAATGAGGATTTGATTGCACCAGGGCCAGCGGGTCCATGCGTTTAGGGACTAGACCCCAGGATGGGACGGTCCGAATCCCGGGCCTGTAGGTTGCAGCTTGGACGGTGTGTGTGGGTCAGACACAGAGGATGCGTTTCGTCAGGTATTGATGTTGGGTTGCTGTCGGGTCAGATCTGGGTCATAAACACCATCCGAAAGGTACTGGATGAAGATCCGTCCCTCCTCAGCCCTCTAACCCACACAGACAGACACGGAGACCTTTCATCATGCAGCTGCTCTGTGGAGATACAAGGTGTTTCAGCAATCAGGACTGACCTCACTCGGTAGAAGAAGTAAGTTTCCCCCTCCACGAATATTCTGTCCATCAGCAGCCTGTCCTTCCATCCATCTGTACATCCCACCCACCAATCTATCCATCCATCCATCCATCCATCCATCCATCCATCCATCCATCCATCCATCCATCCATCCATCCATCTGTACATCCCACCCACCAATCCATCCATCAATCAATCCATCTGTACATCCCACCCACCGATCCATCCATCCATCCATCCATCCATCCATCCATCCATCCTTCCATTCATCTGTACATCCCACCCACCAATCCATCCATCAATTAATCCATTTATAAGTCCCACCCACCAATCCATCCATCCATCCATCCATCCATCTGTACATCCCACCCACCAATCCATCCATCCATCCATTCATCCATCCATCCATCCTTCCATTCATCTGTACATCCCACTCACCAATCCATCCATCCATCCATCCATCCATCCATCCTTCCATTCATCTGTACATCCCACCCACCAATCCATCCATCCATCCATCCATCCTTCCATTCATCTGTACATCCCACCCACCAATCCATCCATCCATCCATCCATCCATCCATCCATCCTTCCATTCATCTGTACATCCCACCCACCAATCCATCCATCCATCCATCCATCCATCCATCCATCCTTCCATCCATATGTACATCAATCCATCTATCCATCTATCCATCTGTACATTCCACCCACCAATCCATCCATCCATCCATCAATCCATCCATCAATCAATCCATTTATAAGTCCCACCCACCAATCCATCCATCCATCTATCCATCCATCCATCTGTACATCCCACCCACCAATCCATCCATCCATCCATCCATCCATCCATCCATCCATCCATCCTTCCATTCATCTGTACATCCCACCCACCAATCCATCCATCAATCAATCCATTTATAAGTCCCACCCACTAATCCATCCATCCATCCATCAATCCATCCATCCATCTATCTATCTGTACATCCCACCCACCAATCCATCCATCTATCCATCAATCCATCCATCAATCAATCCATTTATAAGTCCCACCCACCAATCCATCCATCCATCTACCCATCCATCTGTACATCCCACCCACCAATCCATCCATTCCTCCACCCATCCATCTCATATCTGAGACACTTATCCATCCATCCATTATCTGAGCTGCTTATCTGTCAATCCATCCATCCAGTCACTGCACCGCGGTCCCACATCCGTCCACCACTCACGTTTACACAGCGTTACTCGGATGTTTTATTTTTATTTAGACTTTGACAAATATTTCTGAACACATTCTTGAGTTTCTTCCTGTTTAAAAGCAGCAAAGAAGAACCGAAACTTGTTTTTCTTTTCTTCCACTGGAGCAGTTCTTTCTGTCCGTTTGAAATAATCTCCATCAGCCAGGTCCGAGTGGGACGGCCTGAAACCGTTACGTAAGAGAGAACAAAGCAAAGACAAAAAAAAGTAAGGCCACACGATAGATTGCACACTAAAAAACACTAACAATTTACTCTTTCGCTTTGCTCGGCTCGTCCCTGGAGTGCCTTTCCTTGTACATAATCCAAGTCTCTGGGGAGAACGCTTGAAAAAAAAAAGAAAAAAAGAAAGAAACACACATAATAACAGGCTAAAGGAGCATTATTGGCACTGACAGCTCTCTGCTGCGATACGTTTGACACAGTTTTCGCCTTTTTGTTCAAACTTAGTGTCTCCCTGCTGCTCACGCGCCACCTTTTCATGAGAATAAAACAATATAAAAGCACAATCTCACTCCTAATAAAGGAGAGCCTTCTTTCTCTCCTTTTTTATCCTCTTTTTACCACCAAGTATCCGGTGCTGGGTGGGAATGCTGACATTTGACCTCTATTTTAAAAAAAAAAAGCAAAAATAACAGCATTTCATGGATTTCTAAGCTTGTCACTGTAGTAACAAAACCTCATATCTGCAGGAGAGAGAAATGAAAACATGGATGCCCAGCGTTGTCCAAATCCCAACAGCATCAGCTGATTAAAGGACCCGTATCCCACGTTTTTTGCCTTTTTTGTTGTTGGTGCCCCTTTAAGACTGATATATGTAAATGAGCTCTGTCCTGATTGGTCAGACTGTAAACCAAATATCATTCAAAAATAATCAAGGTGGCCTTTGTGAGGGGATGATCATGTAATATATTTTAAACTCTTCTACATCATTTTAAATGAATAAAAACATTATATAGCTATATCATCTTACATGCCCTTTAAAGGATGTATTTTAATTCGGCTGACATTTAATGATCATATGTATCCCAGAATATTTAGGTGAGATTGGATTTCCACGCTAAAATATCTGCGGAATAATAACATCTGTAGAAATACATCATATATATATATTTTTAATAAATGCTGATGCATTTTAACTGTTTAAATGAACAATTTTATGTTTCTGGATCGCAAGTGGCGGATGTGCATTTCCAGTTTCAGGGCAGGATGTACTTTACAGTGCAGGGTTATACGTTTTTCTGGCACATTCTTCAATTCCCTACATGGTTTCTGACCTAGAAGAAGGAGAATCCTTTCCCTCTTTATTATGGAGGTTCTTTAAAGTGGTTCTTTGGAACCGAACCCTTTATTTTTGAGCAGGTACCTTACTATTGGTACCTCCATCATGAACGTGGAGCAAAAAAACAGGAAAAGCACGGTTGTTGACATTTGGAGGTTTTGATATGACAGTGACGGCGTGATTTGCCAAAAATAAGTAAATAATTGGGGATCTGACATTTTCCTACATTGCGTTCATAAGCAAAAGCTTCTACATCCGGACGCCGATCGTACTGGTGGTTCTCGTGTGTAAGGGGCAGTGGTGAGGTGTGTTTTCCACGTGATGCTGCTCAGCTGGACGGCTAATTTACAATCGGGAGACTCTTCAGTGGAGTCGAACGCAGAGGCCGACCTTATTTCACCGCCTCCTCCCTCTAAAACAGCTCTGTCCTTTCTTTAAATCACTCTCCGATCTCCGTTCTTCCGGACCAAGTCCTCCGGATGCTCCATTTAATGAGTTAATGGGGTTCCTCGTACAGAACGGCGCTCTTCTTTGTTCGAACTTGTTTGAGATGGATTGTAAGACATATTCACACACTAAAAGAGGAGAGAGAAGAATAAATGTCTTTTTCGTCGAAGTCTGGGGGAGGAGGGGGTGCTGTAGTCCATTGGATTGTTCTTGGCATTGCAGACTCCGGGATATATTTACAGGACCTGGATGACTAGCGTAATGGACAGGATCACGGTCACCATGGAGACACTGGCGGGAGATGCAGATGACTGCCTGGCTCTGTTGTTCTCCGACTGGTGGGAGTCCATGGAGTCCATGGAGCCATGCATGTTGGGATCCAGCAAGCTCTGTGAAGGAGAAGGGACAAAGGGGACATGTTGGTCATACTGGCTGAGACTGAGCCCTTTAACTGTCTCCAGTGCTGGAAGTCTGTGTGTGTGTGTGTGTGTGTGTGTGTGCGCGCGTGTGTGTGGGTGTGTGTGTGTTTAATACAGAGGATGTGTTTGGTTGTGGTTCACTGTGTGCTGTGTTTCACAATGACAGTCACTTTCACTTTCTTGACCTTTTGAGATTTTTAATAAAAAATAAATATTCACAGTTTAAAAGTTTTAATGTTCATTTTTGTTTCCATTGACCTTTACAGCTCAGCGATGATCCACTTAAAGGAATATGGCTAATATTAGAGCGAATTTAAGTGAACCCACCTGGGGTTGCCATGGTTACACAAGTTGATTAATAAATCCTCTAGTGGCTGCTGTGAGTGTGTGTTTGCACTAAACACAACCAAGCATTACTGGTCAACAAATATGACTCCTCTTCATCTTCTTCTTCTTCTTCTTCTTCTTCTTCTTCCAGCTGCTCCCATTTAGGGGTCGCCACAGAGGACCGTTTCCATTTCTTCCGGTCCTCTGCATCTTCCTCCTGCGTGTCCTCAACAGAAACGCTTGCTTTAACAGGACTAAATAGAAACAAATCAAAGAACAAAACGAACGTCCCAGCTAACGACTATGTGGGGTCTTACCAACGTAATACTAAAAGCTTCTTAAACCTTAAATACTTAAAGTTAAGAACGAGAAACTTTTTTCATCAAGCATCTGTTTCCAGCTCATTCAAGCACCGCAACGAAGTGCAGACACCCATGAGAGGGAAGATTCTGAAATGTGTGGTGATTTTATGGGCAGTTTCATCAGGAGGTCTGCGGCAGCCATATCCAGCACCTGGGGAGCAGTGATGGGGACAATACCTTGAGCAAGGAAACCACAGGGCAACCTACCGGTCCAGGATTCAAACCCACAACTTCTGATCCTGGAGCATCATCCCTAAACACTACTGCCCCAGCGTGGTGGCTCCAAGGCTGAGATGCCTTCATTATCGCAGCATCCATTCCTCCTAGTGTTGCTCAGTTCGAGGAGTAATCATCTTACATAAAGGATGATCTGTCGTTCTTTCCTTCTAACTCCTCCCTGCTTGTTGTTAGCTGGTGAGCTCAGGATTCATGTAAACACCTGTGACTGCAACTTCCTCCTGCAGAACATGTAGACCTTCCTGCCCAGGGTAAAGGTAACTCGCTTGTGTCTGCTGAGTCCCTTGAGTTCCTCTGCTCTGTCTGTTCTCCACTCTTTACTCACTCCTTAGCTGTATCTCTCCATTCTGCTTATTTCCTTCCGTAAGATCCAATATGGAAGGAGTTCTCTGCAAATCAATCTCAGATGCTTTTCCACCCAGTTCTGCTGTTTCGTCTTCTAGAAAAGGCGCTAGAGGGCTTCATATGGAATCCCTCGACCCATTACATTTACATTTATGCTCTTATTCAGAGTGTCTTCCATGTCCTGGTTACAGGGACAGTACCCCCTGGAGACACTCAGGGTTCAGGGTCTCAGGGACCCAGTGGTGGTAGTGCTGGAGGGGGGATTCGAACCGGGGACCTCTTGATCCACAGGACCATAGACAAGTACCACCACTGGACCACCGCCACCCCATTAGCCTCCTCAACAGTGGCCTTCACCACTTCCTCCCAGTGGTACCACTGATCTGCTACAACACTGCCAACTTGAAACAATATATTAGAAATCTAAACACTCATTTCATGTCTGCTTGCCGTATGTGCTGCTTACCTTTCCAGTCTCATTAAGAGTCCCAGCACTAATTCCCAGCTCATCAGTTTCCAACTTATTTTGCATTGTGCCTGTTTTCCTCCGGGCTTTGATTCTTTTCAACAATTTGTTGAAAGTGTATTTTGGAAAATCAATAGTTCTTTGATGATCTCCGCTTAAAATATCTCCTTTTCCGCTTCCTAAAGACTGCGACCCCTCGTCCTTCCTGCTTTAAACCCCGTGGACTATTTTTTTAGTTACTGATATCATTATTTATTCAAAAACGACTTCCTGATCTCCTCCCTACCTGTTTTGGTCCTAGCTGTGGCCCATTTCTGTCTTCGTGCGAACTCTGTGTGTCCTCGACTTTGCGGAGAGCTCTGCTGCTCGACTTCTCACTTGCGCTCGGTCACACCAACACTTCACACCCAAACCTGCCCTCCTTGTAGCTCAAGGCTCTTCACAACCTCGCTCCTTCTGATCCATCAGAGCTTCTTTACACCTTTAAATCTCAAACCTCCACACCTGCAGATCTTCCTCAGCTGAACCATAAACCCTTCAAAGCATAATAGCTTGGGGACCATGCGTTCAAATCTCATCTCCTTTCTCTCCTTATTTTTTTTTCCACCTTCTGAACCAAACTATTACACGTCAAGTCCTCTATAATGCTTTCAAATCACAAATGATCATCTCTTCCTGCTTGGGTGATCTGTGTACTCCGTGTTGTAAGTGTCGGTAAGTTTTGAAATTGTTATTATTATCAATTAGATGAAATTAGAATTTTTAAAAAGTATTTCTCTCTTGTAGAACGTTGCATGAGATATTTTTCTCTTTTTGTGAATTTTTGGAAAAACACATGTCAGGCTAAGCAGAGCATGAATGTAATTAGTAAGAGGAATACACAGATGATATCTAAGCTTCTATTTACAAAATTGAGCAAAAGCCTTTGACGCCTTAAGAGGTCTTTCCAAACTGTTGACCTTGGCAAAAGTTTTTCCTTATTCCAATAACACAAAGCAAAGCATCTAAATCAGTTCAAATAAATATAAATTCAGAAAAATATAATAAGAATAAGTAGTTGATCTCTTATGAGATGGTTTTTAGATGGTATATATGTATATACATATATAGACACTCTTGTATTTTTAATGTATTGCTGAGGAACAGTTCTCCAGATCTTCCTGAAGGACAGCGTTGTTGTCTCTCATTTTCAGTCCAGTCTCTGTACCTGAGCAGTTCTCCAGATCTTCCTGAAGGACAGTGTTGTTGTCTCTCATGTTCAGTCCAGTCTCTGTACCTGAGCAGTTTCAGGAGAAGTGTGAGATCATCTCCACAGAGAAAGGAGAACAAAAGGCAGAACAAAGAAGAGCTTTGGGACGTCCTTCAAGAAGCCTGGAGAAGTGTTCCTGAAGATGACTAAAAGTAAAAGTAAAGTACTTAAAGTAGCTGGTCTAAGAGAGTTGAGGCTGTGCTGGAGAATATTGGTGGTGGTGGTGAATATTGGCTTTAAAGCTGGTTAAAATGAAACTCTCTTTGTGTTTAGATTGGAGTTACATGTGTTTGTACACAAATCACTGAACCTACTGTCTCACTTTCACGCAGAACAAAAGACTTTCAACTCTTTTATAGCTACTTTACCATCCTACTGGTGATCCTAGAGCTGGGAAGTTGTACAAGATGAGCAGTACTCTTTCTCTCTCCCTCCCTCCCTCCCTCCCTCTTTAGCCAACCATCCAGAATAAAACAAAATCGTTTTTCTGAGAACTTCAGAGAAGAAATGCATCATATTGTTTAGCTGCAAAATATGCCACAGCAAGCATGACTGCAAGCCAGATCTATTTAGATTTCGGAACAATCAGATTGACCTTAAATAGCCCGATACACTATCATGCGATCAGTAGATTAATGTGGTGGGCCACTTCCAGAAGCTTTTCCATTCCTCACTCTGCACAGGTGCATTTTTGTTTCTTTGGTTCTCTGCAGAGCCGCTCAGAGTCCCAAAACTCTTCATCTCGGCATTTCCGCTTTGCTGGAGCTCCCATCACGCCTGAGGTAATCAAAGTTCTGCAGCTGGAAATGAGCAAAAACCAGTTGAACCTTATAGAGAGCCGGAGATTTGAGGCTTACCTCGTCGGCGCATTCGAAAGTGTTGGAGGGAGAACACTTCTGGCCACCGTCCTGCGAGGAGAGAAAGACAGGAGCACGATTACAGTCTGCTGTTGCTCTCCTAAAGACCTCAGCACACCAAACCAAAATTGGGTCTCTTTTCAACTCGAGGCATCTTCTTGCAGATAGACCGTCATGTTGATCTCAGAAATGGGGAGCTTCTTTTAAATCTGCAGTTTTTAGGCAGTACTTCACCTGGAGACACACTTTTACTGAGTCCTCAATCATATTCAAAATACAGTCCTGAGAGCTCTTGGGACGACTGTAAAAGTAAAAGCATTTGCTGGCTAATGCGCTGACCTCCAGGTAAGTTCCCAGGGTGCAGTGCAGGTAGATTGCTGCATCAGCGGGGGTGCTCTATTTACCTGTGATGGCTTGGCACTTTATACACGGCAACAAGGGACAAGAAACTCGCTTAAGTGTGCCAAATTGTTGCGTGACTGTCTATAATTTAAATAAAAGTGTCAGTAAAACCTGTTGTTAACTCTTATAAAGAACGATTTGTCAGTCGGAGACTCATAAAGCACATCTTTGCTATAATGTCCCACCTGGACAGGATATTTCAAGCATTTCACTTGGCAGTGTCCTGGCATATTGTCCTGCTGAAAGAGGCCAGGAGGGAACAGGAGGGGTGGTGGTGGTCTAGTGGTGGGACACTCGCCTTTAGGCCGAGAGGTTGAAGGTTTGAATCCCACCTCCAGCACTACCACCATTGGGTCCCTGAGCAAAACCCTTAACCCTGTGTCTCCAGGGGGACTGTCCCTGTAATTAAGAAATGGAAGTTGCTCTGGGTAAGAGCGTCTGCCAAAAGCTGTAAATGTTAACAGACAGGTAAGCCTTTGCGCTCCATGTTCATCAGTGAGTCCTGTTGCTGGTTCCCCTTCTAGCAGCACTTTTGGTCACTACAGACCATTGCATACCAGGTACACCCCACCACGTCTGTGGAGGAGATGTTCTGACTGTGTTGCCGCAGTTTGAAGCAGTGGTGGACAGTATGGACACTCTGACCGGTCTACAGCCCCATACACAGCTGCACTGTGTCTTCTAACCCCCTTCTTTCAGAACCAGAACTTCTTGAGCCGTTTGTGAAAGGCAAGAATGTTTGTATTTTAACACACAAAATGGAGTTGACCAGGTAAAACATGAAATATCTTGGGTTCATAAAATAAAAGTTAATGTCAAACTTAAAAATCTAATGTTCTGCATTGTTCTCGCACAGGCAAGAGAAACCAACTCGTTTACACCCCCAGCTGCTTAAACATGGAACAGTCCAACTTGTGTTTAGTGCAGGCACATATAAGGCCAGCCTAAGTTTAGGCCCACATGGTCTACACAGAAATGAAGAAAAGGTTACAACACATGAAGGACTGGGCTTCAAGTCCAGGCAAAAACACCACTGCAATAATGAGTGCAGGACGTCTAACGTTACACTAGCCTTCATGAGTGTGCAAACACTGCCGTCTGCCCACTCAGTAGCTACACTCTCAGACACTACCAGTGTGTTGATCTCCAGGAACACCTGATAAACAGTCGAACCCACTGCCAAGCCTCAGACATCACTGGCCTGATAGGTCCTGTAGGTGTTGGATGTTGCAGAGAACTGGTCCATAATCCCCCCTTAAACAACCGTTTCTCACCTACTTCCAGGAAAAGGACCCAAACGTCCAAAGCAGTTTCACCGTCAGGAGGTCAGAAGGTGAGTTCCAGACACATTCTCACGATCAGCGGTTGTTTGAGTGTCTAGGCACACTAGTTTTATGTTGGGGACCTTTAAACATCGACATTTTCAGAAAAGAAGTTCAAAAAAACGAAAAAGTCCATTCCAGTAACACAAACGGTGAGCTTCTTATGATGTTACCGTATCAGGTGGAGGAAGTATGTGTATTGTTTATTAGTTTCTTTTTCTTTTGTGTTTGAATTTTTGCTCACCCTGTTTCTCTTTGCTGTTTTGTTGGAGATTTAAAGAAAAAACTACTTTCGGGTTAACGGTAACGATAGAGGCCTCTGGAGATCCCGTCCTCAAATTTGCACTGGTGATGTAGCGTAACCACGGAGACAGGTGCAGTGTAATGACAATAACTGATGCAACTTAATATCTGGATGGAAATAATCACTGAAGTGGGTGCTGCGTTACCATGGAAATGGGTGTTTGGTAACCATGGAAGCGGATGTAACGTAACCATGGAAATGAAATGAGGCTCGACTGGCTGTACTATAACAAAACATAGCCGTAGAAATCCATCTGAACCAGTGGGATTCTGAAAAACAAGGACATGTCCCCCTGCATTATGAAAAACAAAGACATGTCCCCCTGTTGCTGCTGCAAATCTAAAATCCTTTACAAGCTTTGCTTCCACTGAGGCAGCTTAACGTCCCCTTGATAGTTCTTTCAAGAAGCTTCTTGAGAGTCCTTCTGGGATGGTAGTCTTTTTTTTTTTTTTTTTTTGTCCATTCTTTTTATTTTAGAAACAATGTTGCTTGATCGGAAACTTTTGACTGCCGTAATATAATTAAGTGACAGTGAAGGCAGCGTGTCAGATCCGACCAAAAGCTCCTTAAATAAAGTTCGCCGTTCGTTTCCGGCGCTGACCAAGGATTTGAATCCAGAACCTAATGATGAAGTGGTTCCTTCCTTCTAGTCCGAACGAGAAGCACTGCGTTTTTGAGCTTGTGGCTGAAGGAAAAGCAGTTTATTGGCTAATCCACCTTTTTAAGCCGTTCAGCTTTGGATTTTTTGCTCCGAGGGGTTTGTTTCTTGGTGGTTTATTAATCTCTGGGCAACAAAAGGAGCACAAATGCTAAAGATTATCGGCGGAGTCGCGAGAGAGCGAGGGGTTTAAACGGAGGCCGAGGCCGCCGGTACTTACAGGTGTGATGGTTGATCTCAGAGTTTGGCCTCTTGATTGCTTCATGCACTTCTGAGCTGAGGAGCTTTCGCCTGCGCGAACGTGAGTGTGTGTGTGTGTGTGTGTGTGTGTGTGTGAGTGAGTGTGTGAGTGAGTGTGTGTGTGTGTGTGTGTGTGTGTGTGTGTGTGTGTGTGTGTGAGTGAGTGTGTGAGTGAACATCCACCTACCTGCTCCTGTGTAATCTCACTTTATCGTAAAGTGCTGTGGCATTTTGCACCAGGAAAAACATCACGGAGGGTTTTTTTCAGCATCCGCAGTGTTATGATGTTAATTTGTGAAGAGAGCGAGAGCGAGAGCGAGAGAGAGAGAGAGAGAGAGAGAGAGAGAGAGAGAGAGAGAGAGGTGAAGGTAAAAGCTACCGTTTCGAGCCGAAGTTGCATTGCAGAGACATCTGAGCGGAATATTGATGACTCGCGCATAATATTTCACATTTCTCGCTCTATTCATGAGCCCCGGCGTGCTCCGCTTCCCCAGAGGACGTACACTTTCCCATCTGAAAATGGATTTTGATGCACAAACATGAATCTGCTTTTAAATATTATCAACACATCATGTTCTTCCCAGACGGCAACAACTCCACAAAAAAGAAAATGGGCACGGCAGCGATACGGGTGCAGTTTGGGGGGATTATGAAGCTGCAAACTGGCTCGAATTGGAAAAGGTGAGAGACGGCCGTGGGGGCAGTTGATAGACGTCCTGATAAGAGTTGGGCTTGAGCTGAATTATAAACTTTTATTGAACCCCCTCAAGAAACAGCCCCTCTTCTTGTACCCACTGAGGTGAGAGGGGTCCTGCTTTGGGTGGACAATGGACTGGTGAATTGTCCAGGGTTTTAGTCCATCTCCACCTTCTGGGGTAGGACACTGTAATACAGTATGGAGTATTTTAGAGGGACAGCTCAGATCTACCGAGGAGTAGATCAGGAGAAGGATGTTGATGATGGAGCTGCCAGGAAAGAGGAGAAGAGGAAGGACAAAGAGGAGGATTATGGATGTGGTGAGAGAGGACATGCAAGTGGTCAGTGTGAAAGAGGACAGGAAGACGTGAAGACAGTTGACCTGCTGTGGAGACACCTAATGGGAGCATTACCAGCTAGAAGAACTACCTTCTAACCCTTCAGAGAAGATCAATTGTTATGTTTGTGTTTAAAAGTCCAAATTTAATTATTGGTTAGAAAAATGAATAAGCATTTATTTTAAGCATATTTAATTTATGAATTAAAAATGACATCAAATTGAAAAAAAAAAAATTCTAGACATTTTGAATTGTGTTTGCATTTTTTTTTAATTTTAGTCAACTCAAACCCCTCACCGGTAGGTTGCCCCGAGGTACCCTTGAGCAAGGTACCGTCCCCGTCACTGCTCCCCGGGTGCTTTAAATAGCTGCCCACTTCTGCATGGTGTTTGCAGAGGTCCAATTTCGTTGTGGTGTGCTGTGATCTCGCAATGGCGAGGGTTGTCGCTTTTGTTTCTCATGGGTGTGTTTTTATTGTAGCACCATTTTGGGGGGAAAAAAACCAAATCCTTCAGGACGCCCAAAGAGCCGCCTGTGGACGTAAGGACGGGAGTCTGTCTCTGCCTAGCAGCTCTGATTTTCTCTCTCTTCTTAACACGAACAGACACAGGAAAGAGACAGAACTGTACCGCTTTTCTCCACAAACGGCTGATTATGTTAAGCCAGGACTTCACAGAAAATTGCCCGACCGCTAACGTGAAATAGGATTCCAGATATATTCCAAATAAAGGCCTGGACTACAGAAAATAATGGAAATATATAAATAAAGGAACCGAACATGTAATTCAAAAGGGGAAATGTTTTTATAGCTCTGGAGACACTAAGAAGTAAAAACAGCTGACTCTTCTTAAAGCCTTAGCATTTTTATAAAGGACCACACACATGATCCCGGCGCGTTCCTGGAGACCCCACACCTGTGGGATCTCTAATACTCTAGAACACACACTAACACTCTGATCCTGCACGGGAGCTCAGTGATTGGTTAAATAGGTCATTAGTTAATTGGCTGAATCCTACTGGCTGTCTCTCCCGGGCAGTGGGAGGCGCTGGTTTAGATTCTGACCTTCAGATTAGCACAGGTGGAGAAGACGCAGGCGCCGTCCCCCGGCTTGATGTCATTGGAGTTGAGGACGGGCTTGGTGATGATGGCGGGCTGCAGGTTGGGACGCTCCGAAGGAGGTGAAGACTGAGACTCAGTGATGGGGAGGAACCCGGCGTCTGCTCCGTAACCAAACGCCTGAATAGCATTTTCTACACACACACACACACACACACACACACACACACACACACACACACACACAAAGATCAAGAAGGTTAACACTTGAAGAAAGGACAGACAGACAAGTAGACGACAGACAATCTAAATGCAAGGAAGAATGTATAGATGGATGGATGGATACAGTGTGTATAAACAGAAACTGATGGACAGATGGCTGGGTAAATGGAGGGCTGGACAGAGATGGACAGATGGATGGATGGAAGTCGCTGATAGATAGATATTCTAATAGATTGATAGACATACTGTGACTGGATAGCTTGATAGATGGAAGGCTGGATGGCGCTTGACGAAGAGATGGAATGATGGATGGTTGGATGGATGGATGGACGGATGGATGGATGGACAGACTTTAATGGTCCCCAAGGGGAAATTTGGTAGCTAGAGTAGCAAAACACAAAAAACGTCGTCATTTTTTAAAACACTTTAAGAAGATTCAGTAAAGAGTCTGGTGCGCTTTATTCAGCATAACTGGAGAATATTCCGATTTTGATCAAATTTTATTATAACGTTTAAAATAACAAAAAAGGAGAAAATTGTTCATCTTTCCATGAAATTGCTGTTAGACTCGCACACGTTAAGCCATTCAGACGCGTGATTAAGTAAAAGTTCATTTTAACTGTTAAACCTCCACCGTGCTCTTTGTGACCCCCCCCCCAAACTTCCATATAAGGAATTGTTTTTTGTAACTCTGGGGATTCCTACAGGGGTTCAAGGCCTGTTTTCAGTCTATCTGACTTTCAGCTGGGTGCGTTTCTCAGTCTCTGCTTTTAGTTTCCTTTAAGATCTTTATTGATCATCTTTAGTTTATCTTCTCAGTTTCTCTATCCTCCTCATTTGGGGAGAACTGGGGGTAAAGCCGTGCCTCCTAAGCCCAAAGCACGAACCGCAGCAGCATGGTTAAGAGTTTAGCGACTAGGCCCCAGGATCGGAAGGTTGCACCAGTAGGTTGCCCTGAGGTTCCTTTGAGCAAGGTACCGTCCCCATCACAACTCCCCTGGGTAAAATTCAGAGGAGGCATTTTGTTGTTTCACCGTGTGCTGTGTTCACAATGACGCATAGTCACTTTCACTTTCAGAAGGGTTTTTTCTCGCGTCAGGCTAACATAAGTCTTTGCTCCTAATGTCTTGCCTGCTAGAATAAATAAATAAAGAGACAAAAGTACGCTGGGTTTGGGTCGGACAGCTGCTGACGGTGCGAAAGTGTAGTTTAATGGAAGCCCTTTCTCAGCAGGGTGTTATTTAGTTCGATTCTTCGCGGTCGTTTGCTCAGCGGCGCGTGTCGTGAAGTGACGGCGTTGAAATTCGCCACATCAACCCGGACTCACTCAAGCAGGCGTTCTCCCTGAAGTCTCGCAGGAAAGCCTCGCACTCCGTCTCCTGGTTACCGCTGCCGCGGCAACTGCACCAGGGCGAGATGGTGATGTTGGTGTGGTTGGCGTCCACGTAGTTCGGGGTCACATCCGAACCTGATTGGGCCAAGAGGACGGACACACACAGGCTAATAATCGTACTTGTCGTTTTGATTTAGCGCCACTGAATTGATGGATGTGAAACTGTCCCTCAGGGAAGAGCGGCTCGACCTGCATGTGTAACTGCAGCGTCCCCGTCTTCGGGGACAGGGAGGGACAGAGAGGGACAGAGAGGGGCAGAGAGGGACAGGGAGGGGCAGAGAGGGACAGGGAAGGACAGAGAGGGACAGAGAGGGCAGAGAGGGACAGGGAGGGGCAGAGAGGGACAGAGAGGGACAGGGAGGGACAGAGAGGGATAGAGAGGGACAGGGAGGGGCAGAGAGGGACAGGAGGGACAGAGAGGGACAGGGAGTGACAGGAGAGGACAGAGAGGACAGAGAGGGCAGAGAGGACAGGAGGGGGCAGAGAGGGACAGGAAGGACAGAGAGGACAGAGAGGGACAGGAGGATGAGGAGGGATAGAGAGTGGACAGAGAGGGACAGGAGGGGCAGAGGAGGGACAGGAAGGCCAGAGAGGGACAGAGAGGGACAGAGAGGGACAGGGAGGACAGAGAGGGGCAGGGAAGGGACAGAGAGGGACAGAGAGGGACAGGGAGGGACAGAGAGGGATAGAGAGGGACAGAGAGGGGCAGAGAGGGACAGGGAAGGACAGAGAGGGACAGAGAGGGCCAGAGAGGGACAGGGAGGGACAGAGAGGGACAGGGAAGGACAGAGAGGGACAGAGAGGGGCAGAGAGGGACAGGGAGGGGCAGAGAGGGACAGGGAAGGACAGAGAGGGACAGGAGGGGACGTGAGAGGGATAGAGAGGGACAGGGAGGGGCAGAGAGGGACAGAGAGGGACAGAGAGGGACAGGGAGTGACAGGGAGGTACAGGGAGGGACAGAGAGTGTTATGGAGGACAGGGAGGACAGAGGAGTGACAGAGGACAGGAGAGGGACAGGAGGGACAGAGGAGGGACAGGGAGGGACAGAGAGGGACAGGAGAGGGACAGGAGGGACAGGGAGGGACAGAGAGGGACAGGGAGGGACAGAGAGGGACAGGGAGGGACAGGAGGGACAGAGAGGGACAGGGAGGGACAGGGAGGGACAGAGAGGACAGGAGGGACAGGAGGGCCAGAGAGCGACAGGAGTGGAGCAGAGGAGGTGAGAGGGACAGAGAGGACAGAGAGGGACAGGAGGGACAGGGAGGCAGAGAGGGACAGGAGGACAGGGGGAGGGCAGAGAGGGACACACAAAGCTAAAGCAGTCTGCAGTGTCTGGATGTTGGCAGCACTGTTGTAAGGCTAATGTTAGCCAGAACCTTCTGGGGAGATGTTCACTGAAGTTCAAGAACCTGATACCCACAACACAGGCCAGAAGTTGGCCTCGCCTCTTAAACATGCATATTCAAAATGAGCAGTAAATATAAATATTATATACATTTATTCTATAAATATATAAATGTTAAAAAAAACTCGAGGTGCTTTGAAGTGTAATGTCAGAAAGTTTTCTAGTGTGTCTCCTCATCTCTCACCATCCCTTCTCTCTGAGTCTCACTTCCTCTCTTCCTTTCCCTTCTTTCTTTTACATGCTCTGTTCACGTTCTGTTTCTACCGCTCTCTCTCTCTTTTTCATTTTCTGTCCTCTCTCTGTTTATCTCCGCATATTTCTTTTTCTCGTGATCTCTCTCTCTCTCTCTCTCTCTGAGTCTCATTTTCTCTTTCTTTCTTTCCCTTATCTCTTCTCTTTTTACATTTCTTAATCCATATTCTTTCTCCCCACTCTGGATTTTCCTCAGTCTCATTTTTCTTCTTTGGACCTTCTTTGTTCTGTTTGTATTCTCTTCTACCTCGCTCTCTTTCAGCTTTATCTAATTTTCTTTTCTTTATTTATTTCATTTTTACTTATTTTCTTTATTTATAACTTGATTAATTCTTATTTTTTCCTCTGAGTTTTATTTTTCTATATTCTTTTCTCTTCTTTACATTCTGTTTTCTGTTGTTTTTTTCACTAGCTCTCTAGGTTATCTATATTTTTTCTCCTCTCTCTCTCTCCTCTGTCTCTCTATCTCTCTGTCTCTCTCTGTCTCTCTCTCTCTCTGTCTCTCTCTCTGTCTCTCTCTCCCTCCCTCTCTCTCTCTCTCTCTCTCTGTCTTCTCTGCTCCCCTCTCTCTGTCTCTCTCTCTGGTCTTCTCTCTCTCTCTCTGTCTCTCTCTCTCTCTCTCTGCCCTCTCTCTCTGCCCTCTCTCTCTCTGTCTCTCTCTGTCTTCTCTCTGTCTTCTCTCTGCCTCTCTCTCTCTCTCTCTGCCCTCTCTCTCTCTCTCTCTCTCTCTCTGTCTCTCTCTCTCTCTCTCTCTCTCTGTCTCTCTCTCTCTCTCTCTCTTGCCCCTCTCTCTCTCTCTCTCTCTCTCTGTCTCTACCTCAAACCACAATCGATGAGTCCAACGTAGGACACCAGACAGCCGTGGTAGTTGTCGTTGGGACAGCTGGTTATTGGAGTGTGAGCTGCCTGACAGTTCATGGAAAGTTCACAGTCTGGACTCCAAAACAAAACAACAAACAAACAACAACAAATAAACGTTTGAAACAATCTGAGTCTAAATTAAGATAACGCTACAAATAATCTATCATTCTCTCGCCTTTCTAAACCCTACGTCTGCCCCAATAAATCACCATCAAAACACAATTTAAACACAATCATGGGTTATCTCCTGACACTTCCTTCACTTTCTCTCTGCTCTTCGCCTCTCTCACTTTCTCTCGCTCTTCTCGGCTTCTCTCTGTCTCTCTCTCACTCTCTCTGCCTTCTCTCACTCTCTCTCTGTCTCTCTCTCTGTCTCTCTTGCCTCGCTTCTCTGTCTTTGTTCTCTCTCTCTCTCTCTCTCTCTCTCTCTGCCCTCTGTCTCTCTCTGTCTTCTCGCCTCTCTCTCTGTCTCTGCCCTCTTGCCTTCTCTGTCTCTCTCTATCTCTCTTTTCTTTGCTTATTTCTCTCGGATCTTGCTCTTTATCGCTTCTTTTTCATATCACAGTTTAGCACATTATCAGCTTCTGCTTCTTATCTTTATAGCCCTCTTTCTTGCATAATATTTTTCTTTTATATTTAATTATTTCATCCCCTCTCTCATTTATCTCTAGCATCTCCTGTGTTTTTCAGCCATTCATCATTAGTAAAAACACGTTGTTGTAGGTTTTTTTGTTAAATTTTATTTGAACTTTCCTTTGAAGAGTTCCCCGTGTGCGTGTGTTACATGAATAACATCAGCCAAATGGAATTAGTAAGGCTAACTAAAATCGTTAACGGAATATCAGGTTAGCTAAAATCGTTAACGGAATGTCAGGCTAACTAAAATCGTTAACGGAATGTCAGGTTAGCAAAATCAGCAATTTAAATGTCAGAATAACCAAAACTATTAACGGAATACTCAGGCTAGCTAAATCGCCACGGAATGTCAGGCTAGCTAAAATCAGCACCGAATGTCTGGCTAGTTAAAAATGTTAACGGGAATGTCTGGGCTAGTTAAAATCGTTAACGGAATGTCTGGCATAAAATCGTTAACGAACGTTCAGGCCAGTTAAAATGTTAACGGGAATGTCAGGCGAAGCAAAATCGTTAACGGAATGTCAGGTTAGCCAAAAACAAGTAACGGAATGTCTGGCTGCTAAAATCGTTAACGGAATGTCAGGGTAGCTAAAATCGCTTACGGAATGTCAGGCTAGCTAAAATCGTTAACGGAATGTCAGGCTAAATAAAATCGTTAACGGAATGTCTGGCTAGTTAAAATCGTTAATGGAATGTCAGGCTAGCCTAAAATCGTTAACGGAATGTCTGGCTAGCTAAAATCGTTAACGGAATGTCTGGCTAGTTAAAAATGTTAACGGAATGTCAGGCTAGCTAAAATCGTTAACGGAATGTCAGCAGCTAAAAATCGTTAACGGAATGTCTGGCTAGTTAAAATCGTTAATGGAATGTCAGGAAGCAAAATCGCCACGGGAATGTCAGGTTACAAAATCGTTAACCCGGAATGTCAGGCTAAATAAAATCGTTAACGGAATGTCTGGGCTAGTTAAAATCGGGTTAATGGAATGTCATAGCCTAAAATCGTTAACGGAATGTCTGGCTAGTTAAAATCGTTAACGGAATGTCAGGCTAGCTAAAATCGCTTACGGAATGTCAGGCTAGCTAATATCATTAACGGAATGTCAGGCTAGCTAAAATCGTTAACGGAATGTCAGGCTAGCTAAAATCGCTAACGGAATGTCACTAGTTAAAATCACTTACCGAATGTCTGGCTATTAAAAATCAATGACGGAATGTCAGGCTAATAAAATCGCTAACGCATCGCGTCTGGCTGCTAAAATTACCAACGGAATGTCATCAGGTTATTAAAATCGCTAACGGAATGTCAGGCTAGTTAAAATCGGCACGGAATGTCAGGTTAGCTAAAATCGTTAACGGAATGTTAGGCCATCTAAAATTGTTAATGGAATGTCTGGCTAGTTAAAATCACTTACGGAATGTCTGGCTAGTTAAAAATCACTTTTACGGAATGTCATTAGCTAAAATCAATAACGGAATGTCAGGGGCTAGTTAAAATCAATTTCTACGGAATGTCTAAGAAATCACTTACGAATGTCAGGCTAGCTTAAAATCGTTAACGGAATGTCTACAAGTTAAATCACTAACGGAATGTCAGGTTAGCTAACCGTTAACGGAATGTCAGGCCAGTTAAAATCGGGCACGGAATGCTTCTTCAGGTTAGCTAAAATCGTTAACGGAATGTTAGGCCATCTAAAATTGTTAACGGAATGTTCGGCTAGTTAAACGTTAATGTAAATGTCAGGCTAGCTTCAAAATCGCGCACGAATCGTTCATGGCTAGCTAAAATCGTTAACGGAATGTCAGGCTACTAAAATTGGCGACGGAATGTCAGGCTAGCCAATATCATTAACGGAAGTCAGGCTAGTTAAAAATCGTTAACGAATGTCAAGAAGCAAAATCGTTAACGGAATGTCAGGCTAGTTAAATCACTTACGGAATGTCTGGCTAGTTAAAATCACTTACGGAATGTCAGGCTAGCTAAAATCGTTAACGGAATGTCTGGCTAGTTAAAATCACTAACGGAATGTCAGGTTAGCTAAAATCGTTAACGGAATGTCAGGCTAGTTAAAATCGTTAATGGAATGTCAGGCTAGCTAAAACTGGCAATCGGAATGCTAGCCATCTAAAAATTGTTAACGGAATGTCTGGCATAAAATCGTTAACGAATGTCAGGCTAGTTAAAATCGCCACGGAATGTCAGGCTGAAGCAAAAATCGTTAACGGAATGTCAGGCTAGCTTAAAATCGCTAACGGAATGTCAGGCTAGGTTAAAATCGCTACGGAATGTCAGGTTGCCAAAAATTATTAACGGAATGTCAGGCTAGCTAAAACGCTACGGAATGTCAGGCTAGCTAAAATCATAACGGAACGTCTGGCCGCTAAAACGCGTTAACGAATGTCAGGCTAGTTAAAATCGCTACGAATGTCAGGTTACTAAAATCGTTAACGGAATGTCAGGCTAAAATCGCGTTAACGGAATGTCAGGCCAATTCAAAATCATTAACGGAATGTTCAAGAAGTAAAATCGTTAACGGAACGTCAAAGAAGCAAAATCGTTAACGGAATGTCAGGTTGCAAAATCGCGTTAACGGAATGTCAGGCTAGTTACAATCGTTAACGGAATGTCAGGCTAGCTAAAATCGTTAACGGAATGTCAGGCTAGTTAAAATCGTTAACGGAATGTCAGGCTAGCTAAAATCGTTAACGGAATGTCTGGCTAGTTAAAATCGTTAACGGAATGTCAGGCTAGTTACAATCGTTAACGGAATGTCAGACTAGCTAAAATCGTTGACGGAATGTCAGGCAGCTGGGACTGTGGAATGGAATTTTGGCTGAATGGAATTCTCACGAAATGTCAGAACTGGAACTGCAAAATGTTGACGGCAATTGTTTAAAAATTTCAATAACATTTAAATACAGGTTAAACAACAATCAGAAATATGTTGCCGTTCATGAGTCAGCTAATAAATGGTAATTAAGTGCTAATAAATGGTAATTAAGTGCTAATAAATGGTAATTTGCTGCTTGTGGATTAACCCCAGAGCTGTAGAGCTGTAGAGCCTTGAGGACACCTTGCACATCTGCTGAAAACGTCGCTTTAATAGCTTTATGGCTATATTTTAAATGACTACACGCATCAGACTCCATTCAACACACCGCTCAGGGAAAGCTGGGCTCTATCATTTACTGTACATACAGTCCTTTTCTAAAGCCTTGATCTTCCTCTCACTTGCTTCTAAAGATCCAGACTTTCTTATATTTTTAATGTTGAGGAACGGTTTTTGCCTCATTTTCAGTCCAGTCTCTGTACCTGAGCAGTTTCAGAAGCAGTGCAGATCATCTCCACAGAGAACGGAGAACAAAAGGCAGCCGGTGTCCAAAGAAGAGCTTTGGGACGTCCTTCAAGAAGCTCTGGAGAAGTGTTCCTGAAGATGACCAGAAAGAAAGAAAATATCTAAGAGGAGTGCTGAGACAAAGCGAAGAACATCGGTGGTGGTGGTGAATACTGACTTTGGTTGTTAGAATGAAACTTCTGTGTTTAGACTGCAGTGCTTGTTTAACCATGTTGAATAAGTCACTGTCCCAGGGTTGGGCCCAATCTTCCTCCAGAATACTGTCCAAGATGAGCAGATTAGAATCGATTCGTATCTTCCTGTGAACCAGTTTTAACTCATTTCTAAACGGAACGTTGTTCCATGAGGCTGGATTTCAGACTGGACCCTAAGTAGCCACTGAAACCTGACAATTAGAAGAAGGAAGCTAGACAAGCCAACAAAGATCACAGATCGTCTTTGAATGTGTGGTTTCAGACTCTGGTCCAAACCAGTCTCTGCTGCCAGTCCAAGCCTAAATCCTCCCACCACTGTCCGTGCTTGTGAACAAAGAATATGTGTTGATGCCACAGTGGCTAAAAAAGGTCATCCTTTCAGCTCATCCCGCATTGAGATGGAAATGAACGGCTGTTTCCGCGCCGCCCTTCCCGACGTATCACGCCCGATGGAGGGGCAGGAAAGGTTTTAGGAAACCTCACCAAGGAACGCAGCAATCGTAACGCAGGTGCAGCACTGAAGGCCGGCGGACGAATTTCTTTTTCCGTGGGAGCCGAGCATCGCTTCGATGCATCTCGGAAAGGCGGCAATTTCTCGCAAAGAGGTTGGAAAATATTCAAGGGTCGCTTGCACACAGCACACTCTCTTCTCTGCGACTGCAGCTGAAGTGCTGATGGAGAGTCATTGCTCTGTTGTTTTGCCTTCTTGCCTACGTGACCATGAGAATGTGGCAGCACTGCCTGACCCTAAACCAAGGTCTGTTCTCGCAACATTACACACATTCAGCTTTCTCAAGCTTGGCTGCCACTTTAATAACCCGAGGGAATGCATGGTGAGCGTACTAGTGTGTCTGAATTAATAAGAACAACACTGTCGCGCACACACAAGTAAGCAAACAAGCCGATATATTCATAATTGCGTTCGATTAGAGGTCTGATGGCAGCCGATGACACCATTCCAAAAATATTGGCGACTGCATGGATTCCCACCAATTGCTTATGAGCTCCAGGTGTAAAAAAGACTGAGCTGGGATGCCTAGAAAAGCTCATTAGCTGTTATGAAGCCTGTAACCTAGCATTTAAATGCCTTAATTAACAAATCCCCAGCACTGTGGATGATTTACATCGTTAATTAAGCTGTCGGAGGCTCCCGTGTTTCTAAGCTGATGACCCCGGTAATGGTGGCAAAAGAGGTCGTTGTGTTAAACCAGCAAAACCGCGCACCTTACAAAGCTAATATCCGAACCTCGGGAGCGGGTACGGTTCACCTGGAATGCCTCAGAAAGCCGGGTGAGAAAGCCACACGGGAGGTCAATCAGGGTTAATCAGGCTCTCTTGTCAATGGAGAAAAGGGGCTTAAAGTAAATTAATTGCAGAAAGACTTCCAATTTCCTTTTCCTCTCAAGGGCACTGGTGTGCAATTTGGGGCCCTGAGAGTAAAAATCCTTTTCCCCTGGATTTTTCTGCCTGAAGTCTCTTTATTTTGCCAAAAAAGATTTACTGGTGTCCATTTTTTCATTTCAGTGTCTGATTGTGTAAACTTCTGTGTGCTCAAGGTTCGAGCTTTGTGGAACAGTGGTGTGTGTGTTGACGAAGACACACAGACATTTTGTTTTGATCCAAAGTTCTATTTGCTGTATTGACTTTGGGCTCGACCTGAGACTTGCCTCTACCGAGTCAAGGACTTGACTTGAGAATTGCTTGTACTGTGTACATGAACTCGGCATGAGACTTTCATGTTGTGACTCAAGACTTGGCCCAAAACTTGCCAGTCTTGACTAAAGATTCGACTGTCTGTATAAACTTGCTTGAATTTGGCTCTGACTTGGCTTTAGACTTGCCTCTGTAGACTTGGGTGGTGGTGGTTCCATTAATAGGATCCTTTTGGTTTACAGTCTTATGGGACCAAGAGGTCCCCGGTTCGAATCCCACCTCCAGCACTACCATCACTGTGTCCCTGAGCAAGACCCTGAACCCTGAATGTCTCCAGGGGGGACTGTCCCTGTAATCAGGACATGGAGGACACTCTGGAGAAGAGCGTCTGATAAATGCCAGAAATGTAAATGTAAATGGTATAGACTTGGGACTTGGCTTGAGACTTGCTTGTATTGACTCTGGACTCGGCTTGAGACCTGCCTGTATAGACTAAAACTCTTGCTTCAGGCTTGCCTGTATAGACCTCAACATTTGGCTTCAGGCTTGCCTGTATAGACTAAAACCTGCTCTGGGCTTGCCTGTATAGACTCAAAACTCTGCTTCAGTCTTGCCTGTATAGACTCAAAACGCTGCTTCAGGCTTGCCTGTATAAACTCAAAACTCTGCTTTAGGCTTGCCTGTATAGACTCAAAACTCTGCTTTAGGCTTACCTGTATAGACTCAAAACCTGCTTTTAGGTTTGCTTGTATAGACTCAAACCTCTGCTTCAGGCTTGCCTGTATAGACTCAAAACTCTGCTTCAGGCTTGCCTGTATAGACTCAAAACTCTGCTTTAGGGCTTTCCTGTATAGACTCAAAACCTGCTTTAGGCTTTCCTGTATAGACTCAAACTCTGCTTTAGGCTTTCTTGTATAGACTCAAAACTCTGCTTTAGGCTTTCCTGTATAGCCTCAAAACTCTGCTTTAAACCTGCCTGTATAGACTCAAAACTCTGCTTTAGACCTCCCTGTATAGACTCAAAACTCTGCTTCAGGCTTGCTTGTATAGACTCAAAACTCTGCTTCAGGCTTGCCTGTATAGACTCAAAACTCTGCTTCAGGCTTGCCTGTATAGGACTAAAACTTGCTTTAGGTTTGCCTGTACAGACTCAAAACTCTGCTTTAGGCTTGCCTATAGACCTAAAACTCTGCTTTAGGCTTTGGCCTGTGGCAGACTCAACCTCTGCTTCAGGCTTGCCTGCATAGACTCAAAACCTGCCTAGCTTGCCTGTATAGACCTCAAACCTGCCTGGTGCTTCTGCTCTGTATAGACTCAAAACTCTGCTTTCTAGGGCTTGCCTGTATAGACTAAAACTCTGCTTTAGGGCTTCAAGCCTGTATATAGACTCAAACCTCTCTACTCTTAGGCTTGGCTCTGCATAGACCAAACCTCCGCTTCAGGCTTGCCTGTATAGACTCAAAACCTGCTTTAGGCTTGCCTGTATAGACTCAAACTCTGCTTTAGGCTTCTTCCTGCATAGACTCAAAACTCTGCTTTAGGCTTTTGTATAGACTCAAAACTTGCTTTAGGCTTCTCTGTATGGCCTCAAACTCAAGCATAGGACCTGCCTGTATAGACTCAAAACTCTGCTTTAGACCTGCCTGTATAGACTCAAATCTCTGCTATAGACCTGCCTGTATAGACTCAAATCTCTGCTATAGACCTGCCTGTATAGACTCAAAACTCTGCTATAGACCTGCCTGTATAGACTCAAACTCCTGCTTTTAGACCTGCCTGTATAGACTCAAAATTCGCCAGATTCTGCCTGGTAGACTTGGGTGGTGGTGGCTCATTGTTAGATCCTTGCCTGCAGCCCATGGACAGAGTCCTCCCTGTTCAATCCTCCAGCACTACTTCATCACTGTGTCCCTGAGCAAGACCCTGAACCCTGAGTGTCTCCAGGGGGACTGTCCCTGTAATCAGGACATGGAGACACTCTGGAGAAGAGCGTCTGATAAATGCCAGAAATGTAAATGTAAATGGTATAGACTTGGGACTTGGCTTGAGACTTGCTTGTATTGACTCTGGACGTGGCTTGAGACTTGCCTGTATAGACTCAAAACTCTGCTTCAGGCTTGCCTGTATAGACTAAAACTCTGCTTTAGGGCTTCTGCCTGTATAGACTCAAAACTCTGCTTTCCAGGCTTCGCTTTCATAGACTGTGGGAACTCTGCTTCAGGCTTGCCTGTATAGACTCAAAACTCTGCTTTAGACCTGCCTGTATAGACTCAAAACTCGGCTTTAGACTTGCCTGTAGACTTGGGTGGTGGTGGGCTATTGTTAGGATCCTTGCCTACAGTCTTATGGACTAAGAGGTCCCCGGTTCGAATCCCCCCTCCAGCACTACCATCACTGTATCCCTGAGTTAGCACCCTGAACCCTGAGTGTCTCCAGGGGGACTGTCCCTGTAATCAGGACATGGAGACACTCTGGAGAAGAGCGTCTGATAAATGCCAGAAATGTAAATGTAAATGGTATAGACTTGGGACTTGGCTTGAGACTTGCTTGTATTGACTCTGGACTTGGCTTGAGACTTGCCTGTATAGATTCAAAACTCTGCTTCAGGCTTGCCTGTATAGACTCAAAACTCTGCTTCAGGCTTGCCTGTATAGACTCAAAACTCTGCTTTAGACCTTGCCTGTATAGACTAAACCTGGCTTTAGACTTGCCCCAGACTGGGTGGTGGTGGGCTATGATCCTGCCTACAGTCTTATGGACTAAGAGGTCCCCGGTTCGAATCCCCCCTCCAGCACTACCATCACTGTATCCCTGAGCAAGACCCTGAACCCTGAGTGTCTCCAGGGGGGACTGTCCCTGTAATCAGGACATGGAGACACCTGAGTAGCAGCCTGATAAATGCCAGAAATGTAAATGTAAATGGTATAGACTTGGGACTTGGCTTGAGACTTGCTTGTATTGACTCTGGACTAGGCTTGAGACTTGCCTGTATAGACTCAAAACTCTGCTTCAGGCTTGCCTTGTATAGATTCCTCAAACTCTGCTTCCAGGCTTGCCTGCAGGACTCAAACTCTGCTTCAGGCTTGCCTGTATAGACTCAAACTCTGCTTTCTAGGCTTCACCTGTATAGACCTCAAAACCTGCTTCAGGCTTGCCTGTATATAGACTCAAAAATCCTGCTTTAGGTTTGCTTGTATAGACTCAAACTCTGCTTTAGGCTTGCCTGTATAGACCAAAACCTGTTTTAGGCTTCTTGGCTCATAGACTAAACTCTGCTTCAGGCCTGCCTGTATAGACTCAAACTCTGCTTTAGCTTTCCAGCATAGACTCAAACTCTGCTTTAGACCTGCCTGTATAGAGACTCAAAAACCTTGCTATAGACCTGTCACAGACTCAAAACCCTGCTTTAGACCTGCCTGTATAGACTCAAAATTCTGCTTTAGACCTGCCTGTATAGACTCAAAACTCTGCTTCAGGCCTGCCTGTATAGACTCAAAACCCTGCTTTAGACCTGCCTGTATAGACTCAAAACTCTGCTTAGGCTTGCCATTATAGTAGAGACTAAAACTGTTTTAGGCTTGCCTGTATAGACTAAAACTCTGCTTCAGGCTTTGGCTCTGTATGATTTCAAAATCCTCTGCTTTAGCTTCTGTATAGACTGTAACTCTGCCTTCAGGCTTGCCTGTATAGACTAAAACCCTGCTTTTAGGCTTTGCCTGTATAGACTCAAAACTCTGCTTTAGGCTTGCCATTATAGACTCAAAACTCTGCTTTAGGCTTGCCTGTATAGACTCAAAACTCTGCTTTAGACCTGCCTGTATAGACTCAAAACCCTGCTTTAGACCTGCCTGTATAGACTCAAAACCCTGCTTTAGACCTGCCTGTATAGACTCAAAACCCTGCTTTAGACCTGCCTGTATTGACCTGCGGCTACATCTTCTTAGTCTTGATTGAATTTCAGACTTGCATGCCTTGACTTGGGATGCAGCTTCAGACTTGCCTTTACTGACTCTAGAACCTGCTCATCACTTATCTGACTCAGGAACCTGCTTAAGACTTGCCTGTGTTGACTTTGGACTTGAGACTTGCCTCTAGTGGTTCTGGGACTGCCTGTACTGACTCTTATGATGTGCCTCTACATCTGCCAATAGCAGGGGTGAAAGCTGGTCTGGGCTGCGTTTGGAGAAGACGGACTCTCTGGAGGTCAGTCAGGGTTAATCAGGCGCTCTTGTCAGTTGAGAAAAGGGGCTTAAAGTAAATTAATTGTAGAAAAATCACTCTTTCCTCTTTTCCCTGCGAATAAAAGGCCACCGCTGGTCAGGCAACTGCATGCCAAAGTGATTTAGTCCTCATTGCTTATCCTGTAACTAATGTGGTGGATCTATGCACACTTGTTCCAAAAATACCCCAGCAGGGTTCGCGGGAGGTAGATAAGGAGTAGCTTTAATAGCTTTTTCCTCCAGGCCTTATCCTGCTCTTTATTACTGCTCACTTCACTGCTAAATTAATGAAGCAACATGAACTTGTTTTCCTCTTCTCCTTTGCTCCTTTTAACCCTCCAATATGGAGCTGCACCAACAGGATCAGGCAGCGTCTTAATATTTACTTGTTTTTCCTTCAATTTCTTCTTTTCAAGCCCATCTCAGAGACATCCTGCAATCCCTGCTCTGACATTAACCCTTTAATCTCTGTGGGGTCAGTAGGTGGTTTCACACTTGAGTTCTTCATCCTCAACTACAGAACTTCATAGAAGATCCTAAATAATTCAGAGTGAAAACTTACTTGTTTATGGATGTAACTGAAAAAATGTATCACAGCTACTGATAATAATGACTTATTTATAGTTGCTATTCCATAATTTGCCGGAGTTGCCAAATTATTCATGATGTGTTGAATAAATTCTAAGAGAATTGAATTTTTGCAAGGTCTGGGATTTGCTGCATTATTAATCACTGGAACAAGCTAAAAGCCTGGAGACCCTTCAGCTTCCCAACTGGGAACACAGCCCGGGCCGGCCCGGCCCAGCACAGCCCGGAGGAAACCACAAAATAAGTGTTTCCATTAAAGTGGCCAGTGAGTGGACGCACAGGGTGGGAGTTTCCAATAAAGTGGCCACGAGTAGAAGTACAGTATGGGTGTTTCTAATAAATTAAATCTAATAAATACGACCAGTTAGCAGAAACCCAGGGTGGCTGTTTCCTATAAAGTGGCCAGCGATGGGAAAATAAGGTGGGTGTTTCTTGTAAAGTGAAAGTGACTATTCCCGTCACTGAAGCAGCACAACGCGACTAAATTCAACCTCTGATTTTCACCCACACACATCGTGCAGCCAGGGCAGCTATTTAAAGTACCCTGGGAGCAGTGATGGGGACGGTACCTTGCTCCAGGGCACCTCAGGGCGACCTACTCTTCTGGGATTTGAACCCATGACCTTCTGGTCCTGGTGCCTCGTCCCTGAACACTACGCCTCTGCTGCCCCAGCCTCTGCATTTAACCCACACACACACATGCAGCAGGGCACGGCTATCGAGAGTGCCCGGGGAGCAGTGACGGGGACGATACCTTGCTGAAGGGTACCTCAGGGCAACCTACTGGTCTGGGATTCGAACCCACAATCAGTGACCAAGAAAGTAGTCGTGTTTGAGAGAATAGTTTCTAAAGTGTTGAGAAAATGTCTCCTGTTTGGCCTGCATTTGTGCAGTTCTATAAATAATGACTGCGTGTACCCACACTTCCGCTATTGTCATGTTTTTGGACACTTCATTATCTTGAGTCTTCTGAAAATGAAGATGCAACTGCATGAAATTGGCGGCGCAGGTGAGAAATTTGCACTGCTTTTGCTCCATAAATGCCAATAAAGCCTCACTAAAACCTCCTTCCCTTCCAGACCGTCTCCCTTGGTCCTCCACACCTGCAGCCGCATCTTTCACCGTGACTGTCGCAAAACACACACAAATACAGTCTGCGGCGAATACAGCCGCCACATTATCAGCGTTAAGGGTGTTTTCACCTCGCTGCAAAAGCGACGTGATCTCATTACATGAGCCGAACCATATTAGCCACCTCTCGAGTTCGGGTCATGGTGTACACTCTTGAAAACGACAGAAATATCCTTGTTCCTTCAGCAAAATATCGCCCCACTTATTTCCTAATTGGAGCGCTTATCACTGTGGCTTTAGGAACAGATGGAGCCGTCCCGTTTCCCCTTCTCTGTCCTGGCTCTGGCCCAGCGGGGACATCCTCAAACAATAGATGTCTCGCAACAGGACAAAGAAAAAAAAAGGTCTATGAAGGCCACATATTTTAAGCATGCCTTTTTAAAGGTAGTCTCTTTCTTTTTCATGCCTCATTTGAGCCGTGCCGGGTGAAGCTCCCTGGGCAATTAGGACAGATAACGGCCAGCGTGTCCAAACTCCGGCGCTGTTTCTCATTCAGTGCGACTCGCTGTCTCCTTTTGCATTCACACACACACACACACACACACACACACACACACACACACACACACACACACACACACACACACACACTCCTGGAGGTTTTTTGAAGACCGAAGCTGTTCTTATTAAGTGTCTTGGCAGTTAACATCATCGTCTAGTGCACTGTGGGGCCAAACACTGTTTTAACAGAACCACACACTTAGCATTGGCTAATAAAAGGCTTTTTGAACATGTTATCTTTTGCAGAACACATTTCATTCTAGTACAAATGAAAAGACACTTAAAGTAGCCGAGCACTCAGTCGTTTTTTGGGGACATGCCGGATAGATTTCAAACCTTTGCTGCATTGTTTTTGATCTACTCTCTTAAAAAAAGCCAGAAAGGGATCGTTGCGATGCTTTAGCTCCTTAAAGAATCATATTTATAAATGAAATTAAGAACTTTTTTAACATGTACGCTGCTCAAGTCTATAGGACAGCTTGTTCAGACGTTCCTGTTTCTGTGATGTGAGAAAAAACACCGTACTCTCCCAAATCAGGCCTGGGTCCTTTGTGCCTTTGTGCCACAGATGCTGGATGGGACGGCAATGTGGAGGATTTGGAGGAACACCTTAAACTCTTTGTTCTTCAGTCAGTTCCTGAACAGTTTTGCCGTGTAATAATGACAGTGTCTCCATTAGGAGAGTTTAATCCTGCTGAAAGAGGACACTGCCTTTATAATGGGGTAGAACGTGGTGTGACGGGGTCAAAGTAACATCCATGAAGGTTTCCCACCATCACACTGCCTCCCTCAGATTGAGAGACGATGGAAGAATGCTTTGGGTTACCTTTTCTGACTCTAGACCCTACATGAACCTGGTCTGTATTGATCCAGGAACCTGCTTCAGACCTGCCCATACTGACTTGGGACATACCTTTGATTGACACTTGCCTGTATTGGCTCAGGAATCTGCCGAAGACTTGCCTGAACTGACTTTGACTTGCCTCTACATTTACATTTACGGCATTTAGTAGACACTCTTATCTATTACCTGGTTACAGGGACAGTACCCCCTGGAGACACTCAGGGTTCAGGGTCTCAGGGACCCAGTGGTGGTAGTGCTGGAGGTGGGATTGAACCTGGGACCTCTTGAGCCGCCACCTCTAGTGGTTTGGGCACTGGCAGCATTGACTCTAAACTTGAAACAGGAGTGAAGGCTGGTCTATGCTGCCCTGGGAACAAAGACGTCTTGGAGGTCAATCAGGGTTAATCAGGCTCTCTTGTCAGTTGAGAAAAGGGGCTTAAAGTAAATTAATTTTAGAAAAGAAACACACTTTCCTCCTTTCCCTGCGAGGAAAAGCACACCGCTGGTCAGGCAACTGCATGCAAAGTGATTTAGTTCTTGCCCTCCAGGTGGGTGGTCTTTTAAAGGTGGGACGTCCCATGAAAACTAAATCCTGGCTCGATGCAGAACGATAGGATTAAACGGAAAAGCTGCAGGTTCTGATACTTCAGCCCTTCCATCGTGAATTCCCACCACACGGCGCTTGTGTAATCCCTGAGCTGTGATGGGAATATAACATGACAGCATTCTATCAGACCATAAAATGAGGTTTCCCTGCAGGGACAAGATGAAGAACCCTGCGATGGTTCTACCACCAGCTTTTTTTTCTTTTTCTTTAGAGGAGTTTGTAAGCCAGCGGAGACCAGTTCACTGGAAGAGTCTAAAGCCTGGAGCAGATCCCTGCCCCACAAGTCCACTCACTTAGTCCAGAAACTCAGTGAATCTAAAGCAGGGGAGGATTTGTGTCACCTGAAATAAATCAAAGCTCAAGACGGCCTCCACGCCTCCAGCTTCCAGCAGCCCGACTGAAACTCCAGCGTCCTCTGTTTGTTGGCCTGATCAAAACAGTTCTGATCAGGCCGGTTGATGTGAAAGGCGCAGAAAAATCCCAGACGATGGGTATTCAGGCATGACATGAGCAAAGACATGACAAAAAGACACCATGAAAAAAACCAGAGCAGAGCAGGCAGATGTTTCCCAAGAAAGAACGAAGTGAGCCCAGCGTTTTAAACCAATGACCATTAATCTGCACCAAAACATTCTGTTCTAAAGCAGAACCAAGTCACCGTCCTGCCCACTTTTCTTGCAGATTATGAAGGAAGTCTTCTGAGATTATTATTTTTTTTGTGTGTTTCCACCTGTAGACTACAACGAGAACCGATCTGCCTCATGCAGGTCAATACGTCTGACTTCATCTGTAATTTTACAACAGGAAGTGCCAGTGATTTTATTGATCATATTTAATTTTACTCCTTTGAGCTTCGCGTAACATTTGTAGGCTTTATGACCCAAATTGTGTTTAATTCATTGTTAATGTGGCCATTTTCTAGGCTCGTTTTATGGAATTAGTCTAGGATCATTTTTGCAGGGTACCTTCCCAAAAACGGCCCGTGTGGATCAGGGAGGTTGATTTTTCAAGTCAGCCTTTTTCAAGGTTACTTTGAGATACACTTGATCAAGGTATCGTCCCCATCATTGCTCCCTTGGTGCTGGATATGTCTGCCCCCTGCTGGATGGTGTGTTAAATATAGAGGATGTGTTTGGTTGTGGTTCACTCTGTTCACAATGACAAATAGTCACTTTCACTTCAGAATAAAGGATATTTTTGCCCTTGCTGTAAGTCCCTCTGGAGGAGAACAGCTCTGTAACAAAGCCTCTCAGAGCCGAGGTGAAACACCGGCTGCCCCTGAAATCTGACCGGCCTCCCAGGATGCCACCCCGGCTTTTTTCATCCCCTCGTCAGATGGAAGTAGTTCAATGAAAGACGGCGCAGCGGGTAGATCACATTTTTCTAAACTGCAGCTCTGTGTAATGTTTTGTCCGTGACCTCCGTCCGTCAGGGGCGGCTACACTGCAGTGCGTTCCTTTCCAGACGCCCTGGTAAGGATGCAGCTCAATAAAGGAGAGCAGGCATTTTTAAATTTCTCCTGATCACTTTACTCTTATCTGTGAAAGCTTGGCCTGTGTGAACGGATTAAAAGGCCTGGAGCTGCTGGAGCTGCTGTGGAACACGTGTGTGTTAATGAGGCACGTTGGTTTGTATTGAATAATTTTGCATTTTTTGGACTCGTGAAGGACTCTTCAGATGGGACTAGTGGGATTTCATTGGAAAGCAAAGGCATTTCTGCCTTACAACGAGAAGGTCCTGGGTCGATTCCCAGGTGGGACAGTCTGGGTCCTTTCTGTGTGGAGTGGTCTGTGTGTTTCCTCCAGGAGACCAGGTTCCCTCCCGTCATCCAAAGACCTGCAGGTCAGGTGGACTGGAGATGCCAAATTGTCTTCTGGGTGTGAATCTGTCTGCCTGTGTATCTGTCCTGTGATGGACTGGTGTTCTGTCCAGGCTGTCCTCGACTCCATCACCACCCATGGCCCGAATCAGGGCAAGCAGCTCAGTAAATGAGTGAGTGAGAGAGTATTTCTGAATTTTGCATTTTGAATAGTGTGTTACGTACATGAAAACTCCACAAGGCTGTGCCTTCAAATTTCCTTGAGATGAAGTTGGATAAGAGACTATTTTCCTTCTTTGCTGTGATGGTTAAGTGGTGGCGTGACATGTACATCCTTAGTGTTTACAGAAACATACAAGAACACATGGCACTGCTGAAGCAGCGAAACCCTGTAAATAGAGGAGCAGGTCATTGCACTTTCAGGATCTTTGTGGATCTTAAGCAACCTTTCCTGAGAGCTGCACACTTTATGAAGACTTTGTTCAATAAAACTTTTAATAAGACGTGAGGCAGACGCTGTGGTTCAGAGCGACTTCCATTATTACAGGGACGGTCTCCCTGGGGCAGGCTGGGGTTCAGGGTTTTGCTTAGGAATGGAGGTGTTGCTGGAGTTCGGATTTGAAGCTGTTGGTCCACAGGCGAGTGTGCAACCACTAGACCACCACCACACCACCATCGTTTTTGCTGGTTTGTTTCTTGCGTCCTTGGGCCCAATGTTCAGGAGAACGATTTCCTCCAACAGGGGCCGAATAAAAAGATTTTCTCTGATTATAGTCCATCCTGGTGCTGTTGTCTGAACCTGCAACCTCTTGGTCCATAAGTGGCTATCCTACCACTGGACCACCACTTTAACGAGCTTCTATCAGAGCTTAATCTTATTCCAACTGGCCCTCCACTGTCATCAGGAGTGTAGCCTTTACGATGAGTGATAAACCTGCTTTCAATTAATAAAGGTCTGTCATAAAGAAGTGTCATGACCTTCAGGAAAGCGTAACCTTTGCCACTTAAAGACCGCGATGCTTGTCCACTACTGGAGCTGCTTTCAAGAAGAATCATCCAAATCTATTCAACTGGTCCGTTCAACATGATACGAAGGACAGTTTTCGAAATGCTTTAAAACAAATTAAGCTGTGAGGCTTCAGAACTGGTATTTAGAAGCCCTTCCCAAACTCAAGGTTACTTCGGAAATCAATGGTAGAACATGTTGGAACAGACAAAAAGCTGGAAGCATAACAACAGTAAATAATCCAGCAGATATTTGATATTCAAAAGCTGAAAGAAACAGTTATAATGACAAGAAACTAAGTGTAAATGTGCTGGGAGACCATGTGGCTTCGTTCTGAAGTTCATACAGTCCTGTGTTGCTGCCTGCAGGCTTTGGGAAGGCAGAGATGTTGGACGTCCTCCAGCGTCCCACTGCAAGCTCGGGCAAGGTGATTTCTGCAGACTTAGGCTGAGGTTGGTGCCCACAGACTGCCCTGTGCTTATAAATCATGTTCTATACAAGGACGGGAAGCGTCCGCAGCCCAGCCTGTCTCGCCCTGGAGGTAGTCCGGAATATGTGCCACTGTGGAGAGGCTGGACTTGAATATAAAGGGAAAAAAAGAATGTGGACCTTTATATTGAGCCCTTGTTGCAGGAAATTGTTCCCCTGATCATCAAGGCCCAAGAAGGTAGAAAACAATCCAACCAAATGATAGTGTGGTGGTCTAGCGGTGGGATGCTCACCTGAGGACCAACAGGTGGTAGGTTCAAACCACCTCCAGCGCTTCCACCATTGGGTTCGTGAGCAAAACCCTAAAGTTGCTCCAGGGAGAGACCGTCCATGTAATCAGGAAAAAAATGGATAAAAGCGTCTGCTGAATGCCGTAAAAGTAAACAAAAGAAAATAACGCACCACGATAATCCATCTGGTTTGCGTTTCTCTCCAGACAAGCATGTTTGCTACCTTGCATTCCAGCGTTCGCGATCATCAGAATGTTTTAGAAACGCATTTCCCAGAGGCTGGAATCTGGGGTATGGCGAGCCCCGGCTGACGAATGATGAACGGCACGTTAGCTGCACCGTGAACTCCGAGGGGAACCGTTCGGTTGACACGGAGCCAATTGATTTCCGAGTAGCTCACCGGACCCCGCAAATTAACATTCTCTGCTCAATTGAACAGCTATTCTTGCTGTTCCTAATAGACTGTGAGGATTACGGTAGTGTGTGCAATATCATTCATGGACTTCTGCCGCCAGGAACGGTGTGTGGATTGATAAGTTATTGCTTAACGGATTAAACGATTTAACTCCGTCTCTGTCTGCAGTGGAAATGCTTCGTTTTGATTTAGCCTACACTCTCAATCGCTGAATCAACAACTCTGCCGATTTAAAAATCAGTTTATAGGAACGCTATTAGATACCGACATGGACTCCATAACGATTTTGTTCACCTGAACCTTTTCCAGACCTCGTCTGAACACCTGCAGGGGGCCGATAGGGGTCATTGCCCTGAGACCAAAAACAGATCAAGAATGAATTCCATTCATCCAAACTCTGCTTCTCCTAACCAGGGTGGTCAAGGTACTGGGGGTGCGAAACACCCTGGACATGTCCATGATGTCTTTGGACTGTGGAAGGAAACCAGTGTACCGGTAGCAGAAATGATCAGAATGATCATCCTTGTCTTTATCAAAGCAGCACACATTCAGTGCCTCCATTCCAGTCATTCTGGAAATAACTCGTGTCCCAACCCCTCAGAATGTCCTCAAACAGATAGTTCTGCATCGTTTACTGGAGCTCGTTTCCCACCTGGGGGTCCAGCTCATCCCTGCAGCTCAATGAGAGACAGGTCTGCGGAGGACATCATTCTCTGAACTTTTTGATCGTGTTACAATCTTGAAATGTCTAGAAATGTTGTCCAATGATCCATAAACCAGAAGAACTTGTGTGATGAAGAACTGAGCGAACATTTAATTTGGACAAAAGTCTCCAGATCTTTCTCCCTAGAATTCCTCCAGAGCTCCACCCATCCGCCCAATGTTTCACCGCAGGAACAACACACTCTGTCCTACCCTTTCCTTCTGTCCGCCATCCCACATAAAACCTTCACTCTATTTGTATCACTGAAATTTACTCTCATCCGTCCACAAGTCCTGCTTCCGGCCCTGAACACTCCTGTGTTTGTCCTGTTCGTCCCACAAACGTCTCTTTTTATCATCACGTGAAGTGAAGGTTTTCAGCAGCACCTGGAGATTCTGACTTTAGTGAACAGAGTTAACGCAAAGTGAACTTCAGTCAGTAAAGACAGACCGTCTTCAAAACCAGATTTCGGTGTTTTTTTGTTTGAGTTTTTGAGGATGAATAACTGCAAGCTTTAAAATATTGAACACCAGTTACATTTACATTCCTTTTAAGCATTTCTAACATTGAATAAATAAAATAGTGGGCTCAAACTTCTTGTCTAAAGAGTAAATTGGTAAAAAAAATATAAGAGAGTAAGTTCGTGTTTTAGAACAAAATGGATGTCCAGCAAGAAACGGCGGACCACAGATCAGCAGCTCTAAAGAAAAGTAAGGAGTGACTCTGGAAGACCTTTCGTTTCATGGAAAGATGAGAGCGGTTCGGGGTCCACCAGGCACTCTGATGGTCAAACGGTGCTAAACTGTTGCTGGGATGGTCCAATCAAGAGAACACTTTCACTACTTTCCATTCGAGAGATGATCGCTTTCCACTTTCCGCTGCAGGTAAAGTTTTTAAGGTGTGCTGGCTCAGTTCACCTCTTCCAGACTTGAGGTCACAGATCCTGCTATAATCATGTTGAAGGTACAAAACTGGACTTCAAGAACCATGTAGTACCTCTGAGGGCTGTTTGTACTCTGATGAACCACAGAACGTAGCTGTACCTTTTATTGGAACGAGTGAGAGAGAAGAAGGGAAGTGGAGAATTGATAAAACTCCTGGACTGCCTGACCCCTCACCTTCATCACACACTTTCCAGCCCTTGTGGTGAAAAGTGAAGACTAAGGATGTCAACTCCTGAATCATTTATCCTTCTTCTTTTGGCAGGTAGCGACATCCAATCCTCCATCTCCATGTCTTCCTGTACTCTGCATCTTTCTATTTCACACCGAATGCCTGCTTGTCCTCTCTCATCATGTCCATGAACCTCCTCTTTGTCCTTCTCCTCTTTCCTGGCAGCTCCATCCTCAGCATCTTTCTCATATACTCCTCCTGATATGCTCCTTGTCTCTCCTCTGCTTTTGTCTAACTTTTCTCCTCTGAATCATTTATCCTTCAACATAAACAATCCTTGGGACAATTTCAGCAGCCCTGCAGCATGGCAGGGTACCATCAAACCATCCACCTCTCAGGCCCACATCAGGACACTGGATATCTGCCATCATTGGGCGTTCAGGACTACAGACGGCAGTCATTCTGTAAGGAGGAAGATGGGATGGAAGGCCTGAACATTGCTCATGATTTGTTCCACCAGCTGTAGCCTCAGACAACTCTGAGAACAAAAGCTGCCCAGAAAAAGTTCATCCCAGGCTGGAAGGAGAGCTCCTGAGAAGTTGCATTATTGTCCCTTTCTCTTTCTCCCCCTCCTTTATTCACACTCTGTGTTCTTGCAGATCCTCAAGATGATAGAGCCAGGTGCTGTCTCTGATAACACCTTTCAGATCGAGCTTCCAGGCACTGGCTCAGCCAGCAAGGACTCTCTTGAGGATCCATAAATAAAGCAGCCCTCTGGAGCTTAAGCACATATTCAGACCAATCCACTGCAGGGCCTTGTCAAATGGTTGGACATCTCTTGCAGCTCAAAGGAAGGACTTCTTTCTTGAGCCATGAATCTTAATGATGTAAATGAATAATGAGCCTTCACCCTGGAAAGTCTTGAAGAGCACAAAGCAACATCTAATGTAAGATTGAAATAACAGACTGCCGGGCGATATTTCATAGGATTTCATACTTTTTGTCAATTTCTGAGAATATAGAAATAAAGTTACCCATCCAATTTTGTTGATTAGTTTAATCATAGTCTGCTCATTTCTTCTCCTTATTCTTCTTTCTTCTTGAGGCTGCTCCTGTTAGGTGTCTCCCAAGCAGATCGCCAATCTCCACATCTTCCTGTCCCCTTCATGTCCTCTCTCAGCACATCCATAAACCTCCTCTTCTCCTCTTTACTGGCAGCTCCATCCTCAAAATCCATCTCCTGATATGCTCTTTGTCTCTCCTCTGGACACGTCTGAACCAATCTCGCTTTTCTCATTTTGTCTTCACACCCCCAACCTGAGCTGTCCCTCTAATATACTTCTTAATCCTGTCCATCCTTGTCCCGCCCAACTTCAAATCTCAGCATCTTTAAGTCTGGCAACTGCAACAGCGCTGGTCTCGCTATCGTTTTGTAAATGTATCATTATTTTTGCACACTCAGAAAAAAGGTATGGAGTGGTCCCCTTAAGGTATTGACTTCAGTACCTTTGTAGGAGACAAACCACAACCATATTGTACAGCAGGTGTGTGCGTGTGTGTGTGCGTGTGTGTGTGCGTGTGTGTGTGTGTGTGTGTGTGTGTGTGTATATTTAAGGCAGGCAGAATGCCTACATACCAGACTTTCTATTTTATCGTCAAACATTCTTCTTCTTCTTCTTTTAACCCGGGACTCGACCGATCCGGTATGGAGGTCTGTGTGGTTTTCCGCATATTGAAGTTTTACAGCGGATGCCCTTCCTGACGTAACCCTCCCCATTTATCCGGTACTGGGACCGGCACGAAGAATACACTGGCTTGTGCATCCTGAATGGCTGGGTCCCCTACTTTAAAACATTAGCTTATGAAAATAAGAGTAAGTTCGTGTTTTAGAACAAAATGGATGTCCAGCAAGAAACGGCGGACCACAGATCAGCAGCTCTAAAGAAAAGTAAGGAGTGACTCTGGAAGACCTTTCGTTTCATGGAAAGATGAGAGCGGTTCGGGGTCCACCAGGCACTCTGATGGTCAAACGGTGCTAAACTGTTGCTGGGATGGTCCAATCAAGAGAACACTTTCACTACTTTCCATTCGAGAGATGATCGCTTTCCACTTTCCGCTGCAGGTAAAGTTTTTAAGGTGTGCTGGCTCAGTTCACCTCCTCCAGACTTGAGGTCACAGATCCTGCTATAATCATGTTGAAGGTACAAAACTGGACTTCAAGAACCATGTAGTACCTCTGAGGGCTGTTTGTACTCTGATGAACCACAGAACGTAGCCGTACCTTTTATTGGAACGAGTGAGAGAGAAGAAGGGAAGTGGAGAATTGATAAAACTCCTGGACTGCCTGACCCCTCACCTTCATCACACCCTTTCCAGCCCTTGTGGTGAAAAGTGAAGACTAAGGATGTCAACTCCTGAATCATTTATCCTTCTTCTTTTGGCAGGTAGCGACATCCAATCCTCCATCTCCATGTCTTCCTGTACTCTGCATCTTTCTATTTCACACCGAATGCCTGCTTGTCCTCTCTCATCATGTCCATGAACCTCCTCTTTGTCCTTCTCCTCTTTCCTGGCAGCTCCATCCTCAGCATCTTTCTCATATACTCCTCCTGATATGCTCCTTGTCTCTCCTCTGCTTTTGTCTAACTTTTCTCCTCTGAATCATTTATCCTTCAACATAAACAATCCTTGGGACAATTTCAGCAGCCCTGCAGCATGGCAGGGTACCATCAAACCATCCACCTCTCAGGCCCACATCAGGACACTGGATATCTGCCATCATTGGGCGTTCAGGACTACAGACGGCAGTCATTCTGTAAGGAGGAAGATGGGATGGAAGGCCTGAACATTGCTCATGATTTGTTCCACCAGCTGTAGCCTCAGACAACTCTGAGAACAAAAGCTGCCCAGAAAAAGTTCATCCCAGGCTGGAAGGAGAGCTCCTGAGAAGTTGCATTATTGTCCCTTTCTCTTTCTCCCCCTCCTTTATTCACACTCTGTGTTCTTGCAGATCCTCAAGATGATAGAGCCAGGTGCTGTCTCTGATAACACCTTTCAGATCGAGCTTCCAGGCACTGGCTCAGCCAGCAAGGACTCTCTTGAGGATCCATAAATAAAGCAGCCCTCTGGAGCTTAAGCACATATTCAGACCAATCCACTGCAGGGCCTTGTCAAATGGTTGGACATCTCTTGCAGCTCAAAGGAAGGACTTCTTTCTTGAGCCATGAATCTTAATGATGTAAATGAATAATGAGCCTTCACCCTGGAAAGTCTTGAAGAGCACAAAGCAACATCTAATGTAAGATTGAAATAACAGACTGCCGGGCGATATTTCATAGGATTTCATACTTTTTGTCAATTTCTGAGAATATAGAAATAACGTTACCCATCCAATTTTGTTGATTAGTTTAATCATAGTCTGCTCATTTCTTCTCCTTATTCTTCTTTCTTCTTGAGGCTGCTCCTGTTAGGTGTCTCCCAAGCAGATCGCCAATCTCCACATCTTCCTGTCCCCTTCATGTCCTCTCTCAGCACATCCATAAACCTCCTCTTCTCCTCTTTACTGGCAGCTCCATCCTCAAAATCCATCTCCTGATATGCTCTTTGTCTCTCCTCTGGACACGTCTGAACCAATCTCGCTTTTCTCATTTTGTCTTCACACCCCCAACCTGAGCTGTCCCTCTAATATACTTCTTAATCCTGTCCATCCTTGTCCCGCCCAACTTCAAATCTCAGCATCTTTAAGTCTGGCAACTGCAACAGCGCTGGTCTCGCTATCGTTTTGTAAATGTATCATTATTTTTGCACACTCAGAAAAAAGGTATGGAGTGGTCCCCTTAAGGTATTGACTTCAGTACCTTTGTAGGAGACAAACCACAACCATATTGTACAGCAGGTGTGTG
>CM029383.1:24187046-24199546 GCA_017165825.1 Hepsetus odoe
TCTCTCTCTCTCTCTCTCCCTCTCTTCTCTCTGTCTGTCTCTCTCTCTCTCTCTCTCTCTCTCTCCCTCTCTCTCTCTCTCTCTCTCTAATTCTTACCCTTTCTTGGTGTTTCGGTCTTTCTCTCATTGCTTTTTTCTAGTTGTCCTCTTTGTTCACTCTCTTTCTTCTCATTGATTGTTTCCTCTTTATTTCCTTCACTTTCCAAACTATGTTCTTTTCTCTCTTTCTTCTCACCCACCCTTCTTCTCTTCATCTTTCCTCTTTTTCTCTCTCTCCTGCCTTCTGTTTTGCTTCCTTTTGATTTCTTTCCCTTTCTTCTTCTTTATCAACCCCCCTTATATTTGCTTCTTTCTCTTCTTTCACCCCTTATCTTTCACCTCACTCTCTCTCCTCCCACTTCCTCACTCTTTCGTTCGTTTAAACCAGTTTAGAGATAAAATTTTTCATTTGTTTATTTTGTGTCCTGTCCATTCAGGAAAGAGGAAAAGAGTTTAAAACAGAAATGCAAACACCAGAACTGAAAATCTCACTTTAAAGCAACAAATCTTTTACTTTCCTCCTGTTCTCTGCAATAACCTTGTATCTCCAGCACTAAAGCTGAAGAAGCGAAGTTCAGACTCCGGACATGTGCGATTCGCTGCTGTTTAAAAAAAGCTTAAAATCTGAAAATACGTTTTTTTTTCTCCCCCGGGACACTGTCTTTATCCCTCTATCTCTCTCTCTCTATCTCACACACACACACACACACACACACACACACACACACACACATTTATTTCATGCCCGTTCCCTCATTCAGTGTCCACCGCTGTGCCTTTTTCAGTGATTTTGTGTATTTTTTGTGTATTTTTTGATTTATTCAGCAGCAGAAAATCCCAGCCTGCTTGTCAGACAGAAGCGAGTGAAAGATAAACGGGTGTTGAGGACACTCCTGCCTGCCTGGCTGGATTTGTTGTGTAAGCCTGCTAGCTGCGGCCAATTGTGTGTGTGTGTGTGTGTGTGTGTGTGCATGCTTTTCAGTGGATTTGATTGAGTTTTGTTGACCTGAAATCGCTGCTGTTGCACTTGTTCCTCCAGCACTCCTGTATTTTTTCATGTGTTTCGCTTTTCCCCCCTTTTGTCAGCCCGACAAAATGGGCTGTAGTGGATTTCTTGAGCGAGGAGTTTGGTGAAAAAACATCTTAATGAGGCGGCTGAGCTGCCGCGGCTCAAAGTAGGTCAGAAAACTGGGTCCAAATACTTTCCAGAGTTACTGGAATGATGAGACTTCACCCGAATGCAGTTCCTGGACCGAGATGATCACTGATCATTAAAAACCTAAAAACAGCATTGTTATACGGGTGGGAGACGGTAGTGAGAGCAGCTATGTATTACGGGTTTGAGACGGTAATGAGACCAGCTATGTTGGATGGGTTGGAGAAGAGCTCAGAATCTGAATCTGATATCTTCATGTATCTGATATATTAGGGTGCCGTCCCTCCCTAAAATACCCGTTCCTAATCCTGTCCGTCCTCGTCCCTCCCGACGCAAATCTGAGCATCTTTATCTGACAGCTCTCTTACCCGTACTACATAGCTGGTCTCACTACTGTCTCTAACCTGTATAACACAGCTGGTCTCACTACTGTTTCTACCCTGTATAACATAGCTGGTCTCACTACCGTCTCTAACCTGTGTAACATAGCTGGTCTCACTACTGTCTCAAACCTGTATAACATAAATGGTCTCACTACCGTCTCTAACCTGTGTTACATAGCTGGTCTCACTACTGTCTCAAACCCATTTAACATAGCTGGTCTCACTACTGTTTCTACCCTGTATAACATAGCTGGTCTCACTACCGTCTCTAACCCGTATAACATAGCTGCTCTCACTTTGTCTCAAACCCATATAACATAGCTGGTCTCACTACTGTCTCTAACCTGTATAACATAGCAGGTCCCGCTACCATCCTGTAAACCTTTCCTTTCCCTTTTTCCATTGTGGATAGTACAACAGAGAGAGCAGGATCCTGTGCACCGCACACCTGAGCAGGTGTGAAAGTGTAAATTGTGGTGAAATGTGCTAAATATGATCAACAGCACTTCAGATTGGACGGATTCTGGGTCCAGGAGACTCGTTATAGAGCCTGATGTCAGAATCGCTCAGGAGAACATCAAACCCGAGGAGAACATGTCCTCTTACACAGAAAGCTTCAGGACTGGGAACGGAACTCAGGACCTTCTCACTGTGAGGCTGCTCTGATTCGGATTTCGAATTCCTCCTCCGTCCATGCTGCTAAAGTTACGTGTACATGTTTTAAAAGTGCTACAGTTTTCCAGTTTTCCTTGAAGCTCGTCCAACCTGGCGACGCCATCGTGAGAGCGCGTGAAGGCCGAAGCACACAGCCGAAATAAAAACATCTCCAACACAAACAGCAAACTGACAGCAGAAACACAAACGAGCCGCTATGAGACTCTAGCTCGGAGCTACCACTGCCCAGGGCAGCTTCTAATGGATCAAAGCCTCCAGTGAACAATAAAACCCCTCCGCCCGTCCCGCCCTGCCCGTCCCCCCCAACGGGTTCCTCTAATGTAATGGGCTTGGACGCCTTTCCGGGGAACTAACTTTCAGGATGTTCTAATCTGTTTATACACTGGATATATAAACAGAATGTTTGTTTTACCTGTAGCACGGACTGGAACAGCAGACAGTGTCTTGAAAAGTTCCCTGATTGAGTGAAAGTGAAAGTGACTAGGTGTCATTATGAACAGAGCGCACGGTGAACAAAGTACATCCTCTGTATTTAACCCACACACACCATGCAGCAAGGGGCAGAGATATGCAGCACTCGGGGAGCAGTGATGGGAACGGTACCTTGATCAAGGGAACCTCTGCTGGTCCAGGATTCAAACTCGCAACCTACAACCCACAATGCAAATCAACAGGACTGCGGCTCCACCCGTTCCTGCCAAAGCAGGACAAGCCTGTAAACGAGTACAAGGGAAATGGGTGTTTACTCTTCCTGTAAGATTAAATATATGCAAATTAGCTCTCCTGTGTCTCAGTCTCATTAAAAAAACAGCTCCAAATGGGTCGTTTAATGTCCTCCTGTCCTCTGCACCTTCCACTCACACACCACCCCCCTCCATAAACACCCATAAAACCTCTTCTTTGTCCTTCCTCTTCTTAAAAACTACACACATTAAGTAAACGTCCTACTTGTCTGTGAAATTAGTTCGGGTTCTGCCTCTGTGCAGCTAGTGGTTAGGGTATAGGTTCCATGACTGGAAGGTCATTAGTTTGATGCCCAGACCAGTTGGTTACCCTGAGGATTCCTTGAGCAAGGTACTGTCCCCAGCATTGGTCCCTAGGTGAGAGACATGGTTGCCCCTGTTATGGTTCACTGCTCACAAGGTCAAATAATCACTTTCACTCTGCTTCAGATCTGGCAACCCTGAGAGAGAGTCTAAAAACGAACACTTACCTTCGTTGAGGCCCATGTGGATGCTCCAGTAGCTCTGAAGACATTGCAGCTCTTTCTTCATGCCCCTCTTGCAGCGACAGTCATACAGTGGGCTGCCCTGAAGGACTTCCAGTGCAGCCTGGCACTCCCTGTTGGCCAGCATGGTGGTCCTGTCTCGACCCACGAGGCACTGCCGCATGATGCGGTAGCGTGAGCTGCACTGAGGGCTCTGGTTGCACATCTCACTTGCCTGCAGGCAGTCCATTGGTGCCCTCCAGCCATGAGTGCCCAACCCAGACAGGCTGGAGGAACTGACCATGGAGGACACCACATCATCTGGGAGGAGACATGAGAAGAGTCAGGCTGGAGGCAGCAGAGAAGGAATACAGCTAAACATAAAGGTCCCTTCTAGCAGGTCATGGTACAGTCTTGTGCAGAAGCCTTGGGTCCCATGTTGGTGCAGAAATACTATTTTCTCTCAAACAATCTAACCTTTATTATATTGAGTTGATTAAATGCAAGAAACTGGAACAAATGTTGAAGCTCCAGGCTGCAAAGTGCCTTATGGTTCTAGATAAAGGGGTTCCAACCACTTAGCATTCAGCATTAACAGTAAACTGATCATCTGGAATCATCTGCACCTGTTTCTTCACTGCTTCATGTCTTCAGTTAGATGCTTTGTTCTGCTTGAAGGTTCAGACGTAGATCACTGTGTGGATTAACCAACACAGAACTATCAAACTGCTCAGGTACAGAGACTGGACTGAACATGAGAGACAACAACACTGTCCTTCAGGAAGATCTGGAGAACTGCTCAGGTACAGAGACTGGACTGAACATCAGAGACAACAACACTGTCCTTCAGGAAGATCTGGAGAACTGTTCCTCAACAACACATTAAAAATACATATAAAGAAGAAGCAAAAAAGTGCTTTTGTAAGTGTTCAAACATTTGAGGTCAGAGTTAATTTTACTGCAACAGTAACTGTTACAATTTAAGTATTCATTTATTTGCACTGAGATATTTCTGATGTTTTATTAACTATTTCAACGCTGCAGAGCCCCGCTGATGAAATTCCTCCTTAATAAAAACGAAGGGGCACAGCTTGATCATCTTAACGAACTCATCTATTAATCTGTGATCACAGCTTACTTGTTTGATTCCCATGTCTCACTACGTTGTGGCCACATTTAAAGATCTGGTTCCACAAGTGCTCCTGATCTGCTGCACCTGAATGATCTTGTTCCCCTGTTTTATTAAGCTGTGGCCACAACTTCACTATGACAGCGTAAATATCTTGTGCCCACAACTTACTACTTTGTGGCCTCACATTCAGGACCCGCTTTTTAAACTTTATTATGTTCATTAAAATGTCACCAGTTGGGGGCGCCGTGCACACCTAATAAAGACACGCCTTAACACGTACGTTTAATCACCCGTTATGATCAGAGCGATGGATCAGTATATTGATGGTGTGTGTGTGTGTGTACAGGATATTAAACTATGGTAGATCTTTACTCCAGAAGGGCTGTGCTCCCTTGCAGAACCGCAGTGGAACCGTTTAAGGTGGAACAGAGAATTTGACTGTAAAACCTTTTAGAAATGGAAGCCTGTTCTTCTGTGGATCCTTTCGGTGGGAGAGAGACTCGTTAACAGGAGCACAGATGTTCGAACACACTCTGGAAACTACGAATCCATCAGTTCTGAGGTACATGGAGCTGATCAGCGCCCCCTTCAGGATTTTAGTTCTGGAGGGGGTCACGCTGATGTCATACACATGCAAATAGCCTCCATATTATTCCGTAATTATGAGTGTGCAAACTCCTGAAGCTCCAGTGTGTTTAATGGCAGGAATTAAACCCCCTGCAGAGTTATGGAACATTGCAGTGAGCATTTGATTGCAGGCACTGGGTGTCACTACTGGGGTTGATACACTTTTAGCCCACCAACATTGAGACTGGAGATATTATTCAGCAGTGCTCACTATATTAGGATGCAAAAGCACCACCTATCAGCAGGGCTGGGAACTGCGGCACTAAATCACAGCCCCCCCGGTAACGAGAGGAGACAGCTGTGAGTAGTTTTCCCAATCCAGAGACGTCAGAAACCACCGGGGCTCGAGTGGAACCGAGGACCTCACGCAAACAAAGACTGAGGCTTAGACTAACGAGGTGCTCGGTCCGACTCGTCTCGAGTGCTTTATTCTGTTTTCGTCTTTTCTTTTCCTGCAGCAGCACCACGGAGAGCTCGGCGAGAAACTTCCAACCGGAGAAGAAAGAACCCCCCCCGTTCATTTCAATAAAAGACAGCTTTGTTCGCTCTTTGTTGCCTCCCAGATCGAGACGACTCCCGCCACCCACATAAACCCGCCACTTAAGATCTACTTTCTTTTTTGGAGAGGACGAGCGTCTCTACTCACCCAGCAGGAACAGGACAGTCAGGGCATTGAGTAAAATCATGGTCCCTCTGAGCTTAACGTGTAGAAGGAGTAAACTGCTCACTTTCAGATCTCCACTTCCGGACCGGCTTCAGAAGGGACGCAGCGGTCCATTTCCACATTCACTCGCTCTCTCTCTCTTTTTGTTTCTCTCTATTAGACACGTACAATCCAACAGAGCTCCCGCTTCCAATCCAAAAACCAGCGGAGAGAAGCAGAGAGGACAATCAGGGACGGGTTCTCCAGCAGAGCATCCTCTCCTCCTGTCCATGTGCGTCCTACTCAACTCCAGACCAACTTCTCTAATCCTAAAGCACCGTTTTCATCCCAAAGCAAATCCCACAGGACCTTCTCCAGAAAAAAAAACGGTGCAAAAGTGTGTCCTCCTCCTCTGGATTGGGTCTGGGCTCTTCCAGGCAGGTCCAATTCACCCTAACAGGACTTGTCTGTCTCCTCGTGCGTCCTCCCTCGCTGCTGCGTCCGCTCTGCGCTGCTGAAGAGGCTGAGGAGGAAAAAAAGAGAAGCTCTTCTCCTCTTCGTCCCTGCGTTTCACAGCCTCTCCTGCCCCCACCAATAGAGTGACGGCTGCAAAATCGTCGGCGGGCGTCTCCCCGAGGCAAATCTGCTGACCACCAGTCTGACCTTGCGTTCTCTTCTCTCAGACCCACTGCTTCACATCTTCTACCTTCATTTGAATGGACTTTCCACGAGCTGCTGCTCAGCTTTACAGGAAACAGAGCCTCGTTTCTACACTCTGCTTTCGTTCTGAACAGAAACTGTAAAAATCCAGATTCAAGCCTGGATTTCCAGCATGATCCGATTTGTTAGCGTAAACAGACTGGACACAGGGGTCCCTACTGACTGCAGATAAAATAATATTAAAATAGCAATAAATCCACAAGCAAACTTGGAATTTAAAAGAATTTCTAAAAGAAGACGTATTTGTGTGTAATTAAGTATTCACTTCATTTTTCATTCTGCAACTACATTCAGATACTTTTAATTACATTCAAAACCTGTAACTGCACATCCTGTAATCCAGCTTTAACAGAAAATACATTGGCAGGGATCCCACCAATAACAAATAAACACACCAAAAAATAAACACACCCCAACAAACAAACAAACAAACCAACCCCCTCCTCCGCACACAGTAATGCAACCCCCCAGTGTGACAGTTTTCCATGTAATGATTTATTAAGCAGCTTTAATATAAATGTAATCAAACATTCATTACAAGTGTGGATCACAGGCCGTTTTGTGTTCACATTTCTACACTCCATGAGAAGGATTTGTCCCAAAGTGCATTATGGGTCATTTAAAGCAAGGCAGGACCAACACAAGCTGCAGCAGTGCTGTACAAAGAGCTCCTTAAAAGAAAACGTTTCAGCCGTTTGTGATGGAAACTCTTCGTAAACACACTCAGCGAGCACACAAACACGTATCTGTAACACAAAACTCTTCCTGACCAAGCTTCGGCTTTCATTAAGCAGACCTCCCATGTGTGATGTTTGAGCACTTCATTCAATATGCATCTCCATGGAATCGAGTTTCCACCAAATTAATTCCCACTACATGTCCTGCGGATCGATGCACACTGAATGGATTCCTGCCCCGGAGGGTAATTGCAGTGTGTTGGTCAATGGATTAGATTTGATTGCGACCGACTGTCTGAAGTCTTCTGTTATTCCAGTAAAGCGCTGTAGATCATTTCCATTGATGATCTCCAAACAGCCAACCAGCTCCTCTGTTTATTCAGGGAAGGTGTGTGTGTGTGTGTGTGTGTGTGTGTGTGTGTGTATTCCTATGATCTGAGACGGATGGGTACTTGAAGAGTGAAAGGGAAGTTTTACAGGATGGTAGTGAGACCAGCTATGCTATCCGAGGTGACAAACGTGGAGAAGTTTAAATACTCGGGGTGGACAGTTCAGAGTAACGGTGAGTGCAGACAGGTTGGAATGAGTGGAGATGAGTGATCTGTGACAGATGGGGACCAGCAAGAGTGAAAGGGAAGGTTTATAGGACGATAGCGAAACCAGCTTTGTTATATAGGTTGGAGAGGGATGAGGATGGACAGGATTAGGAACGAGCATATTACAGGGACAGCTGAGGTTGGACAGTTTGGAGACAGTGAGAGAAGAGAGACTGTGTTGGTTTGGACGTGTCCAGAGGAGAGACGAGGATTATATCAGGAGGAGGATGTTGAAGATGGAGCTGCCAGGAAAGAGGAGAAGAGGAAGGACAAAGAGGAGGTTTATGGACGTGAAAAGCATTATATAATAAGGCCTTTAGAGGGCGATAGTGAGTTATGTTTGTTTATTTGATGTTAATAAAGTTCATTAGAGGACGACAGTGAGTAATGTTTGTTAATGTAACATTGATAAGACCTCGTTAAGATGTGACGTTAGTTCTTAATAGTCTGTAATTACACACTTATTACAGACTGTGATTGCAGCCGATCTCTATGGAGATTAACGTTGCAGTTCTGATGATCCTGACAGGCTTTGCTGCAGCTTGATTGGATCTGTCCCCTCCTCTCGTGTCTCTACCGTCCTGCCGGCTCTTTCACAGTGGAAGTCCTTGACTTTAGAGAAGCAGAAATTGAGTGTTGAGCTGAGATTGCTGCTCCGCTGCATCTTTCACCACCGGCCACTCTGTCTTTTATTTAGAACGAGTGTAATAGCGGCCAGAGTCAAAAATCAATGATGTCTCCTTATGCTCTCAGCAAATGAACTCATGAAAGCAGTTCTGCCCCCACTCCCACAGGGGGAAGTGTGTGTGTGTGTGTGTGTGTGTGTGTGTGTGTGTGTGTGTGTGTGTGTGTGTGTGTGTGTGTGTGTGTGTGAGGCAAGGTGAGTTTATTTCTGTGGCATGTTTGCAGCTTTACTGAAATAAAACAAGCATAAAAGTGAAGTAATTAGTAATAAAATCAGGACAGAGGAATAAAACTAACATCTAAAACAAGTTAAAATACGAGATTAACACACGGCAGAGTAAATAAACCAGAAAACCTTCAGCAGAAAGACCCAGAAACTACACAAAGATCAACCAAAACACACAAGATCTCCAGGTTTTATTTCTAAAGAGCTTTCTTTCTCCATGTCCTCCTGTCCTCTGCATCTTCCTCTTTCACACATGCATGTCCTCTCTCACCACATCCATAAACCTCCTCTTCTTCGTCCAGCTCCATCCTCAACATCCTTCTCCTGATATAGTCCTCGTCTTTACTCTGGACATGTCCAAACCAACCCAGTCTCACTTTTTCCTTTGTCTCCAAACTGTCCAACCTGAGCTGTCCCTCTAATATACTCGTCCCTAGTCCTGTCCATCCTCGTCCCTCCTGACACAAATCTGAGCATCTTTAACTCTGACACCTCCAGCTCCAGCGCCTGTCTTTTTGCCACCATTTCCAACTCATATAACTTAGCTGGATACACTACCATCTCCAACCTGTATAACATCCCTCTCCTCTCTAGAACTCTTTACACTGGTTTATTTTACATCTGTTTTTATTTTCACTTTCATTTCCACTTTAACAGCTGCTGTTTTCATTTTGCTGTAATCACGTCTTCATTTCTGTCCTCTTTTATCTTCCTAAGCTCTGTATCGTCTCCTCTGTAAAGCACTTTGAATGACAGCAGTGAGTGAAAGGTGCTGTAGAAATAAACTCAAACTAAATGTTAAAACGTCTTAATGTCCATGACGTGCCAAGCTTGATCTGCCTCCGGTTCCTTCAGGTTCCTCCTGGAACGCTCCTTCACTGCAGGGCGCTTCCTCTGACAAGTCCATTAGGAGAGAGAATCTCATTGTCTGTTCTCGGACTCTGTGCAGACCTTTAGTGCCGCTCAAATAACTCTGGAAAAAACAGCAGTTTTCTAAAGCGCTCATCTGTAAGGTGTGATTGGTTCTGCTTTAAGGGAGAAGTTGCAGGTCGGTGGTGCTTGTCTGCGTTTGTGTGAAGAGAAACAATGTTATTTTACTGAAACATTTATTTTTCTCTGAAAATGATGGACAGTCCTTCATGGTATCCCTGCTAAAGTAGACCAATAGTCTCTGCATCATCTCTCAGCCCCCCTTTACCCCTTCATCAGCATCAACTCTGACACGGGTGTGTGTGTAAGAAATATAAATCTTTATGTACACACACTACCAATTCCTCATTTCAGACTAAATGGACACAAACACAGAAGAGACGTCCCTCTGTGTCCATCGGTGCAGGACAGAGTGAAGGAGAGTGAGAGAGAGGACAGGGAGAGTGGACGGTGGAGTTCAGGGTGTGTGGAGTGTGTGTCCGTGATGGAGAACTAGTAGAGACGGTGATGAAAGTGAAGCGGTGAAGTTCATGTGGATTATTTTCAGTAGATTGTTTTTATTGGAGTTGAAGTTCGAGGCTTTAATAGTCTTTAATTCTATTAATATGGAGTGAGATTCAGTTCACTTTCAGCACAGACAGACGCTCCAGACGTCCTTCAGAGGAGACACATCTCACTCTACACTCTCAGTACACTCCTGTACTTTTACTTTACACTCTCAGTACATTCCTGTACTTTTACTTTACACTCTCAGTACATTCCTGTACTTTTACTTTTCTACTCTAAGTACATTCCTGATATTTTTCACTTGCACTGGGTAAAGTATTTGGATCAGCACTTCTGCTTTTACCTTTTCTACTCAAGTATCTGAGGAATAGTTTAGAGTAAAGAACAGCAGGCTCTGCTGGAAAGATCTCTTTGGAAAGTGCTCCAGTCGTGGATCAGATATGAAGACTCTCAGCGTAACTTTTTGTTTCTTTGTTTGAGTGGTTTACTGAGAGCGTATGTTTGCCTCCAGAAGGGTTTTTGTTTCTTTATACCCACCCGTGTAAACCACCATCATCTCCACACAACACACTGAGTCATTTTCCTGACTCAACCTTAACGATGTTGCCACCAAATGCTGGTGTTTCTGTAGGACGTCTTTGTGAGACCAGGATAAAGTTGGACTGAAATTTCTGGCACATATGTAAACACGCTTTCAGTGACGCTCACAAAACCTTTTGGCAGACTAGTCTGACAGCTTGGCAGTGTGTGTGTGTGTGTGTGTGTGTGTGTGTGTGTGTGTGTGTGTGTGTGTGTGTGTGTGTGTGTGTGTGTGTGTGTGTGACACATGCCTGGAATGCAAATTGTTAACTTTAAAGCAATACTTTGGCCAAAAATAAAATAAAAAGTCCCTCCTACAAACTTAAAATACTGTCTTTAGATTTAGCACAGCAGCTACAAGGCTAATTAGCAGTTAGCACTTTGGCCAAAATTCAAACATTATTGTGGCTTCAGCTGCTGTTTATAACTCCACTAAAGTCACTTAGAACATATCTATAGATCAGAATGTGTTTGAAACTACATTAATAATTATACACCCCGTGTATATTGTTTATGTTGTGCATCATGTGTTTATAGATACACATATACACATCCATCTATCTATCTATCTATCTATCTATCTATCTATCTATCTATCTAAAATACAATAATATTGGTCATATTCTAAAGTATTACTAAGCAATATATGTAGGTTGAGGGCGGTATCACATTGGTGAGGTCTTTATTAGGAGTGACGGATTCACTTACAGTAGGACTACATTAAAGATCAGTGCTGAGCCCGTTCTTGTTTGCAGTGGTGATGGACAGGGTGACGGACAGGAGTCCCCGTGCACTAGGATGTTTGCAGATTTTTGCAGCAACGCTACGCTGGTTGGAGATGCTGGTGCTGATGAAAAGAAAGCTATCAGAGCTGGAGGTGTCAGAGTTAAAGATTTAAAAAATTTGCATCAGGAGGGACAAGGATAAACAGGATTAGAAACGGGTAAAATAGAGAGGCACCTCAGGTTGGACGATAAAATTAGCAGAAGCGAAATCGCGTGTCAGTTTGGACATGTCCTGAGCAGAGATGAGGATTAAATCAGGAGAAGGATGTTGAGGAGGGAGCTGCCTGCCAGGCGGAGAAGAAGAAGGACAAAGCCGAGAACAAAGATGACACGCAGGTGGAGTGAAAAAGGAAGAGGACGGAAAGACATTGAGACAGATGATCTGCTGTGGTGACACCTGACGGCAGCAGCCATACGCAGATACTTATTTATTACATATGGGAAATATTATTATTATTATAAATATTATTACATACAGATACTTAATACTAATTACTTAAAATACTGATAACTTAAGATGGAGCTGCCAGGAAAGAGGAGAAGAGGAAGGACAAAGGAGGTTTATGGACGTGGTGAGAGAGGACACACAGGCGGTCGGTTTGAAGGAGGAAGATGCAGAGGACCGGAAGAAATGGAGACGGTTGATCTGCTGTGGCGACTCCTAAACGGGAGCAGCCGAAAGACAAAGAAGAAGAAGAAGAAGAAGAAGATGATACTTATTATTTACTTACTCCTTATACTTAATATATTTATCTACATTTGGAGCCAATTATTATTATTTTATACAGACAGCTTCACATTTATACAGATGATCACACTGACATTGTGTAAAAAGGTAAAAATAAAAAGTGTGTGTTTTCCAGAGTGTGTGTTTCCTGGTGTAATCCGCGCCAGGCTCTCACTGGAATCCACCAGGGATTTTAGTTGGAACAAA
>CM029383.1:24204546-24227046 GCA_017165825.1 Hepsetus odoe
CGCGTCCTCTGCATTTAAACCACACACACCGTCCACATGTAAATGTAATGTAAATATCCAGCAGGAGGCAGCCATATTCCACCCGAGCAGTGATGGACACGGTACCTCGTAAAGGAACCTCAGAGGAACACTCTTGCTGCCCCAAAGCATTGGTGGCCTAGTGTTTAAGGATTGTATTCAGATCAGATAGTTATAAGTTCGAATCCCAGACATGGGCCTTGTTTTATGAATTAGGGCCCACTTTTATAACCAGAACATTTCATACTGCTATAGTTGCCATGGTTACAATGCCTGAAACCAAATAGTACCCACTGTTTTATCACAAAGTTAATAATATTGGATGTTTTAATGATGAGCGGACCCACAAGCGGACGTGTTCCTGGTTTTCATGTCAGAAATCGGGTCGCTTTATAATAAAGACCCTTTCTTTGTAGAATAGCCCTCAGTTTGAGAAACAGGACGAAACGCAGGAGATCTTTTGAATTAATAGTAAATCACATCCTTTTTCAAGTCATTTAAACTTAAGCTGGACATTACCCAGCTATAGTGACACTTGGTCTGCGTTCTGATACACTTGGGTTGTAAATATGTCATTTTCTGATCCTTCCTGTCCTGTATTGCTTAAAAACATGTCCAAACTGGGTGAAGTGTTTAGAAAGCCCTAGCGCTCACAAGGCAACAGCAGCAAGGTTAAAGCAAATGCACACGTAAGGCAGCGCCCTGGCCTTAGTGTTATGCTAATTAGGCAGCAGGTGCGCCTGCAGGGTCGCTCACGAGCAGCTACACCTGTAAACTATAATTCTCTAATTGTCCATCCAATTCAGACAGACCAGCTGAAAAACAAACCAATCTCTGAAATGGAAAAAAAGGTCGTAGCATAAACCTGTAGTAGGTTTTCTCAATTTCATCAGTTTTTCAACCACACCAAGAGTATAAACAGTTCTGAAAGTCAGAATTAAATCTAAATATAGAAATGGAAGCCCTTTTCCAAAAGAATAATAATAATAATAATAATAATAATAATAATAATAATAATAATAATAATAAGGGCCAGAGAGACTAGCCTTCACTGCCCAAACCCATCAGTGATCCTCACTCTATTTTTAGGAAATACTATGATTTCAACCTATAAATGCTCAAAAATGAACAAGCGAACCTGTTTGAGCATCAAATGCAGAGTTCTTCTGTAAGTGTATTTTGCAAAACAGAAAGCAATGTGTACGTCTGATATAGCAATCTCCCAGCAACTCAAACTCCATAAGGAGTTGTTTTTATTTGCTAGGGTTCCCTGAAGGGTTAAGCCTCCCACATCCCTTTAAGAGAGCTCTTCATGCCTGGTCCAACTTACTGCTCCTCACTCAGGGCATTCTTCTCGTAGCCATGGATGACAGAAATTAGATCCACAGTCTAGACACTAATATCCCAGCCCTCTCCCACAGTAATCATAGATGGATGGCCCAGCCCAGATAACGGATGGATGGATCAAGCAGTAGAGATAATGGATACCCAAAGGATGGATGGATGGATAAGCAGCTCGAATAATGGATAGATGGATGATGGATGGATGGATGGATAAAGCAATGAATGATGGATGGAAGGAAGGGATCAGCTGCGCTTCAGATAACAGGTGGGATGGATGGATGGTTGGTAGATGGGTAAACAGCTCAGATCAGTATGGAGGATGAGATGAACAGATGGATGGACCGGCAACTCAAATAATAGATGCGATGGATAGTGATGGATGGGTAAGATGGATGGATGGATGGATGGATGGATAAACGCTCAGATAATGGATGGATGGAGAGGATGGATAAGCAGCTCAGATAATGGATGGAAGGTGGGATAAGCAGCTCGGATAATGGTGGGATGGATGGATGGTTGGGTGGATGGAGGTAAACAGCTCCAGATAATGGAAGAGGATGGATGACGGATGGATGGATAAGCCAGCTCAAATAATGGATAGATGGATGATGGATAGCAGATGGATGGATGGATGGATGGATAAACAGCTCAGATAATGGATGGATGGATGATAGATGGATGGATGGATGGATGGATAAACAGCTCAGATAATGGATGGATGGAGTGATGGATAAACAGCTCAGATAATGGATGGATGGATGATAGATGGATGGATGGATGGATGGATGGATGGATGGGTAAGCAGTTCAGATGATAGATGGATGGATGGATGGATGGATGGATGGGTAAGCAGTTCAGATAATGGATGGATGGATGATGAATGGATGATGGATGAATGAATCCCCAGTTCTCTCTTCTCCTAGTCTGATCCTTTGCCAGTTCATATCGTCCTGCACTTTTTAATCTGTTTACTCTTTTATACTTTACGTCCTGCAGTTGTGCTCTTATTTCAATGGTTTCTTCTCTACTTTAATGCTTTCCTTGCACTCTGTTATAAATTGTAAAGCAACCTTGAGCTCTGAAATGGCGATATATGAAAAAAAAACGTTATTATTCTCTAGTTCAAATCTGTCATAAAACATCTTCTCTTCCTCCCACAGACGCTAACGTGTGTATGGAAAGTTTCTATTACTGTTTCTTTAGCCTCTCCCCATCTGAAATAATTCACACAGGCTACAGCGTGGTTGATGCTATTTTGTTTTGTCCTCATAGAAATCAATTGCAGGTTGAACTTCCTTGTCCTTTGCTCTGCATGCATACACACCACAAATCCCAGTTCAACACAATATATAACTCAGTGCGATCACTCCTGAAAGCCCAAGCTGGGCTTTCGATGTGATCATTGGTAGGTGTGTGGTTGAGGGGCGGGTGGTCCAAGCTAATGGTCTTGGTCATTGATTCCTAATTGCAGGGTGCGATCGGTCTGGCAGCGCCGTGCTTTGGCCCTTAATTGTGCCCTCGTTCCTCAGGCCGAAGCTTTTATCTCAAACGCCGGAATTAAAGCCTCGGCTTTAAGCCTCGCCCATGCCCCGCTGTCTGGAGATGCTTTACAGGGTCAGGCAGGATCTCTACTACTCAGAGTCTGTGGTACATGGTCGGGGCATGGATTTCCCAGGGTTCATTGGTGCGCTGTGGCTGTTGTGAACTCTGGGTTGACTTTAGGTCATGTCCTTGCTCATTATGGTCACTGGTGGAATATTTGGATGCACAAGAGATCAAAATATTATTTATCTTTTAAATAATAACCTTTAGCTTTAGAGCAAGTGGATGGATGGATGGATGGATGGATAAGCTGCCCAGATAATTGAGTGGATGGATTGGATGGATGGATGGAGGATGCTCCAACAGTGAAAGTGTACTAGTGGGCTGAGTGGACATTATTTAGGAACACAGTGAAAGTGTACTAGTGGGCTGGTGGACGTGTTGGGAACAGTGAAAGTGTACTAGTGGGCTGGTGGACGTGTTGGGGAACAGTGAAAGTGTACTAGTGGGCTGGTGGACGTGTTGGGGAACAGTAAAAGTGTACTAGTGGGCTGGTGGACGTGTTGGGAACAGTGAAAAAGTCTTTAGTGGGCTGCAATTGGACATTATTTGGGAACAGTGAAAGTGTATTAGTGGTCTGGTAGGCGGTGTTGGAGACTGGAGAGTGAGTGTACTAGTGGGCTGATGGACGTGTTGGGAACAGTGAAAGTGTACTAGTGGGCTGGTGGACGTGTTGGGAACAGTGAAAGTGTACTAGTGGGCTGGTGGACGTTTTGGGAAGAGTGAAAGTGTACTAGTGGTCTGGTGGACGTGTTGGGAACAGTGAAAGTGTACTAGTGGGCTGGTGGATGTATTTGGGAAGAGTGAGAAAGTGTACTAGTGGGCACAGTGGACGTGTTGGGGAACAGGTAGAAGAGAGTGTATAGGTTGGCTGGTGGACGTGTTGGGGGCAGTGAAAGTGTACTACAATTGGGCTGGTGGACATGTTTGGGAACAGTAGAAAGTGCTTACTAGTGGGCTGGTGAATGTGTTGGGGAACAGTGAAAGTGTACTAGTGAGCTGGTGGACGTGTTGAACAGTGAAAGTGTACTAGTGGGTAGTGGACGTGTTGGGGGCAGTGAAAGTGTACTAGTGGGCTGGTGGACGTATTTAGGAACGAGTAGAAGAGAAAGTGTACTGAATTGGAGGCTGGGTGGACGTATTTAGGGAACAGTGAAGTGTGAGTGGGCTGAGTGGACATGTGTGCAGGGGCAGTGAAAGAGAGTGTACACTGATAGGCTGGTGGACGTGGGAGCAGTGAGTGTATGTACTAGAGAAGTGGGCTGGTGGACGTGTTGGGAACAGTGAAAGTGTGTAGTGGGCTGGTGTGGTTGTGTGTTTGGGAGCAAATTTAAAGTGTGCACTAGTGAACTGTTGGTGATATTTGGGAACAGTGAGAAGTGTACTAGTGGGCTGATGGACGTGTTGAGAACAGTGAAGAAATATGGCTAAAGTGTTGGGGCTGGTGGACGTGTTGGGGAGCAGTGAAAGTGTACTAGTGGGCTGGTGGACGTGTTGGGAACAGTGAAAGTGTACTAGTGGGCTGGTGGACGTGTTGGGAACAGTGAAAGTGTACTAGTGGAGTACAGTGGACGTGTTAGGAACAGTGAAAGTGCTGTAGTAGTAGGCTGAGTACGCGGACGTGTTGGGGAGCAGTGAAAGAGTGTACTAGTGGGCTGATGGACGTGTTGGGGACAGTAGAAAGTGTAAGTAGTGGGCTACAAGTGGACGTGTTGGGAAGCAGAGCTGAAGAAAGTGTAGTAGTGGGCTGGTGGACGTGTTGGGGAACAGTGAAAGTGTGGTAGTGGGCTGGTGGACGTATTTGGGGGAGCAGTGAGGAGTGTACTAGTGAGCTGGTGGATGTGGTAAGGGAACAGTAGAGAGTGTACTAACAGTGGGCTGGTGGACGTGTTGGGAACAGTGAAAGTGTACTAGTGGGCTGGTAGATATTTGGGAACAGTGAGAAAGTGTAGTATTAGTGGGCTGGTGGACGTGTATTTAGGGGGCAATGAAGAGAATTGTACTAGTAGTGGGCTGATGGACGTGTTGGGGAACAGTGAAAGTGTAGTAGTGGGCTGGTGGACGTGTTGGGGAACAGTGAAAGTGTAGTAGTGGGCTGGTGGACGTGTTGGGGGAGCAGTGAGAAAGTACTGGTAGGCTGGAGGTAGGATGTATTTGAGACAGGTAATGTACTAGTGGGCGTGGTGATGTTGGGAACAGTGAAAGTGTAGTAGTGGGCTGGTGGACGTGTTGGGAACAGTGAAAGTGTGCTAGTGGGCTGTTGGGTGATGTTGTTAGAACAGTGAAGAAGTGTACTAGTGGGCTGGTGGATGTGTTGGGAACAGTGAAGAGGATTATGTACTAGTAGTTTGGTGGGCGTGTTGGGAACAGTGAAGAAGTGTAGTAGTGATGGGCTGGTGGACGTGTTGGAACAGTGAAAGTGTAGTAGTGGGCTGGTGGACGTATTTGGGAGCAGTGAAAAGTGTACTAATTGGGCTGGGTAGGACGTGTTGGGAACAGTGAAAGTGTACTAGTGGGCTGGTGGACGTGTTGGGAACAGTGAAAGTGTAGTAGTGGGCTGGTGGACGTGTTGGGAACAGTGAAAGTGTATGCTAGTAGGCTTGATGGATGTGTTGGGACCCAGTGAAAGTGGTAGTGGGCTGGTGGACGTGTTGGGAACAGTGAAAGTGTACTGGTGGGGCTGGTGGACGTGTTGAGGAGCAGTGAGAAAGTGTGTGCCTAGTGGGCTGAGGTGGATGTGTTAGAACAGTGAAGAGAAGTGTACTAGTGGGCTGGTGGACGTGTTGGGAACAGTGAGGAGTGTAGTATTAGTGGGCTGGTGGACGTGTTGGGGGCAGTGAGGGTGTGCTAGTGGGCTGGTGGACGTGTTGGGAACAGTGAAAGTGTACTTGCTAATTGCATTCTGATGGACGTGTTTGAACAGTGAGTGTACTAGTGGGCTGGGTGAATGGTGGTGGGAACAGTGAAAGAGGGTGCTAGTGGGCTGGCGGTGGACGTGTTGGGAACGAAGTAGAAATTATTGCTAGTGGGGCTGGTGGACGTGTTGGGGAGCAGCTGAGGACACGTAGAGGGACCAGTGTTTACTGAGAAATGGCACTGCAGTCACTGATGTGCATGTTTTCCATTCAGCAGCGCCGCAGGAGGCGTTGAGTTGGGAAAGACCTGAAGGGCCAATTTCTCCATTTCAGCCTATTAGATTCAGCACAGTTTGACCCAGAGTAGCTCAGACTGTCTGAGGCAGCGTGACCGAGAGCGCCGACACTGACCTGAACCCGACCCGTTCATATGTAAAGACGAGGGCATACTTTTTTTTTGCATAATTTACCAGCAGTGATTCTGTGTGACTCAAAACAGGCTCTAATTTTGGACTTTACCAGACAAACCCTAGGCAGACCTGGGAGTCTGGACCTCTTTACGAGTGACCTTGAAGTCGTATTTAGGTCTTTATGAATGTGCATGGGAAGAGATTTGTCCTTTTTTCCAGCATAACCTTTTTCATTTCTACTCCTGATCCTACGGCTCAAAAACAAAGCAAAAAATGTTTATATATATTTTTAAAGTAAATTGATTTCTACATTTGAGCTTCAAATGCAGACACTTGTGTAAATGTATGTGAATGGGTTTCTGTAAACCACCACGAATTGCAAAATGTATCATTTTTATTCTTAATATTATCATTACTTTCCAAGCTGTAGCAACACCAAAAGTTCTGGTAAACCATTAAAGTGTCCAGTTTTATTTACAATGATGTAATGGCGAGAGTCGTCACGGCTTCCTGTTGGAGAAGCCATGGTAACTGTTACACTATAAACATAATATGATTTAAATGGGCACTGCAGCTCAAGTACCATCAGACACCTCTCTTCCTTCCATACATAAGGAGTTGTTTTTGTAGCTACTAGGATATATGTCTTCACCAACATACCATGGATGTGCCAGAGGTTTAAGGGTTAAAGGTCAGGTTAGATTTGCTGTTTTTTGATAATATTAAGACAGGATGACCAAATGTTGGACGGTTGTGTTGTGATAGACGCATCCAGTTGACAGTACGTGCTGTTGCCCTGGATATGCTGTAGCTCCTTTCATGTCTACACCACAACCCTAGATGTTGAGAAGCTTGCGTGAGTGCAACACTCAGATGTGACCTTCAACTGACCCTTGTTCCCAGCAACAGGGCAAGGGAGATTCAAGAACTTCAATCGATGCCAAAATCACTGGAGAACTGCGAGGAGCAGTGGCTGTAGAGGAAGCGATAAAGTATCATGTCCCTACTGCGTGTGCTCTGCCACAAGTGCCGCAACCGCTAGATCACGGGTATTTCCAGCAGTAGAAACTGACTACGGCAGAGAATCTCCTGCTGTATGAAAGGATGATGGTTCTCTGCAGGTTGTCCAGAGTTCATTTAGGAAAATGGCTTCAGTCCCTGCTCCTGGCTCACACCCATGATGGGCTCATTCCCTGCTCATATATTTTTCCCTCCCTCCATAAATCACCATAATGGATGAAAGGTCTTCTACGTTCAGGCTGGGATGTGTCCTGACAGGTTTCTCGGGAGCTGTCTGACAGTTCGGAGACATGTGTGTTGACTGTGATGAGGAGAATAACGTGTGGATCAAATTGGCGGAGCTTTAGCATATATAAAGGCACTGAACACGCCTGCTTGATCCGTCCCGTTGATGGAGCTGTTTAAGGCTGATTATTTTCTTTTCAACGTCTACTCCAGGAGGAAAATATGTTATCGAGAGACTGGCGCTGTTTGTAGTTATAAATAACAGCTAAAATGCGTCTCGATCAAATCCGTCTACTTTCAAACGGTTGTGTTCAATTTTCTCACTTGACCCTTGGATAAAGTGTACATACATTACTCATTTGTTTTATTTAACCTCTAGAAGAGAACCTTGGAAGTCCTGGGATCTTCACAGGAAAGATGATCACCATGCAGTGTAAGTAGGTGAACAGGTTTCTGAAATAAAACAACGGGGATGTTTTCAGATCTGTAAAGTCAGCCATCAATATATGCAAAAAAATCTTACCATGAAATGAAAGTAGATTTGCATTTCTGACACTGTGTATTGTAACAGTAACAGTTGAATGGTTATAAACTATGGTGATAAAATTGGGGCGTACTAATTTGTTAAAACAAGTTCCAGGTCTATTTATTTTGGATAATGCACCTGCTGCCTAATTAGCATAAAACCAATGCCAGGGCGCTGCTTTACATGTGCATTTGTTTTAACCTCGTCTCTGTTTCACCCAGTTTGGACATGTTTTTATGCAATACAGGACAGGGAAGGATCAGAAAATGACATATTTGGCAACCCAAGTGTAGATTTGTGAACGTACCGAAGTGCACTATAGTCAGCACGTCCAGCTTAAGTTTAAATGACTTTGAAAAGGATGTGATTTACTATTAATTCAAAAGATCTCCTGCGTTTCGTCCTGTTTCTCAAACTGAGGGCTATTCTACAAAGAAAGGGTCTTTATTATAAAGCGACCCGATTTCTGACATGAAAACCAGGAACACGTCCGTTGTGTGGGTCCGTCTATCATTAAAACATCCAATATTATTACCTTTGTGATAAAACAGTGGGTAATATTTGGTTTCAGGCATTGTAACCATGGCAACTATAGCAGTATATAATGTTCTGGTTATAAAATTGGGCCCTGAGAACCAGAACCCCTGATTCCAACCCGGGGTTGAGCAAAAATTTAGTTCCAGATCTCTCCTGGATGTTCCTTCACACTATGAAGTCACTCACTCCTTTTCTAAACCGCTTGTCCTGATTAGGTTGGTGGGCAGTCTATTCCAGCTGTCATGGGGTGAAAGGCAGGGACACACCCTGGACAGGTCAACAGCCCATCACAGGGCAAATGCACTCACACCTAAGGGACAATTTAGCATCTCCAGTCCTGGTCTTTGGATGGGAGGAAACCGGAAGCTTAGGGTTAGCAACAACGCAGCCTTGCTTTTCTAACTTTGTCTCCAAAACATCTAACCTGATCTGTCCCTCTAATATACTAATTTCTAATCCTGTCCGTCCTCGTCACACCCAACGAGCATCTCAGCATCTTTAACTCCGACACCTCCAGCTCCGCCTCCTGCCCATACAGCATAGCTGGTCTCACTACTGTCCTGTAAACCTTCCCTTTTACTCTAGCTGGTACCCGTCTGTCACAGTTCTCTTATGCCACTCTTCTCCACCCATCCCAACCTGCCTGAACCAACCTCTTCTTCACCTCTCTTCCACACTCGCTGTTGCTGAACTGGAAATTGAAATTTTTAAATTCCTCCATCTTTGCCACCTTTACTCCCTGCATCCTCACCACTCCGCTTTCCTCCCTTTTGTTCACACTCATGTATTCTGTCCTTGTCCTACTCACTTTCGTTCCTCTCCTCTCTAGAGCAGATCTCCATCTCTCCAGGTTCTCCTCAAGCTGCTCCCTGCTCTCACTGCAGATCACAATATCATCAGAAACATCATCGTCCACGGAGACTCCTGTCTAACCTCGTCCCTCAACCTGTCCATTACTATTGCAAACACGAATGGACTCAGTACTGATCCTTAATGTAATCCCACCTCTACTTTAAATGTATCCATCACTCTTACTGCAGACCTCACTACTGTGGTAGCGGTGGCCTAGTGGTTAGGGAGTTGGCCCCAGGATCGGAAGATTGTGGGTTCGAAGGTAGGTTGCCCTGAGGTACACTTGAGCAAGGTACCGTCCCCATCTCTCCTCCCTGGACGCTTTCAATAGCTGCCCCCTGCTGCACGGTGTTTGCATGGGTTAAATGCAGAGGTCCAGTTTCGTTGTGGTTCACTGTTTGTTGTACTGTGTTTCACAAGGACAAGAATAGTCACTTTCACTTTCACTACTGTCACACTGCCCTCATACACTGCATGAAACACTGCATCTGTAGAGCTCTTTCTCAGCATGAACCACACTGCTGTTCACTAATCCTCACCTCTTTTCTTCACCTGCTTCCACGACTCTTTCCCAGAACTTCATGGTGTGTCTGATCAACTTTATCCCTCTGTAGTTACTACAGCTCTGTTCATCACCCTTATTCTTGAAGATCGGTACCAGTACACTTCGTCTCCACTCCTCAGGCTCCTCTCACTTTCCAAGGTTGTGTTAAAAAATCTGGTTAGAAACTCCACTGCCATCTCCCCTAAACACCTCCATGCTTCCACCATAATATCCTCTGGATCAATGGTGAGGAACAAAGTGCTGGAGTATTTTCCAGTACAAGCAGAACATATTGAACTGAATGTAATGGTGATATACCGGTGAGTTCTCTGCCACCAGCAGATCATGATCTTTTACAGCATTTTTAAGAAATTTTTCCCTGCAAGATAGTGTGAATCCCGTTTCTTTGGCCTCATTTCCACGTGTGAGTTCTGTATTCCCCCCAACACTGCAGTGTCCAGTTCACGGTTAATTGCCGGGTGACCTCCCCCCCAGAATCTGGTTGCTCATAAATGTCCATAGGTAATGAAAGTAGAGTAATTTCTTTCATTAGCTCATCTCCATGTTATTATGGAATTGTAATTTAGTGCTGAGGCGTTAAAAACGACTCCCATAAGAAACAGTTCGAGATAAGCCCTGAATAAACGGAGAGTATTACAGCGGTGTCATTTAGAGCCAACCCAGATTGGCCCGTGGGCTGAAAGGCGCGTTTGTGTTAATGTTTAATACGCCTTTATACCGTCCTGACCACAAATACAACATGTCGGAGAAGCTCAGGACTATCAGAGCGGAGATTATTACATTTTAAATATATCACCTGACTGTCAATCACTGAGAAAGCTCCTAACTGCAGAACTAACAAGGCACAAATATTAATAAATGTAGATTCTCTGTGCTTTCTTCTTTTACACCCTACATTTACCCCAGTTTATTTCATTTTCCCCCCATTTTCCGAACACACTCCTTCCTTCAGTCTGAACATCTGAGTTAATCCTCCATTATTTTTATTTTCCATCACCCTCCCAGCATCCACACCCATTTGAGCTTAAATGGACACAAACACACAGAAAAGACGTCCCTCTGTGTCCATCGGTGCAGGACAGATGGACGGAGACGTAAGAGAGAAGAAAAGGGGATCGGATGGTAGAGAAAGATTTTTTTTCATTGTTGGAGATAGTAGGTTTTGTTCCAACACTGCTGATCTGAAGACTCAGTGCTGCTTGCTGATGGAGCTGATCATTTCCTTTTTTATGTTCTTCCAGGATAAAAATCAAGATTTATCAAAGATCCTACAGTTTGTAGTTATAAATAAATGCTGTGCGTCTTGATCAAATCCTCCATCTGTGGAGGTTCGGTCTTTGATTTAGCACTTTTCTAACGTTTCCTGCTCCCAGGTCTGCAACTTACAGACTGAAGGAGTTTCTGCTGTTTGTTTCAACTGAGGCCTAACAGTCTGTGAAGCCCAGTTTAACTAAAACTCCTGGAGTCTGTTCAGGTTTTCATCTCAGCAAACTTCATTACTAGCTTTTTAAAATCTGAACCTTCTTAATATTTTTGCTCATTTTTTCTATTCTAATGGCTCTGTCCAACATCAGTTCTTCTTCCTCGTGCTCTCCTTTGGAGTCTCGGTTCCTGAGTTGTTCTTCTTCATGCTCTCCTTTGGAGTCTTGGTTCCTGAGTTGTTCTTCTCTACGCTCTCGGTTCCTGAGTTGTTCTTCTTCATGCTCTCCTCTGGAGTCTCAGTTCCTGAGTTGTTCTTCTCCATGCTCTCCTCTGGAGTCTCAGTTCCTGAATTGTTCTTCTCCATGCTCTCCTTTTGGAGTCTCAGTTCCTGAGTTGTAGTTCTTCATGCTCTCCTCTGGAGTCTCGGTTCCTGAGTTGTTCTTCTCCATGCTCTCCTCTGGAGTCTCGGTTCCTGAGTTGTTGTTCTTCTCCATGCTCTCCTTTGGAGTCTCGGTTCCTGAGTTTTTCTTCTCCATGCTCTCCTTTGGAGTCTCGGTTCCTGAGCTGTTCTTCTTCATGCTCTCCTTTGGAGTCTTGGTTCCTGAGTTGTTCTTCATGCTCTCCTTTGGAGTCTCGGTTCCTGAGTTGTTCTTCTTCATGCTCTCCTTTGGAGTCTCGGTTCCTGAGTTGTTCTTCTCCATGCTCTCGGTTCCTGAGTTATTCTTCTTCATGCTCTCCTTTGGAGTCTCAGTTCCAGAGTTGTTGTTCTTCATGCTCTCCTTTGGAGTCTCAGTTCCAGAGTTGTTCTTCTTCATGCTGTCCTTTGGAGTCTCGGTTCCTGAGTTGTTCTTCTCTATGCTCTCAGTTCCTGAGTTGTTCTTCTCCATGCTCTCCTTTTAGAGTCTCAGTTCCTGAGTTGTTCTTCTTCATGCTCTCCTTTGGAGTCATGGTTTCTCTCAGTGGTTTGCCTTCAGGCTCTGCTTTACAGTCTTGGTTCCTCTCAGTGTTTCTTTCTCATGTTCTCCTTTAGAGTTTTGGTTCTGCTTAGTGGTTCTCAGTCAAGTTCTTCTTTATAGTCTTGGTTCCTCTGTGATTCTTCCTCATGTTATATTGTTGTTTCTCAGTTGTTGTTTTTTAAGCTCCGATTGATAGTCTTGGTTCCCCTGTCATTCTTCATCATGTTCTTTAGATTTATCCGTGGTTCTTTCATGCTTTACTTTTGAATCAGGTTTATTCACAGTGGTTCTTCCTCATGTTCTTGAAAAAAAAAGTCTCAGTGGTTCTTTCTGGAGCTCCACTCTATGTTCTTGAATCTTCTTTGGGGTGGTTCTCTGTCAAGCTGTGCTTTATACCCTTGGTTCCCCTGTGGTTCTTTCCTGATGTTCCACCTTCTTCAGTTGTTCTTCCAAATGCTTTTATTCTTCCGCAAAGCCTAGAAAGAGTTCTAAGTCTTAGATGGGTTTTCTTGTCTTTTAAGTCGTCTTCAGGAATAGTTCACCAGGAAGTTCCAAAGCTCTTCTCGGGTACAAGGACTGTGCTGAAAATGAGAGCCTGCTATATTGTTCTTCATGAGGCCTGGAGAACTCTTCCTCTACAATACATTAAAAAATACAAGAAATTATGGCTCTTTGGAAGCAAAATGTGAAGAAAGGAAGGATCACATGGCTAATTTCACTGCAGTCCATGTCCCGAGGCCAATGGACACATGTTGGGTCAGCAGGGAGACCCGGGTTGTGCGGAACCAGTCAGGGGTCGCCACTGTAATTAGAGGATCTTTATTTAAAGGCACTTCTGTGGGGTTTACTTCTGCTCCAACTGCTGCAAACCATCCATCTGTGTAACACTCTGCATGGAAAACAGGTGCTTCCTTCAACCATCAGCACACACACACACACACACACACCCACACACACCTGGGTGCACTGAAACACTCTGATGTAGACATAAAGCTCACATGGATAGAATCCCTTATCCATTCATTCCCACACATTAATCCATTCGCTGTAATTTCTACAGCAAGGTGTCGTGTTCAAAGCTGAAGGATAATTCAAAGCTTGTATAACAATATTATAATATTAAAATGATTCTTTCACTGTAAAACTAGGCAGTTTATTCAATGAGAGTTTGCCGTCTTGTAGGACCATCACTATCACTCGCTAATCCGTTACAGAAAAGATCCCTCGTCCAGGGTGGCGGTGGTCTAGTGGTGGGATACTTGCCTACGGACCTCTGGAGTTGCTCCAGGGGGTTGCTCCAGGGGGGACTGAGTTGCTCCAGGGGGGACTGTCCCGGTAATTAGGAAGTCTAAATGCCGTAAATGTAAATGTAACTGTCCCGACTGATAAACATGGTCATTTAAAAGGCAAGCTCTGCAGTCCAGATGTTCTCCACCAGGGGGTGGAGGGGAGCCCTAAAGCCCTAAAGTCTTTCACACTCAGATCAGGAGGCCTGTAAATCTTTCAAAATCTGGTGCTTTGGCTTGTTTTTTCTCAGCTTATATCATTGTTTTTTTAAGGTTATTTCAGTGTTTTGTAAAATGCATCCTCTGCTTTTCACCCACAGGGGGCAGGGGGCAGCTATTTAAAGTGGCCGGGCAGCAGTGGGGATGGTACCTTGCTCAAGGGTACCTCAGGGCAACCTACTGGTCTGGGATTCGAACCCATGACCTTCTGTTCCTGGATCATAGTCCCTGACCAGTAGGCCACCGCTGGCCCTAATCTTAATTTAGATTAGATTAGATTAGATTAGATTAGATTAGATCAGATACACAGTTTAAAGAGGTGGTCTAATGGTAGGATACTTGCCTATGAACCTATGGGTCAAGAGGTTGCAGGTTCAAATCCCACCTCCAGCACTACCACCATTGGGTTCCTGAGCAAGACCCTCAACCCTGAGTGTCTCCAGAGAGACTGTCCCTGTAATCAGGACATGGACATCCTAATTGTAATGTAAGAGGTATAAACAGTTGGTTTCCAGAAATATACAGTAGAGTGTATGAACAGTGATAATAAATTATTGTGTCCTTTACAAAAAGTACAAAAAAGAGAGAAACAGGTGAACAAACTCGTATTTCCTTTTGTGTGAGCGTCTCCTCACGTCTCTTGGTTCAGTCTTTCAAAGAAGTGGACGCATGAAACTGTGGAGAGCCGTGGACACGTGAATCCTTACTGTGAATGATGCTGTTTTAATCACATTAATTATAACGTTGAACATCATTATTTGCTGGAGTCACTTTATTAATGTTGTCAGTCATTTTTATTATGGTATGTAGTTTTAATTACTCTTTAGTCCTGCTGTGTGTTTATTTCTTACTGATTAGTGAAGAGTAAAGATGCTGAGATTTGCTTCAGGAGGGACGAGGATGGACAGGATTCATAATGAGAATATCAGAGGGACAGCTCTTTGGACACATGCAAAGGAGAGACAAGGTGTATGTTGTGAGAAGGATATTGAGGATGGAGCTGAATGCGTTGAAGAGGAAGGACAAAGAGGAGGTTTATGGACGTGGTGAGAAAGGACATGCAGGTGAAAGAGGGAGACGCAGAGGACAGAGAGAGACAGATGATCTGCTGTGAAGATACTTATATCTAGATAAAGAAATGAACAAATGTTTTAGTGCTACAGGGTGCAAAGATAATGTTACAAGGTTCTAGATAAAGGGGTTCCAACCTCTCGGCTTTCAGCATCAGCAGTAAACTAATCACCTGATCTTCAGGAAGATCTGGAGAACTGCTCAGGTACAGAGACTGGACTGAACATGAGAGACAACAACACTGTCCTTCAGGAAGATCTGGAGAACTGCTCCTCAACAACACATTAAAATACAACAGGAAGCAGAACATGAAGAAACAAGGGCCTTTGTATGTTTTGCACAATTCTTGTCCCAGTTTGTCCCCGTCTGCATCTGTACTTACAGTCTTGGAGAAAGACAAACGTGTCTCTCTGTTTTCGTTTAAAGGGTAGTGAGTTGCTCCCTCGGCCTCTGACTGCATGGCGGTTTCCTTGAGTGTCGGGATTTTTCTGCAGGTTTAAAACATTTTTTTGTGTGAACATCAGAAGTGAGCGGGGGTTTTAATTATTGCTCAGGCTTAATGGAATCCGATCTCGGCGCGAGTGATGACTCTCCTCGTCTCTGCGGGGATCCGGAGGCACATTGCTGCGAACGGCTCTTTACTTTTTTAATTTCACAACGAGCTTTTCTCTCACTCCATCATTGTGTGTTTCCCAGCAATTATGCTAAACAGGTATAAGGGTTTTATTACATTGTTCTCCCTGGGAACGTTTGTAGGTTGGGTCCAGTGCTAACAATCCGCACCAGCACCGGCGCGAGGAGGGACCGGGCCGATTATGAGTTTATCGCACTCCGACCTGCAATAGAACTGGTCTGAAGTGATTGACAGGCAAAGAGGGAAATAAATAACGCAGGATCCATTTATATCCTCCATATACAATATAATTAAACATCTTCACCACGTAATTATAGGCATTTTGCTTTGAAACGCTTTAATCTACCGTGGCATCGTTATCGACACATTAACGAGAGCAATCATTTTCGGTTTCCCGTTATTTCCAAACGCTCCCCGTACGTTCTCTCCACCTCGGGCTGTTCTAAAAGAGTTCTAAATGCTTTCGATGCCGAGGCCAACTCCCTAACTCCCTCGGGGGCAGCGGTGGTCTAGTGGTTAGGGAGTTGCCCCGGATTGGAAGATTGTGGGTTCGATTCCCTCACCAGTAGGTTGCCCTGAGGTACCCTTGAGCAAGGTACCGTCCCCGTCACTGCCCCTTGGGAGCTTTCAATAGCTGCCCCCTACTGCACGTGTGTGTGTGTGTGTGTGTGTGTGAAATGCAGAGGCTGAATTTCATTCTGTTGTGCTGTGCTGCGTTTCACAATGACAAGAATAGTCACTTTCACTTAAACACTAGGCCACCGCTGCTCCGATTTAAAGCGTAATCAGATCGTAGTATTAAGGTTCTAGTGTTAAAGCTTTAATTGGGTTCCATCATTTGATCTTTAATCAGGTTCTAGCCTTAGAGCTTTACTTGGATAGGGCTTTAATCAAGTTCTAGCATTAGCATGACACAGCTTTATGACAGAGCCTTAATTAGGTTCTAGCATCAGAATAATAGCATTTTGGAAGCATGGAGATGTTTAGGGGAGATGGCAGTTGAGTTTCTGACCAGATTGTTTAACACAATCTTGGCAAGTGAGAAGATGCCTGAGGAGTGGAGACGAAGTGTACTGGTACCGATCTTCAAGAATAAGGGTGATGCACAGAGCTGTAATAACTATAGAGGGATAAAGTTGATCAGCCACAGCATGAAGTTATGGGAAAGAGTAGTAGAAGCTCGGTTAAGAAAAGAGGTGAGGATCAGTGAACAGCAGTATGGTTTTATGCCGAGACAGAGCACTTCAGATGCAATGTTTGCTCTGAGGGTGTTGATGGAGAAGTACAGAGAAGGTCAGAAGGAGCTGCATTGTGCCTTTGTGGATTTGGAGAAAGCATATGACAGGGTGCCTAGAGAGGAGTTGTGGTTTTGTATGAGGAAGTCTGGTGTTACAGAGAAGTATGTGAGAGTAGTTCAGGATATGTATGAGGGCAGTGTAACAGTGGTGAGATCTGCAGTGGGAGTGACGGATGCATTTAAAGTAGTGGTTGGATTACATCAAGGATCAGCACTGAGCCCGTTCTTGTTTGCAGTAGTAATGGACAGGTTGACGGACGAGGTTAGACAGGAGTCTCCGTGGACGATGATGTTTGACTGACGAAAAGGCAGGAGGCGGAGCTGGAGGTGTCAGAGTTAAAGATGCTGAGATTTTCGTTGGGTGTGACGAGGTTGGACAGGATTAGAAATGAGTATATTAGAGGGACAGCTCAGGTTAGACGTCTTGGAGACAAAGTTAGAGAAGCAAGGTTGCGTTGGTTTGGCCATGTGCAGAGGAGAGACGATGATTATATTGGAAGGAGGATGTTGAGGATGGAGCTGCCAGGAAAGAGGAGAAGAGGAAGACCAAAGAGGAGGTTTATGGACGTGGTGAGAGAGGACATGCAGGTGGTCGGGTTGAAGCAGGAAGATGCAAAAGACAGGAAGAAATGGAGACAGTTGATCCGCTGTGGCGACCCCTAAACGGGAGCAGCCGAAAGAAAAAGAAGAAGAAGAAGAAGATCAGAATAATAGCATTAGAGCTTTAATTGGGTTCTCTGATGTTCAGTTTCCAGTCAAAAATGCTTCCCAACAGTATCTAAGGAGAAGTTAGTGGGTGGAGCCTGCACGGACCATTTGAGGGTGTTCTGGCTGCATTGTTGCAGCTCACCAGAAGGTCATGCGTTCAAATCCTGGATCAGTAGGTTGCCCTGAGGTTCCCTTGAGCAAGGTACCGTCCCCATCACTGCTCCCCGTGTGCTGGATATGTCTACCCCCTGCTGGACAGTGTGTGTGTTAAATACAGAGCCAACTTGGTTGAGGTTCACTGTGTGCTGTGTGTTCACTGTGACAAACAGTCACTTTCACTTTCACTTCCCCAGCTCACCCAGCATCTCTCGGCCATTTTTTTATCTGAGAGCCGCTTGTGTGTGGAGAGTAAATCTCAGCAAAGCCCAAACACACACGACTAATGAGACGCCCAGACTCCCGGCGTGTTTACGGACACGGACAGACGAGCAGAGTGTAAACACAGATGGTGGGAGACTCCAGACAGCTTCTCTGGACTTTCGTCTGAGTCCTCGTCTCCAGGCCGCAGTTTAGAGCTCACGTCCATCGCTCAGCGTTAGACTCCTGCTGGAACCCTCGCTGACTTGTCTCTCACGCCGAGCTCCTCAAAAACCAGAATGTAATTATTTAATTACAACTAATTATGTGAGGACTGTTCCTTAAGGTCCAGGTACTAATTGGGTAAACATGAGGAAGGTACTCCAAAGTACTGGGCAAATTTTTATATCATGAGTTCAATTAAAATAATGGTTCCCTCATGGTTTGGATAAACTACACTGAAATGTCTTAATAAGTTTAAGCAGATACACAGTTACACAAGTGTGCAGTGAAATGTGTTGCTTCTAAGACTATTTGACAGCTTTTACTAAAACTAATGTAGAAACAGAGTAGAGGAAAGGGGTGAAAGTGAAAGTGACTATTTGTCAGAGTAAACACACAGCACACAGTGAACCACAACCAAACACATCCTCTGTTTGTAACACACACACCTTCCAGCAGGGGGCAGACATATCCAGCACCAGGGGAGCAGTGATGGGGACCGTACTTTGATTGAGAGACCCTCAGAGCAACCTACTGCTCTGGAACTGGAACCCAAGACCTTCTGATCCTGGGGTCTCACCCATAAAAACTCTAGACCCCCCCTTCTCATTAGTCTTCGATTTATTAATATATCTAATGAGCCACTGCGATGGGCTGGCGACCTGTCCAGGGTGTGTCCCCCGTCTTTCACCCTGTGTGCGCTGGGATGGACTCCAGCACTCCCCCGTGACCCCACTTGGGACAAGCGGCAGAAAATGACTGACTGACTGACTAATGAGCCTAAAATCTCATTCACTTTATTAAAAATGAAATCTCTACAGACGTGTTTAACAGAAAAAGGTTTTTTGATTGAGGATTACATTAAGAAATGAACAAATGTTTTAGTGCTACAGGGTGCAAAGATAATGTTACAAGGTTCTAGATAAAGGGGTTCCACCCACTCAGCGTTCAGCATCAGCAGTAAACGAATCATCTGATCATCTGGAATCATCTGCACCTGTTTCTTCTCTGCTTCATGTCTTAAGTTAGACGCTTTGTTCTGCTTGAAGGTTCAGACGTAGATCACTGTGTGGATTAACCAACACAGAACTATCAAACTGCTCAGGTACAGAGACTGGACTGAAAATGAGAGACAGCAACACTGTCCTTCAGGAAGATCTGGAGAACTGCTCAGGTACAGAGACTGGACTGAAAATGAGAGACAACAACACTGTCCTTCAGGAAGATCTGGAGAACTGTTCCTCAACATTAAACATGCAGGAATGTCTGGAAGCAAAAGATGAAGAAATTGAAAAGTATTGCAGCATTAGCGTCCCACATTACATGAACTTGAGCTTGATTCAGGAACCAGATCGACTCATGTCTTGGACACTCGGGTAAAGAGAGGGGCGGAGCTGTCAACCGACCATCACCTGGTGGTGAGTTGGCTTCGTTGGTGGGGGAGGATGCCGGTCAGACCTGGTAGGCCCAAACGCATCGTGAGGGTCTGCAGGGAATGTCTGGCAGAGTCCCCTGTCAGGACAAGCTTCAACTCCCACCTCTGTCAAAGCTTTAACCACATCCCGGGGGAAGTTGGGGACATTGAGTCTGAATGGACTATGTTCCGCGCCTCCATTGTCAAGGCGGCTGACCGGAGCTGTGGCCGGGAGGTGGTCGGTGCCTGTCGCGGTGGCAACCCTAGAACCCGTTGGTGGACACCAGCGGTGAGGGATGCCATCAAGCTGAAGAAGGAGTCCTACCTGGCCTTTTTGGCCAGTGGGGCTCCGGAGGCAGCTGATAGGTACCGACAGGCCAAGCGGAATGCGGCTCTGGTGGTTGCTGAGGCAAAAACTCGGGCATGGGAGGAGTTTGGAGAGGCCATGGAGAAGGACTTCCAGACGGCTTCGAGGAAGTTCTGGTCCACCATCCGGCGTCTCAGGAGGGGAAAGCAGTGCACGGTCAACATAGTGTATAGTGGGGATGGTGCGCTGCTGACCTCGACTCGGGACGTCGTGGGTCGGTGGGGGGAGTACTTCGAAGACCTCCTTAATTCCACCAACATGCCTTCCGAGGAGGAAGTACAGCCTGAGGACATAGAGGTGGACTCTTCCATCTCTGGGGTCGAGGTTGCCAAGGTGGTCAAAAAGCTCCTTGGTGGCAGGGCTCCGGGAGTGGATGAGCTCCGCCCAGAGTTCCTCAAGGCTCTGGATGTTGTAGGACTGTCATGGCTGACACGCCTCTGCAACATCGCATGGACATCGGGGACGGTGCCTCTGGATTGGCAAACCGGGGTGGTGGTCCCCCTCTTTAAGAAAGGGGACCGGAGGGTGTGTTCCAATTATCGAGGGATCACACTTCTCAGCCTCCCGGGGAAAGTCTATTCAGGGGTCCTGGAAAGGAGGGTCCGTCGGATAGTCGAACCTCGGATTCAGGAGGAGCAATGTGGTTTTCGTCGCGGAACAGTGGACCAGCTCTACACCCTTAGCAGGGTCCTGGAGGGTGTATGGGAGTTTGCCCAACCAGTTTACATGTGCTTTGTGGACTTGGAGAAGGCATTCGACCGTGTCCCTCGGGGGCTCCTGTGGGGGGTACTACGGGAGTATGGGGTATCGGATTCCCTGTTAAGGGCTGTCCGGTCCCTGTACAACCGGTGTCAGAGCTTGGTCCGCATTGCCGGCAGTAAGTCGGACCTGTTCCCGGTGAGGGTTGGACTCCGCCAGGGCTGCCCTTTGTCACCGATCCTGTTCATAACTTTTATGGACAGGATTTCTAGGCGCAGCCAGGGCGTTGAGGGGGTCCGGTTTGGTGGGCTCAGGATTGGGTCTCTGCTTTTTGCAGATGACGTTGTCCTGTTGGCCTCATCATGCCGTGACCTTCAGCTCTCACTGGATCGGTTCTCAGCCGCGTGTGAAGCGGCTGGGATGAGAATCAGCACCTCTAAATCTGAGGCCATGGTCCTCAGTCGGAAAAGGGTGGAATGCCCTCTCAGGATTGGGAGTGAGACCTTGCCCCAAGTGGAGGAGTTTAAGAATCTCGGAATCTTGTTCATGAGTGAGGGTAGAATGGAGCGGGAGATCGACAGGCAGATCGGGGCAGCTTCTGCAGTGATGCGGGCTCTGCATCGGTCCGTCATGGTGAAGAAGGAGCTGAGCCAGAAGGCAAAGCTCTCAATTTACCAGTCGATCTACGTTCCCACCCTCACCTATGGTCACGAGCTGTGGGTAGTGACCGAAAGAACGAGATCGCGAATACAAGCGGCCGAAATGAGTTTCCTCCGCAGGGTGTCTGGACTCTCCCTTAGAGATAGGGTGAGAAGCTCAGTCATCCAGGAGGGGCTCAGAGTAGAGCCGCTGCTCCTCCGCATCGAGAGGAGTCAGATGAGGTGGATCGGGCATCTGATCAGGATGCCCCCTGGACGCCTCCCTGGTGAGGTGTTCTGGGCACGTCCCACCGGAAAGAGACCCCGGGGAAGACCCAGGACACACTGGAGAGACTATGTCTCTCGGCTGGCCTGGGAACGCCTTGGAATCCGCCCGGAGGAGCTGGAAGAAGTGGCCGGAGTGAGGGAAGTCTGGGCATCCCTGCTGGAGCTGCTGCCCCCGCGACCCGACCTCGGATAAGCGGAAGAAAATGGATGGATGGATGGACAAGGAGAACAAGCTCCTCACAGAAAGGACTCCTGGGAATTGAGGGCAGGTCCTCACTGCGAGGTGACAAGAAGGTAAAGGCTAAGTTCTACTGTCATCTCAGCTCCTCAGTGAAAACTCATGTGTGTGAACATCCATCAAATGTTTTTGAGGCAGCAGTGGTTTTAGTGTTTAGGGACGAGGCCTCATGATTGGAAGGCTGTGGGTTCAAATCTCAGACCAGTAGGCTATCCTGAGGTTCCCTCGATCAAGGTACTGTCCCCAACACTGCTTCCCCCCCGGGTGCTGGATATGTCTGCCCCCTGCTGGGTGATGTGTGTGTATGTGTTAAATACAGAGGATGTGTTTCGCTGTGGTTCGCTGTGTGCTCACAATAACAAATGCTCACTTTCACTTTTGCTTTCGCTTCGCTCGTTAGCCAGGCCGATGAAACGAGCGCCATAACTTCCACATGGATGTCTCGCATAAAGCAGACCAGCCAATTATTTTTTACCTTCCCAGTGCTGCGCTATAGGTTTTTTCCTCGATAAGAGAAATTGCTTTACGGGGGAAAAATGCTGCTTATGCAATGGTTTCTCTCTTTTTTTTCTTCTCCTTCCTCGAAGAATGACAGTCAAATTTCAGCCCGATAGTTTATCTCCAAATCCTTTCTGCGTTTAGAGTGGAATGCAAATGTGTGCTCGGTAATTCCTCCACGAAAGAAGTGCAGGAGGGAAATTCGGGCCTGTGCTCGGCGAAACGGGGCTCT
>CM029383.1:24229546-24259546 GCA_017165825.1 Hepsetus odoe
TCCTCGCTCGTTACAGTGCTGGTTGAGTTAGTCTTCTGAAGCTCTGTGACAAAGTCTGCATCATAAACTCTACATATAAACACAATCATTAGCAAAGGCCTTAATTACAAACAGCGGTAAAAAGTCAAAAGTACAGGAATGTACTGAGAGTGTAAAGTAAAAAGTACAGGAATGTACTGAGAGTGTAAAGTAAAAGTACAGGAATGTACTGAGAGTGTAAAGTAAAATGTGTGTTTCCTCTGAATGACATTTCTACACTCTCTGAAAAAGAAGTGGTTTACCTGTTAAACTTTAAAACATTCGATATTGAAATTGTACTCATCTGTTGTATCTCTGTAATCTGCATTGTTTGTTCTCTGATTCTTTCGGCTGCTCCCGTTTAGGGGTCGCCACCGCGGATCAACCGTCTCCATTTCTTCCGGTCCTCTGCATCTTCCTCCTTCAAACCGACCACCTGCATGTCCTCTCTCACCTCGTCCATAAACCTGCTCTTTGGTCTTCCTCTTCTCCTCTTTCCTGGCAGTTCCATCTTCAACATCCTCCTCCTGATATACTCCTCGTCTCTCCTCTGGACATGTCCAAACCAACGCAACCTCACTTCTCTCACTTTGTCTCCACAACGTCCAACCTGAGCTGTCCCTCTAATATACTCATTTCTAATCCTGTCCATCCTCCTCACACCCAACGAACATCTCAGCATCATTAACTCTGACACCTCCAGCTCCGCCTCCTGCCTTTTCATCACTGTCACCATCTCCAACCCGTACAACATAGCTGGTCTCACTACTGTCCTGTAAACCTTCCCTTTTACTCTAGCTGGTACCCGTCTGTCACAAATCACTCCAAACACTCTTCTCCACTCATTCCAACCTGCTCTTCACCTCTCTTCCACACTTGCTGTTACTCTGAACTGTTGATCCCAAGTGTTTAAACTCATCCCCCTTCACCTCCTCTACTCCCTCCATCCTCACCACTCCACTTTCCTCCCTTTCATTCACACTCATGTATTCTGTCTTTGTCTCACGTTCATTCCTCTCCTCTCTAGAGCAGATCTCCATCTCTCCAGGTTTTCCTCAAGCTGCTCCCTACTCTCACTGCAGATCACAATATCATCAGAAACATCATCGTCCACGGAGACTCCTGTCTAACCTCGTCCCTCAACCTGTCCATTACTACTGCAAACAGAAGGGACAGTAAATATCTCTCCTTTATCAAGGACCACACAACTGCAGTGTGAGGTCCTCCTCAAAAGACCTGGAAAAGGAATAAATTAGAGGAAAAGATCAGGGAATGGGCCCTTTAACTGAGATGCAGATACAATATTTTTCTTGTCCAGGGGACAAACAGCCCCGACATCTATCGCTCTAATTTAAAAGTTATGAGTCAATGCTGTCTGGTTCCAGAGGGGGGACGAAAGCAGATTAGAGAGCGATGAAAGAAGCCATTCTTCACTTTCCCCCAAAAACTCATACCGACACACACGCAGAGCCGGCGAGGCAGAGGCGGTCACTGGGAGATTGATGTGTTCGCAGCCGTTTCCAAACACGACCCCTTCCACGCTGTCAGGGATAAATCCACTCAGGATTCACCCCGAAACCAGCCTCAATCAGATCACACACTGATGCAATAGCGGTGCCAACTCTGGAGGTCAGAGAAATGCATTATTCCTGCGGCGGCGAGCTTCACTCCCACTGTACACTTCTAATCTCCACATCTGCACTCCTCCCACAGATACACCTGACTGTCAGGTACGCCCTCCATCCAGCTGGCCAGTTCTAATCAAACACATCACCGAAACGAGTGAATAAATCAACTTTCAATATCTCGCTGAAGGGACGCTCGCTAACATTAGCTCATCATCCCCTTTACCTTAACAGTGAAGAGTCTCTCATCCTTCGTCTCCCGAGCGGCGGCGTTACTGACCGTCCACACTGAGGACACACACAGCTGTCTGTCCTTCAGCAAACGTTCATCCTGACGCAGCGTGAGGGGAGGGATTCTCCACAGGACACACGCAGACTCCCCAAAGTGGAGCTCGGGCGGGGACGTGTCTGTTTTTAGGGCCTGAAATGCCACAGCGATGCTGGACAGGGACCCAGAACTCTCAGTCTGCTCTCACAGATTTGTTGTTCTCCTGATTTAAACTTTTGTTTGCTTAGAAAAGAGGGGAAATGTACCCGTGCTGAAATTCTGCCCTCCAGGGCTTTGTCTCAGCCACTTGGTTAAAAAGCTGCATCAGTCCTGTCTCACGGTTCTACATTATTAAAATGAAGTGTCCAGGCTCCGCAGCACTGAATCCGAGTCTGTGTTTGGAATTAAGCTGCAAACCAGAAACTCGCACTTCAAGTGAGTCACAAATTCTTCCTCTTTTTTGTGAAAATCTCTCGACGCTCAGGTGCAGACGGGGAGGCCACCAGCGGTGCCAAATTACATCCCACTTACCGTCTATTATCAGAGCAGTTCAGCTTTATAGTCAAGAACCATTTCGGATCATCAACAGCGATATTATGCTTTTTCCTCCTCTCTCATAAAACCCTGACCTTACAAACGTGACCTCGCAGCCACGTGGCGTTACCATGACGACATGCACCAAAACTTATTTTATTTTGTTAAAAAAAAAGCACGGCGGTAGACAAAGTCATAATTGCGAGGATGCTTGACCCAGATGAGCGCGGCGTCCCGGATTCATTTTCGCAAGTGAAGTGTAGATACTCTGCTGTTTTTTACACAAATCAACAGGTGGCCTGTAAATAGCCTCGATTACAGCGATGCAGCGGGGAGTTTAGGTGTGTGTGTGTGTGTGTGTGTGTGTGTGTGTGTGTGTGTGTGTGTGTGTGTTCATCCAATAGGGTTTAGTACATTTTGTTACTAAAACAAGTGTTTGCAGAAAGTGAAAAAAGTGGAAGTGACTACCCTTGTCATTGTGAAACGCAGTACAACACAACAAAAGGCAGCTACTGAAAAAGGCAGCAGGGGGCAGCTAATGAAAGCACCCGGGGAGCAGTGATGGGGACAGTACCTTGCTCAAGGGTACCTCAGAGCAACCTGCCGGTCTGAATCTTCCGATCCAGGGCGACTCCCTCACCACTAGAACACCGCTGGCCATAAACACAAAGAAAAAAGAAAACATAAAAAGGAACATAAAACATGAAAAGAAACATAAAGAGACAAGATTCCTTGGCAGGATGTACATTTTTACAACATTAAACTTTGATGTATGTTCGGTTTTTGGGCCCATGTGACAATGAGAAGAACCACCAGGAGCCTAATCTGTGCTCCTACCATGGATTTACCTGACTGTCAGTTACACCTTCCTTCCATCTGCCCAATAATAATCAATCTCAGTCTACTGGTGCACCCACACGAAGTCCACAAGGTCCTTCACACTTTTAGTCTAGGTTAAAGATTCAGAACCCTTACATCCTTGATTCATGAATCCCATCCATCCATCCATCCTTCATCTCCTCTTTACCAGGGTTGGGAGGTGCTGGAGCTCAATTTCAGGGTGAAAGGTAGCAGGACGTGTCAACAGAAACTCCTAGGGGCCACTTCAGTATCTCCAGTCCACCTGAGCTGCATGTCTTTGGACCTCTGGAGACCATGCACAGGACAAGGACAAGGAAGAGCAGATGATGGAGAAAAGGCATGTGTTAACTCTCCTTGAAATATTTTTACCAGTGCAAAGTAAAAAAGTGAGAAAATGTCTTTTCCTTGAAAAACAAAACATGTCTCATCACTCGACCCCCGTGATGTGTTTGAAATGATTATCACATCACATTTGTTGATTTTATTTTCGATCATGGATGGCACCTCCTCAAACGGGCCAAAACAAAGTGCATCACTGAAAAGGTGCTGAACTCTCCGAAAAAATAGCGTCAAATTATTCATCAAACCATTAATCTTTCATAAATAAACTCTTTTCCAGCAATTTGTGCCTCGAGGCGAGTCCCGGCCTGTATTTTCACGGCGGGCATGTGAACGAGGCCCCAGCCCCGTTCTGCTGGAGAACAATAGTGTAGACCACTGCCCTCGAAATTACCGCCCCAGTTCCTAGCATGTGGTAGGCGGAGGGAGGCGTCGGCACTTCACTTCAACAGCAGCGAATCTGTTTGTGGAGGAACGATGATGGCCCAGCACTTATGGCAGTAAATACCATTAAGCTATTTTTATACACACTGAACGAAACGGGACGCATTAACACTTTCACTCTGCACTCACGGCTGCTGATAGCAGGAGCAGACTGTAATGTCATCTGGATTCTTCCTAATTCCTAAGTTCAGTGAGAAACTGGGTGGAAAGTGCAGAATCCACACTTTCACTCCAGACCACATTAGTATGTGTGGGAAGAAGAGCGGAGGTTTTTAAGGATTTGATGGGAAGTTATTTTAAGCCTTGCCGCCCTTTTTTTAAGGTGACCCGACCCGACGGCAGGGGCCCAAAAGTGACTTTGGAATGAGGTAGATGTAGATGTCTCTCTTTCTCTTTCTGTCTCTCTCTCTCTCTCTCTCTTTCGAAGAGTCTGATGTGTTGGGAACATCTCCGGAGTGGATCCCCTCAGAGCCTTTTTCCATCAACTGGAAGAGCAAAGAGCATTCTGAAAATTATAGTTTTTTGTCGTTTTTCATGTAGTGTGCACCTCCTCCTTCCATTCTGTTGCCCCTCCTCTGTTGGCCTTGATTAATGCAGTTCCTACAGTCTGGTGGAAATCAGGGCTGCTTGGCCAGAAGGTGCCAAAGTTCTAAGAATTCTAAACAGACGTAGTTCAAGGACCGGTTCCCTGTTGGTGGAAATCAGCTGCCCGTGAAGCCATGGATAATATAATATAGGGTGTGTTGGGTGGGTGGAAGGATCCCAGCAGATCTTTCTCCTTGGGTTCAGTTCTGAAATATGTTAAGAGCAGCAAGAGGAGCTTTAGCGCAGGGAGGGTGATGGCTGGTCAGGTCCAATAAGCAGCCCCGACTACAGGGTTCCAACAAATCTGCCCCCTTTCTCCTGGAAACATGTTTCAGAACCTCAAGGACCAGGGAACATCTACACAGTTTGTACCAGGAACCAGAAAATCGACCTGAATTTTGCAGCTGTGATGGTTGCCATGTTTTGCTCCAAATATTCCACATTGATCACAGCTCGCCAGAGGCTTTCTAATCCACTGTAGCCCTCGGGAGAAAGGCATCGGCCCAAAACGAAGACTCGATGGGCGCTCGGAGCTCTTTATCTAAGATTACCGCACCGACACGTTTACGTTTTTCTGTCTTTTTTCTTCCCTTCACTGTAATTGTTTTCCATGCAGCAGGTTTGCCCTCAGAGAGTGACTCTTTCACTTTGCCTGCTCCCTTTAGACTTCTCTGAATGTCATCTGCTTTTTACAATCCAAGTCGGACTCCTGCTTTCGCTGATAAAGACTTGGCATCAAATTGACTTTTCAGACACGTTTTTAAAAGCTTTTTGATGACAGGTAAATAGCAGCAAATTGCTTTCTGAATGATTGTTTGTCTTTGTTTTGAGTTCCGGGCAGAATAATGTGCATCTGGGTGAATGGCAAGCAAATTGCTTTAAAATATGCTGGAGGGTGTATCGTATGTCTCTGGAGAAAGCCTGTCGATATTTATCGCCGCACCATTTTTCACAAAAAATGTCATTTGGCTAAATGGACAAGGTGGAAATAAACAAAGGAGGAATGTTTTTGAAACTTCAGGAGCCCACCAGCGATGAAACTACACCATGTACAGTCGAGCAAGAGCGCTGGAATTAGTCTCTGCCCTGAAAGCATCTGGGTTGGAGATCAAGAGAAGAACGTGAGAAGATCCAGTGTGTAAACCTAGATGTGTCCAATTAAATGTGGCGCCTTTTGTATCCGAGCAACCAGATTTTTCAAGAGAGCAAAAGTAAGTTAATAAAGTTTTAAAGTTTTCAATAAAATGTTCTTTACAGACGATTAACGATGAAACAAGAGAACGATAATCAAAATCAAAATGAGACAAGAAAAAGAAAGAAACAGAATATAGAATCTTTTTCTTTTGCCTGCTCCTCTTAGGTGTCGCCACAGCAGATCATCCATCTCCAGGTCTTCCTGTCCTCTGCATCTTCCTCTTTCATACCTGCATGTCCTCTCTCACCACGTCCACAAACCTCCTCTTTGTCCTTCCTCTTCTCCTCTTTCCTGGCAGCTCCATCTTCAACATCCTCCTCCTGATATTCTCCTCGTCTCTCAAACTGCCCAACCAGAGCTGTTCCTAATCCTATCCATCCTTGTCCCTCCCGACACAAATCTCAGCATCTCCACCTCCAGCTCCATCGTCTGTCTTTTCATCACCGTCTTCAACCCGTATAACATAGCTGGTCTCACTACCGTCTCCAACGCATATAACACAGCTGGTTTTGTGGTCTGGTCTGGTGACCTAGTGTTAAGGGATGATGCCCCCTTGCTGGACGGTGTGCTCATAACAACAAATAGTCATTTTTATTTTACTTTCACTTCAAATAACATTGAATTGCTGTTCTGTTACTTTTGGAGGGAAGTGTATTTCTAAGCTCCAGCATTGGCTTAATTCACTTCATTGTGGTGAGAGGGAGTACAGCAAGTTCCCCCTCTATAAGCAGCAAGGCCATGTGGGTGTAACAAACACAAATCTGTTATTTTCGTGTCTGTGAAACAGCGTTAATACCAGCGCTCATCGCCGTGGTGATTAAACCTGCTTTGCGCCGCCGGATTAAAAATGCTGACAGTGCCAGTGGAAACATCACAATATCTGCCCACGCCTCAGAGCGAGCGCCCAGGCCGAGAGACGCCCACTCACTGTGGCTCCAGCTTAGAGCGATAGTTCAACTGAAAAACAACACATTTCCCCCATATTTCCCCTACAATAACCTTTTATCTCCAAAAATAAAGACATCTAACTCCCTGGCGAACTGCATTTTACCTTTTCATCGAACCGTCCCTTTAACGTGCACTCATCAGCCATTAAAGGGGAATCCTGTCGGAGTTTACAGGGGGTGAATGGAACCAGACATCTGTAGCGCCATCCAGAATTCCTCCACAATTAAGTGGCTAAAATCTAAACAGGGTGAGTTTCATGCGAGTCAACACGTCACAGCACTGATGAGCTGAACTGTCATCTGAATTTCCATCGGTAAGAGTTTTGGGCCCAAAACGTAACCCATTAAAGGTGAAGGGACGGAAAAGAGAATGAGTCCAGGTGGACTAGTTCTCCATCATCACCGTCCCATAGAGACACTACGAGACACGTGCAGCTTCACTGGAGATTTTGGACGTCTGTTCCTTCGCTACCACTTGAAAAATGTCTTTCACACTGTTCACACAAAATCCACTCAGAATGACACACAGGGAAAGTTTAGATTTTGATTTGGGTCACTTCCACTCAGTTCAAACCTGTGTACACGCTGGTGTTGTTGCTAATGAAGTGCATTCTTGTGTTTTCAGTCAATAAGGAGCTCCGTGCTGCCTTCATAGATGCAACAGTTCCTGAGCGCAATACACGTTACCATGGAAACGCAATAAAGGAGAGGATATAAAGGCGAAAACGAGGCTTCATCATTGTAGGGCATGCTAGCATGTCTAAAATATATTTCGATGCATGACTAGCGCCCTAACGCGTTTGCGCTATCGTGTTTCGGTGCAGGTCAGCAGCAGCTTTAATGCTAAATGCTCCTTTTATGGAAAAATGAGTGAAAATGACATGATGACCAGCATGAAAAGAAGAGGCCTTCATAACACTTTTACCTGTGTTCTGGTGGCCTGGATGTGTGTCTCCATTTTTACATTTGAATTAGTCAGTCAGTCATTTCCTGCCACTTGTCCCAAGCGGGGTCACGGGGGAGTGCTGGAGTCCATCCCAGCTCACGCAGGGCGAGGACGGGGGACGCACCCTGGACAGGTCGCCAGCCCATCGCAGGGAGGAGCATGACGGGGACGGCACCTTGCTCAAGGGTACCTCAGGGCAAGCTACTGGGAAGGGGTTCGAACCCCCGATCCTCCGATCATGTGGCCAACGCCCAAACCACTAGGCCACCGCAGCCCCCTCGTTTGAATTAAGTCACGTCAAATCAGTTTTAGTGGCAGTAGTAGCCTAATGTTTAGGGACGAGGCCCCAGAATCAGTGAATCCCAGACCAGCAGGATGCCCTGAGTTACCCTTGAGCAAGGTACCGTCCCCATCACTCCGTATTTCTTAACTGAATCTGGGTCCAAACCCCTAGTGAGCAAGTCGAAGGCAACAGAAGCGAAATTCCCTAAACCTGGTGGAAGAACCTCGGGAGGAACCAAGACTCCAAAGTATCAGTCAGTCAGTTTGATAATCAGTGAGAGAAACGAGACCGTGTTGGTTTGGACGTGTCCAGAGGAGAGACGAGGAGTATATCAGGAGGAGGATGTTGAGCAGCTGCCAGGAAAGAGGAGAAGAGGAAGGACAAAGAGGAGGTTTATGGATGTGGTGAGAGAGGACGTGCAGGTGGTGGATGTGAAGGAGAAGTGCAGAGGAGATGAAGAAATGGAGACATTTCTAAACAGGAGCTGCCTAAGGAGAGGTAAATGAAGCCCTGGAAGAGCTTGAGGACTGTGGATCCACCTCCATATGAGGAGCTGAAATCATATAAAGGGTCCTGTCTCCAGGTTTGACATGCAATTTGCTGCTGAATGTTTTCCTGCACCGCGAGCTGTGGGACGTGTAGGCAATTAGAAACCCGGCTATCCTGGAATGAAGGCCTCAGTTTGATGGGGCAGCGGTGTGTGGAGGTGTTTCTGCTGCTTTGACATGGTACACACTGTGCAGAAAGCTTGTAAGTATCAGTAATGGACTGGGCTGCCATCCAGCTGCAGGAAGTCAGACAGTCAGAAGTCAGAGGACAGTCGAGGCTCTTAGTCCTTTATTTAGACTTTTACATTTACACCCCATTAACCGTAGACCATTCAGTCCACATCTCTGTTAGTGTCTCTCGTTTCAGCACGGGGAATGTAGGGACCATCACCACTAATAACGATCCTAATTGCTCAGAGGAAACACACGCAGACACGGGGACAACATGTCCACTCCACACAGAAACGACCCGGACCGTCCCACCTAGGAGCTGAATCTCATCAGGGACCCAAACTCAGTTTCTTTTGTTTTAAAATGCATAAACGAGCCTAAAAACCTTAGAAAATCTGTAGCATATTTCCTGTGAACACAGCACTGTGCAAAAGTCTTGAGCCCCTCGTTTCTTCATATTTCACTTCCAGACTATCTAGTATTTTTAATGTCGAGTAGCAGTTCTCCAGATCTTCCTGAAGGACAGTGTTGTTGTCTCTCATGTTCAGTCCAGTCTCTGTACCTGAGCAGTTTGATAGTTCTGTGTTGGTTAATCCACACAGTGATCTACGTCTGAACCTTCAAGCAGAACAAAGCGCCTAACTTAAGTCTTGAAGCAGTGAAGAAACTGCACAGGAAGTCCTAATGTGTCCAAAACCACTCCCACAAGTCTGATTCACCTTAATGAAGAGCTGGAGGAAGTCTGAGTGGGTGGAGAGAAGTTTTGCAGAAGATTTGGGTGACTGTTGACCTCTAGAGTTACAAACAGTACACATTGCTTCAGGACAGACACAAGGCCAAGACACACACACACAAACACACACACACACACACACACACACACACACACACACACACACACACACACACACAGTCTTTAAAGCTCCACTACAGTTTGCACATCATCACTTTTCTGACTCTTTTATTGGAAGCTGAGCAGAGATGTTCAAGGTTGGGCTGCTCGGTGTTGTTGTTTTTTGTTTGTTTGTTCTTTTGTACGACACAAAATTGTATCTGAAGTGAAAATGTTGTTCACTGTAATACTAAAGCTCTAATCTTCTATTAAAATCACTCTTTTTTTTGCTCCCAATTACACTATTAAACGAAAGAAACCAAGGAGAAGGCAGAAGTATAATCAGAGTAATTACTAAGAAATTTAGGTAAACAAAGCAGCAGGGGGGAGGGGGAGGGTTCAGCCGCTGGAGTTAATGTGAATTACTGTCAGCCTCCCACGGACGGACAATCACTGCCGTACCTGCAGCCGCCGCTCATAGGGGCGGGGCTTAACCTGGGTGGAATTAGATGAGCAGAAGGAAAAGATGGGACGTTCTGCTGGTCCTAATCAATGGCCCATCACGCTGAGTGTGTGTCTGAACCCAGCCCTGGTCTCTTGACTTAATCAAATGGCCTGCCTCATTGCCTCGCCTCTTATGAAATGGCAGGCTTCGTCATCTGCCCTACTAATTAATAGTCAGCAGTGCTCTCGTTAAGCGCCGGGTTAATTGATTTAATCATTTAATTGGGAGGCTTGGACCGGGAGCTGCTGAGCGGACGGTTCACTTTCCTTCTCAAATGATCCTCTGCGAGGCTTCCTGCCTTAAACTGCCTCGCTGCTTTTTCAGGACCTCACTGTTCTTTGCCATTTAAGCCAATTAGTTATATTAATTGATTTTTTTGGTTGATATTTGTAACATTGTGTCAGATCGTTAGTTCTTATTGGAGAAAGTCCCAGACGAGACGACTGTGTTGTCTATCAGTGAATGAAAGCAGCACCAAGCACCATTTTATATTGTTCATTTTTTAACACAGTACCATGCCAAGGTCTTCAGACCCTCATTTCTTCGTGGTGAATATGGACTTTAAAGCTGGTTAGAATGAAACTCTCTTTGTGTTTAGACTGGAGTTACATGTTTTTGTATAGAGCTTTGGGAACTAACAGATGTTCCACATCTTTGCTCCGTCCAAGTGCAGAACTGTGGACCATCTTGGAAACCTCAGAGCTGCTCTGGAGACCAAGACCATAAATACTAGCACTGAATAAAAACTAGTCACGCAAACGTACAGACCTTCAGCTTTCCTTTAAAACAAGAAGCAGTGTGTTTAAACTATTCCAGATAAACACACACACACACACACACACACACACACACACACACAAACAAACACACTCACACACACACCTGAACCCCTCCCAACACACACACACACACACACACACACACACACACACACACACACACACACACACACACACACACCTAAACACACCTAAAAACAAACTCACAAACACACACACACAACTGAACCCCCCCCCCCACACACACAAACACGCACCTGAATCCCCCAACAGACACACATAAACACACACACACACCTAAACACACATAAACACACACACACACCCCTAAACAGACATGCACGCATGCACCATCCAGCAGGGGGCAGACATATCCAGCACCCAGGAAGCAGTGATGGGGACGGTACCTTCATCAAGGGAACCTCAGGAAAACCTACCTTTTGAGTCTTAAATGTCCAAACCAACATTTGAGTCAGTTTAAAAATTATGATTATGATTATGATTATTATTATTTTTATTAAGTATTCCACAGAATACTTGAAACTTAATGGAGGCTCTTATAAATACTATATTGTTCACTTTTTGTGACACTCTCTCTGTCTCTGTCCCTCTCCACAGTCCAGAGAGGTTCTATTAGTGTAGTATAGTAGTGCTATAAGTGATATAGTATATACTATATCAGAGTGTTAGCGTGTAGAGTATTAGTGTGTATTAGAGTAAAGTATTAGAGTGTAGTGTGTTAGTGTGTTAGAGTGTAGTGTAGAGTGTGTAGTGTGTAGTGTGTTAGTTTGTAGTGTGTAGTGTTAGTGTGTAGTGTGTTAGTTTGTAGTGTGTAGTGTGTAGTGTTAGTGTGTAGTGTGTTAGTTTGTAGTGTTTAGTGTGTGGTGTGTTAGTGTATAAGTGTTAGTGTGTAGTGTGTTAGCTTGTAGTTAGTGTTAGTGTGTTAGTGTGTAGTGTGTTAGTTTGTAGTGTGTAGTGTGTTAGTGTGTAGTGTGTTAGTGTGTAGTGTGTAGTGTGTAGTGTGTTAGTTTGTAGTGTGTAGTGTGTTAGTGTGTAGTGTTAGTGTGTAGTGTGTAGTGTGTTAGTGTGTAGTGTGTTAGTTTGTAGTGTGTAGTGTGTTAGTGTGTAGTGTGTTAGTGTGTAGTGTGTTAGTTTGTAGTGTGTAGTGTGTTAGTGTGTAGTGTGTTAGTGTGTAGTGTGTTAGTGTGTAGTGTTAGTGTGTAGTGTGTAGAGTGGTAGTGTGTAGTGTGTTAATGTATAGTGTGTAGTGTGTTAGTTTGTAGTGTGTATAGTGGTAGTGTGTTAGTTTGTAGTGTGTAGTGTGTAAAAGTGAAAAAAGTGAAAAGTGAAAGTGACTACCCTTGTCATTGCGAGGTCACGGCACAGCACACATGAACCACAACGAAATTGGACCTCTGCATTTTACCCATGCACACTCAAACCCGTGCAGCAGTGGGCAGCTATTTAAAGCGCCCGGGGAGCAGTGATGGGGACGATACCTTGCTCAAGGGTACCTCAGGGCAACCTATTGGGAAGGGGTTTGAACCCCTGATCCTCCGATCATGCGGCTAACGCCCTAACCACTAGGCCACCGCTGCCCCACCAGTAGTGTGTAGAGTGGTAGTGTGTAGTGTGTGAATGTGTAGTGTAGAGTGTGTAGTGTGTTAGTGTATAGTGTGTAGTGTGTTAGTTTGTAGTGTGTAGAGTGGTAGTGTGTAGTGTGTTAGTGTATAGTGTGTAGTGTGTTAGTGTGTAGTGTTTTAGTGTGTTAGTATGTAGTGTGTTAGTATGTAGTGTGTTAGTTTGTAGTTTGTAGAGTGGTAGTGTGTAGTGTGTTAGTGTTAGTGTTAGTGTGTAGTGTGTTAGTGTATAGTGTGTAGTGCGTTAGTTTGTAGTGTGTAGAGTGGTAGTGTGTAGTGTGTTAGTTTGTAGTGTGTAGTGTGTTAGTGTATAGTGTGTAGTGTGTTAGTGTAGAGTGTGTAGTGTGTTAGTGTATAGTGTGTAGTGTGTTAGTTTGTAGTGTGTAGAGTGGTAGTGTGTAGAGTGGTAGTGTGTAGTGTGTTAGTGTATAGCGTGTTAGTTTGTAGTGTGTAGTGTGTAGAGTGGTAGTGTGTAGTGTTAGTGTGTAGTGTGTTAGTGTATAGTGTGTAGTGTGTTAGTTTGTAGTGTGTAGAGTGGTAGTGTGTAGTGTGTTAGTGTATAGTGTGTAGTGTGTTAGTGTGTAGTGTTTTAGTGTGTTAGTATGTAGTGTGTTAGTATGTAGTGTGTTAGTTTGTAGTTTGTAGAGTGGTAGTGTGTAGTGTGTTAGTGTTAGTGTTAGTGTGTAGTGTGTTAGTGTATAGTGTGTAGTGCGTTAGTTTGTAGTGTGTAGAGTGGTAGTGTGTAGTGTGTTAGTTTGTAGTGTGTAGTGTGTTAGTGTATAGTGTGTAGTGTGTTAGTGTAGAGTGTGTAGTGTGTTAGTGTATAGTGTGTAGTGTGTTAGTTTGTAGTGTGTAGAGTGGTAGTGTGTAGAGTGGTAGTGTGTAGTGTGTTAGTGTATAGTGTGTAGTGTGTTAGTTTGTAGTGTGTAGTGTGTAGAGTTGTAGTGTGTAGTGTAGAGTGTGTAGTGTGTTAGTGTATAGTGTGTAGTGTGTTAGTGTATAGTGTGTAGTGTGTTAGTTTGTAGTGTGTAGAGTGGTAGTGTGTAGTGTTAGTGTATAGTGTGTAGTGTGTTAGTTTGTAGTGTGTAGTGTGTAGAGTGTTAGTGTGTAGTGTGTAGTGTAGAGTGTGTAGTGTGTTAGTGTATAGTGTGTAGTGTGTTAGTGTTAGTGTGTAGTGTATAGTGTTAGTGTGTAGTGTGTTAGTTTGTAGTGTTTAGTGTGTTAGTGTTAGTGTAGAGTGTGTGGTGTGTTAGTGTGTAGTGTGTTAGTTTTTTTTTTAGTGTGTAGAGTGGTAGTGTGTTAGTGTATAAGTTTTAGTGTGTAGTGTGTTAGGGTGTAGTGTTAGTGTGTGTAGTGTGTTAGTGTGTGTAGTGTGTGTAGTGTGTTAGTTTGTAGTGTTAGTTTGTAGTGTGTTAGTGTATAGTGTGTAGTGTTAGTGTGTAGTGTGTTAGTGTTAGTGTGTAGTGTGTAGTGTGTAGTGTGTAGTGTGTTAGTGGGTAGTGTGTTAGTGTGTAGTGTGTTAGTGGGTAGTGTGTTAGTGTGTTAGTGTATAGTGTGTAGTGTGTTAGTGTGTTAGTGTATAGTGTGTAGTGTGTAGTGTGTAGTGTGTTAGTGTATAGTGTGTAGTGTGTAGTGTGTAGTGTGTAGTGTGTTAGTGTATAGTGTGTAGTGTGTAGTGTGTAGTGTGTTAGTGTATAGTGTTAGTGTTAGTGTTAGTGTTAGTGTGTAGTGTGTAGTGTGTTAGTACAGTAGTACAGTAGTACAGAAGTATGTTAGTATATTATCTGACACCAGATCAGCCCAGAGTCCACTCTGCTCGTCTCCTCCAGTGAAGATCAGGTTTGGATCTGAAGCCTGGTTTTGGTCTCTGACTGTGATTCTGACCGAGTGCAGCGAATAAAGTCTCTGATTTACTACAAGCTCGTTAAACAGTTACGGTTTAAACAGTGAAACAACACGAAGCAGGAAACAGCAGAAAATACATTTTGATGATTTATTTGGATTTGCTGGAGTGCATCATGATCTCCATCAGAGCGCCTTTCAGGGTTCTGTCCTCCACCCAAAAGTGCTTCATGATCTAGAACAGAGCGACATCCAGAGTTCTGTCCTCCACCCTGAAGTGCTTCATGATCTAGAACAGAGCGACATCCAGAGTTCTGTCCTTCCAGTGGGTCTGTCAGTCCGGTTGGTTTGTCACTCGGGTGGGTCTGTCAGTCGGGTGGGTCTGTCAGTCGGGTGGGTCTGTCAGTCCGGTTGGTTTGTCAGTCCGGTTGGTTTGTCAGTCCGGTGGGTCTGTCTGTCCGGTGGGTCTGTCAGTCCGGTGGGTCTGTCAGTCCGGTGGGTCTGTCAGTCCGGTTGGTTTGTCAGTCCGGTTGGTCTGTCAGTCCGGTGGGTTTGTCAGTCCGGTGGGTTTGTCAGTCCGGTGGGTCTGTCAGTCCGGTGGGTTTGTCAGTCCGGTGGGTTTGTCAGTCCGGTGGGTCAGTCAGTCCGGTGGGTTTGTCAGTCCGGTGGGTCTGTCAGTCCGGTGGGTTTGTCAGTCCGGTGGGTCTGTCAGTCCGGTGGGTCTGTCAGTCCGGTGGGTTTGTCAGTCCGGTGGGTCTGTCAGTCCGGTGGGTCTGTCAGTCCGGTGGGTTTTTGTCCTCATCTTGTGTCCTGGGAGACCGGGTCACACACCATGATGGTCAGGCGTCTCCGTTGCTGGTCACTTTATGACTGCAGCTGCTGTTCTGGAGACTCTGCTGGTTGGTTCAGGGTCTCGAACCAGGACATCATCTCCTGCTTGCTCTCAGCCTGAAAGTACAGGAGTCTACGATCCGCAGTGAGAGCACAGAACACGTGGGGCCTCTTGATGGAAACCAGAGGCCGCCAGAACATGGCGCCGTGCAGGTTGATGGTGTTCTTCATATCCTCCTTGCAGACGCCACGCTTTGGATCGTATTCCTCCTTCTGCAGGAACAAGCACTTGTTGATAGATATGGCGTGGTAGAGCTCCCACGACTGTTTTTAGGAAACTCTGTTTGGTAGAGGAAGCGCCTTTTCTTCACAATGGGCTGTCGCTCCACAACCTTTCTGGAAAACACGGCAGAAAAGAACCTTTGGAATATATCGGTTCCTTTGCCTGAGGCCTTGTTGTTATCAGGCAGCCATTCCAGCTTCTATTTTTTGATGGAATCATAAATCTGCCTGCACAGCTCTTCGGGAAAGTCCTGGTCTTCCACTTTCCTCAGGTTCTCCACGAACTGCTGGCAGGTCATTTTCACCCGAATGGACCGGCCGTGCAGGTCAGAGTTTAGCAGCATCATGGCGCAGGTGAGGAGATGCACCGTGTCTTCAGAGTCCACTGCTGTTGGATTGCATTGGTGGTACCTCTGAGAGAAGTACTGCAGCACACGCTCCTGCTCCCAGGTCTCACCTGCAGGCCTGCAGGCCCTGACGAAGGAGCAGAAAGACTCGTCCAGACGCACTCCTGCCATCTTAAACTGCGCCATTTTACGTATTTTCACGTATTAGCCATGAATTAATGACCTTATCTACCGATACCGTCCAGCAGCTCTCCCGGCCCACTCGCTGCTGCACTAATGTGGTCAAATATTCCTGAACGGTCCCCCTCGCACTGCTTGAAGGCATTCTTGCGTCTATTTGTAGCGAAGCTTGTTCCTGAGAAACTGAAAACAGGCTGCGTAGTTGATGAGAAGCAGCAGACTGGATGGTCACATTAGTAAAAGAGCAGACTGTTACTCACCCAGAAGGATTCTCCAGGTCAAGAGCGGGGTCAGGTAGGAGGCGTGCCAGGTCAGATGGGGAAGGAAGACGTTCGCCAAACACCTGTAGTTCCTTCACTCCGCTCAGACCGCTCCTCCAGCTAATGACCCGTGAACATTTCCACTAAAAATGACCCTCCAGGGTTACATTTAAATCCGTGCTAATAAAAACAGGGTGCAATTCACTACAAACCGATCGCCATCAGAGGAGAAAGAGTGCGTCTTGTTTTTCTAAAAATACAAATAAGTCTCATCTAATATGAATTATTCAGTATCCACTATGAATTATTCGGTTTTTGCTATGAATTATTCAGTATCTAATATGAATTATTCAGTATCTAATATGAATTATTCAGTATCTAATATGAATTATTCAGTATCTAATATGAATTTTTCAGTATCCACTATGAATTTTTCAGTATCCACTATGAATTATTCAGTGTTGTCTTCATTCCGTCTTTATGAAATGATTCCGTCTCTTATGAATTATTCAGTAATAGTCCAGTCTCAGTTCTTCAGGATCTACTCCTGTGAGGAGCTCCTGTGTAGGTTCTACAGACGCTTTGAGTTTAAAGGGTCACACATTTCTTTGATGAGATGAAAAGACTGATTGATCTTAAACCGCGGCTCTGACATGCACATACATCCCTCAGAATCGAGCATGCTTTCTGGTTCTCACTCTGTGGCCTGGAGAACTGCAGATGGTTCTCCCTCCGGCTGGAATGTCAACACTGTCACTCCAGCACAGGAAGACGTCCAATGGCACGAACCCTCGGGCAACGCCAGCGACACGTCCAAACCGCAGGGCCGTCCGGAGTCTGGGACCAACAGAACAAAATGAGTGAATTTCTTCATGACTGATATTAAAGTGGACGTCTGCAGCGAGGAAGCGCTGATTAATCGACTGCAGGATGATTTCATATTTATGCTCTCGCACAATTAGAAGCAACCTGAAGGAACCACTTTGAGATGAACGTTTTAGTCGCCAAAGGTTCGTGTTCATATTTGTAACGTGTTTCTCTTTTACAGTGTTTTGGCTTCTTCTTTTTTTATTTCTTGGTCTTCTCTGAAAAACTCCAAATAGATGAAAATGATCAAAATAGTTAGAAATCAATGAAAACATCGAAGTCAAATCAAGTTAACGTTTTAATTTGGAACAATGTTGATGAATCAGTTGGTCACCGCTGCTGAGACACACACACACACACACACACTTTTACAAGAGGCTAATCAAAAACAGTGACCAGTGAGATGGCCTTAAAATTTTCATTCTGTTAAACCAGCACAAGAAAAAATCTTCCGTCGGACTCGCAGCTCCAGGGCGAAGCTGAAGAAGCGGCTGATCCTCTACATTCAGGGTCTGATTTTCGTGTGACCCCATCCCTGTCTGCCGAGAACCGGGTTAATTACCTCACCGTGGACCAGAGACCTGCTAAAACAATTACCCGTCCGAGCGGCCGGCGGATTCTCCCACTCCGAGACGCTCTGTCCATTTGTTTTAAATTAGTGCCGTGTTCACACAACAGCCTTTTCAGAGGACCGTGTGTAAAGCCATTAGCTTGTCATTGCCATGGCCGCCAGAAAACCCCCTCAATTACCTGCTAGTTAAATGAGCAGCGGCATGTTCCTCGCCCTCTTCGCGTGGGCATGTTCTCCTTCTCTAGCAAAAACTCAATTCTAATCAATAATAATCTTACTGAAGGAGAAAAAGACATCTCCGCGTGTATTTATACACCGTATTTGTACAGTAAAGTCCCAAAACCTTCCAGAATAATCAAACAGTTTGCTGTGAAGCGGTTCGGTTTACTTTCCAGTGGTGGTGAATGGAACCAGACGTCCCAAATGAAGCTCCGCGTGTTTCTGAGTGTCTCTTCGGGACGGTGATGATGGTTCAAATAGTCCTAAATCACTTTTCTTTGTGTCTCGCCCCATGAACGGGTTCAGTTTTAGCAGCGGTGGTCTAGTGTTAAGTACGAGGCCCCAGGATCAGGAGGTTGTGGGTTCAAATCCCAGACCAGGGGTTTGCCCTGAGGTACCCTTGAGCAAGGTACTGTCCCCATCACTGCTCCCCGGGTGCTTTAATTAGCTTACCCCCTGCTGCACAGTGTGTGTGGTTCAAAATGCAGAGACTGCATTTCGTTGTGGTTCACTGCGTGTAAGTTGTCACTTTCACTTTTAGGGTCTCCACAGTGGATTGTCCATCTCCATGTCTTCCTGTACGCTTCCTCTTTATCACCGTCCCCCTGCATGTCCTCTCTCAACCAACACAGTCTCACTTCTCTTACTTTGTCTCCACACCATCCCAGCCTGAGCTGTCTTGTCCCTGATCCTGTCCATTCTTGCCCCTCCTGAAACAGATCTCAGCATCTTTAACCTCCAGCTCCTCCACCTGTCTTTTCATCAGTGCAAATATCTCTGAACCCATATAACATAGCTGGTCTCACTACCGTCTCCAGCCCATATAAAATAGATGGTCTCACTACCATCTCCAACATGTATAACATAGTTGGTCTCACTACCATCTCCAACCCATATAACATAGCTGGTCTCACTGCTGTCAACCCATATAACATAGCTGGTCTCACTATTGCCTCCAACCCATATAACATAGCTGGTCACACTGCTGTTAACCCATATAACATAGCTGGTCTCACTGCTGTCAACCTGTATAACATAGCTGGTCTTACTACTGTCCACCCATATAACATAGCTGGTCTCACTACCATCTCCAACATGTATAACATAGCTGGTCTCACTACCATCTCCAACCCATATAAAATAGCTGGTCTCACTACCATTCTGTAAACCTTCCCTTTCACTCTCGCTGGTCCCCATCTGTCACAGATCACTCCTGTCACTCTTTTCCATCCATTCCAACCTGCCTGCACTCTCTTCTGCTCCTCAGATTCTTTTTACATCTTAAGCCCTTTTTCATGAAGGAACATAAAAGGAACATAACATAATGAAGAGGATCTTTAGTAAATTATAATAAAACAGTGAAAGAAAAGAGTAGAAGAGTAGAAGAAGATACTTCAGTAGAAGAAGATGTTTCAGTAGAAGATGTTTTAGTAGAAGATGGTTCAGTAGAAGAAGATGATGGATGATAGGGTGGTGGTAGCCTAGAGGTAGGATACTTGCCTATGGACCAATGGCTCAAGAGGTCCAAGGTTCGAATCCCACCTCTGGCACTACCACCACTGGGTCCCTGAGACCCTGAACCCTGAGTGTCTCCAGGGGGGACTGTCCCTGTAACCAGGACATGGAAGACACTCTGGAAGAAGAAGAGCGTCTGATAAATGCCGTAAATGTAAATGTAAGATGTTTTAGTAGAAGATGGTTCAGTAGAAGATGTTTCAGTAGAAGATGGTTCAGTAGAAGAAGATATGTTTATGTTTAAAGTTGGCAATATGGAGGTTTCCTGATATTAAACTGCTTTTTTCATGATTTAATTGTGCATTATAATCAACACACTGCTTTAAATGAGCTTATATAACTAGAATAAACCTATTAGGGCTTAATCTACTTTTTTGCTGTTTAGTTTTTTTTTTTTTGGATGGGGGGAGGATTTCACTGGCTTTGATGCTGAACGTGTGTCCGAGGTCAGAGCGAGCGCGAGATGTTTTATTAACACTGTCGGAACGTGGGAGGCTGCTGGATTTCCGGAGGAGCCGAGTGGTGGAAAAGCTCCGGAGGTGAAATTCAGAGCGCAGCAGGTTCAGCACTGACTCGGCGTTAAGTGCCAGAGCCATGAACTTTATCTCTCCATCCTTCTCTTCTCGGCCCTCTCTGGATCCCTCACTCCTGAGAAGGCCAGTAACCAGGTCACCTGACTCAGTTTCATGTCACATAAACACTTTGGAAAACCTTGTTGACTCCAAGCCAATGGGCAGATACTGGAACTACAAAATGTGCTAAAACATGTCAGAGTTTATGGATTCACAGAAACAAACCTCAGCAGCTGCACACTGGTGACACTGTTTGTGAGTTTTCTGTTATGTTTCTGTTTTTAAGGACAGCGAAGGTGACACGGGGGGAAAAGATCTACTCTAGAGAGGAAAAAAAAAGACAAATAGGACAGTGGAGTGGTGAGGATGGAGGGAGTAGAGGATGTGAAGGGGGAGGAGTTTAAATAAGTTCAGAGTAACGGCGAGTGTGGAACAGAGGAGCAGAAGAGAGTGCAGGCAGGTTGGAATGAGTGGAGAAGAGTGACAGGAGTGATCTGTGACAGACGGGGACCAGCAAGAGTGAAAGGGAAGGTTTGCAGGACGGTAGTGAGACCAGCTATGTTATGCAGGCTGGAGATGTGGGTGAAAAGACAGGTGTGTGAGCTGGAGGTGCTGTGATTTGCATCAGGAGGGACGGAGACTAGGAGGATGGACAGGACTAGGAACAAGTATACTCGAGGGACAGTTTGGAGACAAAGTGAGAGAAGCGAGACATTGTTGGTTGGGAAATGTCCAAAGTGAGTGAGAGAGACAGACAGAAGGTTCTTCAGGATGTCATCGGGGGCAGTGTGTGGATTTTTTTTCATGGTGGACATCTTTCAGTCCATCAAAGTCCAGTAACTCCTCTGCACCAGCGCCATGTTGGTTTCACCGCTGTGCTGAGAATGGTGTACTCCCCCTCCCCCGAAGTAATATCCGGACAACAGCAGGCCTTTGGTCAGAAACGGAGTGGTGATAAACGAGTACGTGCTGATAACCTGAAGCCAGAAGGATGGACCACAGTCTCTACCTGCTCACCTGAGTGGAGCGATAAAGGGTTTCCAATAAAGTGGCCAGCTAGAGGAGCACGAGGTGTTTCTAATATATTGGCCTTTGTTTGGAAGCACACGGTGGGTGTTTCTAATAAAGTGAGCAGTTAGTGTGAGCTTTTAACGGGGATGTGCTGGAGGCTTGATGTTCTCCTGCAGCTCTTCAGATCTACAGGGTGACTTAGACCTCCAGTGTTGATGTTTGTTGTTTTTGTTGTTGTTGTTTTGCTATATTTACTTTCTAGTGTTTATTTCATTTAAGAATAAATGTTATTTACTGCAGGAAGGGTTTGGTGTCTTCCCTCCATCTGCTTCCACTTCAGGTAAATCAACAAAATCACATGTTGCTGTGTGTGTGTGTGTGTGTGTGTGTGTGTGTGTGTGTGTGTGTGTGTGTGTGTTGGTCTGCACATGGTTCTCAGCGGCTGGGCCCAGAGTGGGATGTCACTTCCCTCCTTCATCTCGGCCGGATCCTCCACGCCGCCTCAGTTGTTGACCTGAATTCTAAGAGATGTTTTTATTTCTTCCTCTTCTCTCCGTCCTGCTCCTGTAAATCCCTCCGGAGGGCCGCGCCGCCAGGAATTCTGACAGAAAAGCAAATTGAAATTTTTGAGCCGCGGCGCTCAGTTCAGAGGAAAATATGAAGAGACAGACAAACACAACAGACTAATGAACGCAGTCTAATCCAGGAACTACGCAAAATTACATTCTTGTAATTTAAGTACTGAGTATTAAGTACTTTACATCAGATAACCCAGTTCATCAGAGAACTCCCATATGTCTCATTACTGTCTCACATGCACTACTGTCTCATTACTGTCTCACATACACTACTGTCTCATTACTGTCTCACATACACTACTGTCTCATTACCGTCTCACACTACTGTCTCATTACCGTCTCACACCACTATCTCATTACTGTCTCACATACACTACTGTCTCATTACCATCTCACACTACTGTCTCATTACTCTCTCACATACACTACTGTCTCACTTACACTACTGTCTTATTACCGTCTCACACTACTGTCTCATTACTGTCTCACACTACTGTCTCATTACGGTCTCACATACACTACTGTCTCATTACTGTCTCACATACACTACTGTCTCATTACTGTCTCACTGCAGTTTCATATACACTACTGTCTCATTACTGTCTCATATACACTACTGTCTCATCACTGTCTCACATACACTACTGTCTCATTACTGTCTCACATACACTACTGTCTCACATACACTACTGTCTCACATACACTACTGTCTCATCACTGTCTCACACAGGGGAAGGTTTTGTTGGGGCTGATGGGGTATTATGGGTTGGGGTGTGATGCGATTGGGGTGGGTTGTAGTGGGAGTGGGCTGTGATGTGGTGGGACTGGGTTGGGGACATTGAGGGTTGAGGAGTGATGGGACAGGGGTGGAGAATTTTAGGTTGGGGTGTGGAAGGAATGGGTCGGGAGTTGTTTTGCATTCAAGAGACAACGGAGGTTGGATTAAACAGAATAGTTCATTTGAGCGGCAAAAAATAAGATTTGAGAGTTCATTAAAATAAAAAGATCAAGTGTGTCCAGAAAGTTAATGCGTTTTCTGCACTGGGACGCTCAGATTTCCTTGGCGAAATGTCAGAGCTCAGCATTTCTGCAGCTGAACAGCAAATATGGAAGGTTTGGTGTTTAATGAAAGCTGCAGTGACACCACATCACAGCGCCTAAAGACCAGGACTGTATCGGGGCAGCAGCTGACGGGACGGTGGGGTGAAGAAACACGACAGGGAGGGAGAGCTACGGGAAAGTGGGGAACTACAGTCCTGTGCAAAAGTTTTAGGCCGGTGTGGAAAAATGCTGTAAACAAAGAACGCTTTCAGAAATATCAATAATGATTGTTTATTTTGATCAATCATCATTATGTAATGATAGCGAACAAAAGAACAATCTAAATCAGATCAATATCTGGTGTTTCTACCTTTTATCTTCAGAGCAGCATCAGTTCTTCTAGGAACACTTGCACAAAGTCAGGGATTCTGTAGGATTATAGTCGGTGTCTGATCAACCAGTTTTACCAAACAGGTACTGATGACCATCAACGTCACACGGAGGAGAAACACAGTCATGTTTGGAACGACCAACCGGCCAAGTTCCTTCAGAAACCGTGTGGAAGTGTACCTAGAAGAACTGATGCTGTTTTGAAGGCAAAGGGTGGTCACACCAAATATTGATCTGATTTAGATTCTCTTTTGTTCATTCACTGCATTTTGTTGATTGATGAAAATAAATGATCAACACTTCCATTTCTTTACAGCATTTTTTCACACCTGCCTAAAACTTTTGCACAGTGCTGTATGTGAACATCTGGATTTGTAATCTGGCCTCAGATAGTAAAGAGGAAATAGTCTTGGCCCCCACACCAATCAAAGCTGGAAATCCTGTTTTACAACAGCTCAGTCCAGCTGGAATCTCCAGCCAGAAGCGAATAATGTAGAGGAGCTAATCAGTGCTTCTCACAGCCCGCCGTTCAGCTGAATGGGATTTCTACCAGGCTGTCCAACCTCCCAAAAACAGGAGCACATTCTCATCACAGCTATGGGCGGAGCCTGGCCAGTCCAACTCTTGTACCCCTTTCCACTACACCGGTGCCGGTGCCAAGTGCTGGTTCCGGTGCTCAGCCAGGGAACCAGCCAGAACCAACCGAGAACCGGCCCGCATTTCCACTAGTCAGGAGCTCAGCGGGAGCCGCGTGATAATACGTCCCAGGCCACGCCCACTAAACAGAAACAAACATGGCCGAACTCCGTTTGCGTTGCTGGTTGTTCTCCAGACTTGGAGGATTTATTTCAGGATCCAAAGGAAGCTGATTCAGCGTGTCATTACGGCGGAAACAGATCGACATACACAACGGTCGCGTGAAGACGAAATCAGGAAATGAGTTCTTCCCTTATCTCCTCACACGTTCTTCTCTCTCAGAGCTCGTTCCAGCTTCTGTTGGATCTCTGTGGACGTCCATGTTCCTGAAAGAGCTTTAATCTCGTCCGCGCTCCACATTAGTGGACTTTGGCTCTCCTCCATTTTCTCTTCTAACGCTCCCTATAACTCCGCCCACCGCTCGTGATGTCACTGGTTCTCGCTGCTAGACCAGCTCAGTTTAGGGGCCGGTTCGGTGCTCGCTTTTGGGAACCGGCACCAATTTTTTTTCTGTGTAAAAGTGCACCCTTGTTCCAAAATCGGGAACCGGCATGGGAACCAGAGCAGTGAAAATGGGGCATCTGTCTCATCCGGTTTCCATCGATATATCGCTACACCTCCCACTCCATCCTCTGACGCTCTGCACACTGAGCAGAATCAGCACATCTGCTTGGCCACCTGTTAGCATGGTAATGAAATGTTTGCACCAACAGAATTAATTTTGTCAAGTCCCATGCTGTTTAAGATAATTGCCAGGCTTTTTTTCTCAGAGAAAAGTATTTGTTTGTGTCGGGAAGGCTCTGGATGGAGAGACGGTTGTCAGTGGAGCCGTCATGGCTTCCAGTGCAGTCACTTAATAATACAGTGGGGAATAACGGGGTGCCACTGCCAACACTCGGAGAGTGAGCGGAGGGAAGCGGACACGCAGATGTTTGTCTTCACCGAGTGTGGGGACGTTGGGTCCTACATGTTTGCTATTTGTCAAAAAATATCAAATCTGTGTAATGTTTATTATGTAATACTGCAGCTGGGTTATTTATAGGGTTGGGTGTAATAGGGTTGTGGTGGGTTGTGTTGAGATTAGGGTGGGCTATATTGAGATTGGGAGGTTGCGATGGGATTGGGGGTATTTTGAGTTGGGGTTGATGGGATTAGGGGAGTTGTGGTGGGATTTTGTAAAAATAATATGTTCATATGGCAGTTCAGTGATAGGAGGCTCAGCTGTGGGCCACAAGGTTGTGGGTTGGAGCATGGCCTCCAGAACTAGTGCTGATCTCAAGCACCATTTACATTTACGGCATTTATCAGACGCTCTTATCCAGAGCAACATCCTGATTACAGGGACAGTCCCCCTGGAGACACTCAGGGTTAAGGGTCTTGCTCAGGGACCCAGGGGTGCTAATGCTGGAGGTCCATAGGGCAAGTGTCCTACAACTAGACCACCACCCCCTTTTATTTCCTGAGCTTGATAAAAATTATCCACAATATCCATATACTATACTTTAATAATAATCTTCACCTGTGAGACCCAAAAATGTGCAAAAGTGCACACACACACACACACACACACACACACACACACACACACACACTCCTGTACATACAGAGCTGGGGGGGGTTAAAGAGAGAGAGCTTATTCACAGATGGTTGCCGTAGTGACACAAATTAAAGAGTGAATAAGGCTGTTTAGCACAATGCAGCATCTGTCTGGTTTACTCTGAGTATCTCAGGGACTTCACTCTATCAGAACATGCAGGAGATTTAAAGAACCAGGGAACAGAGAGTGTATCAGACCTGCTGCTGCTTTTATTTGTCATTCAAAAAGCTTCTCTACATCCATTCTCTTGCAGAAACACCATACGGTGCTTAAGCGCAGCTGATTGTAATCACAGCAGCACTGATATCTGGTGTGTGTGTGTGTGAGTGTGTGTGTGTGTGTGTGTGTGTGGGTGTGGGTGTGTTTAGTGAGAATGAACTGGATCAACTACTGTATTCTGGACAGGAAATGGGGTGATAGACAGCAACATCCAATATTATTATTACCTTATGCAAGCACAAATTGGTTCCATAGCAACTGTTGCTAGGTTGGGCAAGCTTTCCTGCAAGGTATAACCATACCTGTTGTGTTACTGTATCACTGAAGAGCCTTTTTCTGTAGGGTTGCCATATATTCCATTATCATTAGCTAAATATGTAGGGTTGCTAAGTACTGATGTACCTGTGGGGTTGCCAGGTTTACCAGAAGTGAAGAGTTACCATATATCCATAGAGTTGGGTTGCCAGCTACTCCTTTTCCTCTGCATTTGCCATGTATTACCATATTTGTAGAGTAGCCTTGTGTTTAACATATCTGTAGGGTTGCCAGGCATTACTATTCAAGTAAGGTTGCCAGACTTTCATTTAACTATTGGTCTGCCAAGTAATACTAGGCTTATGGGGTTGCCATGGGTTACAAACCCTGAAGGGTTGCTAGGTATTTCTGTACCTTCTGGGTTGCCATGTCTTACAACACCTAAAGGTTCCTAGGAATTACTGTTCTTATAGGGTTGCCAGATATGCTTTTGCATTCTTTAGCAAGGTTATTTATTATTAATATTATTATTTGTAATTACTTGGCTTATAAGGTTGGCAAGTGTTACCATACCAGTCAAGTTGCCAGTTCCTTTACCTGTAGGGTTGCTAGATATTGTTATTCACATTTGGTTGCCAGATATTCCTGTATATGTTGCAAACTATAGCGTTGGCAGGTATCAACAAAAACCTGTAGGATTATCCGGAAAAGGGCTGTTTCCAGGATTATGCCTGTGCTTTGACGTTATTCGTTTCTCTTCATTGTCACGCCAACATGATTAAACAATGTAAAACGAGATTCCCTGTGACGAGAGCCCATATAAAATATAGCTTATTTGTGAAAACACAGTAACAATACACTTCCTAGCTCCTATTGATAAGCTGCATAAAAGGTTGCCAGGTATTTCAGGTATTAATGCATTTACAAAAACAGCACAGTGGCTCACAGAAGCATGAGCTATGATTTGCCCTTTTCAAATCCTCAAGTGCTTTTGTTGGCAAAGATAAAAAAAGAGAAAGTAACGGAGGTTTTTATCTTTTGTGGAACGGTCAGGTGGTCTTAACCATTGAGCGTTAGAGACCCGAGTCACGATTAGCCTTTAAAAAAACAAGCGTTTAATTGCCTGTGTGGATAATTGTGGTGCTCCTGCTGTACTTTGCTTTGAAATAATGGTCAACTTCATAAGAAAGAAGCTGAAAAGACTGAGCTGTGGGCCCTACCAGTGCTTTCTGAAAGGGCCCCTGGCACCTACATGTACACACACACACACACACACACACACACACACACACACACACACACAAACACGTCCCTAATGGAAAAAGCTGTACACACCCGAGGGGGATTTGCCCACGATGTTACCGCGGAGTGTTTGAAATTATAAATGAAGACGAGCTGCAGGGTGTGAAGGCGCTTCAAAGCCGTCTGATGTCAGTAAAGTAGTTTTTCTGCTGGTGGGGGGGGCTGCTCGCGTCAATGCGCATTTAAAAGCATAACTGCAGGCTAACCTGCAGCAGCGGCGCTCTAAACCTGCCGCCCCTCTGCGATTTTCGGCCCGTTTTTGCAATTAAAAGAAAAGCAGAGTTGGAAAAAGCGTGGTACTTTAAGGAACCCAGTATCAAACATAAATATATAGGCACGTAAAAAAACCTAATCTCCAGTCCAGACCAAAGTCTGCCCAGACTGAGGAACTAACGATTACCGGCAGATTTGAGCAGATTCAACCATGATTTTAATATTATTAAAAACAGCTTGCCATTATATTAAAGTAACAATAATTAACACCATGTCGCCCCCTACACTTCCTGTTGTGCATTACAGTCTGTCAGTAAGACTGTGGATCATATGACCATTATTTATAGCATATTATAAAGCATTATAGATCATTATAAAGCATAGCGTTGCATTTTAGAGCTGCAAACAGCATTATAGAGCATTACAGAGCAGTATAGTTCATGAAATAGCATTATATATAGTCTTATATATTATATAGTCTATCGTAGAGCACTACAGAGCATTATAGTGCATTGCTTTGTTTATAAAGCATTATGGAGCATTATACAGCATTATAGTGAATTGCAGAGTATTGCAGAGCTTTTGATAATGTTATAGTACATTATATTGCTTAATAGAGCATTATAGTGGGTTATATATGATATTTTATAAGATATTATGCTCCCCAATGCCTTTCATATTTAAGAGGCATTGGAGAGCATTATTCTGCCTTATACAGTCTGAAATCTATCTTCAGGGCCCAGTTTTCTTAGTGAAGACTGGTACTTTTCCAAGTTCCCACTTGGCATCAAGCATCCTTTCACAGTGGCTTCAAAAGCAGCTCAGCCAATCAGATTCCAGAGCCAGATTTAAAAGTTATAAACGTATTTTAATACAGTAGTTGAAGTGGATGAGCTGGTATGTACACAAGAAAAGACACAAAAAAACCACACAAAAACGTGTGTGTGTGTGTGACTTTAATAACCGACTCCTGAAGCTCCTGGAGCTTAACGCTGGCCACTCTGAGCAGTTCGACTCTTTCATCTCTCTCCAATCTGAAAATATTTCACTCCACCACTGATGGTGTTATTAAGGTGCTCTCTGGGCACTGGCCCTATTTCAGGCATGCTGGGTACACACACACACACACACACACACACACACACACACACACACACACACACACACATGGTGAGGAACACAGGTTTTCTCTGTAATATCATAATTACAGCCACCTGCTGCTGCACTCACACACCTTTCCGCCACTGCTGTCACATGGACAGGAGTGTGTGTACACACTTTTCTTCAGGCGGTTCACAGCTCTGCACGGCAGCCTCTGTTCCCAAATTAATTTACACCAAACACACAGAACGCTGTGCTTGTATGTTTGTCCACATTTCTCCTCATGAATGCTAAGGTTGCTTTAACGGGCTCGCTTGAAACCTCCGCCTTACATAACATCTAAGTTCTGGTTTGTCACTTTGTGTACTACATGGCCAGAAATCAATAGACACCCTCCTCATTACTGAGTTCAGGTTTCAGCAGCGTAAAGTGAAGAACGCAGTCCTGCAGCCTCCAAGGCTAACAGCAGTAGAGTGGGACCTCACTTACACCTTTGCCATGGAATTTCTGCCCTAAATGTTCGCGGGTTTTTTTATGAATTGAAACATTTCGTCGGGAACTGTCCTTCAGCCATGAAGAGATACACCTGTAACTCACTGAGGGAGCTAAAACATGTAAAAGGAGTTATAAATATGTAAAAACATTTTTAAAAAAGCATAAAAAAAGGAAACAATGTGAGCACAAGAAGATCTATCAGCTGTGAAGTTTGGAGGAGGAGGTATAATGGGCAGGAGCAACTATTTATGCTTTTTAGTCATGTGACTGTTCACACAACCGTGTCCCAAACTGGACACACACTCAATAGTGTGGACAAATAGTGCACAACCACTGGACACACACTCAGTAATGTAGTGTGTAAAAATAGTGCACAACCACTGGACATACACTCAGTAATGTAGTGTGTAAAAATAGTGCACAACCACTGGACACACACTCAGTAATGTAGTGTGTAAAATAATGCACAATCACTGGACACACACTCAGTAATGTAGTGTGTAAAGTAGTGCACAACCACCGGACACACACTCAGTAATGTAGTGTGTAAAATAGTGCACAACCACTGGACACACACTCAGTAATGTAATGTGTAAAGTAGTGCACAACCACCGGACACACATTCAGTAATGTAGGGTGTAAAAATAGTGCACAACCACCGGACACACACTCAGTAATGTAGTGTGTAAAATAATGCACAATCACTGGACACACACTCAGTAATGTAGTGTGTAAAGTAGTGCACAACCACCGGACACACACTCAGTAATGTAGTGTGTAAAGTAGTGCACAACCACCGGACACACACTCAGTAATGTAGTGTGTAAAGTGTAGAAGTGAGCTGTTTGGGACACAGCCCGTCTGTATCAGTTCCATGAAACGAATCAGAACAACGCAGTAAAGATTCCACTAAAAGCACAATCACTAAACTGAATTTTTGCTTTAAGGGTGTGACATCACATAAAAACTACAAATAATCCTCTTATTGAATCTGATCTACCTTCTTGCTTCTTTTGCTAATTTTAGTTATTTTGTTTCCGTTAGCAACCGTGTCACATATAAACTGGGAATAAAGTGAATTAATACAGTCCAAACC
>CM029383.1:24268666-24358666 GCA_017165825.1 Hepsetus odoe
AAACAAACGTTCCTCACCGTCGCCCTCTAAAGGACTAAACATCAAATAAACAAACGTTCCTCACCATCGCCCTCTAAAGGTCTTATTATATTTGTTAATATTGATAAATGTTGTTAATCATTACACTAAAATATTGTGCAATACAATGAATTGGTGCTGAAGGATGTAAAGATACTGAAGACAAAGCTGGTTTCAAAGCTCTCACTTGTATTACCAAATGAAGGAGTCGTTCACGTGCAAATTTGTCATATATACGATATTTACGACACCACATTAAGGCACCATTATTCCTGTGATTGACTGCTGCCACTTCACTGCAGCCATCAAATTAGAGTCCGCCTGAAGGCAGAAAACACGTCCAGGACCACCCTGGCAGCTGAATTGATGGCTGCGTTATTTTGAATATCAATTACGCCTCAGTCCTGCAGTAATCGCTGAGGCCGGGCTTCAAAGCCTGCAGATAATTGCTTGTGTTATCAGTGAAGGAACAGGCAAATCTGTCTCCGCCCCGAAATCAGTCTGGACAATTAGCTGTTGTTTATTTCATGTAGATGAAGCCTCTCGAAAGGCACAGGCTCTGTCGATGTCAAGTGCCGGCAGATTGAGTTCTTGAAAAATATATTAGAGAACATAACCTGCCAGCGAAAAAGAGGAAAACTTTAGAATCAAACAAGAGTTTGAGATTCAGCAGCTTTACGTCCTCAACATCTTTCTTGTTTTGAGCCTTTCAGCCACAGAAGACCTCAAATGAGACGTGGTGGAAGTGTTTCTGCAGAGATTCAATGATTTACAGAGAGCTTGATAAATCCAATCAAGTATTTACAGCACAAAACATAAAAATAGTTGAAAGCTGTTGGAGATGGACACACTGAACAGTCTTTTCTGATCTTTCCGAGTGTGAAGACGGACACTCCAGCAAAGATTCCTGCGGCAACAATAAACAAGAGAAACTCCTGGACACTTAAAGTGACATTTGTCCCATGTTTTTTTTATGCAGTAAAACTTTATAAAGTTGTTCTTTCAACATCTCCATGGACTGGAGCGGTACTGCTATGAGACAGTGGTCCATTTATTTTTAAATTGACAATATAAAGACACGGCTCATTCTGCAGAGTGGATATCTATTAATGTCTTCTTCTTCTTCTTCTTCTTCTGTGTGGTTTAGGCCTAAATTGGTCTTGAAGGCTACAAAATTGGGGACTTTTTTTGCTGTGCTTACTTTACTGTGCTCTTTATTGTAACAGACTGCAAAGTGTCCTAAAGATACAAGCTTCTAGATTAAGGGGTTCCAATCAGCGTTCAGCAGCAGCATTAAATGAGTCAGCTGATCATCTGGAATCATCTGCTCCTGTTTCTTCACTGGTTCAGGTCTTAAGTTGAACGCTTTGTTCTGCTTGAAGGTTCAGACGTAGATCACTGTGTGGATTAACCAACACAGAACTATCAAACTGCTCAGGTACAGAGACTGGACTGAACATGAGAGACAACAACACTGTCCTTCAGGAAGAGTTGAACACGTGGCCTTGGCTGATTGATTACACTTGTTTTAAGGGACTTCACTGCAACTAAGTTCACTGGAACGTTTCACAACTAAATGAAAGTCTGCAGCCTCTAAACTCAGAGCTATTATGTGTAGCAAGCGCTATTTCACCGGAGTTTTACGGCTTCACCCAACCCGCCAGTGAGCACGGCCATGCATTTGAACTTATTGATTATGCGTCTGTTCATTAAACGATGCCGAAGGTTTTGATGGGGAACAGAAGCGCAGCAGCACTTTTCAAAGTTCCCCTCATTCGACTCAACAAATGACTCTGTTTAGTGAAGCCCATCGTTCAAGTCCTGAGACGTCTTTAGAGCACCAGAAAGTTTCCAAACAGGTTCATCGAGTTCCTGTCTTTAAAGGCTACGCTGTACAAATGATACCATGAAATGTCAGATCATCCAATATCTTGAATATTTCTCATGAAAAAAGCTGTTTTTTTTTTTTTTTATAAAATTTCATTTTTTTACTGGCAAAATGATTTAGAATTAGTAACTATGTCAGTGGGTTGAATACATTTTCTTCTTCTTATAAGCACCAGTTTATACTTTTGCTGCATTCAGTGCTCACAAATACAGAGTCGTTTCAGAGTAAAAGAGTATTTTTTACCCCAAAGCTATAACATATTCATTTATACTCTCCAGGGAAGCATTCCTCTGTGAATGGACGATGCATTTACATGGTCCCCGAAGGGACATTATAGCAGTTTATACTAATCGTCCAGCAAATCAGCCTCATCCTTCAGAAAACTGTCCGAATCCCTTTGCAAACTGACCCGTTCCTCCGGGGCTTCGGCGGATTCGTCTCTTTCTCTGCTGTGTTTTTGTGATGGTACTGAATTAAGCCGCCGCTTTTAACGTGATGAAGGCGTCAGAATGAAGTAACAATGAGCAATAATGTGGTTTGTCAGCAGCTAATCATTGTAATATAATAAGATACTTGAGCTATGATGCATTTCAGTGGCAACCAATCAGTATTTAGAAGCACTAATCTCTAGAGAACATGGGTGCATGCATTGTATTTCCACCAATCATTAGCTCCCACTGACAATGTGATTTAATTGCAAAGTGGATCGACCCAGTCCAGAACTAATCCTAAATCTCAAGACTCCTGATGTGACCAGGTTTAAACTGGTCTGAGTTACAGCAGTGCAAACACGTGTCCCTCCTAAACCCCACCTACTACACTGACAGCGCCCCCTGCTGCACCGGAGCCACATAGTAGTGACGCTGCTTAGAACATTCACATTGATTCAACTCACTTCTAGACATAGTTACTAATCTAAACTAATTTATGCTCAATAATCTGTCGAAAAACAGCTCAGGTGTAAATATTTAGCCATAAAATTAACAAAAGCATAATTTCTTGTTAGAAATATTTAATGCATTGGATGATCTGACATTCCAAGATGTTATTTGTGCAGAAAAGACATGAATTCCACATTTGGGAACTTTAAAACTACATGTCAGCCCAGGCTGATGTTAAAGGCGGTAGACTTTCAGCTTCAGGGACCGTTATGGTCAGTGTTTGAGGACAGACTCTGTTTTGGATTCAAGTGGCCTTGCTGTTTTCACCATCTTGCCCCAAAAAGGTGTTTTAATGATTGTGTTTAAGGCAGATTACTTTCAGAAGGTAATTATTCTTGTAAACACTGTCTGTGGGTGGAGAGACGATGAACAGCACTTATGAATAAAAGAGAAAAACAAGGAGAAACGCAGGCCTGATATTGTATATGAGCTCATTTTGCAAAGTGGGGTGACTTAAGGCCTTGCAGGACTTTAGGGACTGTAGATGCATCTTTTTTCCAAGTGAATTCATTAAAATGTGGGACAGAGGCTGTCCTCAAACACTGAAATAACCTGATGGTCCCTGAAGCTGAAAGTCCACCCCGTTTGACATCTGGAGCCTGGTTTGACATGCAGCAGGGACGTTCAGAGGAGTAGATTCATCTCAGGCCTTTGAGATGATGAAACGGCAGTGAGGTTCACTTTTTCACGTCACTGTCAAAACGTCCACAAGCGCATTCAACCAGCAGGAGGCCTGAATGTTTTCATGACAGGAATCCTCCATTCGTATCGTCTCCTCGAATACAGTCATTACAGTCAACTTCACTTCCAGAAATGAATCAATTCCTCCATCAACTTTACGCCACTCGCAGCCTCACGTTCCCAAACAGCAACTTGTGACCTTTAAAGGACGTCCCGCGCAGATCTGCGACCTCTCCATGGTAACAAAAAACAACTCTTCATATGGCGCGTTCAATCAAGGCTTCAAAATAACTTTATCTGATGAATAGTCTAACCAGTGACAGGTTTATTCGAATAAAAAATAAATATAATAATTGATATATATATTATATTTGTATTGTTTATGTAATTTATATTTATATAATAATATATAGGGGCAGCGGTGGCCTAGTGGTTCGGGCGTCGGCCACATGATCGGAGGATCGGGGGTTCGAACCCCTTCCCAACAGGTTGCCCTGAGGTACCCTTGAGCAAGGTGCCGTCCCCGTCCCGCTCCTCCCTGCGATGGGCTGGAGACCTGTCCAGGGTGTGTCCCCTGTCCTTCGCCCTGTGTGAGCTGGGATGGACTCCAGCGCGACCCCGTTTGGGACAAAGGGAAGGGGTCCGAACCCCCGATACGCCAATCATGTGGCCAACATCCTACCCACTAGGCCACCGCTGCCCCTGACTGACTGATAATAATATGTATTTATATTATAACAGGTTTCAGGTCCCAGGATCAGATGGTTGTGGGTTTGAATCACAGACCAGGAGCAAGGTATTGTCCCCATCACTGCTCCCTGGCTGCTGGATTTGGCTGCCTGGTGTGTTTGGGTTAAACACAGAGGACATTGTGTAACACTGTATTCTGTGTTTCACAAGGACAAATAATCACTTTCATTTAAAACATCTAAATAAATCTACATCAAAACCCATCTGATTTGACTGTCCTGCATTGCTAATGAGGCTGAGTATTCCTTCACTCCCAGTGAACCAGGCCTTAAACCCACAGTCAGATGGAGAAACGATACAGGCTCTGTTTATCAGTTTCCAAAAGCCCAGAACAGATACGGGTGCTGACAATTTTGTAATTTGCTGAACAAACAAGAAATAATGGGCAATCCAAATGGCCTCAGGTCGGGTAATTGCCGTGCTTTGTGATGGCCATTGATTTTTCGCCCCACCTCCAAACGGAGGGGCCAGGGAAAGGTCTGCAGCCGATTGGTGGTGGGAGTGATGGGCCGATATATGATCTGCTCCACAAACACCCACGCCTAATCGATGCTTTTAGTGTGGAGGTCAAACTGCTGAGTGATTGCTTCCCACCCTCAATCGGCCCGGACGCTTATCTCTCCCAGCCAACCCCGGCTGGGCCGTGTAGCTCGACAGAAATCATTTAAAACTTTTAATTTCACTGCCAGATCGATAATGATGTACAATAATGGAAAATGTGTTTATGTAAACTGTAAAGAAATATCAGTTTAGTATCTCAACCTCCCACTGTGGCCCACAGACACATTCACTTAGTTTCTTAGTTCAAAGCAAACAGAGGAGGTTGGAGTCCATCCATAATCTCCTGCAAGAGAAATGAAGACAGTTTGTTGAAAGTAGAAGTATTCATTCAACTACTTCACTAAAAGTGCAGGTAGTCAAAGTATAAAAGTAAAAAGTACAGGAATGTACTGAGAGTGTAAAGTAAAAAGTACAGGAGAAAGAAAGGAGAGATATTTGGTGGAAAATGTAGTGCAGAAAGAAAAAATAAATACTCTAGTACAGATCTCTTGCCTTAAATACAGTAATTAAGTAAATGTACTTTATTACTTTTCATCTCCGAAACTAAAAAAGCTTCAAACATGCCTCGACTGACCACACCTGAGCGATGTTTTGTGTCAGTTTTATTCTTTTGTTTTAAGTATTAGAAAATGATCTTATTTTGCTCAGTGTTTATCAGAGCTGGACAGGATTTGTTTTATTCTAATGAGCAGAACAGCTGGAGCAGATGTGTTGATTTGGTGGTAAAACCGTGTGTTGGTGGTCTGAACAAACCCTGCTCTTCAGAAACGCAGGTCTGAGCTGATGCCTTTCTTCTCTAATGTATTTCCCACCAGCTGTGAGCATAAATGAACACAGCGAGGGCGAATTTGACCCTGTGGAGTTTAAAACAACTCCGTTCAGCCACACAGCTCTAACGCCTCTTTTTAACCTCTGCAGTGCTGCTCCAACATGTTTATGCAGCAATCATGGAATAAATCTTTTATTCCCCTGCAGGACGTCCTCACAGTCATTAGGTGGTTGCTAGGGTTGCTATGATCCCCTTGGTATTGGACGGCACAGTGTTTAGGGTTCTTTCAGTTAACATGTTCTACCTCAGAGTGAAGCTTCACTTTAACTGGAGAACTTATTATTGATCTCTCGTTACATCACTGTTCCATCACATACTGAACACTCAGTAATGTAGTGTGTTAAAATAGTGCACAACCACTGGACGCACACTCAGTAATGTAGTGTGTAAGAATAGTGCACAACCACTGGACGCACACTCAGTAACGTAGTGTGTAAGAATAGTGCACAACCACTGGACGCACACTCAGTAATGTAGTGTGTTAAAATAGTGCACAACCACTGAACGCACACTCAGTAATGTAGTGTGTAAGAATAGTGCACAACTACTGGACGCACACTCAGTAATGCAGTGTGTAAAAATAGTGCACAACTTCTGGACACACACTCAGTAATGCAGTGTGTAAAGTGTAGAAGTGTGCGGTTTGGGACGCAGCCCATCTGTTCCCAGAATGACGGTCATTAAAACACTGGACTCGTCTTTGATGAAATGATTTGCTGCAAAGACGTGTGAACGACTGGTGTCCTTTCTTTTATTGCCTCCCCAGAGACAGAGACACGTCCAACAGTACTAGTCCACCGTCTCCTCCTCTGGACTTTGTCTCTCTGTTGGGATTGTGTAGAAGTTCAGCATCATCGGTTTGTGCCTCCAGTTACATTCAGCGACAAACAACCTGGTACAGATCAGTGGAGGGCGGAGGGAGGAGGACCAGGTGGGCGGGGCTTTAAGGGTGTGATGTCACATTAAAACTATGATAATAAGCACACCATAACTTTCTCACCAACTTTTATGAGCTATGGCTGAAACGATGGAGGACTTTTGCTTTTAAACAACCCAGTTTGGCTGCACAGCTTCAGCTTAACTTTTTAACCTTTGCAGAAGTGTCATAAAACGCGCTGAGATTTATTTTTAATGCAGCAATGGTGGAGTAAACTGTTTTTATTCGCCCGCAGGCCCTCCGCACTGGGAGAAATGCCTCTATTTCCATGGTGATTCAGTGATGGCTCCTATTTTGGCCTGTGATGTGTGTATTCATAGCCTTCACCATCAGCATTTACGTCACGCTGCTCATTCTAAACGCTGTATCTCTCCACACACGGTGCACCGGCGCTGAATGCTGTTCATTCAGGTTGTCTGTAGAAAGAGGCACGGAGGGCAGCGCGTGCTGAGTCAAAGCAAATGTCCGAAAGCTGATCTGCTGGTGTGTAAATATAGCAGAAGTCAGCCCCGAACCCCTGGCCCAGCTGCTGTCCAGACAGCGGTGTGTTTCAGCACACAGCCCAGCTTTGACAGGAAAGGTCAAGATGTTCCTCACAGAGAGCGTGGAAGGATTTCTGTTTCCAGGCTGTGGATTAGAGATTGGCCCCTCGGGTGTAGCTGTGAGAGGTCTGTGCGTCTGCCCTGCGAAGAACTGGCAACCTGTCCGGGGTGTTTCTCCACCTTTCGCGTCTCTGAGCAGCAGGACAGACTCGTCCACCGCCCTGGCCTGGAGAACGAATGGCTGTTGGAAGGTTGACGGCTGTAGTGTTTCAGGTGATTACTAGGTGCCGTCACGTCTAAACCTTCCTTTTTTTTTTTTTTTTATTTAAAACTGACCGTGTGGACATTTAGAAAGGGCCCAGAATGTTGTAACATTACCACACATTCGCTTTTTCCCCTCAACTTTATTTCATTTTTTTGTTTTTCAGATCAAATATTTTCTCACGCTTTAAATCATCAGCATGGCAGTTAAATCTGTAAAGCAAATTTCAGAATTTCTCACTATTTGCTGATATCCTCCTTTCTTCTTTTAAAGTAGTGCTTTTTTCATAAGCCTTTATTTATTTATTTATTACTTGGAGTGAAAACATGAAAAAACATTTATTTAAATGAACCCATATTTCCACCTGTGTACAACATGCCTAACAAAGGAATTAAAACAGGACAACAGTAATCATAATCATAATAATGGGAATAATTATTATTATGTCTCGTGTCTTTCTCAGCTCGCTATATCAGGAACAGCCTGCGTGACATTCGTTTCTCCATGTTATAAAAGTCCCATCATAACGAACGCTTTAGATCCCTTTTGGGAAAATTCCAACCAAACTGAATAATTAGACAAAACTTCAGCCAGTGTTCACTCACAGTGCTTTCACAGGTCAAGTGGAGACCGAAATATACGATAAACACATGAAGACGAGCCTGCAGTCAGAAAAGGTCGTGACCTGGAAAAGATGGAGCTCATTTGTGCACAAACTGAGGAAAATAAGACAAAACGGGCCAGAAATAAGGGATCGTTCTGCTCATCGGTGCTGTTTTTGATGCTCATCGCTGTGAGAAGTGTGTGGATGTGTGGAGTTTGTGTGTGTGATGGTGGTGATTTGTGTCGTTAGACTTTATTAGACTTTATCCTTTAAGGGGAATTAGTTTTTTTAGCTGCCTAACTACAGTGTAAGTAGCATAGCAACTTACACACACACACACACACACACACACACAGGTTGTGATGGTGTTCCAGGTGATTGCTAGAGAGTATCTCCGGTATCCCAGGTACTTGTTAGGGCTTTAATGTACATTTGACGGGAACATCAAAGGTTTCCGTGGGATCCAGCAGAGGGCAGTGATGAGTTTTGGGTGTCGGGCATCCAAATGAAGGCAGCAACCAATCAGAATGCAGTGCTAGAGATTTAGTGTCCACACAATCACGTGAACTTTTGTTACAAACATTCATTTCAAACAGAACGGAGAGGCTGATTAGGAATTAATGGCATCCATGATCTCTGACATCTTTGTCGCAGACAAAATTTTCCCTCCAGCAGGTTCGATTTAAGCAGGAACGCAGATCATCGGCTGTGAACAAGAAGTTGTCCGGTTACTTGTGGACACTTGTCACAAAGCCAGTCGGCACATGTGCTTGCTTAGCTTTAAATATTCTCAAAGACCGAATATACTGTCCCCGTCCACTTTACATCAGAGACATTTCAATGCGAGAGGCAGGGTGGACGTGGACGTGGACGCTCCCAGTGCAGACAAAAACAGTTATGATGTTGGAAACACCATTTTTGAACGCATTTTTGAAGAACATCGTTTCTGATCCCGCATGTTGGCTCAGTGTTTATACTTCAAAAGAAGGAGAATATAAATTGGAGGCATTTTTTTGGGCAAGTAATAATGAGCCATCTTTTATGTAGAAGTGGGTACAAAGGAATAGAGGAACCGCTGTGGAAACGCTGGTCTCAGCCGATGCCGTTCTGTGTTAATGTATTTCTTCCCAACCATGGGATTATCACCATGAGAGTCTTACACTTTTGGATTATTCCAGACTGGCTGCAGGCAGGCTGTCACTGGAGACGTTTAGAGGACACCATACAACCACATGTCAACTCAAAATGTTCTGACTCTCTCTTTCTCTCTCTCTCTCTCTCTCTCTCTCTCTCTCTCTCTCTCTTCCTCTCACTGTCTCTCTCTGTCTCCCTCTCAGAGTGGCTGAAATTGCCCTGGGCAAAATATCAGAGAATTGCTGCCGTGATGAAAACAGAGAGATGAAAGGATGAAAGGTGTGAGTGAATGCTCCAATTCCACATCTAAACCTGTAAATAAAAATTCCTTGATGTGCACCCGCTCTCCTGATGTTCCTCAGCAAATCATTCCCCTGCCACTCCAGGTTACTATCATTTCCACTAAACTGAGACAGAACAAGCGTCTTTCTGCAGCCGTGCTGCTCCTTTGCGCTGACTGAGCTTTTCGGGTCTCAAATGAAGTGAAAATGTGTGATATGAAATAAGTGAAATAAGTGATATGAAAGTGAAAGTTACCATTTGTTGTTTTGAATCAAAGCTCAACTCTCGGTGAAGACAAAGAAAAGCATCCTCTGTATTTAACCCACACGGCCCATCCAGCAGGGGGCACCCATGTCCAGTACAGAGGGAGCAGTGATGGGACGGTACCCAGTGGAACCTCAGAGTGACATACTGGTCTAGGCTTCAAACCCATGACCTTCAGATTCAGACCTTCAAACTAGTCCCTAAACACTGGGACAGATCTGGGGCAGCGGTGGCCTAGTGGTTAGGGAGGTGCCCCGGATCAGAAGACTGTGGGTTCGATTCCCTTACCAGTAAGGTACCGTACCCGTCACTGCTCCCCAGGCTCTTTCAATAGCTGCCCCCTGCTGCACATGTGTGTATGGGTGAATTTCGTTGTGTTGTGCTGTGCTGCATTTCACAATGACAAGGGTAGTCACTTTCACTTTCACCATACTGCAAAAACCACAGCCACACTGACTGGTTCCAGTAATTCTACTTTTTAAGTAGTAAGTGAACAGTCAGTTCTTGAGGTTGATGTTAGAAGCAGGTAAAATGGACAAGAAGGATCTGAGGGACAAACTGTGATGGTGAGAGAATAGGTCACAACATCTCCAACATAGCAGGACTTGTAGGTTGTTCCGATATTCAATGGTCAGCGCTGATCCAAAGGATAGTTAGTGTTTGTGAATGGCAAAGGCCCACTGATGTTCATAGGAAGTGAAGGTGAGATCCAGTACCTCAGAGGAGCTGCTGAAAAAACAGCTGAAAAAGTTCTAGTTCTAGAACCCACAGTGCAGCTGCGTAAGGAGCTGCAGACCAGTCAGAGTTGGCCACCACCAAAGCTCCAACATCAGAACTGAATCATGGAGTGATGGAAGAAGGTGGGCTGGTCTGATAGATCCCGTTTTCTTTTCCATCATGTGGAGGGACAGATGAGTGTCCTTATCAGAGGAAGAGACAGGATCGGGATCCACTATGGGATTCGGGCAGGGGAAGTGTGACACTCTGGACAACGATCTGCCGGGAAACTTCTGCATTAATGTGGACGTTACTTTAACACTAAACATCATTGTAGACCAGGTTCCCCCTCCATGGTAATGGTGTTACCTCTTTCAGCAGAATAATGCTCCCTAACATCTTGTTGGAGGTCTTGTAGGGTCAAGACCTTGGCGGGTAAGAACCGGGGGATGGGGAAAGCAACGTTAGGCAGAAGGTTTTAGGTGTTTAGAGGGATTGGTGTATATACAGGGTATAAATTCACTTCAGAGAAACTTCCACACCTGTTAAGATGGTGTCAGTAGTTAATGTTGATCAGCAGGTGTCTGATTTCACCGTCTCCTTGCTCACTCACAAGGCATCTCTTAAAGGAGTGTGTATGTGTGAGATATCTTTGAGAAAGTGACGGTGTCAGTGTACCCAGAATCCTTTTCACTGCAGCCACTGGCTCTGTCTTGCACACTAATCCCACCGTGGCCCAGATAGAGTGTTTTAACCCCTGCTGAATGTTGTTTTTTTTCTCTGAGTGACATGGCCTGGTCAAAGCGCCAAGCCAGTAAAGAGCCCACCTCAGACCTCGGACCGCTCGGGTTATCTCGGCGAACGCAGCGTGAGCACGGATCCCCCGACACGTTCCCTCTATTCAGTGCCGACACAATTCCGAAAGGCAGCTTGATTTCATTCCAGCGGGCACCTCAATGTATCGGATGGGGCAGAGATTTAAGAGGATTAAAAACCGCCTTTAAAATTCATGGCAGTACCGGCAGCCGCTGATAAGTGCGAAGGAGTGAAGTTAGTCAACTTTTCAGCTTTAAAAATACCTGCCAAGGGTATAATCCTTTCCCATCACGAATGTGGATTGCATCCCATTATTTTTTTGGGTTCTCGGAGACTCAAAGATTGTGTGAAGAAGTGGGACCAATGGGCTGATCGCGTCTTTACCAGATAAAGTAAGTCAGAATCACAATCCTTTTATTCATCTGCCAGTAAAAGACGTACTTAATTTCTCTCAGTGCAGCAATAAAAATAATGAAATGACGTTTCCTATCTCCGATTAAGGCCGCGAGTACGGTCTACAAGGGCTGAGAACGTTCCAAGCTCTGAAAAAAGAGGTTTGGAAGGTGGGAATTACAGAAAACAAACGGAAAGCAATGCAGTTTGGACGTGTCTGCCCCCTGCTGGATGGTGTATCTGTGTGTTAAATACAGAAGATGCATTTTGTTCACACTGACACTTTGATATATTGCTTCACAGATGATAGATCAGCATATCTCTGTTCCTCCTCACTTTGGTCTTTCCATCACTTAGAGAGATGGACTTTTTTCTCATCCATCCACAAAACATTGTTCAAGAAACTCTGAGGCTCATCTCTACTTTTCTGCTTCTTAAGGCTGATCGGTGTTTTGTTTCAGGTTGTCCAGTCTCTGTATTTCTCCTCCAATTAGTGGATAATGATCCCTCCACCACGGCCCTGTGGAGGTTCCTCATGACGTCACTGACTTTTGTTTTGGGGGGTTTCTATACAGCTCTCGCAGTTTGTCTTCAGTTGTTGTTTTCCTCCAGCAATCGGTTTGATGTCTTTCGCTCAATAGACCAGTGGTTTCCTTCTTCTTCAGGAAATCCCAAGTAGTTCTGCTGGCCCTCCCATTGACAGCTCATTGCTTTTTATATTGGTTTTCCCTTTTTTAACAACTATTAACAACTATTAGTTTTCCCAGGTGAAATCCAGAGCTTCTGAGGGTTTCAATCAAGAGCTGTTTACAGTTTAAACATCTGTGTCACAACATCTCTCAGCCTCTTATATTCCAAGATGTTTATTCACCTGAAAAACTGGCACAGATTCAAAAGGTGTCTGTGTATAAAATCTTTATCATATAATGGTTATGATGGGGCAGCGGTGGCCTAGTGGTTCGGGCGTTGGTCACATGATCGGAGGATCGGGGGTTCGAACCCCTTCCCAGTAGGTTGCCCTGAGGTACCCTTGAGCAAGGTGCCGTCCCCATCCCGCTCCTCCCTGCGATGGGCTGGCGACCTGTCCAGGGTGCGTCCTCGTCCTTCACCCTGTGTGCGCTGGGATGGACTCCAGCGACCCCACTTGGGACAAGCAGCAGAAAATGACTGACTGGTGATGATTAACTTATTTCATTCTGTTGTCTTTTTCTTATGACTCCTACCAGTGACGGGGACAAGGTACCGTCCCCGTCACCGCTCCCCGGGCGCTTTCATAGTTGCCCCCTGCTGCACGGTGTGTATTTGCATGCATGGGTTAAATGCAGAGGTCCAATTTCATTGTGGTTCACTGTGTGCTGCGCTGTTTGTTCTCGCAATGACAGGATAGTCACTTTCACTTTAAGGGTTATATTTCACTCCAGGTTTTAACTGTGACAATGAATGAATCTTGTAATTTTACAGATTTGCAGCTGAAATTACAGCTGAAAGTCTGCCCTCATTTCATCTCCATCTTTGGATCTCAAACCCAAAGTCTTCAGTGCAGAAACAAATGAATGTGCCTTGCTTTTCCAACACTTTTGGAGGGAACTGCATGTAGTAGCCCCATCCAGCATGTCTTGGGTGGACATTCGGGGTGAAAAGGGTGGAAGTGCTTGAATAAGACTGTCAGTATAATGTGGATGCAGTATTGTGAAAGTAAACACAGTAAGTTTCTTCATGAGCTGAGAGTGAAGCCCCCGAGCAGATGATTCACGCCGACTCCACTCACAGTAGAGGATTGAGTGCAGCTTCTCCAAGCAGAGCTAAACCCTGGGCTACAGCAGTCAACAACTGAGGTTAAAGCATTTAATACTTTGTCAGAAACCTCTTTATTGATAGCCCTGCAAGCCTCTCGGCATCCTCTCTGCTTCACTTCGGCCAGAGAAGAAAGGAAGCCAGAAATCTCTCCTTACATAATGTTATGGTTGTTTTTTCCCCCCTAAAGGTTCCGCTAATTGAAGGCGATTATATCCATGTACAACTATTCTGGGGTAGACCGAGCAATAGGGCTGTTTTTGTTTATTTATTTTTGGCTAATTCCTGACATGAAGGGACAAAGCAGTGAAGTATGCTTCACTTCACTGATCGCATAATTACGTCTGGGCAAAACTTATCAGATTTGTCTCCAGCCTCGACTCCCCTCCTTCTCTGACTCTGCAAGCAAACAAGCTCCGTTCTGTATATTTTGTAAATATTGGTAATCATCAACCAATTTTCAAGTCTCTCAACAATAATACAGCCAATTACCAAACCAGTTACCCCATCAAAAAAATGTCAATCACCATCCCCACAAATCGAAACAAGCTTAATCTTCTGCCAGCAAACACCCCAATATCAAAAATAATTACCAACCACTAACCGCTCCCCTAATCAGCCAAAATATTGTCAAATATTGCCAATTACCACCCCCCCCCCCCAGTCAGTCTTAAATACTGACAAGTACCAACCAGCGAAACCCCAGAACCCCCACCACCACCACCAGCAAGCAATGAAGACTTTGAAGACTCCCCCCCTCCTCACTAGACCCCCTCTGCAGCTTGGTGTGGTATCGTCCCAATCTCGCTCAACAGATGATGGCCCCACCTCTCCACTTGCCCTTTCTCATCTGGACAGCGACAAAGAGGCCAGAATGCCGTTCATCGACTGTGCTCAGCATTCAACACCATCATTCTCAGCACTGAGCGGAGGTTGAGGCCGCTGGCCTCCGAACACCTCTGTAACTGATCTGACTTCCTGACCGGGGGAGACCGCGTCAGGTCAGATCAGCAGCAGCACTTTCCAACACCATCACACCGGAGCACAGAGCCCCCAGGCTGTGCTCAGCCTTACCGCTGTTCATACCGCTTGACCGGCACGACTGCGTGGTGCTACACAGCTCGAATCTGACATCAACAAATTTACCGATGATACAACCGTGGTGGGTTCGATCATTACAGAGAGGAGATACAAGAGCTGACGGACTGGTGCAGAACCAACAACCTGTCTCTGAACGTCGACAAGACTAAAGAGATGGTTGTTGACTTCAGGAGATCACGTCGGGACCACACTCCACTTATTATCAACACCTCACCTGTGGAGATGGTCCAGAGCACCAAGTTTCTTGGTGTTCACATCACTCACAACCTCACGTCGTCCCTCAACACCAGCACCATCACAAAGAAAGCCCAGCAGCGCCTCTACTTCCTGCGCAGACTGAGGAAAGCCCATCTCCCACCTTCCATCCTCACCATCTTCTACAGAGGAACCATTGAGAGCATCCTGAGCGGCTGCATTACTGCCTGGTACGGGAACTGCACTGTCTTAGACCGCAAGTCCCTACAACGGGTAGTGAGAACAGCTGAGAAGATCATCGGGGTCTCTCTGCCCTCTGTACAGGACGTTTTCACCACTCGCTGCATCCGCAAAGCAACCAGCATTGTGGATGATCCCTCCCACCCTTCCCACACTCTCTTCTCCCTCCTGCCATCCGGGAAAAGGTTCCGCAGCATACGGGCCTCCACTTCCAGGATGGGAAATAGTTTCTTCCCCCTGAACATCAGACTGTTGAACTCTGAAACCACCAATATCTGAACTCTTAAACCCAGTCCACTTTGTTGAACTCTTAAACCCAGCCCACTTTGTCACCCTGTATTTATTTATTTATCTCATGTTGCACTCCTGCACTTTATCAGTAACACCGCTCCACCACACTGCCACACTGTGATCTTTCTGGGCTGCTTTGTTCCACAACACTGCAGCCCTCTACGGATGAATGTACTGTCTGTCGTGCCGTCTGTTGTTGTCTGTCTTGTCTGCACTTGTTGCCCCGTTCTGTGTATTATGTTGTGTTGTGTCTTGTCTTGTGTGTAGCACCAGGGTCCTGGAGGAACGTTATTTCGTTTCACTGTGTTCTGTGTATATGGCTGAAATGACAATAAATCCTACTTGAACTTGAACTTGAACTTTGTCAGTCACCGTCCAAAAATGATGTTTCACCAAACCAAACTGCCATGTTAGTTTTCTCTCCAGTTATGTCTCCAGTATTTTACTACGGCCTTCAATGCAGCTCAGCCAATCGGATTTCAGGACAAAAATGGAGTAAGAAAAATCAAAGATAAGGTTTAGCATAAAGGAGCTGAAGGCGGAGTGGTGTGATGATCAGACGCTCTGCTGTCAGTGTGATATTCTCTTTAGACGGCCCTTCAATCGCCAGCCTTTCTTTTGGATGAAGTTTGCAGATCCTTTGGGTGCGTTTAAACCCAACACTCAGCTTCGTGCTCATCAGAGTGCCTTCAGTGGTGTGAAGAGCTAAATGGACAACTTTCACACTTGGTGTACTTCCTAAACGTGTCGGGCTAAAAGACCCGAAACACAGCTTTCATCAGGGAGAAGAGCAGTTCTGTCACAGGACGGATGAAAAGATTGTACACAGTGCTTTTCATTTTTTGGGAGAGATGCTAAGACATTATGTCAGATGCTAATTATTGCTAAGGCCACAGCAGCCTTTGGGCATTTGGGGAAAGTGGCAATCCATCCACTTACCCCGTAGACGGGAAAACATTTTTAAAAGGAGAAAAGATTAGAAAGAAAGAAAAAAGGTAAACTGAACAATAAAAAAGAAAAGAGATCAACATAGAAAAGAGCGCCCCCGGATGGCTGTGAGGGGCAACAGAGGCAGAAATCCTGCCAGACTCCTTTTTCTTCACATCTTACAAACGACCTGATCTGAACTCAGTGAAAGTGATGAGTGCTAACAGCACCCCCATGTGGAGAAGGTTCATACTGCAGAGCACGACTTTATGATGACCTGCTCATCCCCTACACTGGGCACTAATCTCCAGTTTACCTAGAATATAAATTTTAACTGGTTATTTGAGGAATTTAAAGCCCTAAAAAGACCCAATTATCATTCTTTCTTCTCACCTCATTGAAAAAGTGCTCATTTGTCTTGAAAACTAAAAACCCCCAAATCTTCATATGTGCACATACTGACCTTGTTTTAACGGTTCCTGCAAAATATTAAAGGGATGATCACTTATATGCTTGTATGAGTGTGTTTTTTAAATCCCAGATACTTCACTGAAGTGGTTTAAAAGAGAAAATCATTTTCTCATTTTTTATTCTACTTTCTCATCACTTGATCAATTAAATATGATCATGCCCCCCTTCGCCTCAAATCCCCTGCTTAAGCTGGGCCTAAGGGCCTGAGCAGCCTTGCATAACGAGATAATTGCTGCTTTAAATTGGCTGGAATCTGTTGCTGCTCAAAGGTGTGTATCAGAGCCGGGCTGCAGTCTGCTTCCTGTTGTTTCTGTTTGACTTCAGACGACCTCTAATTATTTGTTTACTGCAGTGTTTAAGGGCATCGAGATGAAGCTTTAATTGTTGAACTGCGCTGGTTCGAAGACGGAACAATCGCACAAAGCAAACGAGTGGACTGAAAATAAGTCTTATCGTCCACGCGCTCGCAGTAAAGCTTGCATGGACTAGTCCACCAGGTGGCGCTGTATTTTAGGGGCATCACTTAAAATTCACAGGCTGATAAAACAAAAGTTTGCATCCCATTCAGCCTAAAGAACATTCTGACCCCTGAAGGTCTGGACTCCAGTGCCAGATCCTTTCTGTCCTGTAAATTGGGAGGTGGGTCACAGCCTCAACTCTCTTAGACCAGCTATTTCTTTAAGTCAGGAACACTTCTGCAGGCTTTTTGAAGGACGTCCCAAAGCTCTTCATTGGACGTCGACTGCCTTTTGTGCTCTGATTTCTGTGGAGATGATCCCACACTGCTTCTGAAACTGCTCAGGTACAGAGACTGGACTGAACATGAGAGACAACAACACTGTCCTTCAGGAAGATCTGGAGAACTGTCCCTCAACATGAAAAATAAGCAAAACAAGAAGAAATGAGGGACTCAGGATTTTGTATCCCCATTCCTGTTATCTATAAACAAAGACTGGAGTGTGTTAGCATAGCTTGCTGCAGCCTAAATTTTGTTTGTCCGAAAGGAAATCTGGCCGATCAGATCAGACGTACAAGATGTTAACTATGACAACAGATAAGGACTCCAGTATCTGTGCAGTCACTACAACAGCAGCACATTCAGGATTTTCCCGGGAGCTTTGTGCGACTCTCGTAGGATAATTCTTGCGGCTGATGAAACGCACAATCAGACCAATCTGCTCGACGTCAAAACTCATTCGCCTCCAGATACGTCAGCTCTCTAATGCCAGCGCTCCCCGTAGCAGCGCTAATGTTATCACGGCAGCTGAATTGCCGTCCTTAAGCAGCGACGATTCCACTCGCTTGAGTAACTCCGCATATCCTCCCGACATCCGTCTGGTGTCGTCTGCCATTACGCTGCGAGGGTTTTATCCATAAATCTGAAATAACTCAGCAGATAAAAGCGCGACAAAAGCCTAATGGCCTTATTGACTGGCCCCCATTTGCGTCTTATCGCTGTTTTCCCAAAGTTACGCTCCCGATACCAGATAGTCGCGTGGGGGCAGACGGGAGGGGGTGCAGTTAGCACTCAGAGGGACAAATGCTGAGATGTTTTCACACCAGCGCTGCTGGATCTAGACGGCGTATTGATTTGTGAGGAATAACAGCGGCCTGCTCTGTCATCCACAGGCTCTACTGCCAGCCTTTGCTGGGATGCGTTAGGCGGAGTGGTCGGGGGTATTTTCGGATTGGAATAAATCCAGCGTGAGTCCCTGGCGGCCGCGTGTAGTGGCTGAAGATGCCCCGCGGCCGTGCATTAGCTGATGTTATTACAGAAGGTCGCTCTTGTGTGGCAGGAACAGGCCCTTATGCTGCATTTCCAGCCTGATTTGTATGGAGTGAAGAACATCAGCACTGTTTTCCCTCTTGCTCGGTTCGTCTTCATGTAGCTGGAGCTAAATTAGTGTTGATACAGTTCAGTTCAGCTGTATTTACACTGCATTTCCGTGCGTTAGCTTATTTAAAGTAGTCTTCGCATGAAGTGCATCATGGGTACATGCATTAAACATACTGTGACATTACTATAGAGAAGAGAAATTACACCAATTTCATGGGGCTTAGAATTTCTTTCCAGTGGTGGTGAACGGAACCAGTCGTCCCTAAACTGCGTATTTTAATGCTCCACGTGTCTCTGAGTGTCTCTGAGTGTCTCTGAGTGTCTCTGAGTGTCTCTTTGGGACGGTGATGATGGTGAAATAGTCCATCTGGACTAATCAACCAACAGCAGGTTAAAGATGCTAAAAATGATGCTCTATTTGTGGGCGGAGCACAATCAGTCTACAATCTGCAGACTGTATGTCTGCAGATCAGCTACTGATCATCTACGATTCCATATCCAGCACTCGGGGAGCAGCGATGGGGACGGTACCTCGCTCAAGGGAACTTCAAGGTGACCTATTGGTTCAAGATTCAAACTCACATCTGGTCACCCTCCGCCGAAGCTGTTTTTTAATGTAACGTTCTTGTTGTGGGTGAACTTCAGTCGGTTCCAGATGGCATTTAATGGCACTAAAGTTCTCAGCCGGCCATCAATCAGGGAACAGCCAAAAGGAGGAAGTGACACCTGACCCCATGTAGGGAGCCTCCCCGCTGTTCTGGGATCAGTTGAGTTCATATGGTATGTGTTTAAAAATTGTTTAATTTTTTGGTCCTGTTAAACACCCCGCCGCCTCCGTCCAGCGCAATCCAGAAGCTGACCGTTCCCTCCTTTTCTTTCTGCCAGGCCCAGAATACCCACACGGTGGTCCTTTCCCACCATTAACCCCCCCCCCCTCAGCGTGGTGCTCGGCAACACAATGTTTTAAAATTGTAATTATGCAGCAGATGATTGTAATTACGCAGAGCACAAAGTGAGAGGATTATTGTAGTGGAAATTAGCGAAGACGTGCACATATTCAGAGCAATCACGCAACACGGAGAGAACAGAACAGGTGATTTGCATAATGCGCGGACATAATTGAGAAGAAAGTTATTTTAGTTCAGACCGCACCTTCCCCCTTTCCCACCCCGCACTACCTGACGCCACAGCAAACACGAAGGAGAAATATTCATCACTAAGCGGGAGGATACAGAGCCATGATTATAGAGAGTGTGCAAAAGTTTGCACTCGCATTCATGTGTTTTTGTTGATTTTCTGGGTGTAAATAAGTAAACACCCCCTGCAAAGACATTTAGTACAAAAGTAAGACTTAAAGTGTGGCCACAAAATTATATTTATAAATATATTAAATATATTGGTTTTATTTTATATATATACAAATACACACACTGATACACACACTGATACACACTGAAATACTCTGATACACTGATACACACTGATACACACACTGATATACTCTGATACACACACTGATACACACTGATACACACTGATACACACACTGATATACTCTGATACACACACTGATACACACACTGATACACACTGATACACACACTGATACACACTGATACACACTGATACGCACTGATACACACTGATACACAGATACACACACTGATACACACTGATACACACTGATACACAGATACACACACTGATACACACTGATACACACACGGATACACTCTGAGATACACACTGATACACACACTGATACACACACGGATACACTCTGAGATACACACTGATACACACACTGATACACACTGATACACACTGATACACGCACTGATACACACTGATACACACACTGATACACAGATACACACACTGATACACACTGATACACACACTGATACACACACTGATACACACACTGATACACACTGATATACACACTGATACACACACTGATACACACACTGATACACACACTGCTCTGCTGTGATCTGTAAGCAGGAAACTGGGAAATGAAAACTGGTGTTGAATGGAACTGTTAGTGTGTAGTAACTGATGTTCACAGCTCAGTCTGATGTTCTGCACACAGAAGATACGGGGTGATCTCTCAGGATTATTGATAAACTGCTGGGGGAGGGGGAGAACAAGCCCCTTACACACACCATAAGTCAGCCAAACACACACACACACACACACACACACACACACACACACACACACACACACAGGCTGGACTGAACTGTTGAGACGAGGCTGATGATAACAAGCCTACACTGTGAATGAAAAATGGCCCAATAGCAGTGTTGTGGATCAGGAACACGTTCTTTTACACTAGTCTCCGCCTGCGGGTCATCAATAACCAATTATAACCCCCTATACTGAGTGATGGGGGAGAGGGAGGACCGCCCTGCCCAGCCAGAGGGAGAGAGGACAGTTATACTGAGTGATGGGGGAGAGGGAGGACCACCCTGCACACCCAGAGTGAGAGAGGACAGTTCTACTGAGTGATGGGGGAGAGGGAGGACCACCCTACACACCCAGAGAGAGAGAGGACAGTTCTACTGAGTGATGGGGGAGAGGGAGGACCACCCTACACACCCAGAGAGAGAGAGGACAGTTATACTGAATGATGGGGGAGAGGGAGGACCACCCTACACACCCAGAGAGAGACCAATTGAACATTTAGAATCATCTCTTCCAAAACCATTCTTCCACTTGCTGGCATGTTTTACGCCTGAGTTAGTTCTGAGTTAGTGCCTCTAAAGCACTGAGTAATTAGACAGCGAGGCACTGAGGCAGTGAGAGAAGGCAGCAGTGGAGGAGAGTGAGATCACAGGTAAGTCCAGCTTTACACATGAGAGCCTCTCAGGACAAGATGAGAACAGAGAACACTGCAAACCCACGTCTGGATCAGTCCTGGTCACTTACCTCGTCAGAAAAAACGTCCAGTTTTGGTTCATCAGGATACCAACTGTGGAAATGTTCCCTCAAAGGTACAATAGGGTCCTCGAGGTCCAGTTTTGTTCCTTTAATACTTCTGTCCAGGAGAAAGGGGACAGATTTGTACCTTTTCATAGTCTAATGTTTTAAAGCAGGACAGTAAAATGCCGATCCATGAAGAATCTTCTATTCTTTAGACGTTTTTAAATCCATCAAATGTAAAAACCTATTCGTTTTCCCAGGTGAGTCCCTTAAAGACTCAGTGTTCTTTGTCTGTTCTGTCTTGGTTTATTTTTTCTTGCCATCAGTCGAATGCTTTTTTCCTTTAACGGTTAATTACCTTCATTTGTTAGTTTTCTCTTTTATGTCGTATTTTAGTTGCTATTTTCATTTCCCAGTTGCTTCAGCCCATCAGTGCACTGATACCCTTTTCCACCAATGGGGAACCGGTTCTCACCGCTCAGGATTCTGTTAACTTTGGTGGCGCTTAGAGAACCGGCATTTCCACCGGTTTGGAGGAACAGCTGTAATCAAGGACCATCAGTGACTAAAGGGCTAACTGACAGAAGTAAACAAGGAGAAGGACATGGCCATTAATGTCCCCTTCAGCTTCGTTTCTCCAACAGGGAATCGGCTTTGGTTCTGGTTTTGAACCATTTAGAACCTGAAAATTCTGTTCTCTTCTGGAACCATAAAATAGTTTGAACTGGTTTATTTTTGGTGAAATGCTCTAAATGGTTTTCCTGACCCTCTTGCTCACCCAGTCCTCAAATTCCAGAGAGAGAGAGAGAGAGAGAGAGAGAGAGAGAGAGAGAGAGAGAGAGAGAGAACCCAGCATGAAGAGTTCAGGGCTACGTCTTGGTTCCTGGCTGAGCCGCGATGTGGGACCTTCGCTGCCGCTGTGACATGAGGTCCATCACGTCCCACAGTAATTGGACAGGAGGTCTGATTGTTCGTCTGGCTGACTGTGTTTGACTCCGTTGCCCTCGCAGGTTAATCACACGTCCACGGAGATTAAGCGGTGGTTCCGCTGTGGACTGAGTTACATCTGCTTTAGAGAGCGTCCAGCCATGAGTAACTGCTTTACACACACAGTCCCCCGATACTGCACCTCCGGGACTCTTAGACACGACACCAGTGGACTGAGATGATCACTGCAGGGACAGTGATGGGCTGTGTTATCAGTGACCCGTCCCAATAGATCTTCATCTCTGTTCTGCTACTGCCTACTCACAAACACACACACACACACACACACACACACACACATGCACGCGCAAACCAGTGAAAATTATTATAACATTTATTGACCTGCTGTAAAATAGTATTTACTCCATAATTTTCTCTTTTTTTGCATATTTGTCTCAATTAATATTTTTAAACTATTGAATTTATTCCATTAGCAAATATTTCCAGCATGCAAATCAGGTGTGTGTAAAAGTCATTGCCCCTTTTCAGTGTAAAACCCTCTAATATTTCATAGCTTTCATATTTTTCATCATTTCTTTCTCTCCTTTTTTTCCTCACGTATATAATTTGATGTATTTTTACACGACCCTTAATCTTCTAGAAATCTTCTAGATTTCCATACCAGGCCTTTAAGACTGACATTTGTATCCAAGCTCTGTTCCGATGGGTCATTGCTGTGCCTCACCTGAAACGCTGTCACTCTGAGGAGGCGGAGCTGAATCTGAATATGCAGATCATATGTAAATGTGTCTGTAAAGGCGCTACCCTCTCTGGTTGTGTGAATAATGCTCTTTAATGCAGATATTTGGGTAGTTTTTGGGGGATGAACTGCTTTTTATCTCTGCTGGGCTCTGCATTTTAATCCAATCACTGCAGAAGTTCAGATTTCAAAAATCAGATTAAAAGCTCTTAAAGACAGAACAAGCACAGTAATCTGATAATGAGGATCTACACAAGTCCTCGCTGGTCTTTGTGTGGATGTTCTTGGAGGGCAGGACCTCCTGCATGGCATTTGTTCTTTTATACACACGCCTGATCCCAGGAGAGGCTTCTGAATGTACAGATTAGCCGCAGGTGAGTTTGGACTGTGTTTACTGTGTTTGGAGCAGGAAAAACAGCAGGGGGCTCCAGAACCTGTGGGAACCTGTGACCTAGTAATTCAAGAAATCTCATTGCTGGTTTCTGATCCCTTTTTAGTGCCTCTCACCATCAATATGTTACAATATGACACAGAAACTGAAAACTAAACCTAAACATTTCCACCGTCATCAACCAAGCTTTCTGCACCTGATCATGTTTCACCTTAAACACTGCAGTGAATCCAGTGTTAATACTGATGTTCCTCCTTAAATACAGCAGTGCAGAGATTTAAATACTGGCATCGGGGCATAAACACTGCAGTGATGCCTACCTATTTAATACCACCTTAAATGCTGCCAGGATGCCAGTTTATTAAAGGCTGATATTCCACCTAAATACTGCAGTAAAGCCAGCTTTAATACTGAAGTTCCACCTTAATTACTGCAGTGAAGCCAGACTTTTAAATGATCATAATCCACCTTAAGTACTGCAGTGAAGCCAGACTTTTAAATTATCATAATCCACCTTAAGTACTGCAGTGAAACCAGCCTTTTAAATGGTGATGTTCAATGTAGGGCAGCGGTGGCCTAGTGGTTAGGGTGTCAGCCACATGATCGGCGGATCGGGGGTTCGAACCCCTTCCCGATGGGTTGCCCTGAGGTACCCTTGAGCAAGGTGCCGTCCCCGTCCCGCTCCTCCCTGCGATGGGCTGGCGACCTGTCCAGGGTGCGTCCCCCGTCCTCGCCATGTGTGGTTGGACACCAGCACTCCCCCGCGACCCCGTTTGGGACAAGCGGCAGATAATGGATGGATGTTCAATGTGAAATATGGCCGTTAAGCCCGCTTTTATAGCTCCACCTTAAATACTCTAAGAAGCCTGACCAGTAATTACTAATTGTATTTACTGTGCTGAAGCCAGATTATTAAATACTGATGTTCCACCTTAATTACTGAAGTGAAGCTGTTGCTCCGGGTTAAAGAGATCTGCTAGACTCCACCTGATCTAGAACATGATTGGCTGCTCATAATGTTGATGGTCTTCAGTCCAGCTCCTGAAGGCCTGACCAAAAGGAGAGATGAATGAAAAAGAAACTAGTGGATCATTGTGTGTGTGTGTGTGTGTGTGTGTGTGTGTGCGTGCATGCGTGCGTGCGTGCGTGCGTGTGTGTGTGTGTGTGTGTGTGTTTGTACGCTTCACGGTGTCTCTGTTATTTAATGTCCTTTTTCAGTCTCTCTTTAACCTTCAGAATCAAACAGTCTGTCTGTAAAATGTACGTAATTGAGCTTTCTTCTGATTGGCTGCCCTGTATAACTCATTCAGAGAGCAAAAGCAGAGGATGATGGAGGAGCTGAAGCAGACAAGAGCCTGCCAGATGCCACTGAACATGAGCAGGAAAGAGCGAAAGGAATGGAGGAAGATGCAGGAGAAAGAGCTCATGAAGAAAAAGGAGGAACGCAGGCAGATGGACCAGCAAAAGGCCGTGAAGGAGAGCACAGAGACCAGAAGCTTCTGGAGGAGGCTCATCAAAAAGAGAGGGTGAAGAAAAGGAGGGGATTGACCGGACTGACAAACCCACCGGACTGACAGAACCACCCGACTGACAGAACCACCAGACTGACGGACACTGCAGGAGAAAGCTCTGGATGTTGCTCTGATGGAGATCATGAAGCACTTCAGGGTGGAGGACAGAACTCTGGATGTTGCTCTGATGGAGATCATGAAGCACTTCAGGGTGGAGGACAGAACTCTGGATGTTGCTCTGATGGAGATCATGAAGCACTTCAGGGTGGAGGACAGAACTCTGGATGTCGCTCTGATGGAGATCATGAAGCACTTCAGGGTGGAGGACAGAACTCTGGATGTTGCTCTGATGGAGATCATGAAGCACTTCAGGGTGGAGGACAGAACTCTGGATGTCGCTCTGATGGAGATCATGAAGCACTTCAGGGTGGAGGACAGAACTCTGGATGTTGCTCTGATGGAGATCATGAAGCACTTCAGGGTGGAGGACAGAACTCTGGATGTCGCTCTGATGGAGATCATGAAGCACTTCAGGGTGGAGGACAGAACTCTGGATGTTGCTCTGATGGAGATCATGAAGCACTTCAGGGTGGAGGACAGAACTCTGGATGTCGCTCTGATGGAGATCATGAAGCACTTCAGGGTGGAGGACAGAACTCTGGATGTTGCTCTGATGGAGATCATGAAGCACTTCAGGGTGGAGGACAGAACTCTGGATGTCGCTCTGATGGAGATCATGAAGCACTTCAGGGTGGAGGACAGAACTCTGGATGTTGCTCTGATGGAGATCATGAAGCACTTCAGGGTGGAGGACAGAACTCTGGATGTCGCTCTGATGGAGATCATGAAGCACTTCAGGGTGGAGGACAGAACTCTGGATGTTGCTCTGATGGAGATCATGAAGCACTTCAGGGTGGAGGACAGAACTCTGGATGTCGCTCTGTTCTAGATCATGAAGCACTTCTGGGTGGAGGACAGAACCCTGAAAGTCGCTCTGATCGAGATCGTGATGCACTCCAGCAAATCCAAATAAATCATCAAAATGTATTTTCTGCTGTTTCCTGCTTCGTGTTGTTTCACTGTTTAAACCGTAACTGTTTAACGAGCTTGTAGGAAATCAGAGACTTTATTCGCTGCACTCGGTCAGAATCACAGTCAGAGACCAAAACCAGGCTTCAGATCCAAACCTGATCTTCACTGGAGGAGACGAGCAGAGTGGACTCTGGACTGATCTGGTGTCAGACAATATACTAACATACTTCTGTACTACTGTACTACTGTACTAACACACTACACACTAACACTACACACTATACACTAACACACTACACACTACACACTAACACTAACACTATACACTACACACTAACACTACACACTGATATAGTATATACTATTTTACTTGAATACTAGAACTCTCTTGACTACTACTATACTACTACTACTAACACTATACATTTACATTTACATTTACGGCATTTATCAGACGCTCTTATCCAGAGTGTCTCCATGTCCTGAGTACAGGGACAGTCCCCCTGGAGACACTCAGGGTTCAGGGTCTCAGGGACCCAGTGGTGGTAGTGCTGGAGGGGGCATTCGAACCTGGGACCTCTTAATCCAGAGGTACATAGACATTTACATTTACATTTACATTTACGGCATTTAGCAGACGCTCTTATCCAGAGCGACTTACATGTCCTAATTACAGGGACAGTCCCCCTGGAGACACTCAGGGTTAAGGGTCTTGCTCAGGGACCCAGTGCTGGTAGTGCCAGAGGTGGGATTTGTACCGGGGACCTCTTGATCCAGAGGTCCGTAGGCAAGTACCACCACTAGACCACCACCACCCAGTAAAACTACTACTACTACTACTACTACTAACACAACTACTACTAACACTACTACTACTACTACTACTAACACAACTACTACTACTACTACTACTACTACTACTACTACTACTACTAACACTACTACTACTACTGCTAATACTACTACTAATAATAATAATAATAACACTACTACTACTATTACTAATACTACTAATACTACTACTACTAATAATAATAATAAAAATAATAATAATAAATCTTAAACTGACCCAGATGTTGGTTTGGGCATTTGGGACACTGGGTGAACTGGACTGGTCTGTGGAGCTGGAGACTGAAGATGAATGAAGTCTTTGACGAGTCTCTCAAACACCTTCATGACTCCTGAGGTGCACCAGGCCGGTGATCCTTCAGGCTCATGGGCTCCGTGTTCTTCTGTTCTGGGTCAGAGGTGGTTCTCGTAAAGTAAGTATGGAGCACAGACTGGACCTGAGACTGAAGATCACCACACTCCGTTAGAAGAGTTCATAAGCTGTGTCTGAATCCACACATCCAATATGTTTGTGTGTGTGTGTGTGTGTGTGTGTGTGTGTGTGTGTGTGTGTGTGTGTGTTTACTTGTGTGTGTGTATGTGGGTGGGTTTGTGTGAGTGTATGTGTAGGTGTGTGTAGGTGTGTGAGTATGTATGTGTGTGTGTATGTGTGTTTGTGTGTATGAAAGTGACAACCCTTGTCACTGCGAGGTCACAGCACAGCACACAGTGAACCACAACGAAATTGAACCTCTGCATTTAACCCATGCACTCAAACACCGTGCAGCAGGGGGCACCTATTGAAAGTGCCCAGGGAGCATTGATGGGGACGGTACCTTGCTCAAGGGTACCTCAGGGCAACCTACTGGTGAGGGGTTGTGTGTATGTGTGTGTGTTTGTGTGTGAGTGTATGTGTGTGTATATGTGTGTTTACTTGTGTGTGTGTATGTGGGTGGGTTTGTGTGAGTGTATGTGTAGGTGTGTGTAGGTGTGTGTAGGTGTGTGAGTATGTATGTGTGTGTGTATGTGTGTTTGTGTGTGAGTGTTTTTGTGTGTCTGTGTGTGCGTGCATGTGTCTGTGTGTGGGCGTGTGTGCACGTGTGTGTGTGTGTCTGTGTGTATGTGCGTGCACGCGTGTGTGTGCGTGTGTGTTCTCAGCAGTCAGTTCGCTGCAGCTCAGCCCGAGCTGAAGGGCAGAGAGCAGCTGAAGCCAAGCAAGTTAATGATGATGGGTTTTTGAGTGTGTGTGTGTGTGTGTTTGTGTGTGTGTGTGTGTGTGTGTGTGTGTGTGTGTGTGTGTGTGTGTGTGTTTGTGTCATCGTGGGAGGTGCGTAGGTCTCCTACTGAGGTCAATTAAGCTGGCAAAAACGTCCTCCGGTCCATTTGTCCTCCGTCCCCCCAACGTTGTCCTGAGGGGAGACCACAGAGCTTTAGCCTGATACTGAACAGCTTCCTTCAGTCAAGCTTTTTACGCCAATGGGCCCTTTTCGGCAGCTCCATGAGCTCGTATCTCCGCTCACCGTTCTTTAAAACTGCACTGACTGTACTGGTACGCTGTGAGGTTTACAGGTACAGACTGACCCACTTTACCTCCTTCATCTTTTTAAAAAATAAAAGGTTTTGTGCTAAATAAATTTTCTTCACTCAGCTGCAACAGCCTGTTTTGACTTTGTGATGTCACAAAGATCAAAATCCCTCTCCCCCATTCCCTCGGTGGGTAGGATGGTCCTCCCTCTCCCCCATCACTCAGTATAACTGTTCTCTCTCTCTCTGGGTGTGTAGGGTGGTCCTCCCTCTCCCCCATCACTCAGTAGAACTGTCCTCTCTCTCTCTGGGGGATATTCTTGAATATTGAATATTCTTGAACATTCCCACTTGTTTGTTGGCATCATTATGCAGCCCTGTCTGTTTCCGCGGAAACTGGCATGCAACAGCTGCAAATTATTCACAATGGGTCCGCAATTCACAAGACAGTCGCAGGGAGTGACATCATCCTCCGCCGCATGTCTAATTTGGCGTGCAGGCTGCGATTACAAGTAAATAATTTCTTTCACCGGCAAAAAAATAGGAAAATAACAAGCATGGAACAATGGGCCTGCGGGACACACGTGAGGACAAATGGCTTCTGAAAAGGACACGAGCAGAAAGGACTCTCGTGCCGTCGGCCCCTCGGCTACGCTCCGGAAACAAAGCGCAAGAAGCGTGGACTCGTATCGGCACATAAACGTTCGGCCAGGTGTGTCCGCACAGACGTGGCATTTCTTTATCGCGGCACATCGGCGGCGGTTTTGTATGCTGGTGATGAGTCTCGCCTTCGTTATTTCACGTTCCTCTATGTAAATGCTGCACATTTTATCACCGTTTCACCCCATCCTTTCTCAGCGCGGAGAGGAAGCACTAATGAAGTGCTGGCCAGAGAGACGGGCGCTTTGTTGTAGACGGCAGAGACGCTCATCTGCACCTCAAAGGAGCGGGATATCGGAAAACATTGTTATCTGTAACCTTGAGAGACGCAGCTTTGAGGCCGTGGAGGAAGGAGCTTCCACGGCCTAAATGTGGACAGATGAGAGGGAGTTAGATCCCCGTTTGAAGATTTCACCTGCTGGGTCCCAATCACTCGCACCCCTCGCTTTTCCAGAATAACTGGAGCGCGTTTACATTTATTGGACGCTCTGATCCAGAGCTGCTGGCTGAAAGGGAGTCTCCCTGCAGATACTTTATTCAGGAGCTCGAACCCACAACCTCGTGATCTGAGTACCCTTACCTGAGCTCATCATCACCCCTGACCACCTGGAAGACCTGGGAGCTGACGGTTGGTCCTGTGAAGGCCATGTCACAGCCCCTACCTGGAGCACTCACTGGCCACTTTATTAGAAACATATAACTAGTAACACTAAGTGGCCACTTTATAAGAAACACCCACCTTATGCTTCCATCTCTGGTCACTTTATTGGAAACACCTACCTTCTACTTTATTAGAAACTTGTATTGACACGGTAGAGTGTGTGAGTGTGAGACCCAAAAATATCCTAGAAAAAGACCCCTGGTGAAGGTCTGGAGGAGCCCAACATTAGCAGATGGACTACAGTTCACAAGCAAGGAGGGGTTTCCAATAAAGTGGCCATTAAGTATAAATATGTGTGTGTGTAAATGGCACGTTGCTAGAAGGCCTCAGTGAGAGGCACTGAAATCAATAGTTCAATCATAGCCCCTACACGTTCCTCAGCTGTGTGTGTGTGTGTGTGTGTGTGTGTGGCTGTGTCTCCCCCTGGCCACTGTGGGAAGGAGACAAAGGCCAAACATGTGGCCCGAGTCACCTGCAGAGCCTGTGAATGAAAGGTAATTACAAAGGGTTCGACTCCAGGTCTGATAACGGCGTGCGGTCTGACAGCGCAGACAACCACCGATTGGAATCCCCAGGAGAACCGTGATGTTTTCTAGCCCAGAGGCAGGCCGCTGCCTCGGCGAGGGAAAGCTGCCTCGTCCCGCAGGAGTGCAGCATCTGTGGCATTTCCCAGACGGGTAGGGGTTAGGTCGGTTTGCGTTTGTGATCTATGGCGCGTTATCGCCGCTCTGTTTTCCTTTTCGATGCTACTCCGGGCCTCCAGGCAGACCCGAAGAATATCTGGCGGCCCCCACCGAGGGCTCGGTATTACCTGCTCAGATGAAACCTTCTCTCCTTGGAGGCAGGATAAAGTACAATCGTTTAGACCTCTAAGAATTCCTTATCTCTCACTGGCGCTTCAAGACTCAGGGGCTGCTCGGTATCACAGTGTGAGGCTGTGAAAGAAGCTCATCCAGCACATTTGCAGTGATGAATTATGATTTCTGATTTCCTGCTTCAGTAATCAGCACCGCCACGGTGGTACGAACAGAATTATAAGCGTGTGGATCCACGCGCTGCAGCCGGTGATTCCACAACCCACGCTGGATGAAGTGTTACAAGGTTAAAGGACATAATTACAGCAAAATCCAATTATGCCTCAGGTTGTAGCCAATTAAATCGACGCAATTTCTTTTCCTCACATTTGTGCATCGTCAGAGAAAGCAAACGTCCAGCCATTCTTTCCTCCATTAGAAATACTAATTCAGCAACTCAGTACGAGTGAAAAAGTACAGGAATGTACTGAGAGTGTAAAGTAAAAAGTACAGGAATGTACTGAGAGTGTAAAGTAAAATGTTTGGATTGAAAGAAAAAAGTGCAGATACCTGAATACTCTATTTTGTACTTAGTGACGTCCCCTTGTTGTTTTCATTTCTACACCATTTTCAGCCTCTTTTATGTAAATGAGCTCTGTTCTCATTGGCTACCCTGCACTCTGTAACACTCCTTGCAGTCTCAGTGTGAGCGGGTGGAGTCAAACTGCTAAAGGCTGAAGTTTTTTCTTGCAGTTTTGATTTGCTGTTGATTTCTGTATGAAGGCATATACAGCAGAGCTTTATTTGTAACTTTAACAGTGTTTAATAACACAAATTAAACTTTTTTTTTTTGGGCAGCGGTGGCCTAGTGGTTAGGGAGTCGCCCTGCATCAGAAGAGTGTGGGTTCGATTCCCTCAAAAAGTAGGTTGCCCTGAGGTACCCCTGAGCAAGGTACTGTCCCCATCACTGCTCCCCGGGGCGCTTTCAATAGCTGCCCACTGCTGCACGGTGTTTGTGTTCATGGGTTAAAAGCAGAGGTCCAATTTCGTTGTGGTTCATGGTGTGCAGTGCTGTGACCTCGCAATGACAAGGGTTGTCACTTTCACTTTCACTTTTATTTTTCAGAAGAAGCTAAAAAAGTGTAATCTTTCCAGACTTTTTAAGGGAATCAGTGAAAATCTGATTTACTCACTTTTCTGCTGAACCCAAATAGTTTTCTAAGCTTCTCAGTGTTTTTTATTTATTGTTTAATTGTGTTTTTTTTTTTCAATTATAGGACCCAAGCATTTACGGTGAAGGTATAAGGAGTTTTTCCGCCAATCAGAAGAGAGCTGATTTACTTTTGTCTGTCTTTTTGACACTAACAGGTAATTATGGCAAATTTTGGTGCACAAATGTTAGAAGTGGATGTCAGGAGAGAAATAAATCGATGAGTGAAAGTCTAGGATATGGGCCCTTTAAACCGAATGTGAAATGTTCCACATAAACTATGGTCTTGAATATTTCAACGGGGCTAAATACTTCATTGTTTTTACAGCCGTGGAGGCGGCACGGTTTAGCATGCCGCGGCACCTCGGGGTCCCGGGGGGAGCCGGGATTCAGCGCCCTGGGCTCCACCGGTCTGAGACACACCTCATTATAGCCTGACTCGGCCCTTCTCTCGCCCTCAGAAACGCTGGGTTGTCACCTCCGGCATGAATATGTAATGCCCGGCAGAATTAGCTGGAAAAATGATTCCGTTTAGGGTCACTCCGTGGCTCTGCATTCCCAAACTCTGAGTCTGAGTTTCAGTGTCTTCACGGTTTTTTTCCCATTAAAACCTGTGCTTCACCTCCGTAGGACATATTTGGTGGTCGGTCTAAAGTGAAAATTAAAGTCATGCTAGATGCCAATAATTCGACCGAAGAACAAATGTTCTGCCCCTCCTGTCCTCAGATACAGACGAGTGGTGAGGACGTGCTAGGCTTGCTAAAGTTTGCTACTGGAGCTAAATTTACATTTACAGCATTTAGCAGACACTGTTGTCCAGGGTGACTTCCATTACAGGGGCAATCTGCTTGGGGCAACTTGGGGTTAAGGGTTTTGCTCAAGGACCGAGTGGTGGTGATGTTGGGGTTTGACCCTGTGACCTCTTGGTCCACAGGAGAGTAGCCTTCTCTCTAGATCACCACTAGACCACCACCACCACCCCTACAAAGTTAATGTGCTAATTAGTTATAAAAGCTTACACCCCACCAGACACCATGGTGCAGCTCCTGTACCTGCAGTATCTACTCCTGACCTGCTGCTGCTAGATGATGAACCCCAAGCCCAGCTAACAGAAATGGACATTTATTAAGCTTAACTGGGAGAACTGGCTAACAGAGTGAAACTGGATAAACTAGTGTTTTCACATTTGAAACAAAAACCTCAGGGTCTTTCTATGGAGCTGAAGATTGGCCCTGATGAAGACCAGCAGCCACCCTCCAGACATTGTGCTAAAGCTCCTCTCACTGCTGCTACTTCACTTGACACATAAGAACCAAACACAAACCTCCAACTCACACACTCCTCAGGTATTCCAGTACAACAAATGGAGAGATAGATCGTTCTAGAGAGAGAGAGCGAGAGAGCGATCTGTCTCCAGAGTTTGATTTCCTCCAGCTGTACACTGTGCAAGTCTTGAGCCCTTCATTTCTTCAAAATTTCCATGCAAACTTCCAGATCTTATAGAAGTGGCAGACGTTCTTATATTTTCAATGTATAACTGAGGAACAGTTCTCCAGATATTCCTGAAGGACAGTGTTGTTGTCTCTCATTTTCAGTCCAGTCTCTGTACCTGAGCAGTTCTCCAGATCTTCCTGAAGGACAGTGTTGTTGTCTCTCATGTTCAGTCCAGTCTCTGCACCTGAGCAGTTTCAGAAGCAGTGTGGGATCATCACCACAGAGAACAGAGAACAAAAAGCAGCCGACGTCCAAAGAAGAGCTTTGGGATGTCCTTCTAGAAGCCTGGAGAAGTGTTTCTGATGACTTAAAGAAAGGAGCTGGTCTAAGAGAGTTGAGGCTGTGCTGAAGAATATCGGTGGTGGTGGTGAATATTGACTTTAAAGCTGGTTAGAATGAAACTCTCTTTCTGTTTAGACTGGAGTTAAACCTAGAGTTCCTGATTTTGACTTAAACTGGTGTTGCACATTTTTGTGCCTTAGAGTCACTGTAGATTGAGACTCTCAGTGAACCCATGGATGATGGTGTGTTGGGTTGGTAGAAAGCTCCCATTAGATCTTTCTCCTTGTATTCAGTGTGAAAAGTGAAGCAGCAGAGGCCAGAAGAGCTTTATCACGGGAAGGGTAACTGCTGGAAGGTAGCTGCTGGTGTCCATCAGGTCTGATCAGCAGCTCCACAGAAACAAACTGATGACAAACACCGGTTCCACATCTGGAAACCCCTGCTGTACATCTCCCATCCTTACCTTCAGTTCTTAATAACTGGAAAAGCTGAAAAAAACCGATGAGAATCCACCTCTGTTAGTGCAGTGAGCCAGGACACATTTCAAATGTAGCATTAGCAGCCAGGCCGGGCCGGGTCAGGTCCCGGCCGCTGGTACGTGTCGAGTTTGGGCTTAATTTTCACACTCATGCAGAACTTCCACCGCCAGTGTGTCAGAAACCAATAAGCAAACTGTTCACACCAGATATGCCTTGGCTGATGGACTACTGGGAGGGAAAGAGGAAATTGGTGTAAATCAGATTTTCCGCTGAACTCTCACTTTAAAACGACCTGGCCGTACCCTAAATCGCTTATTAGAGCCTTAATGGGTTTGCAGGTTCAGGGCAGCCATCTGCTGGAGCGCTTTCCTCACTGCAAAACCTCAGAACAGCCAGAAACGAGCCAGAGTGAGTCAATAGATCCCTCCCATACGACCTCATTACTTTGCAGTGTGCTGTAACTCAAGGCGATAGTCCAATGAAAGTTTAAACAGCTTTATGAGAGCCAGATGCTGTAGAGCTGCCAAATCAGTCCCCCAGCACACACACACACACACACACAGATGCACACACACACACACACACACACAAACTAACTCACGCTCTCACAAACTCACACTCTCACTACTGAACCACCCTGCAGGTATCAGCTCCTCTACAGCATAAACACTTACTGAGGGAGAGAGAGAGAGAGAGAGAGAGAGAGAGAGAGAGACAGACAGAGAGAGAGAGAGACAGACAGAGAGAGAGAGAGAGAGAGAGAGAGAGAGACAGACAGAGAGAGGCAGCCCTGAAGCTATCGATTTGATCTCATCATGAGGAAATGATATGAGGTCTCTCTCTCTGTCTCTCTCTCGCTCCCCCCTCGCTCCCCCCCCTCCCCTCTCTCTGCGTCTCTCTCAAAATTCTTCTCTCTCTTTCTCTGCCTATGTCTGTCTCTTTCTCTTTCTCCCTCCCTATCCCTCTCTTTCTTTCTCTCTGTTTCTGATCACTGGCTGGACCTCGGCTCGGCCCAAATCATGGAAATCTAAATTTCCTCTCCGTCTGAAATAAGAGTTGCTCTTATCCAGAGCGACGTCCGTTTCCTGATTACAGGGACAGTCTCTCTTTGAGGTTCAGGGTCTGGAACCCAGTGGTGGTGCTGGAGGTTCAAATCCCACCTCCAGCACCACCACTGGGTTCCAGACCCTGAACCTCAAAGAGAGACCTCCACCTCCAGCACCACCATATAATATATATATATATATAAAACATATACTTTAACCTGTTCTGCCTTTTTGTTAAATAAATAAATAAATAAAGTAATGTACATATATCTATATATTTAGCTTTCAGCTGTTTAAAAGGGGAAAAGGGAAGGGCTGCGTTTTGGCCAGTTTAACTTTGTGCTATTTCAGAATATAAAGAGGAAAATCAATTACATTATGGAACAATTCTCACTTTTCCAGTGAAGGTCTTCCATGTAAAGGGATGTGGGATTGAGATTCTTTTCACTTTTATCCCACCAGATTCAAGTGCCCAAAATAGTTTCTTCTGGCAGCTGGATCTATCTATCTATCTATCTATCTATCTATCTATCTATCTATCTATCTATCTATCTATCTATCTGTCTGTCTATCTGTCTATCTGTCTGTCTGTCTGTCTGTCTGTCTGTTTGTTTATTAAGGTGTGACTTGTCTTTTGTGCAGCATTGTGCCTCATTAAAAAAAAAAAAAAAAAAAACAGCGACGAGCTCATTGCAGCTCACTGATGCAAAGCTGGTTATCTGTAGTGCAGGAAATGAAAAAAGCTGTGCTTTTTCTCCAGAGCTTTTTGATTTACTGGCTTCCTTTCCTTGAACATCTCTGAAGATCTGCCTAAACGCCTGTGTACCTTCACTTCCCACCCTGCTGAAGAAGTTCATCCAGAATGGCTGGCGCCCTGGTTCATTCTACATTTACATTTACAGTATTCAGCAGACGCTCTTATCCAGAGTGACTCCCAGATCCTGATGACAGGGACAGATCACCTGGAGCAACTCAGGGTTTAGGGTTTTGCTCAGGAACCCAATGGTGGAGGTGCTGGAGGTCTTGAACCTGTATTCTCTTGGTCCATAGTGTCCTATGACTAGACCCTCAGCACCCCAACATGATTTCAGCACTGATCGGTGACAGTTTTAATAGATCGACGGGAAAAGTTATGAATCACGTGGGACTCTGGTCTCTGATCAGTGTAGCATCATTGGAAAGGAAAATTGCTCATGTAACTGCACAGACAGACAGACAGACAGACAGACAGACAGATGCAGCAGGATGCACAAAGAATTTAAAAAAAATCTAAATATATATATATAGAATGATAGTCTGGCAGTATGTAAAAGAGTAACTACAGTTAACTTGATCCTTGTTTGGATCGAAACCCTGGATTTTCATCAGTGGCTCATTTTTTTAATGGGCTTCGTTACCATGGCAACACCCGAATGAATGCCTGACCTGCTCCAGGGTGGGTTTAGATTGGGGCTTTGGATCGTAAACAGCTTATGAACCGGAACGGAAACCTGTTGCAGGTCCTTTTGGGTAAAATGGGCCAATTTGTGAGGTGGTTTTCACTCCAACAAGTTCTGGAATTGGAGACGGTGCTGCTTTAAACAGTTACAGATGATTAGATTTCTTCATATTCAGGATGATGAGGAGAAAAGCAGGTTCGATTTCACTGTTGGAGGCCACATTAAACAGAAACAAAGGCTGAAAAAGACATATTATTACTATGATCTCTATGATCTATGGTCCCTGTTTCGTTCCTCCAGCTGATCAAACACGAGCTGCAGGTCTATTTACAGGGACGGAGAAGAAACCCTGATCTAAAGCTGAAGCTTCATCATGTCTCAAAGTTAAAGTCAGCTTTATTTCAATTCTTCCACTTCAGGACGTCTACAGAAGGTGGTGGTCTAGTGGTAGGGCACTTGCCTACGGACCTATGGATTCAGAGGTCCCCGGTTCGAATCCCACCTCTGGCACTACCACCACTGGGTCCCTGAGCAAGACCCTGAACCCTGAATTGCTCCAGGGGGACTGTCCCTGTAATTAGGACATGTAAGTCGCTCTGGAAAAGAGCGTCTGCAAACTGCCGTAAATGTAATGTAAATGTAAAATGCCGTTTCTCTCGGTTCTCGGCACAGAAACACTCAAACAGTACAAAATGGGGAGACCGAGAGAAAGAAAGGGGGAAGCAGGAAGAAAAACAAGTGACGGAAAGAGTAATAAGTGTTAAATATTATTTCAAAAAGAATAAATTCAGCAGCAGAGCACTGCAGTAAATTTGCACTGATAAACAGGGAGCAGATCAAATAGATCAAATAGAGGAACTAAAGTCCTTCAGATATTAAAATGATAATATCACTCGTTACATTCAGTGAAGCTGAAGAGCAGACCTGCACTGTGAAAGTGAAAGTGACTATTAGCGTGAACACAGTGAATCACAACCAAATACATTCTCCCTTTATAACACACGCCGTCCAGCAGGAGGCAGACATATCCAGCAGTGACGGGGACAGTACCTTGTTCAAGGGTACCTCAGGGCAACCTACTGGTCTGGGATTCGAACCCATGACCATCTGATCCTGGACCACTGACCAGTAGACCACCGCTGCTCCATAAAGTTCTTGTAATCGAGTAAAATCCAATTATAACCCAGAACGATCCAAACTGCTGTAAGTTCAGTGGGAAACAGTGAGCTGTGATTGGATTCCTGCTTCCTCAGACATGAGCTTCATCATCAAGGGGCGTGGCCTCATATCAGGACGGAGACTCAACGAGACGTCCTGGTTACAAACGTAAACGTCTGTTTTATTACCCAGAAGTACAGACACATGTTCGATCCACCGGTTTAAGAATACCACTGAGACCCAGACAGCCCGAGTGACCCGGCCCGACTCGGTTCGGGGGGATGATTGTAGTGGGCGGAGCCAGAGAGAGCAGGCAGTGGACCAAACTACTGTGAGGAAGAGGGGAAACTAAATGCACAGTTATGTATTTCTTCAGTTCATGTTATTCTGTTAAAGTAATCGTTACAAAGTGGAGCCATAAGAGAGGGGTTTCTGATAAAGTGGCCAGTGTAGTGTATCTTTAAAGTCTCTGGCCTGTCTGGGAGCACAAGGGTCAAGCTGTTAGCTGTTAGCTTGATGTTTTTATTGTGGCTAATGTGAGACGTCTGGCCTCTGATAAATGCCCCTGTCAGTGGTCATGGCACACTGACATGGAAAATGGCTTTAAAAAGGCCTCAGACATGACAGAGCTGGGACTATTACTGTAATCAGAGGGGGTGGGCGGGACGGGGGACTGCTCCCTGCCGACCCTGACCTCACTGATGACCTTTTCTCTCCGGTCTGAGAAAGAAACAAGTGGGAGCAGCAGCCAGCGATAATATTAAAGTTACTTTGAAAAGAAGAAACAGGTTTACCGCTTTAAGGGAGTGGATCAGTCCTTTGATCAGTGATCAGGAGCTTGGAGATACTAATCACCTGTTGATTAATGTACATACTGATAAAGACTTTAAAGAAAAACAAAAATCTAATAATACCACATCCATAGGTTTACAGACAGTGAGTTTAGCCACTTTCATGTGTGCAAAACAATCATTATAATACTCAGAATAGCTTGGACATCCACCATCCTTATCGCTCACCTGGACACGTCCTTAAACGTCACCTGGACATATATTTAACACTCACTTGGACACGTCCTTAAAGCTCAGCTGAACACATCCTTAGACCTCACCACGGCACATCTTTAAGACTCATCTGAACACATCCTTAACACTCGGCTGGAAACATTTCCTGGAACACATGAAGCCTCTGACCTGAACCCCTCACCTGGGACCGTGAAGGCTCGTCGCTCCATCAGAAGGTTCTGGTTTAAAAGGTCACCGTGTTTCTGTGAAGTTCTCTGGAGCGACGGAGCTCATTTGGGATGAGCTGGAGTGGAGTTTGTGACTCAGAGCTAATCTGACATCAGCCCTCACAGATGCTCACATACAATCAAATCCTCACAGCAATGTTCCATGATCTAACAATCTAGCCAAAACACAGATTTTTCCTTGTTTGGGAAGTCAGGACAGCAAAGCAGCCCAGAAAACAAACTCAGATATACCTGTTTATTTTCACAGCGTATGTTGAGTATTGTGACTGTTTCACTAAAATAAAACAATGTATTAGACACTTTTCTCTTTATTTATTTATGTGCTTTTCTGCAACACGCAGGTTATTATTGATTTTCTCACACTGTGTGCAGGATCTATATTTATATCAGGCAGCCTGACAGCGATCGCTTCATGTAAAGATCCATATGTGCACCATTAATATGTCCACATCAGGCTGGACATGTTAAACGCTTGAGTGGACGATTACTGTAGCGTCCTGAATGTCCTTTCATCAGCGTCAATAACACTGTCTTACGTTTAATCACAGGATTGGTGACGACAATGGGAATCTGGATGTGTTTGTCATCATCACCATCATCCAGATCACATTGTCTCTTTTAACTGTCTTCATGTTTTAATAATTTAGCAGATATATCTGAGTAGAGGAGGTGAAGGGGGAGGAGTTTAAATATTGGGGTGGACAGTTCAGAGTCATGGCAAGTGTGGAAGAGAGGAGAAGAAGAGAGTGCAGGCAGGATGGAATGGGTGGAGAAGAGTGACAGGAGTGATCTGTGACCGACAGGGACCAGAGTGAAAGGTAAGGTTTACAGGATGGTAGTGAGACCAGCTATGTTATACATGTGGGAGACACTGAAGAATAGACAGGTGGCGGAGCTGGAGGTGTCAGAGTTGAAGATGCAGAGATTTGTGTGGAAGGGACGAGGATGGACAAGATTAGGGACAAGTGTATTATAGGGACAGCTCAGGTTGGACGTCTTGGAGACAAGGTGAGAGAAGCAAGACTGCCTTGGTTTGGACACCATCCCCCTGAGTCCCCATGTCCTCTCTCACCACATCCATAAACCTCCTCTTTGTCCTTCCTCTTCTCCTCTTTCCTCAACATCCTTCTCCTGATATACTCCTCATCTCTGGACATGTCCAAACTAGCGTAGTCTCACTTCACCCACTTTGTCTCCTAAGTGTCCAACCTGAACTGTCCCTCTGATATACTCCTAATTCTGTCCACCCTCGTCATCTCAGCATCTTTATCTCTGACACTCCAACTCCACTGCCTGTCTTCTCATCTGCATTGCCGTCTCCAACCCGTATAACATATCTGGTCTCTCTACCATCCTGTAAACCTGTCACAGACAAGCTGTGAGCATTGGGGCCTCCAAGGTATTGAAAATAAAAGCTTTACCACTTCATAGCAGGACATTAAAATAGTTCCTGCCTCCTTGAACGCATTCGGACCACAGTTCTGTAGTTTCCTTTTGACGTAATGAAATTAAAACAACAGAATTCGTGAATCATTAACAGCGTAAATGATCTGACTTTAATGGACTGATACGTTAACATCGCTACAGTCTCGATTCATCAGCGCTCCGTCTGCAATCTGCTGATGCAGGAGCATTCTTCTCTTTCTCTTTTCCCTCCAGGGATCTCTCCATCTGAATCTTAAGTGACTGCTGCACACTTCTCAATTATTGATTAATTGGGCATGTTCTTCCACGACGAATAAGCGTAAAAAAAACACCCAGTGACATCCATAACTTCACCGTTTAATCTATGCATGTTTTTTTAAGCTTTTCTCATTCAATCCACTGATGAAATGATCATCATAATTCAGACATTGTATCCCATATGGTGTTGGAATCAGCTTGACGTTCTAATTTCATTACAATCAAAGCTCCGAATTGCTGCAGCTCTTAAGCTGCGAACCTTGATTGTATTAGCATATCAGACTACGAGGAAAAGACACGACTGCTTCTTTTCAAGGACGAATTCCTGCCTTTCCTCGTGTGGAACAGCAAGTCTCGTCAGAAAGAACTTCAAACTGTCTCCAGAAACAGTCAAATCAGCTCTGATTTAGGTGGAGACGTTACACAATCTGATATTTTATTCACAACTCGCAGACCAGCCACTCTAATCAAATAACAGACTGCAGTAAACCCCATCAGTGCAGGTGAGCAGTGTGAGTGTGTTCAGGTGGTGCTCAGGTGAGGGGTGTTGTGTCTTGTGTGGGTGTTGTGTGGGTGTTAAGAGTTCAGGTGTGTGTTCAGGTGTGTGTTCAGGTGCATGTTCAGGTGAAGTTCAGGTGCGTGTTCAAGTGAAGTTTAGGTGAGAGTTCAGGTAAGAGTTCAGGTGATAGTTCAGGTAAGAGTTCAGGTGATAGTTCAGGTAAGAGTTCAGGTGAGAGTTCGGGTGAAGTTCAGGTGAGAGTTTAGGTAAGAGTTCAGCAGGTGAGAGTTTGGGTGAAGTTCAGGTAAGAGTTCAGGTAAGAGTTCAGGTGAGAGTTTGGGTGAAGTTCAGGTGAGAGTTTAGGTAAGAGTTCAGGTGAGAGTTTGGGTGAAGTTCAGGTAAGAGTTCAGGTAAGAGTTCAGGTAAGAGTTCAGGTGAGAGTTCATGTGAGAGTTCAGGTGAGAGTTTGAGTGAAGTTCATGTAAGAGTTCAGGTGAGAGTTCAGGTGAGAGTTTGGGTGAAGTTCAGGTGAGAGTTCATGTAAGAGTTCAGGTGAGAGTTTGAGTGAAGTTCAGGTAAGAGTTCAGGTGAGAGTTTGAGTGAAGTTCAGGTAAGAGTTCAGGTGAGAGTTCAGGTGAGAGTTCAGGTGAGAGTTTGAGTGGGTTCAGGTGAGTTGGGTGAGATTTGAGTGAAGTTCAGGTGAGAGTTCAGGTGAGAGTTCAGGTGAGGTTGGGTGAAGTTCGGTGAGTTCAGGTGTGAGTTGGTGAAGTTCAGGTGAGAGTTCGGGTGAAGTTCAGGTGAGAGTTCAGGTGAGAGTTCAGGTGAAGTTCATGTAAGAGTTCAGGTGAGAGTTCGGGTGAGAGTTTGAGTGAAGTTCAGGTGAGAGTTTGAGTGAAGTTCATGGAGTTCAGGTGAGTTTTGAGTGAAGTTCAGGTGAGTTCAGGTAAGAGTTCGGGTGAGAGTTTGAGTGAAGTTCAGGTGAGAGTTCAGGTGAGAGTTCAGGTGAGAGTTTGAGTGAAGTTCAGGTAAGAGTTCAGGTGAGAGTTCAGGTGAGAGTTCAGGTGAGAGTTTGAGTGAAGTTCAGGTAAGAGTTCAGGTGAGAGTTTGAGTGAAGTTCAGGTGAGAGTTCGGGTGAGAGTTCAGGTGAGAGTTCGGGTGAAGTTCAGGTGAGAGTTCAGGTGAGAGTTCGGGTGAAGTTCAGGTGAGAGTTCGGGTGAAGTTCAGGTGAGGATTCAGAGTGAGAGTTCGGGTGAAGTTCAGGTGAGGGTTCGAATTGAAGTTCAGGTGAGAGTTCAGGGTGAGTTGGTGAAGTTCATGAGTTCAGGTGAGAGTTCGGGTGAGAGTTTGAGTGAAGTTCAGGTGAGAGTTTGAGTGAAGTTCATGTAAGAGTTCAGGTGAGAGTTTGAGTGAAGTTCAGGTGAGAGTTCAGGTGAGAGTTCGGGTGAGAGTTTGAGTGAAGTTCAGGTGAGAGTTCAGGTGAGAGTTCAGGTGAGAGTTTGAGTCAAGTTCATGTAAGAGTTCAGGTGAGAGTTTGAGTGAAGTTCATGTAAGAGTTCAGGTGAGAGTTCGTTTGAGAGTTCAGGTGAGAGTTTGGGTGAAGTTCAGGTGAGTTTGAGTGAAGTTCAGGTGAGAGTTCGGGTGAGGATTCAGGTGAGTTTGGGTGAAGTTCAGGTGAGAGTTTGAGTGAAGTTCAGGTGAGAGTTCGGGTGAGAGTTCAGGTGAGAGTTTGGGTGAAGTTCAGGTGAGAGTTTGAGTGAAGTTCAGGTGAGAGTTCAGGTGAGAGTTCGGGTGAGAGTTCAGGTGAGAGTTTGGGTGAAGTTCAGGTGAGTTTGGTGAAGTTCAGGTGAAGAGTTCAGGTGAGAGTTCGGGTGAGAGTTCAGGTGAGAGTTTGAGTGAAGTTCATGTAAGAGTTCAGGTGAGAGTTTGAGTGAAGTTCAGGTGAGAGTTCGGGTGAGAGTTCAGGTGAGAGTTTGGGTGAAGTTCAGGTAGAGTTCAGGTGAGCCTTTACTGTATTTGCATATCAAACAGCAAACACACGGTTGTTTTTCCATGAACAGGCACATTCCTGGTGTTCCCGACGCTTTAAATGAGATGTGGGTCCAAATTCCGGCGGCGTAGGTGAGACGTTTGAATCTCGGGCGCTCAGTTCATCATGAAGTGATTGACGTAGGCCGCTGCGAGGGGGAGATTATTGCGTTAAAGTCACTGTAAGTCAATGGCTTTTGATATGATGGATTGAAAGAGCAGGGCTGAGCCTGAAGTAGGCCACATTACCATAATTCAATTTACACTCGGCGAATGCGGTGGTGGGCTGACAGATTTTTACAACGAGGCCAACACGCTCATTGTTTCTTGGCCCCTGTGTCTACACCTTCAGCTCCATCTCATTCTGATTCCATCCATTAACCTCACAAATCTCACGCCTTCGTCTGTTCTATCTTTCGTTTTCATCCCACTCTTTTTAGGGTGATTTATAAGATCTACACATCGCTGTCAGCCGACATTCAGCACCTCATCCGTTACCATTCATACAGCTTTAAACATGGACAAAAGTTTGTAGATGTCAAATGATGGAAGTAAACATTAATTCATAGGTTTGATGTGATGTCACACCCATAAAGCCCCGCCCACTTGGAGGGTAAAACAGATCTGCCTCCCTCTGCCCACCACTGGTCTTCACCAGGGTTGTTTCTCCAAAACGCTGGACGTAGCTGGACGCACAAACAGATGATGCTGGACTTCTACACAATCCCAACAGAGAGACAAGGACCAGAGGAGGAGACGGTGGACTAGTACATGTCTCTGTCTCTGAGGAGGGAATGAAAGAATGGACACCAATCAGGATTGTTTAGTGATTGTGTTTTTAGTCGTATCTTCACAATGTTATTCTGGTTCGTCTGCACTATTTTTACACACTACATTACAGAGTGTGTGTCCGGTGGTTGTGCACTATTTGTCCACAATCAATAATCAGTTCTCCAGTTAAAGATCTTCATCTTCAGTCTGAAAACTTCACGATGATTGTTGCAGAGAAGAGGGACGCTCGCTAACATCAGCTCATCATCACCCTTTACTGTAACAGTGAGAGTCTCTCGTCCTCCGTCCCCTGAGAGACAGCGTTACTGACCGTCCACACTGAGGACACACACAGCTGTCTGTCCTTCTGTAAATGTTCTTCCTGACGGCAGTGTGAGGGGAGGGATTCTCCACAGGACACTATTGTCTGAACGTAATCGCGTAGCCAGGGATCTTGTGCTCAACTTTATTAGAAATAAACAAAAAACTCAAGAACCAGAGGAACCCAGGAAGTCCACAAACATAAACACTAAAGCACAATGAATTACAGAACTCAGAAAAGTAAAAAAAAAAATGACGGACGCTCTGCTTGGACTCATTGGGGCTTAGAAAGCCGGCCCCTACCGTGACACCTCCACAAGGCACAGGTTCAGTTTTAGTCCAAAATAAAAAGTAAAAAAGAAAGAAACAACATCTCAGGCATCAGGCAGCATCTCCACCACCAGTTCATGTCTGTGAGGGACGTTCAGAACATCACTGCTGAGTTTAGAGCGTTTCACATCAAACCCACTCAATTAGTCACAAATTAACAACCTAATTATGCAGATATTCAGCATTTAAGGTGAGAAGTGATGATCACCGCGGTATAAACTTCCATCACTTGTTACCCCGATTAGTCTCGTAGCTCCAGCACTGATGAAGCGAAGCTCGTACGTCGAGGACGTCTCGGCTGATCCTCTACATTTAGGTTAAATTGGGGAAATGTGTGAATTTGATTTTTCACTAAAGTATCACTTTAAAGAGGGACGCCTCCATCCTCAAGGAACGTCAGGAACGATTCGCCGCTTCATCAGTTACAGCGCTGCTGCTGTCATCTGGCCCTCGATGAAGTCGTCACTTCAGGTCTCTGTCAGAGCTCCATCGGCCACATGAGATAAAGCTGAAGCGCCGGCTGATCAACCTCACGCACACACACACACACACACACACAAACACACACACTCACACACACACTCATACACTCACACACACACTCATACACTCACACACACACTCACATTATTGTTATTGTTATTGTTTTTTATTTCTTTCAGACAAAACATTTTAAAATCCCACAGATTCCCACACGTGCCTTTAACCTATGGTGCTACAGTCAGTGGCATATCTAGAACTCACTATAACCTGGTTACACTACTGCTCTGCAGTCAGTAACATATCTAAACCCTACTGAAACCTGGTTGCTCCACTGCTCTATGGTCAGTTTCATATTTAGAACCACTGAAACCTGGTTACACCACTGCTCTATTATTAGTGAAATATATAGACCTCCAGAAACCTTCCTACATTAATGCTTTACTGTCAGTGGTGAAAAGTGAAAGTGAAAGTGACAACCCTCGTCATCTGATCAGATTAATCTCCAAAAGCTGCAATCTGTAAACTGGGTTTAGTGTTCAGTGGTTTCCTGCTGTTACTATAGAAAGCAATTTGTTAATCAGATTCTGTAATCCAGATTACACGCCGTCCAACACTGGAGACACGTGAGAGATTCTCACCTCGTCTGTTTCCTCTTCTAGCCAGCGTCTGGAATCGACGCGCTTTAGAGGAGAATATGTTTTTCCGTTTATCTTTCATTTTCACACCTCTGAATACATTTCACACCTCAATTTGTAAACTGGCTGTGAGAAAATTGGAGTCAAACTCAGGCCGACGACAGAGCGGAACCCGCTCTGGAATATTTGCATAGAAGCCTTAACCAATTAATCACTATATATAACATTAAAGAGCCCGTATACCACATTCTGTTTACCTACGCCACATCTATCTATCTATCTGTCTGTCTATCTATCTATCTATCTATCTATCTATCTATATGTCTGTCTATCTATCTATTTATCTGTCTATCTATCTGTCTGTCTGTCTGTCTGTCTATATATCTATCTATCTATCTATCTATCCGTCTTTTTATCTGTCTGTCTATCTATCTGTCTGTCTGTCTGTCTGTCTGTCTATCTATCTATCTATCTATCTATCTTTCTGTCTGTCTGTCTGTATCTGTCTGTCTGTCTGTCTGTCTATATATCTATCTATCTATCTGTCTATTTATCTGTCTATCTATCTATCTATCTATCTATCTATCTTTCTGTCTGTCTGTCTGTATCTATCTGTCTGTCTGTCTGTCTTTCTATCTATCTATCTATCTCTATATATGTGTGTGTGTGTATGTGTGTGTGTGTGTGTGTGTGTGTGTGTGTGTACTCTGTTTTTATGCGTTTATAACTCCATCACCGAGTCCCCCGGTGTTTTAAAGAAATCCCCTCGTTACTCCATCAGTCAGTAAACCAAACGCAATGGTTAAAGGGGTTTACACTCGCCACATCTCAGATTGGTTGTTGAAAGCAATACTGGTCTGGGATTTGAACCCACATCCTTCTGTGCCTTTGTCTTCTGTTTTACACATTATTTCTGAAACTATTTAGTGTTATAAATAAAGAAAAATGAAGGAAACCATCAGGAATGGTCCAAAAAGACTTGAACATAAATCTTTTTAAGTTAACTTCTATTGGAACTCAGCAGCATCTCTTTCTTCTAACAATATGTTTTTTGGGACCGTGATGGTAAATGTCTTTGTTCTTGTGCTGACAAACACGTCAACAAGCATTCGTCTTCTTCTTCTTCTGCTTCTTCTTCTTCTACTCTTGGCTCTGCCATTTAGGGGTTACCACAGCAGATCATATATCACCAGGTCTTCCTGTCCTCTGCTACTTCCTTTCACACCGTCCCCCTGCATGTCTTCTCTCCCCACATCCATAAACCTCCTCTTTGTCCTTCCTCTTCTCTCCTGGCAGCTCCATCCTCAACATCCTTCTTCTGATTTACTTCTCATCTCAAACCAAAGCAGTCTCGCTTCTCTCACTTCTCCAAACCGTCCAACGTGAGTCGTCCTTCTATACTCCTTCCTGATCCTGTCCACCCTCGTCCTACCGATGCAAATTTCTTCAACTGCACCGTCAGAACCGTTTTGGTCAGCACCACTACCTTCAACCTGTACTCATTTCTGAAAATCAATAGACACTTGGTATGGAACTGTGTAACTGAATCAGCTCGATTTTCTGGGTTTCTTCACGTGCTGAGTTCTGGTTCTTGCGTTCGGGTTAGTCCGGGCCCCTGTGGATCTCCTGGTGGGTTTAAACAGAGGCTGTTTTGTAATTCTGAAAGGTTCCTGAAGTGATTGTAGCTTTAACCCTGCTGCAGCCCTCCTACGACTATTACTGCATGCCAGCGGATTGTGTGCGTGTGTGTATCCGCGAGTGATGGGGATTGGTGTGTTGCCAGTATAGCAGATGAAAATGATCCATCATGTTGGTGCGAGGCAGTAGGAGTGTATGCTTGCAGTCTAATCAGATTAGCTCTTGCCCACGGACCGAGCAGAGCAGTGCAAGTGCATGGCCTGAACCCCCCAGAGGTCTTTAAAGAAGCCGGTGTGTGTGCGTGGTGCAATGCTAATGCAATGCTAACGTGTGTAGTAACATTTTCGACTAGCAAGAAAAAGTCTGCTGCAAACACGGATCACATACGTCTTATTTTTCATGCCGTTGCCCAAAATATCAGGTAGTGTTGTTTCAGATACGTGAGCAGCAGAGTAAAAACATGAGCTTCAGCACAGACCACTTCCCCTCTGTTACAAAGTAATATTTAGATCAAAAGAACAACAAAGATGTCAGAACAGACTGTACTTTTTGGACACTTTTTGATCTCTGTCCAGCACCCGCTGCAGTATTTCAGTCCCTAAAGACAGGGACGTCCCTGCCAGAGCTCCACTTTGGGGACGTCTGCATGTGTCTTGTGGAGAATCCCTTCCCTTACACTGCCGTCAGGATGAAAGTTTACAAAAGGACAGACAGCTGTGTGTGTCCTCAGTGTGGACGGTCAATGACGCTGCTGCTCGGGAGACGATGGACGAGAGACTCTTCACTGTTAAAGTAAAGGGGGATGATAATGAGCTAATGTTAGCGAGCGCCCCTCTTCTTTCCAAAAATCATCTGTTAAGTTTTGAAGGACACTCAGGACTAACAATAGTCTAACAAAGACCCGACCAAGACTGAGGGACGACTGAGACATAAGAAGGAACATCTGAGGCTCGGAGGTAGAGGTAATAAAAGAGCTTGTCCTTGACCTGACCTTGAAACTAAGACATGTTACTCCCCTGATAGTAATAAAGAAAATATAGAGCATTTTACCTTCATCCATCCATCCATCCATCTATCCATCCATCCGTCCATTAACTGAGTTTCTTATGTGAATGATTCTGTGAATAAGTTCACGCTGCGTAGTTTTAATATTAGACTTTTAGTGATGTGGCTTCTGCTGTCCAGTGTTGGCCAGAGATGGACAGGTTCCCCTTTGAGTCTTGGTTCCTCCCAAGGTTCTTCCTCCAGTTTCAGGGAGTTTTGTTGTTCATTTTAGGCTCTGACGGAATTCTTTAAAGCTGCTTGATCACAAAAATGCTGTATAAATTAAACTGACTGGGCCGGAGGGTAAATGGACGTCCAGCAGGTTTGGGGTGGACTTGGTGAGCGAGGACAGAAGTGTTAGAGAAAGAAAACGGCAGTCACTTCTGACAGCGTCTTCACGGCCGCTGTGAGTGGATCTGAGTGGCCGTGTGATGTGTTCATCGGCCCGATCGGTTTATGTTAAACATTATGTGTCTGATGTGCCGTAGCAGCCCGTCTGCCCCGGGTTTTCCCACGAGTGAAGGAAGTAATGATGTTCATGTGAAATCAGCTCAGGCATTGATTTTTTTCTCCCCCTCAAAATTATTGATGCCGCTGGCGGCGCCGACAGCCTTCAGACCTTTTTATCTGCAAGTGATTATTAATTAATTTTCCACAGAAAGCTCAATATCCAGAGAAAGCTGCGGCCATCACACTCTCATCAGCTGAGTTCATCACACGGGGGCGGTGGGCGTTCTCCAGTCCTGGAACAGACGTCCTGCAAGAACATCACATCCAGGATGTGGAGCAGGGGTAGAACATCAAGGTGCTTGATAATAATTAATCTCTCTCTCTCTCTCTCTCTCTCTCACTCTCTCTCTCTCTCTCTCTTTCTATCTCTCTCCATCTTAATCTCTCTCTGTCTCCCTTTTTCTCCTCTTTCTCCATTTCTCTCACCTCTCTCTCTCTCTTTCTCTCCCTCCCTCCCTCCCTCTTCTGTCTCAGTCCCCCTCCTCTATCTCTCTTCTCTCTATCCTCTCTCTTTCTATCTCTCTCCATCTTAATCTCTCTCTGTCTCTCTTTTTCTCCTCTTTCTCCATTTCTCTCACCTCTCTCTCTCTCTCTCTCCCTCCCTCCCTCCCTCTTCTGTCTCAGTCCCCCTCCTCTATCTCTCTTCTCTCTATCCTCTCTCTTTCTATCTCTCTCCATCTTAATCTCTCTCTCTTTTTTCCTCTTTCTCTCTTTCTTTCACCTCTCTCTCTCTCTCTCTCTCTCTTTCTCTATGTCTGTCTTCTCTCATTTTCTTTCCTTCTTTTCCTTTTTCTCTTGCTTTTCCTCCCTTTGTCTATCCTTATATCTCTCCTCTCTCTATCTCTCTCGTCGGGGATCCATCATCCATGTGTGTGAGGTTCTTGAAGCAAAGATGATAAAAACGTTTGAGCCCCTTCAGCTACATTCCCATAAGTGATGAATTTGATGAAGTGATGAATTTACTCAAGGCGTCCCAGGACAGAATCGTTTCTTTATCAGACTCAGAGGAACTGTATTGATTACAGGGTGAATTGCTCCATACAGAAAGGACCCAGACCGCTCCCGCCAAGAATCGAACCCAGGGTCTTCTCGCTGTGAGGCCCACTTCACCACCATGCCACCCACAAAGTAAAACCAACCTAGAAAGATTCATCATTTTGCTGCTCTGGTTATTATCTGAGAGAACAGCACAGCCTTATCGCTCCACACCGGTTACAGAGAAATGCCAGAATCACTTTTATTCATTTTTTTACTTTCCAGAACTGAGAGCAATGCCCTTAGATGACTTTATTAAGACTCCTTCTCATACTGCAGCCCATTCTGACTGGCTCTGCAGAAGAGCCTGCAGGAGATCGCCAACCTGTCAGCACCCAGGATGTAGGGGAGCATCTGGAAATTAAAATCAAACCCTCAAAGATGACAAACAGTCAAGGTGAGTCTGTGTTTTGGTTTTCTTTCAGAAGCAGAACAAGAGAGGACTCAAGGGACTTTAACAGCTAAAGAAGGAGAGCAGAGAGACCCAGGAGAAAATTATCGGCTCAGACCAGATAAGCTTAAAGCTCAAACGCCTCCCGAAGAACGACTCATGCTCTCAGCTTAAGCAGCGTTCGGTCCAGGTGGATCCGGTTCTCCACTGATTACAAGCACTACGCCTCACCCTTATCCACCTGACCAAAGTCGGACCCAACACTCTGCCTCCTCCTACCGGTCGGTCGGGTCAGAACAGCCTCCCCGGAGTCATGGCAGGGCCTCAGGCTCCCTCTTTTCAGTCACCAGGGGCGTGGCACTGGGTCACGAACCGTATAGGACCTACACCTTCGACCCAAATACAGAGGCCTGGTCTCACTGCAGCACCACTGGCCCAAAATAACTCTGCTTGATGAAGGTGGGCTTTCTCATTAGATCTCAGGCCCAGCCGGCCATTGTGTGTTTTTAAGGTCCTAAATGCAGAATTCGGTTCTCATAACTGCTCCTGAACTTAATGTTCACTGAGAGAGGAAGCCTGCCCCCTAGAGTCTGTGGAGTGAAGTGCAAACAGACCTCAGTGTTCCCTCACTGTCTTCAAATACAGACCCAGGTCCTCAGTAAAATCTCAGATAGAGGTAGAACTTAAGTACAAATTTAAGATGCTTCTTACTTTAGTCTGAACTCATTATCGTAATCCTCCGTCACCTTCCCAACATCCAGACCGTCTCAGACTAAATGGACACAAACACAAAAGAGACGTCCCTCTGTGTGTCCATCGGTGCAGGACAGAGTGAAGGAGAGTGAGAGAGAGGACAGGGAGAGTGGACGGTGGAGTTCAGGGTGTGTGGAGTGTGTGTCCGTGATGGAGAACTAGTAGAGACGGTGATGAAAGTGAAGCGGTGAAGTTCATGTGGATTATTTTCAGTAGATTGTTTTTATTGGAGTTGAAGTTCGAGGCTTTAATAGTCTTTAATTCTATTAATATGGAGTGAGATTCAGTTCACTTTCACACAGACAGACGCTCCAGATGTCCTTCAGAGGAGACACGTCTCACTCTACACTCTCAGTACATTCCTGTACTTTTACTTTTTACTTTATAACATTTTTGCTTTTATCAAACTAAGTTAGAATGGAAGGACTTCCTCTGCTTAACGGCCATTTTTAGCTAAGAAAAAGTCAGATATGCCATGTCTCGATTTTGTAAATGGTTCTAACTTTCTATAACTCAGTTGATTTAAAACTTTTGTGGAGTTTCTAAATGATCTCTTTTAAATAAATAATCTATTTTGAATAAACTGAGCTCAATTCAAGTTGTTGTTTTCATTACAAACTGAATTATGTGCCTCTGTAATAACAAAGCACGTGAAATTTTAATCTGGAGCGCCGTCTTTACTTTAACCCTCGATTATTTTGACTATTAGTCACAGTCGGAGCCATATCACCAAATCTAATGAGTGAAATTATGTAAAAATGAGTTTAGTGCAAAAGACATGCATTTCAGACAAACTTCAGTACTACTGTTCAGACTGATCTGGGGTCAGATTCCTCCACTTTTAGGACTGATTCTGGATCAGCTTGTTGTGTAAAAAGTCAGGAGTTTTGTTGATGTTTGTAGAGACTGTAAATCCTACTGTGTCCTAAACCACACACACAAGTGTGATCCACCTTCATGAAGATCTGGAGGAGGAGGGTTGAGAGGGTGGAGAGAAGTTTGTGAAAGATTTGGGTGACTATTCACCTCTAGTGTTAGTACCGTTTAGTTTAGTGTTAGACTCTGGGGGCGTCTGTTTTCAAACAGTTTATCTTCTAGAGGACAGTTTGGGTGGTGTAGACTCTGGTTTTGAAAACATCTGGAAAATGTCTCACATGTGTGTGAGTGTGTGTGTGTGTGTGTGTGTGTGTGTGTGTGTGTGTGTGCTTTTTTCCTGAGTGTGCTTAGTTAAAGGCTCCAGTTCTTTTAAGACTGATCAGAGATCAGGTTCAGGCAAAATACTTTTTAAGAATTTTTACTCAATAGCATTTCAAAGAGAACAGACTCTTAAAAAAGACTTAAGACACTCACTCATATTTTCATTTTAGCCTTGAAAGAAGAAACTGTAAGGGAGCCATCCAGGGCACTTATCCACAGTAGATAAATTCATATTACTGAATAAAAATGATGAAACAGTAGTACATACATTACATCCATTTCTAATACATAGTGAACAATCCACAGTGTGTACAAAGTAAATGACAGTGTCAATTAAAGAATTCATTTTGGACACTGAGGAACACATAACAGGTGCTGAGAAATGAACAGTAGTTCATACTCGCTGTTGGTCTCACAAGCAAAACACCCAAAGACTGCAGGGTGTGGTTAATTTTAAATGACAGGTTTATTTGAACATTTTTAAGCAGTTAAGTATTAAGTTGTAAGTGTTTCGTATCAGAGCTACACTATCTAAAGAGTAAATAGAATATCTCAAGATAAATACACAGATCAGTCCAAATCAAACAGCTGTGTAATAATGATACACACAGCAAATATATAAATTACTTTAAATATGACTTTATGTACAGCAAACACAGCAAAAGCATATCCTGTCTTGTTCCTGCTGCACAAGCAAACATGTTTCCTGATGCGCAGAAACAAACCTTTTAATGCTAAATTAACAGAGCATAGTTTAATACCTCAAGACCTGAAAAATGCAATATATATACACATGAAAATATTAATTAACAAAACTAATTTAATAAATATGGGTGGAATTTTACTGTTTGTTGCCACGTGAACAACGGTCTAAATAAAATGAAATAAACTGCAGATCCGCAGAGGCTCCGACAATGAACACAACAGCTTTAAATAAAAACATTTGAAATGTAATATAAGATTTATAAATGGAAGTAAGACCTACACTCGCATGCTCCTTCACTCCCACTGTGCAGATGGCTCTCACTGCTGTCTCCATATGGTGAAAATTCTATTGTTTTATCAGTTTAAACCTCTGTCTATAAATCACTATAAATCACCCACACTGAATTTATTTATGGGGAAATTTTCATTTTCCCACAGACAGTATTTCGGTAAATTGTGCATAAATGTTACATTTTGCAAAAGGTTGCAAAAGGTTGCGAAAGTGACTATCTGTCATTGTGAACACACAGCACACAGTGAACACCACACTGTCCAGCAGGGGGAAGCCATATCCAGCAGTGATGGGGAGCAGTGATGGGGACGGGACCTTGATCATCGGTACCTCTGGGTAACCTACTGGTCTGGGATTCAAACCCATGACCTTCAGATCCTGAGTCCTAGAGTAAGGCAAGTTATCAGAAACAATACCTAAAGACTTTATTTTTATAAAAAGATTAGCTGGCAGGGGAGATACCACTTCATCCAGGGTGAGGTTCCCTTTATCAAGGCACCGTCCCCGTCACTGCTCCCCAGGATGCTGCTTATGTCTGCCCCCTGCTGTGTGTGTATTAAATACAGAGGGTGTATTTGGTTAAGGTTCACTGTGTTCACAATGACTAATGATCACTTTCACTTTCAAAAAGACTTTGATTTTGTTGTTGGAGAGAAAATTAAGATGTTACTTGTTGCTTTGATCATGAAGTTTTGTAGCTGTGAGGTTTTTCTAGAAAAATCTAATGTAAATTGTGGATGTTTTTTTGTATCCTTAACCCTAACCCTAACTCATCAAATTGTCATAAGTGAAGAACCCTTCTTCCTGGCTCTCTTCCTGTCCTTCTAGACTTGTCTCTGTCTCGTTATCAACTCCTGTCTCCACTGGACAGGGATAGTTCACTTCCCAGGGTGCTCTAGCCTCCAACTCCTCAGGTTCCGCATAAATGGCCTCGGCAGGGTAGTCCTGCGACTGAAAGTCCGGGATGTTCTGCAATGCTTCTATGGGTTCTTCCATGTTCTCCAGAGGGTCAGCAAGCAACGCAAACTGGTGCACATAGTCTTGAGCACCCTGCCAGGACCTTTGATCATTTTTTGGCTCGCGGGGTTTGCTTACACTTGCATAAAGTGGTTCCTGGAGCTCCTGGGGCTCCAGAGAGGAAGTAGGTGATGGGCAGCTGTTAATGCCTCTCACTTGGTCTTTGTTTGAAGGCTCGATACAATTGAGTGATAAGCTCCTGAAGGTGGGGGTCAGTTTTTTTATTTGGCGCTGCTTCGGACCAGTGCTGTAAGACGCCGAAGGGTTTATAGCGCTGTAAACACAAGTGTCCTCCAGGATTTGTGGAACAGGTTCTGCCTTTCTGGGTTTGTTTCCCTCTTTGTCAGCCTGTGGAAGGTGCTGGATGGCAGCGCTGATGATTCTGAAGATCCGGTCGCCATCTTTGGTGGTGAACTCGAAACTTCCCTCCCCCGTCTGACACCTGCGACCGGCCTCAAAGGAGAAGGACAGCTGGGGAGGAAGATAAGAAAACAGGAACAGAAACTTCAGCATTTTCAGCTCTTTTCACCAACCTGAGGTCTGCCTGGTTCTAAAAGTCCCCCAAGAGAACAGCTATGCAAATATAGCTAAGAACATCTCCCACATGAGGGGATGACAAATAACGCCTTTATTCAAAAAACGGAGCCACAAACACACTTTAACTGTGCACAACCACCTTATTTATAGTTTGGAAGTTCAAAGGTCGACAGAATGGCGAGTGCTTCAGGTTGTCATAAGGAGTTCTCACTTTATCACATTTTCATTTCAGTCTGGCATCAAAAAAATAAACCGTTCTAAGTATAAAATTATCAACAATGGACCTGAGTTTCTTTTACATTTTCAGCAGCTTGTAACGGTGTTTATCACATTTTTTTTGAGCTAATCTATTTTAATATAATTTATTTAAATATTATTTACATAGAAATACATAGAAAGGTATATATTATTTTACTCTACTTTTTGGAATTTTTACTTTTTGGTTTTAATTTAAAAGTAAATTTCAAAGACAAAAGAAAATGACAAATGTTTAGTTATTAAAAAGATTAAAATAGCAAATATTACAGTACATCTGAGTTACTTTATCTACAAGTACCACAGTACGTCTGAGTTACTTTAGTTACAAGTACCGCAGAACATCTGAGTACTCAAGTTACAAGAACTGAGTTACTTTAATTAAGAGCACTGCAGTAAATCTGAGTTACTTTTGTTGCAAGTAAAACAGTCCATCAGATACTCTAATTACAAGTATTGCAGAATGCAATCTTTTTGTCATGTTTGTGGTACTCTGCCCTGACTGGGCACACCTGGAGCCTCGTTAGGACGTCAGGTGTGCCTCATTGGGTCAGTGGTATAAAGATCCCAATAAGTCAAAGCAGGGCGTCGGTCATTTTGGATTCCACGCTGAGTGAGTGTTTGTAGAAAGTACTTTGAGTTCAGTGTTTGTGTGAGTACACCTTTATATTCAAGTTCAATAAAGTTGAACAATCATTAAACTGTCTATACTTCATTCATTGCTACTGACTGCTTAATGATCTACTGTTGCTATATTTTACTTTACTTACAAAGTTGCAAACTTAATCTCACTGTACTTTTCCAGGAATATTCTGAAGCAGAGATTCTCGCTTGAGAGTTTCTCCAACTTACCCTGTCCTGCCCGAACTTCCGGATGAAGCAGTAGGGCCAGGAGAGGAGGATCTCTTTGGTTTTGTGGTCCTTTAGAAGTATACCTTCCCCTTGTGGGGTCAGGATATATTCTCCATACAGGTTACACCGCTTCGCCGCCGCCGTGCTCATCACAATGACCAGGAAATCTCGAGCTGGGACAGAAAGAGAAACATTAGTAAGCCTAAATTTTTAATGTCCCACATGTACTGGGCTGCTCGTTCTGACCTACATGCAGCTCTGAAAGTCTCTGTCAGGTCCTGACGGCATGTGGAGGCCATTGACACTGTCATGAGAGATTTTAATGGGAAATGAAGGAAAGAGAGAGAAAGATTGCAGCTCACTAATGCTTCTTAGAAAAATGGTGCCCAATTAAGGAAAGCAAGTTGATGATTTATTTGGTCCAACTCGGCTGGACAATCAGGCTGTTTTAGGACTCTGCCTGAATAACAAGAAAGGAGGAGCTACTTTTTTGGCTGATATTGACCCTTAGAAGAGGAAGGGTATTTTGGTTTTTGCAGCGGTGGCGCAGTGGTTGGGGCTGTCTCCTCACAGTGAGAAGTTCCTGGGTTACATTTCCAGGCAGGGGGACAAGGTCCTTGCTGTGTGGAGTGGACATGTCCTCGTGTCTGTGCGAGTTTCCTCAGAGAGCTCTGGTTTCCTCCCACCATCCAATGACAAGAGAAGTGAAAAGTGAAAGTGACTACTTGTCATTGTAAACACACTGCACACAGTGAACCACAACGTAAAGCTTCTTCTGCATTTAACCCAAAGTGCGCAGGGAGCAGTGATGGGGAAGGTACCTTGCTCAGTGGTACCTCAGGGAAACCTACTCATCTGGGATCCAAACCCACAACCTTCTGATCCTGGGGCCTCATCCCTAAACACTAGGCCACTGCTGCCACACGTCAGGACCTGCATGTCAGGTGGACTGGAGATGCAAAATGTGTGTGTGATTGTATTTGTCTGTGTGTCTGTTGTGCGACGGACTGGTCCAGGGTGTCCCTGCCTTTCTGCCTGTGAGAGCTGGGACTGACTCCAGCACTGGCAGAGACCCAGATCAGGACAAGCAGCTAAGAAATTGAGTGAGAGTGAGTGGTTTTTGAATTAATGGCAGTGGCAGCAGTGGTCTAGTGTTTAGGGATGAGCCCCCAGGATCAGGAGGTTGTGGGTTTGAATCCCAGACCAGGTTGCCCTGAGGTTCACATGAGCAAGGTACTGTCTCCATCACTACTCCCCGGGTGCTAGATATGTCTGCCCCTGCCATGTCTGCCATGTGTTCACAATAACGGGTCCAGTTTTAGTCCAAACTAAAACAACGTCTCAGGCATCAGACAGTGTCTCCACCATTCAGGCGTTCGGTTCCATTCAGACACACTGGGAACAGTTCTGAAATTTTGTAAAACAGCTGGACCTCCCCTCTAATTTGGTTATCAATCAATGTTTAGCCTATTGATTAGCTGTTAGTTTCTCATTAAGCTGAAATGAAAACACTTATTTGTGGGCGGAGCATGGATGAGTCAATTAGGCAACATCTCGTTAGAGTTAACGAGGTTTGTTTAAGCATTCCAAATATGTAAAGCTCAATGTCAGCCCCCGTCCCCAGGTGCTTTTCCAAGCTGCTGGACGTCTCTTTCTTTTATTTTTCTTTCTTTTTTCCACCAGAATGTGTTTTTGAAAGATCCCGTAGGGCATCCTCCTCCCTGGAGATAAGTCTGTAATTCAGAATTGGATGGATGTCCACAGTGAAGGGCCAGGTCCGTCTGAGCTCGGCCTTTGTTCCTTCTGCGGATGTTCACAGCTGTCATTCTCAAAAGAGCACAAAGGGATCTTTTCCTTTCCTCTGAGCGTTTCTAGATGAAGAGGGTGCTGGTCCAGCTGGCCAGTCGCCCGGCGGCCCAGAAGAACATCAGATTTATTTGTTTTTCTTTTCTGCTTGTGTGTTTCCAGCACTGCCCCCCAGAGATAGTGGCCCGGCGGCAGGCCTGGAGGTGCGGCCCGAGTGCCAAGCCCGGCTAAAGAGATAATCACACAGAGGCAGAGTTTGCATGTGTTGGTTAACCTGGACTACCCTCTGAGCTTCTGTTGCTTTAGACTCGCAATTACCCACAAGGCTTTGCAGTGGAAAGGAGGGGGGGACTTGATTACTCTGCAAAGGATTTGACTTCAATCAGGTGGCCGGCTCTTTGAGTGAAATAAGGGAAGCGTTTTTCTCTTATTTTGCACAATTGCTCTGCTCTTTCATTTCATCCTCTGATGCTCAGCGATGGAATACTTCTTTTTTTTTTTTTTTATTTCTCCCCCCCCTACAGATGTCTGTCTATTTTAAGACAGCCTCCCTCGGATGTCGGCTTTGATTTTAGCAGAAAGCTGCTGTCAAGGACACTTTTGCAATGCCTTGCTCTGGTTACCCGGCTTTATGTCTTTTCACACACACACACATACACACACACACACAAGACATGGTGCATATTCACATATGCATGATGCATATCCATGCTTATTCTGTGCATATTCACAGATGAAAGCTCATAATCCTGCCAGCCTGTGTTATTATTGTAAGCTTCCTTAAGTGAGCCGCCACACACATTCATGTATATTTACACAAGAACGTATAGAAAGGCTAATATTGTGGGGAATTTATTTGATGTTTAGACCTTTAGAGGGCGACGGTGAGGAACATTTGTTTATTTGATGTTTAGTCCTTTAGAGGGCGACGGTGAGGAACGTTTGTTTATTTGATGTTTAGACCTTTAGAGGGCGACGGTGAGGAACGTTTGAATGTATGTTACATAATGAGACTGTCCTTTTGAGCTCAATCCTTTCATTGTGAAAGCGACGACTCTGTATGTCCTTCTGTCCTCTGGGCAGAGGGGTTTAGAGTGGATCTCAGCTGCTCTGTTAGGGAGTCTAATTAGCAGTGGTGAGTCTTAATCAGTGCTGATTGTCATGACATTGATTAAAAAGCCCCTTAATGACCTCAATTCGTCAGTCCATTTGCTGAGGACAAAACAAAACGCAAGTTACGCAACCCTCTCCAACTCTCCTGGAGTCTGGAGAAAACGAAGGGAAGAGCAACAGAGAACCAGGAACCAAAATAGTTGGTTCCAGACCGTTGCACCAGTGCTTTAATGCTGTTCGAGTGTAGTCCACTCGAACAGCTGCCTTCACTGATAACTCTTCAGACATATATGTCTAATGTGTGTTCTTGTTTTAGGGCAGGGCTTGTATTTTCTAAATTATTTTGATATTATAATTATTGGCTTGTCTAAGATGGGACAAGCTCCAAGACTTTTACACCAAACTTGGATGCCAAGTTCACTCTGCAGGAGTTTAGCCCTGATTTTCACTCGTCATTTTCACTCGTTTTATAGATCGATAGGGAAAGTCCCAGATCAGAGACATGATGGTATCACTGGGTGATCCAGATCATCTCTGGATCTGAAATGTTCATTCAAGAGACTCACTGATGTCTTGCAGATGCCCAAACCCTGCGACCCGGTTGTGATGAGCTCCAGACTATGACAGCAGAAATATTTCTTTTTGCATATTTGCACAATCAGTTCAGATCTCTCTCTTTGTCCATTTCTGGAAGAAAATAAAGCCCTGTCTCATAGATCACTTCCTTCCTCGTCTCATTCCTGGCGTGTTTTTTGGATGAGTGTAGTTTGAAGAGCAGGCAGACTGGTGGGAGCTTTCTTCTGGTTTTAGATATCTGATCAGTGTAACCCTCACACTTCAAGATCACAGACAGTGAGGTCTGGAGAGTGGACAGTATAGTGACCACTAAACACCATGGAGTGTCCATGTAAAATCTACTAAAGTACTTGCTCTTGATTGCTTCCCATCTCTGTATTTTAAAGAGCTCCAGAGCACTACATCGTCAAAATGGCGCAGGACAAACAGAACTGTGCTCAAATCAAACAATTTGAAGTTCTGTAATCACAGCCACACATCACTCAGCTCTTACTGCACGCCAAAAAAAGCAACAGGAAATACCACTTCCTTCCCCAGCAGGTCCAGGCTGAACATCATGAGCAGAAAATAGTGTTACCTCAGAGCAGCACCTCTGCTCAGAGTGAACTCTCAGGAACACACCAGACACCTTCTGCTCAGAGTGAACCATCAGTAACACACCAGCCACCTTCTGCTTAGAGAGAACTATCCAGATATTTACTAGTGAAGGTGAAAAAACATTTACCTTTACCTTTACAGCGTTTAGCAGACGCTTTTATCCAGAGCGACTTACAGCAGAGCTTTGTTTCCACATTTGATCTTCAAATTAGCAAACGGCTCAGATCAGCTACTGCTGATGAACTATACCTAACTCAGCCTAAGAACCAAACTTAGTAACCCTGTGCCTAGTACAAAAGAAGTGCCGTTAGTTTTTTGTGTGTGTGTGTGTGTTTACATGTTAACATGTTGGTCGAATGCCTCCTGAAGTGTACATTTGATTTAAATCTGGTTTAAAGTGGTGTGTTCACACCTGCATGGTTAATGTAGATCAGTCCAATTCAGATTCTGACACACGAAGTGACCAGGTGTAAACAGATACAACTGATGTGTCTAGAGCACATTGAAACCTTTCATATATGTTATTTCATTTTCCTTTTCAAGCTACTGATTGTTGGGAAAGAAAAATACCAGATGTGAGTCCGGCAGACGGGCCGGGCCCTGTTTTTGGGCTCTGTCTCTGCCGCTCGTTTAGCTGCTCTATTGAAGTGTTTCAGGCTCTGATTGTGCTCCGTTTCTCCTTTGATGTTGAACTCCTGGAGCAAACAGCAAGTTTTTGACTCCACAAACACTTTCACGTCCAATCGAAACCATCGGCAGGTGCTTTCAATCCAATTATTGTCACAACACCACAAGGCTAGCTGCTTGCAGGTGTGGGTTTTATATATTCTTCCAGCTCCCCACTCTGGAAAACAGCCATTTGATCATTTTTTTAGCCTCAAACAGATTTGTGACGCACAATTTGACCTGTTTCAGGTTTTTAAAATGTCATTTTTGAATAAATTTAAGTTTAAAACTGCTGAGTTTAAGCAAGACGTAGTTACAAAAGCCAGAGAAAGGCTGCACCCCTGACAGAGGATGGAAGAATGTTCATCTGCTGCTTATTTATTTTTCATTCCACCTTAAATGATGTAGCAGTTAAATCCTGGTCCCTCAGGTACATCGTTCATATCCTGAGGCATCACAATGTAACTGTTGGTTACAAGGTGAAAGGAAAGTCCAGGGCACCAAAATGTTTCCACTCCATCATTTAAGGTGGAACAGAAAATCTGAAGAGTTGGAAACTGTGATTCAGTGCAGGCGGAATGTTTTGGTAGTCTCTAAAAGACTTGCTGTTTAAGCAGTTTAGGTCAGTTCTAGATACATCCCTGACTGTAGAACCATGCTGTAAGGTTTTGTTTCTTTCAATATACCAGTTGGTTATAGAACTGTTGTTGTGATGTAATTAAGTTTCATTCAGTTCTAGCTTTATCACTGATTGTACACCATCACTGGAGCAGGTTTCAGTGTGTTCTAGATACTAAGTCAGTTCTTCATATGTCACAGACCATAGAGCCATAGTTATACGAGTTTCAGTCAGTTCTAGATACATTTTCTATTCTCTTCTCTCTTTCTGTTTCTCCCCATTTTCTCTCATCTCTCCCTTTCTTTCCTTTTATATCTTGTCCTAATTCTTTCTTTTTCTGTATGTGTCCCATTCTCTTCTTTATTTCCCCCCCCTATATCTTTCTTCATTTCTCAAACTCTCTCTCTCTCTCTCTCTCTCCCTCTGAATGAGGAAAGTTTTTTGTCCCCGGTGGCTGTATAGAGGGAGCAGTCAGACAGAAGTGGCTGTGGGTGAATTTCAGGACGTCTCGTGTCCCTCTGCTCCATTTCATTAGAGATGGTTCTGTGTCGGCGTTACACGCACAGCTGAGAACACACACCTTCTCCAGCAGACAGTAATGAAATCAAGGTGGGCCACCTGTGGCTCAAATGGTCAATTTGTCTCAGGCCTGAGGTTCCCAAGTCAGGAAGAGGATGATTGTCCTTGCAATAGGACAGACTAAAATAAGCCCAACAAACCCAGCCTAACACACACTAACACACCTCAGCACAAACACACACTCGCTCGCAATGCTTTTTATACCTGGATATGAAGACCTTCTCTGATCAGCCACAACATGAAAGATACAAAAAGTGAACCCTGCTGATCCAGTTCCAGGTTCTCCTGCGAGGGGGGGAGACATTAGACAGTAAATGAACTGTCAGTTTTTAAAGGTGATGTTGGAAGCAGGAGAAATGGACGAGTGTGAGGTTTGAGGGACAAACTGTGATGGCTGGATGACTGGGTCAGAATTTCACAAACACAACCAAATTTGGAGTGTCCCTGGTATGCAGTGGTCAGTAACAATCAGAAAAAAAGAGGAAGGAGAACCGGGGAACAAGTAACAGGATTGTGGACTTCAAGGGCTCGTTAACGAAGACTATCCCATCCGCAGCACAAACTAATGAAAACGCTGATAGAAAGGTGTCTGAACACACAATGCAGCTTGATATGGGGCTGCAAATGACCCTGTTTTCCACTCAAAGCTTCTACAATGGACATCAGAACTGGACCATGGAGCGATGGAAAAAGGTAGACGGATCCCATTCTTTTTCCCATCATGTGGAGGGTTGGGTGTGAATGTGTCCTTACTTGGGGAAGAGGCGGCACAAGGGTGCACTATGGGAAGTTGGTGAAGACAGTATGAAGCTCTGGACAATGATCTCCTGGGAAACCTTCGATCTTATATTCATGTGGACATTACTTTGACCCCTACATGTCACTGCAGAGCAAGCTCCCTCATTCAGGGTGTCCCCTAAAGGCAGTGTCCTCTTTCAGCACATTAACATTCCCTGTCATGCTGCACTCACTGTTCAGGAACCAACTAAGGAACAAAGAGTTCAAGGTGTTTCTACAGATTTCCCACATCTCAGTCCCATCTAGCATCTGTGGGACAAACTAGTCCCATCCTTGGAACCACATCCCAGCTTACAGTACATAAAGGATCTGCTGCTCACCTTTGAAGGGTCAGACCCACCTTCATTGGGTCAGAGCTGTTAAGGGGGCTCCAAGCAGTTTTAAGCAGGTAGTTTTGGGCTGATTGGTATATGTAAGTTATTTTTAAGCCTATGCTTCAAAACCAGAAAAGACATCTTAAATGCAGAATCATGAATCATGAGCGCTAAAAACCATGCAAACGTTGTTTGCAGATCCTGCACAGAACTGTTTAGGCAGACGTAAAGAAGTAAAAGAACTTTCACTGTAAGTATCTGGTTCTGACTGCAGGTAATAAACAATACTAAAGCCTAGAGTGTGTGTCTATGGTTTAGAGTTTTCCTCCAGAGCACAGGTCAAAATTCCAAACAGAAACAGCTTTAAACATAATGAGTGTCATCCCATTAGAACCGTGTACAAAGTTCACTTTGGCAGCAGAAGCTCCACATTTACAGTCCTGCAAAAGCCTTGAATCAACATTTTGGTGCAAAAATAAGATTTCCTGCCATCAAACGGTTTTATCTTTGTCAGGCTTTGTTGATTAAATTGTAGAAACAGGAACAAATGTTTTAGTGCTCCAGGCTGCAAAGTGTCTAAAGATACAAGGTTCTAGATAAAGGGATTCCACCCCATAAGCCCCTGATCATCTGGAATCATCTGCTCCTCTTTCTTCACTGCTTCATGTCTTAAGTGAGACGCTTTGTGCTGCTTGAAGGTTCAGACGTAGATCACTGTGTGGATTAACCAACACAGAACTATCAAACTGCTCAGGTACAGAGACTGGACTGAACATGAGAGACAACAACACTGTCCTTCAGGAAGATCTGGAGAACTGCTCAGGTACAGAGACTGGACTGAAAATGAGAGACAACAACATTGTCCTTCAGGAAGATCTGGAGAAGTGTTCCTCAACAACACATTAAAAAACAAGAAAGTCTGAATTATGCAGAAATGAGGGGCTCAAAACTGAAGGTGGGTAAAATAGTAATTGAGTGTGAGAATTATCTAAAGTTTCTGGAATAATCACTTACAGTTTTGCAGCATAGATAGGGGCAGCGGTGGCCTAGCGGTTAGGGCGTTAGCCGCATGATCGGAGGATCGGGGGTTCAATCCCCTTCCCAATAGGTTGCCCTGAGGTACCCTTGAGCAAGGTACCGTCCCCATCACTGCTCCCCGGGCGCTTTCAATAGCTGCCCACTGCTGCACGGGTTTGAGTGTGCATGGGTTAAATGCAGAGGTCCAATTTCGTTGTGGTTCATGTGTGCTGTGCAATGACAAGGGTTGTCACTTTCACTTTAGATGACGGTACCTTGCTCAAGGGAACCTCAGGGTTCCCTTTGAACACACGACATTTCTGATTATGGGGGCTTGTCCCTAAACACTAGGCCACCGCTGCATTAAAAATGACAAAAAATAGTAGTAACTCAAGATTTTTGCTCAGCACTGCACATTAAGAGTGTAAGATAATTTATCAAATTATTCACATAAACAAACCATCACACAAGGGTCAGTTTATCAACTCCTGACATGTGGACTGTGGGAGGAACCCTGTTCTCTAGAAGGAAACCCACACAGATGGGGTTAAACATACAACACAGAATAAAAAACAGAAATAGAACCCACAACCTTCACAACAGCTTCAGCCAATGCGTTACTGGTTATTTTCACTGGAAACGCTGTGTGGAGACCTAACCTGACCACAGTGGAGTGTGTATATTTTTAAATGAAGTGAAGTTTGCTTCCTGACTGACAAACAGAACTGACAAAACCAGAGCTAAATTCAGCATCTTTCTGTTTCTAATAAGTGCTTGTAATGGACTGGGGCATGAAAACCAACAATAGTGCCAGGGGGTGGTGCCGTTTATAGTGAAACTGAGGTATGATCACCACCACTGAAACAGAGAAGACGTAATCTGATGATCATTAGTCCAGTCTCTGTACCTGAGCAGTTCTCCAGATCTTCCTGAAGGACAGTGTTGTTGTCTCTCATGTTCAGTCCAGTCTCTGTACCTGAGCAGTTCTCCAGATCTTCCTGAAGGACAGTGTTGTCTCTCATGTTCAGTCCAGTCTCTGTACCTGAGCAGTTCTCCAGAACTTCCTGAAGGACAGTGTTGTTGTCTCTCATGTTCAGTCCAGTCTCTGTACCTGAGCAGTTTGATAGTTCTGTGTTGGTTAATCCACACAGTGATCTACGTCTGAACCTTCAAGCAGAACAAAGCGGCTAACTTAAGACATGAAGCAGTGAAGAAACTATGATTCTAGATGATCAGCTGATTAGTTTACTGCAGATGCTGAATGCTGAGTGGGTGGAACCCCTTTATCTAGAACCTTGTATCATTTAGACACTTTGCAGCCTGTAACGCTGACAATTGTTCCCATTTCTGCAATTTAATCAACTCATATGACAAAAATTATTTTACACCAACAAGGTGGTTAAACAAAATATAAAGAAATGAGGGGCTCAGAAATTGGGCTCAGTGCTGTACGTGCAATTTGAAAGGATGTGGGAAAGACTAAGCAGGAAGCAGAAAGGGAAATTATGAGGTTAATTCACACAAGGAACCAGGCAACCACAGACCAACCCTATATAGACTTGTGATGAGCAACATCTGGGCCTTGCAAGGGTTGATGGAAACAACTGGACAACTGGAGGACAAGGCACATGACAATCATTATATTACCCCAGCCATCACCTTCCCACCATTCAGACCCATATCAGTCTAAATGGACACAAAAACACAGAAAAGACGTCCCTCTGTGTCCATCGGTGCAGGACAGAGTGAAGGAGAGTGAGAGAGAGGACAGGGAGAGTGGACGGTGGAGTTCAGGGTGTGTGGAGTGTGTGTCCATGATGGAGAACTAGTAGAGATGGTGATGAAAGTGAAGCGGTGAAGTTCATGTGGATTATTTTCAGTAGATTGTTTTTATTGGAGTTGAAGTTCGAGGCTTTAATAGTCTTTAATTCTATTAATATGAAAGTGAAAGTGACAACCCTTGTCATTGCGAGGTCACAGCACAGCACACAGTGAACCACAATGAAATTGTAAACACTGTGCATCAGGGGGCAGCTATTGAAAGTGCCCAGGGAGCAGTGACAGGGATGGTACCTTGCTCAAGGGTACCTCAGGGCAACCTGATGGAAAGGGGTTCTTCCGATCCTGTGGCCAAATCCCTAACCACTAGGCCACCACGGCCCTAAGGAGTGAGATTCATTTCACTTTCAGCACAAACAGACGCTACAGACGTCCTTCAGAAGAGACATGTCTCACTTTACACTCTCAGTACATTCCTGTACTTTTACTTTACACTCTCAGTACATTCCTGTACTTTAATTTACACTCTCAGTACATTCCTGTACTCTTTACTTTACACTCTCAGTACATTCCTGTACTTTTTACTTTACGCTAATTACATTCCTGTACTTTTTACTTTACGCTCTCAGTACATTCCTGTACTTTTTACTTTACACTCTCAGTACATTCCTGTACTTTTCCTTTACACTCTCAGTACATTCCTGTACTTTTACTTTACACTCTCAGTACATTCCTGTACTTTTACTTTACACTCTCAGTACATTCCTGTACTCTTTACTTTACACTCTCAGTACATTCCTGTACTCTTTACTTTACACTCTAGGGTTAGGTAGTTGAATCTGTACTTTTAAAATGTCTACTTCTACTAGAGGAATGAATGGGTGGACTTTTGCCACCTCTGGTTGTAAACAACTCCATTTCCACCAAGCAGATACTTTTCTGTTAGTGTGTTTTGAGGGACTGTGTGTCTGTGTGCGTGTGTGTGTGTGTGTGTGTGTGTGTGTGTGTGTGTGTGTGTGTGTGTGTGTGTGTGTGTGTGTGTGTGTGTGTGTGTGTGTGTGTTGGGGGCGGTGTATAGACATGGTCTTACCGCTGTCGGCAGTCTCATAGAGGCAGTTTTCCTTCATTTCCAGGATCGAGTGATCTCTCGCAGGAGGAAGGATGCTGCCCTGCTCAGCTAATCCGCTCTCAGCTTGGTTCAACTGAAACAGACGAATAGAAAAAAGTGCTCAAATCTTCTGAATACAACTTCACCCTTTAAAAGATAAGAGTCGCCTCTCATTTCAGTCAGAAAACTGTACAGTCTAGTCCATATTATCACTGACCAGTCTAGTCCATATTATCACTGTACAGTTGGAATGTTCCATTTATAAACAGCAGTCGAGTCTACATCACATCAACATCACTGTCATAGCAGTTCTGTTTATTTTTAACTAGCTTTTAAAACAAGCTTCAGTTCAGGCCATAAATAAAGCACATCACCGTATTGCTAACCCCTGTTAGCGCCCTTATGGAATTCTAGTAGTATGTTAGCACTAAGCTAAAATCAGAATCTACAACTGACTAAAACCTGCAAACAATGCAGCACTACGGTCAGGGACATATCTAGATCTGACTTAATTTGGTTCCTACCATCAGTTCCATATGTGAGAGTGACTGTGACCTTGTTATATGTGACCTCGTTTACATTCAGTGACTTATCTAGAACAGACTAAAACTTGATATGTCCATGACATATCAAATTTGTTGACATTATGTCCCTACTGTCAGTGACATGTCTAGTTCTGGCTCAACCCTCCTTACAACCCTCTATGATTCTGCAGTCAGTGAATGATCTAGAACTGACTGAAACTGAGTGGCTTAATGTCCCTATTGTCAATGACACACATACAGTTTGTCAAGTCATGAGACCGCAAATCCTCAACCTGACTCATGACTCAGTCAAGTCAGCCCTAATCATCTCTAGACTCAACATAACCTCGCCCTTAACTGATTATTGTGGTAAATTAAAGACTGGATTGGAGCTGAAGTGCTCTGCTTGTTCTTTTTGGTGGGTCTGGGCCCTAGATTACTCTCTGAGATGATGAAGATCAGTCTGGTGGGTCTCTTAGATCAGCAGGAGTTGCTCAGCCCACAATCTAAACAGGGTGAAATGCCCTTTAGTTGTCATGATGTCCCCTGCTGGACCCAGCTCCCTATGCAGATCAGATCTGCCCCCAAACTGTAACCAAGATGCTTAAAACTGCTGATTATCAGGGCCTCTATTCTTATCTCTTATATTCTTATCTTTTAATGCATTTTTATTCTGTATTCCTTTACAGTTTTTCTTACTCTTATTCATAGTTTACATTGAGTTTAACCCTGAAATTGGAGTATTTTTGCAGTACTCTGCAGTAACCAAACAGAATTGTTCAGAATGTCTTTTTTCCTCAGGTGTTTATATTCATATATATATATATGTGTGTGTGTGTGTGTGTGTGTGTGTGTGTGTGTGTGTGTGTGTGTGTGTGTGTGTGTGTGTGTGTGTGTGTGTGTGTGCATATTTACAGGAAAGGCCAGCCAACACAGTTCTTTGACCCAGCTTTGGACGTCCGGTTCCAGGCCAGCGAATATAAAGAGTTTGCTGGTTGTTTCCAGCTGGAAGGTGCTGCAGTTCTTGGGACACTCCCTGCTCTCCTTCTTGCTGATCTGAATGCAGTCTCGCAGCAGGACCACCTTCTTGCCTTCGGAACGTTTTAAACTGTGGCCTTCACTCACCGACGCCTGCCTGAACTCAAACAGCTCTAGCCGGGCCGCGCTGTGCATGCTGTCGGCCAGCAACACACACCACACCTTCTTCCACTTCTACAGACAGCAGAGAGACGAGAGAGAAATTAGGAACAGTGACAATGAACAGTTTTCATCTGCAGTTGATGTAAAATGTGTGTATATTATGTGTCTATTTTGTCTAGATGGTGCAATCCGTATACTGGGTGTGTTGCGTGTGATGTAAACACTGTCTGCTGTACTTGGTCTGTCCTCTCACAGGGAGATAGATGACACACCCTGGACAGGTCACCAGTCCATCACAGGACAAACACACTCACACACACCCACACCTAGGAGGACAATTGAGCATCTCCAGTCCACGTGATGTTCAGGTCTTTGGATGGTGGGAGGAAACCAGAGCTCCCAAAAGAAACACAGACACAGGGGCAGCAGTGGCCCAGTGGTTAGGCAGTTGGCCCCAGGATCAGATTCGATTCCCAGACCGGCAGGTTGCCCTGAGGTACCCTTGAGCAAGGTACTGTCCCCGTCACTGCATCACCACTCTCAATGTGTGGGTTAAATGCAGAGGTCTAATTTCGTTCACTGTGTGCTGTGCCGTGTAGACAGCACCACCCATTACTCCACTGTGCCAGCCAATAAACCGGATTCTGATTCGGATAATTGAAAAAGATTTTGTGTTGATTCAATGCAATTTGGGCTGTTTTTTTTGCCATCTTTCTAAAAGTAATTAAAAATAAGAAAGCTGTCCATCTCGTGCCCTTATATTGGCCATCCGAGACATTTTCAGCTTCTGAAATTTCTAAATGGAGCATTTTCTTTGTTCACACAGTAAATGCAGCTTAATCAGTTTGTAAATTTAAAGACAGTCAAAACCAGCACATAGAGTCAAACTTTTCTTTCTCTCCTAATCAGATTCACATCTGAATATAAGCGGTTGTTATAAGTGGTGGTGAATGGAACCAGACAGTTTGGAGAAGATTTTGGACAAAAACTGAACCCGTCATGGTGGAGGGACACAAAGATTTAGACTGATTGCATTCAAATGGACTATTTTACCATCACTGTTCCATAGGGACACTCACAGGACATGTGGAGCTTCACTGCGGGGACTAAAATGAACAGATTTGTGTTTGAGACGTCTTGGCTGGTTGACCACATTAGACGGCGCGCATCATCAGATGTCTTCGTATTGAAACGATGCGATTGTTTGTTTGCTTGTTTTTACCGCCGGTTTACTCAACCAGATCATTTCCAAACCTGCTTGAACTCACATGGGCGTCTGCGTCCAACAGTCTTGAGAAATGTTTTCCATTGCTGCACTTCTCCTTCTGCTTTCTATTCTTAGAAGAAAAGCAGCAGTGGAAGAAAAAGAAACCAGTCTGTTGTTTGCGAGTTAGATCGCTTCTCTCTGAACACCGTGTCTGTGTCTGTAGAGTAACGACAGACTCTCTGGTTTTATTATAACCAATGTTCAGTCACAAACCGACGTGGAAATAAGACACAGAGCTGGTGTGCAAAAGTGTTGGCGCTCCTTCAAAAGTCAACAGGGTCAACAGCCATGGGTTCAAAATGGAAGGTGACAGATTCTCACAAAGACTGTCAAAGACATTTTCACACACTCTGCTTTGTAACCTTCACTCTGAATACACTTCACCCAGAACCTCACTAACCTTCCTTCTATGAGAGCAAGAATGAGTCTGAGTCAAGTCATGAGACTGTTAAGGATGATTTCTAATGGAGTCACAGGTCATCCTCAACCTGACTCATGACTCATTTCAAATTCGCCCTTAACTTTGTGACTCGACTCTTCCTTTTCACTTTGCTCAATATTAAGGCACTTTAAACCTGTATTCTTTTACAGTTTTCCTTACTATTGTTCGCTTATTTTAGTCAAAATATTTATTTTTATCATATTTATTTGTAACATATATTTACTTAATCCCTTGTTTATCTTTCGTTTTTGATTTTCCTAGACTTTTTTTTATGCTGACTTTTTCTCTGTAAAGCACACTGAATGGCCTCTGTGTAAAATAATGTGCAATGCAAATAAACATGCCTTGTAAATACCAAAAGGAACAATACACCCAAAAATAACCAGAGATTAGTCACCGGTGAAGCTATAGAAGCACTAAAAAAACTGCAAAATGAATCAACCGATGGGCAACGTTCTCTTCACAATAATGAAGCGCTTCTACACAATAATCTGAATCCTCTTCTAACCTGGGCTGGTTATTCTCAGTGGCTTAATCCAAATAAACCGCATGCCAGCATGAGCAGCAGCAGGCCAGGCAACCATTTTCTCACATATGTTTCAAAAGTGTGAAAACCAAGAAGAATTATGAGCTGAAGCAAAAACTGAGAACCACAAAGATAAAGTGAGAGACTTACACTTACAGAAAAATTGGTGAGAACATTAAGGCCTTTTTTGCTTTTGCCAATCAGCAGTGCAAAAACGTTATACTTGCAAAAGTAACTGCAATAAAAACAGGAAGATGGAACCTGTAGACTTTGATCATAATCATGAGATTTTTACCACTGAGTCCTGCAAAGGACAGCAGAGCAGGCAGGCAGGCCTAACTGGAGACGCTGTCTGCAGCTTTATATCACTCTACTACTGTACCGTGCAGCAAGAGGCAGCTATTTAAAGCACCTGGGGAGCAGTGATGGGGACGATACCTTGCTTAAGTGTACCTCGTGGCAACCTTCTGGTCTGGGATTCGAACCCATGACCTTTCAATCCTAGTCCCTAACCACTAGGCCACCGCTGCCCCATTCTACTGGGACAGGGCTCTGCCCAAGAATGGAGCATTATTTCATGATTTTATCACCACAGTTTATGACAGGTCAAAGGTTGCCACGGTTACCATACATGAAAGCGTAACTGCCCCACTTTGTTATTCCACAGATAAAAAAGACTCACTGGCCAAAGTGTTCTCTTTCCATATCCATGTATCTTTGTTTACATCTGCCATGTGTCTGTTTTTGTTAATGCGCCGTCCTAGTCCTGTCCCTGCACACCTGTAGTTAAATGATGTCTCCTCTTTGTGACAGGTGTCCTCTGTTTCATGCATCTTGACTTCACCTGATGTTTTTCTGTTTTGTTTGCCTTGTCCCTGTTTGTTAGTTAGTTTAGTGACGAGGCCATGGGTAGGAGTCCAAGACCTGTAGATTGCCCTGAGGACGATATCGTCCCCATCACTGCACCCTGGGAGCTGGCTGTGGCTGCCCACTGTTGGAAGGTGTGTGTGAATTAAATACAGACACGCATTTTGTTGTGCATATTCACAATGACGAAAATTCACTTTCACTTTCACTTATTAAAGTTTAGTCTATAGTATTTAATCTGAAGTCTGTGAACTTGCACCTTCAGCTTCCATTCACTGAGCGACAGTATTTTAATGAGAGATTGACCAATGTCCCCGGTGTCCCCGGTTCTCATTCCAAAAATGGGGTTCCAGACTTTTACCAAATTTTAGTGTTAATCTTTGTCGCAGGTCACCAGCGAAATTTACATTTGGAGCTTTGAGACCACGACACAGAAAACCTGAGGACTGTAATGAAATGATGAGCAGCTCTGGGTACGTGGCGTAGCGAAGGTGAAGAGAAGATTCCTCCCGTCCTCGTTCTGCTACATGGACCAGCTGGGGTTCACAGGGACGCATAATAATACACAGAGTGTTCTGAGGGGTACAGCTTCACCCAGCACACCTTAGAGTTACCGAAAATCCAGTTTTTAGGGACGAGGTTCCAGGATCAGAAGGTTGTGTGTGTGTTAAATACAGAGGACGTGTTTGGCTGTGGTTGACTGTGTCACTTTCACTTTTACTTCACATGAAAAGTATTGGCCCCCTCTGTTTGATTGAAATGTAAGTCCAAAACCTCTACAGCAGCATTTTAATACACACTTACTTTTAATTTGCTGTTTCTTTTTCTAAATTGGTGTAAATAATAATAATCATACAATTTGCACTGAGGAAAAATTATTATATTGTATGTTTTTGTATTTTATTCAATATATTAAACAAATAAACGTAAACTCGTGACCATAAATTTGTGAAAAAAAAAAAAAAGACATTTTCAAGTTTGCTTCCTGCAAAGTAGATATTTTTTGCAAAACATGCAAAATGCAGTCCTGTGCAAAAGTTTTAGGCCGGTGTGGAAAAAATGCTGTAAACAGAACGCTTTCAGAAATATCAATAATGATTGTTTATTTTGATCAATTTACTAAATGCAAAGTGAGTGAACAAAAGAAAAATCTAAATCTGATCAATATCTGGTGTTACTACCTTTTGCTTTCAGACCAGCATCAGTTCTTCTAGGAACACTCGCACACAGTCAGGGATTCTGTAGGATTATAGTCGGTGTCTGATCAACCAGTTTTACCAAACAGGTACTGATGATCATCAGCGTCACACGGAGGAGTGTGCGAGTGTACCTAGAAGAACTGATGCTGTTTTGAAGGCAAAGGGTGGTCACACCGAATATTGATCTGATTTAGATTCTCTTTTGTTCCTTCACTGCATTTTGTTGATTGATGAGAATAAATGATCAACACTTCCATTTCTGAAAGCGTTCTGTTTACAGCATTTTCACACCTGACTCAAACTTTTGCACAGTGCTGTAGTAAACTATTAGTAAAGCTACTGCTGCAAGTAAAAATAAAATAATTTAGTTGCTAAGAAGTCATGAGTTTCTAAAAAAGGATAAATCTACAAATGCTTTTTCGTCAAACCATTTACCATTTGCATCACATCTGCATCCTTTCTTCTGTATTTTACTTCTGTGTTCAGTATTTACAGAGTACATTTCTGTACAGCTTAGTTATTTACATCCCCGTTACATCTCAGTTACAGCAGCCATTCTGCTATCACTCTAACCGCATACACTTATGTTTTACTATATTTTATATTATAAATGATCTATTTCTCTTGTCTGTACAGTTTACATTGTGATTCATTTTATTTTATGATTTTGTTTCAATTTCAGTTTATCCTTTTCATATTTCTTCCTCTATTCTGTTGTGTCCACAATAATTATTCTAGTTTTGGCCATTTAACATTTTGATTCTATTTGAATCTATTGCTAGCAATCTAATATGATATATGATATTATACATAAATGTAATAATATAATATAATATAATAAAGTAAAATAATAAATAAATAATAAAATAACAGTAGCTGTAAAATCACTATTATATCATATTATATTATATTATAATTAAATAATAATTTACATTTTTATAGCTGCTATTATTTTTACTACTACTGCTATTAAAAATAACTATCATGAATAATTGTAAATTCATTGTGTTCAATATTCTCATCTTCAAGTAAACTCACATTTAACTTTCGACACATTTGACCATTTTATTTATTTGTTTGTTTGTTTTATCTTCTTTATCTCCAGCTGTAATGAATGGACTCCTCCTATAGCAGAGCTTTATCTTTTCACACCCTGATCTTCAGTCTGAGCTGATTTCACGCAGCTTATGTTCGGTAACCAGCCGTACTGTGTGGAGGATGAAGCAAGATGTAAATATTTAACTGCAGAGGCTGCATTTCACGATAAAACGTAAACACGTGACAGCTGGTATTTTCAGACTCCTGATCAAAGCTTATCCAAGCAGACAGAAGCGGAATAAAGGACACGTAAACACGCTTCTCTGACGTGTCCAATGTGGCGAATGTTGGGGGTAAATAAGAAATCTTCAATTAAAATGATCAGACAGCTGAAAGTGTGTTTAGAGCAGCAGATCAAAGGGCCCGTAGTCTAGCACTGTCTTCCCCACTTCTAAAGTTCATGTGCTTTGAGAAAGCAGAAACAACCACATTTCATTAAAACGACCGTCTTCCAACCTCGCTCTACACTGTGACCAAGCCTGAAAAGACTGAAACGCTCTTTAGAACTTCAGTCTAATGAATACAGGTTCCAGGCTCTGATGTGCTCTGGGGACTAAATGGTATGAAATGAAACTGCAGGAAAAAAGTTTTTCAAAAAAATGCTCCTTCAATCAAACCCCTGTCCAGTTTCCATCTCTGGTTTACTGAGCCTCCAAGTGCAGAGATTTGATACTTTTAATATCACACTCTTTTTAGTGATGTCACTTCTTTTCTTTCTTGATGATCTGGTGTGGACCAGAGATGCTGTCCAGAGTTCAGAGTGAGGTTTAGGGAGGTACTCACTCGGGCTCAGACCGGATTCTGTAAATCTGATTTGTGACGACGGCTGCAAAAAGTGCTTCCGAAATCAAACTGACTTGACTTGATATCAAACCCCCGCCACTGTGCGTGAAACAAGAAGAATCGAGCTCCTCCAGGCCTGACCTCACCTACAGCACCTTCACGGAAAAGAGCAGGCTGACAGCTCCCCAGTTACCATGAAATTTCTCCTTTGTGAAAAGAGCTGATAAAAAAAGAGGGATGCCAATCTAAGGACATCCCTCCCTCTTTCTTCTGGACTTCAAAGAAAAACTGGCAGACAGTAAAAGTGCAAAAAGCACAAAAATAAAAAGCTGAAAAATGATTTTTCTCTACCTAAAGTCCTCTGTAATAAAACCGAACCATTAACACTGTCAACAAGCAGCTGCAAACTCATTTCGTACTGAAACGTTTGGAGAAATTAAGTATAATTTTGGCCACTTTAGCATTTGGAGCTACTCTGGGCACGGATGGAGCTCCCGTGCTATTAAAAAAATAGACCGTCTTACACACTCACACACTCACATCTCCACCTTCTTCTACTTCTTCCTTCTGTTCTCAACCAGTCCTTAAGACAACCTGAGTGACCTTTGAAGATTTATTTATTGAAGGGACAAGATCAACCCAAACAGCAACACTAGTAACTGTGTTTGATCCAGTTTGGTTTTAAATAATTGGTCCCTTCATTTGGGGATGAAAACGCTGTCTCTAGGGGACCTGAGGGCTGGTTTAAAAACTGTTGGACAAATCTAAAGACTCACTTGTGCCCAAACATGGATAAAGCCAGACGTCATCCCGTCTAAACGCAATAGAAGATGAAAATTCTGAACATTAATGATAAAGAGAATTCCAGGATCTTTAATGTTCCGCTTTGTCTTCTTTCCTAAAAGACACGTTAATTATAGACTGCACAGCCACCATGTTTGCCAGAAACTCTGACTCGGAATGGAAATAGAGTCCCTAAACTGTAAACTGTCCCCGAGATCATCTGTGTTGAATCAGACACTGAGGATGAGCTAAAACATCTCACTGAAGAAAAGAAGGAAGAAGGCTTTATCAGATCTGGCATCAAAACAAGCGTCAGTTCAGACTCAAACCAGCGCTAACAGAATGGGAGGTACAGTTATGTATTAACAGTGTAAGTAGCAGTGTAATTAACTGTTTAATAACAGTTTAATTGACAGTGTAAGTACATCTGAACTTTGGAGAGCTGCGGCAGAAACGGCCCCAGACTCTAAGAGTTCTTCATCTCTCTTCTCAGGAAAGTCTGAATGTTCTCACCTTTCCGAAGCGATGCTGGTGTTGATAGAGCATTCCTTTCTTTCTGATCGCCTCCATCGTTCAGCGTAACAATCAATCTCTCTCTCTCTCTCTCTCTCTCTCTCTCTCTCTCTGGCTGTCTCTCTCTCTGTCTGTCTCTCTCTCTCTCTCTCTCTCCTCTCCCTTATATCTTTCTTTGTCCTTCTCTCTCTTGTTCTTCCCTCTGTCTCTGCCTTTTGTCCTCTGTCTCAGTGTATGTTCTCTTATCTCTGTCTATCTCTCTCTTCCTCTTCTTCTTTTCTGTTGTTTTGTTTTTTTTTGTTGTTTTGGTGTGTGTATTCTGCGTTGTTTGTGGCCCGCGTGACCTGAGGTGTCTATAAAACTGCACTTCCTGTGAGCTGCACATCTAAATGAGTCACATCAGTCGGATGCGTGGGTGTGTGTGCATGCACGCGCATGTGTGTGTGATGAAAGCCTATCTGAGGCTGCCTTACTGTAAAATACTACACACATTCAGTCAGTGTCAGCAAATTTGCTCTCAATTTTACTTCCTGATTTCTGAAATTCAAATATCCGTCAGAATTAACCATACGTTATTCAGTATCCACTATGAATGATTCAGTATCCACTACTGATTATTCAATATCCACTATGAATGATTCAGTATCCACTATGAATGATTCAGTATCTACTACTGATTATTCAATATCCACTATGAATGATTCAGTATCCACTATTGATTATTCAATATCCACTATGAATTATTCAGTATCCACTACTGATTATTCAATATCCACTATGAATGATTCAGTATCCACTATTGATTATTCAGTACCCCTTCCCGATGGGTTGCCCTGAGGTATCCTTGAGCAAGGTGCCGTCCCCGTCCCGCTCCCGCTCCCCCGTTGGACACCTGCACTCCCCCGCGTTTGGGACAAGATCCATCTTGTCCCCCGTTTGGAACAAGATGGATCACATCCACTATGGATTATTCAATATCCATTATGAATTATTCAGTATCCACTATGGATTATTCAGTCTACACTATGAATTATTCAGTATCCACTATGGATTGTTCAGAATCTACTTTGAATGATTCGGTTGTTCAGTCATGTCCATCCATCCATTATCTGCCGCTTGTCCCAAACGGGGTCGCGCGCCTCCAACCCAGCGAGGGTTGCAACCCAGCAACAGGGCAAGGACGGGGGATGCACCCTGGACAGGTCGCCAGCCCATTGCAGGGAGGAGCGGGACGGGGGACTCAGGGCAACCCATTGGGAAGGGGTTCGAACCCCCGACCTTCCGATCATGTGGCTGACGCCCTAACCACTAGGCCACTGCAGCCCCCTGTTCAGTCTGTATGAGTGCTAAATGACTCTGTCCAGGCTTCATTAACATTTTTGATTTAGTAATTATTTCGTTTGCGTTCAGTAAAGGTGAGTTTGGAATAAACCACTGCTTAATCCACATTCACAGAGTTCAGGACCGAAAGGGTGAACGTTTTTTGTTGTTGTTTTCAGTCTTTCTGGCCAACAAACTCTACATGAGCACTGTGTCAAAATCCTGCTTCAGTAAACGTGTAAATGAACAGTTGAGTCAACATTAAAACATTCAAATTTATTTAAGTTAAAGTAAAAACCACACTTTTCTGCAGGTCTTTATTCAAGCAGCCATTCCACCGAGTGAACGTAAATTCGTACTGTCAGAATTTAACTAATGCATCGTTTAATGTCATTAAATATGTATTCAGTATTCAATTTAAATTAAAATGTATTTAAATTTATTGAAATGTTTTAATCTCAAGGCTGATTGGAGGGACCGCCTGATCAGAGCAAAATGGGGCTGAACAGGTTTGGTTTAATCTGGTTATTCACCAAACTGTCTTTTAAGATCAAGATCAACAAATTTTATTGAGGATTGAAAGAAGATCCTTTATTGCCATTTTTCACACTGAACACACTCATGACAGTTTGGTGAACTTTGTTCAGTGAACCTTTGGTTCCATTTCGTTGCTCTTGTCGAGTTTGCTTCACTCGGATTCCTCCCTGATGAAGGGAAGTAAAGGTTTGGCCTCACAGCTGCTTCTTCTTTTTCAAGAATCATGATGCGTAAAAAAAACAACAGGTTTACTTCTTTTTCTCCTCTCTTTCAATCCACCAATTAAAATCTGCTGCTTTAGGCCACAGTCGCACTAAACCAGAAACCCTGAGGTTTTCATGTCTGTATGTTCTGTAGTGAATCTTCTTGTTGGTGTTCCTGTCAGATGGTCTGATCTCTATCAGATCGAGGATTAAACGAGAGAAACTGGAACAAATGTTTTAGAGCTCCAGGCTGCAGAGTGCCAAAAGATACAAGGTTCTAGATAAAGGGGTTCCACTCAGTGTTTAGTATCAGCAGTGAACGAAGCACCTGATCATTTGGAATCATCTGCTCCTGGTTCTTCACTGCTTCATGTCTTCAGTTAGACGCTTTGTTCTGCTTGAAGGCTCAGACGTAGATCACTGTGTGGATTAACCAACACAGAACTATCAAACTGCTCAGGTACAGAGACTGGACTGAACATGAGAGACAACAACACTGTCCTTCAGGAAGATCTGGAGAACTGCTCAGGTACAGAGACTGTAGTGAAAATGAGAGACAACAACACCGTCCTTCAGGAAGATCTGGAGAACTGCTCCTCAACATTAAAAATACAAGGAAGTCTTGATAAACAGAAACAAACATCCCACACAAAACCAAGTTCACTGCTCATTCTGTGGCGAGGCAGTCTGTGCAGGTGACAGATAAAAGAATATTATTGTTGTAGAAGAATATTAAAGGAACGTTTGTAATGTTTTATGTGATATAATGTGATATAATGTGTGTTATATTGGTGTACGGGTTGAAGGAACGTGACGGCCCATCCAGGGTGTTTCTCCACCGTTCACCCCGAGACTCCAGCACCACAGCACACTGATTAGGATAAACACTCAGAGAAAGGAGAGATGGATGCACAGATGGATTCAAATCCCACTGAAATGAATGTGATTTCCCTCTATTCACTGCCACTTTATGAGGCCTGTACAGTCAGACTGGTTTTACTGGTCCTTTCTGTGTTCTGTTGAGGTCTGAGGTGTTCTGTGCATGTAAGATGTAAAACGTCTGAAAGCGTGTGCCCTGTAGGGAGACGGTTGTTGGTGGTGTAACCAGCTGGGGCGGAAGCTGCTGAGTAAAAATGAGGTGCTGTTCAGATAAATGATCTCAGACTGACATCCAGAGGAAGTCCTTGACTGTGAGGGAACCAGCGAGGATAAGTGTCCAGCTCACACACCCACAGCGTCTCCATGAGGCAGATACACAGCTTTACAGCACTGCTGCAGACAGACAGACAGATAGAGACAAACAGAGAGACTGATTTTTTTTTATTATCTAATCCTAAGAGTGGATAACAAAAACCCAATTACATACACATAGATTAATTACATTACTACTTCATTCATGCAAATATGAATGCATACACACAGTGTGTTTTCAGCATATGTAAATATATGTATAAATACTTTACATTTATAATATATTAGTTTTAATATTTTATTTATTGAGGTGAGCTTTCAAACACCACTGTAGAAAGACATAGATAGATAGATAGATAGATAGATAGATAGATAGATAGATAGATAGATAGATAGATAGATAGACAGACAGATAAACAGACTAGCAGGCAGGCAGACAGACAGACAGACAGATATCCAGAATTATCCAGTTTATATTTTAATTTTTTCCTGCTTTTTTCAGCCTCAGGACTTTTATTTTGAAGCTTTGCTGTATGACCCCGGTCGGATTCTGACGCCAGGGTCGCGTCTCAAAACGCACACTTGTGCACTACTCCCTACCCTACTCCATTACACACTGGTGCTGTTTTATTGACGCCGCGGTTATAATAAAGACATCTGTAGTAAAAGCAAAATTAAATGCAGTCCGACTCCGAAGCGGCTGGGTTTACAGTTAACCACGCGCTTATGTGTGCGCATGCGCGCCTGCGCGTGCGCGAAGTAAACAGAGGCGCTGTAGTGGAATTCTGAAAGACGCGCTGCGCCGTTTGCGTAGGCGCGGACATAGGCGCGCATGCGCTCTGCGGAGGGGGAGTGAGAGGAGAGCATGAATGGAGCAAAATGGCGGATCATGTGCAGGTAAGCGCAGCTTTTTATTTGCGTTTGTAGAAGAACGTGGAGCTCCGGCGACCTGGCCGGCAAGGTGGCGGGTCGGGACCGGTTCGGAGGCGCGGTCGGGTCCGGTTCGGTGTATTAGATGCGGTTCTGATGGGCGTCGGGGCGCTATTTTGGCCCTGTGTTCCTTTTGGACGTGCCTGGGATGTTTTTATGTTCCCTGGGCTAGTAGAGGGATGTTGTTTATGGTTTTCGAGGCTGTAAAGGAGCTGTTTGTGCTTTTAAACGACCGGACAGCGCAGAAACCCCACCAACTCACGATGTAAACAAGACGCATCCCCGTCGGCCTCGCCAAACTAACGCGTTTTATGCGTGCAAATGCCTTAAAACTTCTTCAGATATCAGGCAAAATAATAACCGCAACACTTTTAATGCTCTTTAACACTAAATAACACTAAAGACACGCTAAAATGGCCCTAAATAGCCCCTCCCTCCTCCTCTGTTTACCCCCCCCCGAACCTGCTTAGCCAAACTTCACCTGCTAGCTCGTTAGCCTTCCATCTTTCTCCAAATATTCAGCATTTTAACCACTTTTAGTCGCACGTCTTTACTCAGATCGTCTCTTTAATATCGTATCTTTCAAACAAATCATTTAACATCATTTTAAAACCTCCCACGCAGTTTATTCTGTGTTTATTAGCCTAGCATACCGGCTAGTTAGCGGCTAGCCCCCCCCCTCCCCGCTAGCGCCCGTCAGTTCTCCCGCGCTGCTCCAAAACCGCTCCATCCATCTCTTCATTTTTCGCATTTTCACCACTTTTTGTTCTTTATTTGCTCTTTAGACCCACGAAAAACACCCGTCCACGTCCGAGGCACCCTATCGGGTGGTTTTATTTCACTTTGAATTCGTTTGGAAGTCTTTTTGGGGGTATTTTTAGGTTTAATCGTGTCCAGGTGGACTGTTCGAGGCTCTGCCGGGGAGCTGGTGGAGTCAGTGATTCTGCTGAAGTGAGGAAAATGACCAAAAAAAGCCGATAAAATCACACATTTCTTACTTTTCTTCTCTTAAATGGAGAGACATGGGGAGAAGTTAATTTGCTTGATCCTGGGGAAACAGCAGAATGAGTGGAAAAGTGATAAAAGAGGAGAAATGGATTAAAGTAACCAAACCGAGGCTCATACATTAGGATTTGTGTTAATGTGGTTTTATTTTGCTGTTATTACTAGAGAATAAAATTCACATTTTTCTGCTTACACGTCTCATACAACAATAAAAAAAAAGTTTTTAATGAGCAGAGGCAGGCAGTGTAGGTTTATAACCGAGGGAACGAGTTAGTGACGAATAATCGGAAAAGTGCTGTTTAGAGCGCGAAAGTCTGACCGTCACAAAATCAGTGAAAAGTTGTATTTTAAGTCGATGTTTGTTTGATTTATGAAGTTTATCTTTCAGGGGACGCTCCGCTGAAGCAGCTCTTTAGTGGGAGAAACTGAAAGAACGCGAGAATGTGATAAATTGAGCACCCGTCATTCCAGAGGGAGAACCGAAACGTTAACGGATCAAAGTCGCTTTGCGTCAGCCGCCCTCTCTCGCTCTCTAAAGTCACACATTCTGGAAAAGCTTAAATCCCTGAGCGATAAATCACTTTTCGCTTTTCTGACTTTAAAGCGCAAAACACAGAAAAGCGATCAGAGGAATTCGGAGATTAAAACCTAAAAAGCATTAAGAAAAATAATAAAATCAGTTACTAAATTCAACTTGGACAGCAAGTTTGAATCCTGGGACCAGAGTCCGAGACGTCTGAACAGCTCAGAACGGACAAGTTTGGCTAAAACCTAACGAATCCTGCGTGCATCATACATTTGTGGTTATTTAATTTTTAGAATTGCTTGTTGTCCAAATTAAAATGTGAAGAAGTGAGCAGTCGTGTCAAACGAGGCTGAAAACTTCATTATTAATGGATCGAAATCAGGATTCTCAGCTTGTGCGGCTTACAAACGCCATGTTTTCACAAACACAGACAGTTTCTGAAGGTTTTGAATCCTGATGCACTTCCTGTGCTCTTTAAAGTCACACATTCTGGGAAAGTGTTTAAATCTCTGAGCGATAAATCACTTCTTTTGCTTTTCGGATTTCAACGCACAAAACATGGAGTTTCGGAAACAAGATTAAAACCCTAAAAAGTGGGAAAAGGATTAAGAAAAATAACGAAAAATGTTTAAACAAATTTAACTTTAGTTAGAAGTTTATTTAGTTGTCGGGGGGGAATCGGAACAGCGATGTTCATACCAGGAAAATTCTCGCCGATTAAAATCAGCAAAACATTCAGCAGACAGCTTAACTACGTTGTTCCTGTCACACATTCATGCAGATCACTTGGTGTCCAAACTGTAATTAAGATTTAATCAAACGAGTGCTTCTGTCAAACGAGACGGAAACCTCGATCGGTGAATCAAATTGACGTTTCTCTTGTTTCTCGTAAACGGCGCTCCTTCACAAATACTCGGGGTGACAGTTCAGAGTAACTGAGAGTGGAGAAGAAGAGTGCAGACAGGTTGGAATGGGTGCAGTGACAGGAGTGATCTGTGATAGACGGGTACCAGAAAGTGTGAAAGAGAAGGTTTAAAGGGCGGTAATGAGACCAGCTATGTTGTACTGGTTGGAGACCGTGATGAAAAGACAGACAATGGACCTGGAGGTGTCGGAGTTGAAGATGCTGAGATTTGCGTTGGGAGGGACGAGGATATTAGAGGGACAGCCCAGGTTAGATGGTTTGGAAACAAAGTCTGAGACTGTAGGTTTGGACATGTCCAGAGGAGAGACGGGGAGTATATCAGGAGAAAGATGTTGAGGATGGAGCTGCCAGGGAAGAGGAGACGAGTAAGGACAGAGGAGGTTGTAGAAGTGGTGAGAGAGGACATGCAGGGGGACGGTGTGAGAGAGGAGGAGGCAGAGGGTAAGAAGACATGGAGACAGACGATCCACTTTGGAGACCGGCAGCCAGGAGAAGATCCTGAGCGAGTTTGGTGTGAAAAAAATTTCTCTCCTGTATTGAACGGAACCAGACGTACTAAATCTGTGTATCTTCTGTCCCCAGTGAAGCTCCCCGTGTCTCTGAGTGTCTCTGTGGGACGGTGATGATGGTAAAATAGTCCATCTGAACTAATTCACTGTTCTTTGTGTCCCTCCACCATGAACGGGTTCAGTTTTCTCCAACCTAAAACAACGTCTCAGACACCAGACGGCGTCTCCACCACCGGTTCATGTCTGTGAGGGACGTTCAGACGTCCAGTTCCATTCACACACACTGGGGACAGTTCTGACCCACTTAAATTTTACTTTTGGAATAAAACTCAACTTTGAAATGACTTCTTTAGTAACTGAGAGTTAAAAAAAAATGTATGCACGGTTGCTTGAGGAGCTCTTTCTACAATACGACGTCCCACCGGCTGAACCGAGGGTCCGATAAACGAGGAATCAAAGAAGAACGTGCGGGGAACGGGAGGAGCCCTGCAGATGCAGACGCAGCTCATATCCTAAAAAGATAAAACTCCGAGCTGCACTGCAGGGACGAGATAAGAGGACGTTTCCCCTCCTCCTCACCAATATTAGAAAGTTAAAAACACTTAAATAAGCCGACAATACTTCACAGAAGGATCGTTGCTTGATCTTTAGCGCTTTTTTCCAGTTTAACTCCAGGTTGGAGTTCCTGCTTGTGCTCATCAGTATCACCATGTTTTGAAAAAGTACTGATTTCAGATCAGATGGGCTTCTTTAAATTCATCTTTTATCAAAACGTCGACTGTTTCAGAGCATTAAATGCATATTCACAAGATGTAATTAGCTTTTATTTCTGTTATCTTTATTAGTGTTAATATAAGGGCTGCACATTATCATTTGTAAATATAATTTTTATAAATAATATATTAATAAATAGCCAAGGAGGTGTCTTAGTGTTTTGGGACGAGGCCCCAGGATCAGCAGGCCGTGGGTTCGAACCCAGACCAGTCGGTTGCCCCGAGGTACCCTTGAGCAAGTACCGTCCCCATCACTGCTCCCTGGGCGCTTTCAATACTTGCCCCCTGCTGGACGGTGTGAGTGTGTGAAAGGTGTAATTTCGTTGTCTCACTGTGTGCCCTTTTAAGAGATTAGTCACTTTCACTTCACTTTCAAGTAGTTTTCACAATCTCGATCTGTTACCGGCTGATCACGTCTCTGGGAGAATCGAGGAGTAAACCTGACAGCGTCCATTTATTTTCCATTTTCTGGGGCGTTTTTAATTTCGTTGCGTTAGTGTTTGTGTGGCTTCGTGCACCAAAAATATTCCTCAGTTCATTTTTCGTTTACCTCTATGAATCAGACGGACTCTATATTAAAGATTATATTAAAGATCTTTTTCAGCTGCCTCAAACTGAAACTAACAGAAGTTAAAAACTTTCATTGCAGAAAAGTGATGCCTTTTTAATCAGAAACTGAAAGGCATCGCAAAATGGTCCACGTCGTTCTGCTAAGTACCAGAACCCTAATCAGAAAGGGTGAACTTGGATAAAGTGGAATATAATTAAAATCACAGCAGCTGTGGGTTCAAATTTCAACTTTTATACCTGCCAGCTCATTCCTGTACTCATTGGCTCACTTTTCCCTGGAAATGTTTACATTTTTACTGTATATTTATAAAATCAGCCAGCTGTGCTCACATGGAACGTGGACTCTGTACACATTCATTTGGTCTTTAATTCTGCTTATTACATTTCTATACTTAAAATATTATTAAACTATAAATATTGTTAGGATCTGTATAAACTGTTCAGTTGTCTAAAACGATGTTCTTTAACATCGAGCGCTCATTCTGTAATTCATTCCTTTATTAGCACGTCTGGTTTGGTTCTAACCAAGTTTGATCCTCTGCTCGAATGTTTTCTTCGCTAAACTCTTAGAGCTGACCATCAGCGAACCCACCGACCAGGGGAGGAAGCGGGGCCACAGTTAATCACGTTTTCATTTTGATTGCGATGCGAAGTTCTCTGAAGTTTCACCCGCGACTCTTTCCCATCTGAAGCTGGTGTTTCTGCCTAAAGACCTTTCAGATTATTTTAGACGCTTTAAATCGAATGTAACCGTGTACAGAATTCAGCTTGTTTATTTTGCACTTTTGCTTTCATGTAATTTAAGTAGCATTTGTGTAAATGTAACCCCACAAAAAAATTTAATTGTATAATTTTAAAAAGGACTTTTAGTGTAAAATGCTGTTAAACATGATTTTTTTTTCAAAATCCTTAACTCCGACACCTCCAGCTCCGCCTCCTGTCTTTTCATCCGGGCTGCCGTCTCCAACCCATACAACATAGCTGGTCTCACTACCGTCCTGTAAACCTTCCCTTTCACTCTCGCTGTCTGTCACAGATCACTCCTGTCACTCTTCTCCACCCGTTCCAACCTGCCTGCACTCTCTCCTTCACCGCTCTTCCACACTCGCTGTTACTCTGAACTGTCCACCCCGAGTATTTAAGCTCCTTCACCTCCTCTACTCCCTCCATCCTCACCACTCCACTGTCCTCAGTTTCTTTCACACTCATGTCTTCTGTCTTAGTCCTGCAGACCTTCGTTCCTCTCTAGAGCCTAAACCTTCTCTGGATGGACTGAATTTTGAGGGGAATGTCGGAGAGATGTCCGAGTGACCTCGTCTTAACCGAGCGCGCTCAGTCTGGTCGACTGAACTCTTTCTGAATGACCTGTACGTGTTCTAAATGCACGTCTGTCGTCCCTGCTTTTCTGTTTCTTTTTCTGCTGATTGTGGTTTTCTTTAGTTTTGGTTCACAAACGCACAAAGGGAGCTGTTGGTGTTTGGAGGTTTGTTGCTGTTCAGCATGAGTCAGCTGTTTGGCCTTTGGGCCTCGTGGCGTACAATCAGCAAAGTGTGTGTCTTTGACTATCAGCATATGAACAAGGGCCCATCCCCATCCCAGAAGTGGCGGAGGTGTAGTACTTCAGTGCTCCTTATTTCCTCATGTTTATTAACCAGGTTCGGAGCAGCGTTACACAAAAAAAACATTTTTGACATAAAAAAATGAGGAAGAGATAACTGACTTTTTATCCGTGTAGAAGGAGCTGATGAGAAGAAAAGGTGAAGATTCAATTCAGTTTAGAAAATGGGACGTTCAGAAATGAAGACATTAAAAGAAATAAAACGTTTAAGACATTTTATTTGAGCTTAATCATCTTCTTTCGGCTGCTCCCGTTTAGGAGTCTCCACAGCGGATCAACAGTCTCCATTTCTTCTAGTCCTCTGCATCTTCCTCCTTCAAACCAACCATCTTCATGTCCTCTCTCACCACATCCATAAACCTCTTCTTTGGTCTTCCTCTTCTCCTCTTTCCTGGCAGCTCCATCTTCAACATCCTCCTTCCAACATACTCTTCGTCTCTCCTCTGGACATGTCCAAACCAACGCAACCTCACTTCTCTAACCTTGTCTCCAAGACGTCTAACCTGAGCTGTCCCTCTAATACACTCATTTCTAATCCTGTCCATCCTCGTCACACCCAACGAACATCTCAGCATCTTTAACTCTGACACCTCCAGCTCCACCTCCTGTCTTTTCTTCAGTGCCACCATCTCCAACCCATACAACATAGCTGGTCTCACTACTGTCCTGTAAATCTTTCCTTTCACTCTTGCTGGTCCACATCTGTCACCGATCACTCCTGTGTAAACCCACATAATTGAGCCTTGTTATGTTTAAGGTCCAAGAACTGAAGTTTATAAGGGCTTATATCCTACATTTTCTCTTCTTAACGAGTCAGTCAATGTTTGAAAGTTGAATTTTGGAGCCCTAATGTGTGTGTGTGTGTGTGTGTGTGTGTGTGTGTGTGTGTGTGTGTGTGTGTGTGTGTGTGTCCTGCAGAGCCTAGCCCAGCTAGAGATCCTGTGTAAGCAGCTGTATGAGACGACGGACACCAGCACGAGGCTGCAGGCGGAGAAAGCTCTGGTGGAGTTCACCAACAGCCCAGACTGTCTCAGCAGATGTCAACTGCTGCTGGAGCGAGGGAGCGTGAGTGTCTCCATCCGTTCATGTCCCACTGATCACTCTCTCTCTCTCTCTCTCTCTGTCCTCTTCTCTCCCAGCCTGCTGTCCCGTTCACCTTTCCTTTCACCCCACCTTCTACCCTACTTTGCTTTCCTACGTTCCTTCCTTTCTCCCTTCTGTCTTCTTGGTTTCTGTCCTTCCTCCTTTCCACAGTTCCCGCATTCCTTTCTCCTTTTAACCTTCCTTCCTTCTTTACCCTAACCCTGTAATTGCCATCCTTCTTTCCTTTTCCTTTTTGCTTCCCTTTCACCTTTGTCATTACTTCCACGCTTCCCTTTTTCCCTTTTGTTTTTTTTTTTTTCTTCATCTCACCCTTGTCTTCTTTTCTTTCATCTTTTGTGTAAATGTTGAATCATGAGTGTTTTGGAACATTAAATATGTCACACAAAATGTAACCAACATTCCTAACACTAACGTAGTTTAAAATCATTTGTTAATGTTTATTAAGTGCTCTTTTCAAATGGCTGTTTAGTCTGAAAATACAGCACTACGGTGAGGATCTGTAGGCTTTCACTCGTATTCTCGCACAGAAAAAACACATTTGCCCAAAAAAAAACAAAAAACGGATTCTCACCACCGTTTATGACCTGAAGTGGAGTAACACGCTTTATGTATTTATTCTAAACAGACCTGCAGTTCAGATTAAATGCAAACCCCATTTTTAAAATGTTAAATATTTCATCTTTATTTTCTGAGCTTTTATCTTTATTCTTTATCATTTTTCATTTATCTAAAGAATAACTCAGGCCTAATGTACTGGTATATCATCATCTGGTGCTTTTTTTCCTGTGGATCTAATCTATGACTTGTGAATTACATCTAACACCTCGTTTGTCTGTTTGTTTGTTTGTAGTCCTCTTATTCCCAGTTGCTGGCAGCCACGTGTCTCTCTAAGCTTGTTTCTCGCACAAGCAACCCTCTGCCTCTGGAGCAGCGCATTGACATCCGTAAGACACACACACACACACACACACACACACACACTGTGTTTGGCTCGTGTCCTTAATAGTAAATCATTTGTTGGTCCGAGCTCTTAAAGCTCCAGCTGAAAATCACAGCAGGTTGCTGATCATTTGCAGAAACAAGACCTGAAAAGAAGCCACTCAGTAAAAACAAGTGTACAGAAAATGGACGTAATCCACTTTTTACAGGTGTTTAATACCTCTGAACAACACTCGGCAATCCTGACTAAAGCACAGGTTCAGCTCAGACTCCGAGATAAAATTACTGGGATGAACTTTAGTCCTGGTTTATAAACGGCCCTGTCAGAAATGACTAAATTACTCAACTATAGTTTCTGTAAACGCTGTGTGGTGGTGTAAATTATTCATCACTTGTCTTAATCCAGAGTGAATAATTCATAGTGAGATTAGACCGTGAGTATGAAAGAAATGTTGTAACAGTTTATAGTAGATCCTGAATACTATCCGTTCAGAGTGGGGACAAAATAGACCCATGGTTGATGAAGGAAAAATGATGAGGTCCTGAATAATACATGATGGATTGTTCACAGTTTGGAATAACTCCTGATGGACACTAAATTTAGGAGAAAAGCACTAAATGTGCTTCTGGTGTTTGATGTCTCTTTAGCGCTACAGGCACTATTAAAAAAATAATATCCATAATGGATACAGTGCACACCATTTACACGGATATGTGAAAGTGTAAATCTAAAATGTGTGGATGAAGAGAGCCGCAGTTGGTTTTGGTTTACTGAGTTCTGAACCCAGGAACGATCGTGTCCAGGGTGCGAGGAATCTGTTTCCTGCCTCTTAAAGTACAGTCTCGGAAGGACAAGAACAAGATCTGCCTTTCTTTACGCTCTCGCACAAACAGCCTTGAAGCTCCTGCATTTCCTCATTTATCAGTTTATTCACTGCTTTCATCAGTCAGGTGGAAAATTCACCTGTTTGTTGGAACAAAGTGAAGCCAGTTTAATTTATAAAGTGTTTTTTACAACTGAAGTTCATCAAAAGTAGCTTCACAGAATCCGGTTCGAGCCCCTTGTGAGCAAGCCGAGGCGAAACTCCCTAAATCTGGAGGAAGAAACCTAGGGAGGAACCAAGACACTCAGGGGGAACCCATGCTCTTCTGGTTTACACCATAAATGAACAGATTTAGAGATGAGTTCAGTAAAGTATGAGTTCCAGTAAGAGTCCGTTATTGTCTGTAGTTGGAATTTCAATTAGCCAATAGTGGTGGTTCTGTTTGAGTGGGCGGAGCTTCTGTTGATTTTTCAGCTCCTGCAGATGATCCAGGATGATGTAGCTGATCTGGAGTTCAGGTGAACAAAGTGATGAGAGTTCCCTAAAGCTGGAGCAGTTGTCTGGTGTGTTAAACGTGGTGGGACAATCAATATGCTGCCAACGTTTTGGAAGTTCCCAAGCAGCTATCTGGAGGACAACCTAAGGTCTTTAATTCATTGTTGCTGGGATGTAGACCATCCAGGATGAAGGAGGAAGACACTCATAGTGAAGATAACCGCTTGCTGTTTTTGGTGAGGGCTTTAATTCATAGCCCCAGAACAAACCTTTGGTGTCACAGAAGGGAACTCGCTGTTTTTTGCCACCCAGTCAGCGCAGATAGAAGACGAGCAGACTTCGTCCACGGCCTGGGATGCGCCAGGTGGACGTGCAAAGTCTTCCATCGTCCTGTTGAGGAGAACCGTGCTGTTGGGACAAGGAGCAGTTGGAAAACCAGAGTGTCCCTTCCGCACTGGTGCACTTCCCCATCCATGTCTGGAATGCTTTGAGTGAACTGGATGCTGAGCGTCTCTTCTCGGGTGAAAGTAACGAGGTTTGAGTCGCAGAACACATAAAATAAACAAATACAAAGAGCGAGGAGCTGCAGGAGC
>CM029383.1:24363666-24498666 GCA_017165825.1 Hepsetus odoe
TTCGCGCGCTCTGTGTGTCTCTCTCTCGCGCGCTCTGTGTGTCTCTCTCTCGCGCGCTCTGTGTGTCTCTCTCTCGCGCTCTGTGTGTCTCTCTCTCGCGCCTGTGTGTGTCTCTCTCTCGCGCTCTGTGTGTCTCTCTCGCTCGCTCTGTGTGTCTCTCTCTCGCGCGCTCTGTGTGTCTCTCTCGCGAGCTCTGTGTGTCTCTCTCGCGCGCTCTGTGTGTCTCTCGCGCGCTCTGTGTGTCTCTCTCTCGCGCGCTCTGTGTGTCTCTCTCTCGCGCTTGTGTACCCTCTCTCGCGCTTCTGTGTGTTCTCTTTCTCGCTTCTGTGTGTCTCTTCTCGCGCGCTTTCTGTGTGTCTCTCACGCGCCTCTCTGTCTGTCCCTCTCTTCTCGCGCTTCTCGTCTGTCTCTCTCTTCGCGCTTCTCTGTGTGTCTTCTTCTTCTGCGCTTCTTGTGTGTGTCTCTCTCTTCTCTCTTCGCGCCTCTGTGTGTCTCTCTCCCTCGCGCCTCTGTGTGTCTCTCTCTCTGCGCTCTCTGTGTGTCTCTCTCTCTCTCTCGCGCCTCTTGTGTGTGTCTCTCTCTCTCTCTCTCTCGCGCTCTCTGTCTCTCTCTCTCTCTCTCTCTCTCTCTCGCGCTCTCTGCCCCCTTCCTCTCTCTCGCGCCTCTTGCCCTCTCTCGCGCTCTCTGTCTCTCTCTCTCTCTCGCCTCTGTCTCTGTCTTCTCTCTCTTTCGCCTCTCTGTCTCTCTTCTCCCTTCGCGCCTCTGTGCCCCCTCTCTCTCTCTCTCTCGCGCCTCTGTGTGTGTGTCTCTCTCTCTCTCTCTTCTCGCTTCCTCTGTGTCCCTCTCTCTCTCTCTCTCAAGGCCCCTCTGTGTGTCTCTCTCGTGCTTCCTCTGTGTGTCTCTCTCTCTCTCTCTCTCTCTCTCTCTTCTCTCGCTCTCTCTCTCTCTCTCTCTCTCTCTCTCTCTCTCTCTCTGGCTCGCCTCTGGCTCGCTCTTCTCTCTGTCTCTCTCTCTTCAGGGCAGACACACGATGATCCGCTTACAAAACACAGGAAAATCGCTTCATCGTTCAGAGATTCTTCTCTCTTTGACATCTTCACACTTTCCTGCAACCTCCTCAAACAGGTGAGGACCCGACGGGGAGACTGGTAAAGCTTTCTTGGAGAAGAAGATGCAGTTCGGCTTCTTTCTCATTTTTACTACTTCTGTTGGTTTTATTGATTTTTAATGACTGCTGTTACTTTTTTCATGTAGATGAATGACATCATACACTCTTACAGACTCACTCTATTATTTCACCTGGATGCTTAATGTGTGTGATATTTACAATACAGTCCTGCACAAAAGTCTTCACCCCCTCATTTCCTGTTTCCTGTCAGACGGTCTGATCTTGATCAGACTGAGATTAAATTAAAGAAACCAGAAAGTGTTTCAGTTCTCCAAGCTGCAGAGTGTCTAAAGATACAAGGTTCTAGATAAAGTGGTTCCACCCACCAGTGTTCAGCATCAGCAGTGAACTAATTACTCGATCATCCATAAAATTCTTTCTCCTAGTTTTTTGCTCAAGGAAACTGTTCTTTGGACTTGATATCGTATGACCCAAAGGGTGACGTCTAGAACAGTTCATGGATGCAGTGAAAGGTGCTCCTGATCATACACACGTCTTGGAATATCTTAGAAAGTTTTTGATTTTCCAAGTGAAAGCAAGTAACCGTTCTCTGAGCTTAGATTTATCAGTCCATCCAGCGAACTCTGTATGCTGACCTGGGTGATGGGGAGTCCCAGCACTGCCAGTTTGAAAGGTGGACAAAACCCAGTGGTCAGAGCGGGGACAAGACAAATAATTACACAGAGCATGTCCACTCCACACTGGGATGAGAACCCACAACCTTCTCGTGTGGTGGTGTCTCTGTCGAGAGCATGGACTCATTCCTGCTTTGCGAATCAATGAAATTTGCTTGGATTAGTTTGACTGGGTGCCATTACTTTCACGCATCGGGTGTCTGAGGTGAACTGTGTTCACAAAGCATTGGCAAGAACCCGGAACCTGAACGGCGAAGGTCAAATGGTTTGCTGATGCAGCTGCCGAACTCGCCACAACTGCCTCAACTTCGACTTCATCGGCACGTCCACAGACGAGTCCTCGGACGACCTATGCACCGTCCAGATCCCCACCAGCTGGAGATCAGGTGACCCGCAGCTCTCTTCTGATTGGCCCGCAGGGCTTTAAATGTAGCAGAGAAGAAGTCAATTTAAGGGACAGTGGTTTTTAAATGGTGACGAGGCGAATAGTTTGGATTAGTTCAGTTTTTGGATTTTTAAAAATGTCATTTTCTTTTCTTTGGACTCCACTTCCTGTTACCGTCCTTTCAAATGAAAAGCCCTCTAAATATTTGTGCAAATGCAACTTTTCACAGGGTTGCCCTCCATAACATTATCACACACACACACACACACACACCAAACGCATCTAAGTATTTCACTTATTTAATGGTTAAATGCACCTAGTGAGAATGATGATGATGAGTCCTCATTTGAATCCAGTACATTTTATTTTATTAATAATAATAACAAATAATGAAACTATGAGGTGAGGTGTGTGTATATGTGTATATATATATATATATATATATATATAGTTATAGCATATATATATTGAGCATACATATATATATATATATATATATATATATATATACATATATATATATATATATATACGGTACTGTGCAAACGTTTTAGGCAGGTGTGCAAAAATGCTGTAAACGGAACGCTTTCAGAAATATAAATAATGATAGTTTATGTTGATAGCGAACAAAAGAAAAATCTAAATCAGATCAATATTTGGTGTTTCTACCTTTTTCCTTCAGAGCAGCATCAGTTCTTCTAGGAACACTTGCACACAGTCAGGGATTCTGTAGGATTATAGTCGGTGTCTGATCAACCAGTTTTACCAAACAGGTACCGGTGATCATCAATGTCACACAGAGGAGAAACACAGTCATGTTTGGAACGACCGACCGGCCGAGTTCCTTCAGAAACCGTGTGCGAGTGTACCTAGAAGAACTGATGCTGTGTTGAAGGCAAAGGGTGGTCACACCAAATATTGATCTGATTTAGATTCTCTTTTGTTCATTCACTGCATTTTGTTGATTGATGAGAATAAATGATCAACACTTCCATTTCTGAAAGCGTTCTGTTTACAGCATTTTACACACCTGACTAAAACTTTTGCACTGTGTGTGTGTGTGTGTGTGTGTGTGTGTGTATACATATATAATATATATTGTGATGGAGTGCTGAAGGTGAATTTCTATTGTATTTGTCGATGTGCAGGTTTTGGGTGTTCTCTGTGACGTGACTGTCATAGTGACGACTGTTTTCTTCTGTTTTTCTCCTCAAATGCAGCCTTTTTGGATTCCTCCACCCTGCAGCTGTTTTTTGATTTGTATCATTCCATCCCTCCTTCCCTCTCTCCTCTGGTGAGTGTGACACACACACACTCATGTGGACACTCAGTGAATATCACTCTCAGCACTTGAACAGGATTTATTTGTTTTATTTCTTCTTCACTTTATTCTGTTTGTGTTGTTCCCTCTGATGATTAAACTCTCTCCATCTGACTCCATCTTTTTTTTTCTTGTTTTTCTCTCCCACTTTTTCTTCTCATTTTGTTTCTTCTTTCATGTTGTTTTCTTTCTCTTCTTATACTCCACTTTTTCATCTTTCTTCTCAAACACTCTGTTTCTCCTCACACTCTTCCACTTTTGATTCTCTTATGCTTATTCCTTCTTTCTTTGTTCCTCTTCTTACCTCCCGCTTTATCTATCTTTTTTTTTCCCTCTCTCTCTCAGGTTTTGTCGTGTTTAGTTCAGATAGCGTCGGTCCGGAGGTCTCTCTTCAACAACGCTGAGAGGGCAAAGTTCCTCTCCCATCTGGTGGATGGAGTTAAGAGAATATTGGAGAACCCGCAGGTACGTTCTCACGGTTTCTCTGATCAACAGAGTTCTGTTCTTCACAGAACAGCCTAAAAAGACCTTTATTACTCTGCATGCACGGTTACTTTACAGTAGGTGTGTCAGACCTCATTCAGTCCTAGATTATTTACTGACTTCACTAAACCTTCCGTCTGCGTTATGACTGGAGCGGTGTAAAATCAGAAACCAGTTTTTTTTCTTGTTTTCTGTGTTGGATGGTGAATTCCTTTTTGTGCTTCGTAGAGTTTATCCGACCCCAACAATTACCATGAGTTCTGCCGCCTGCTGGCCAGACTGAAGAGCAACTATCAGCTCGGGGAGTTGGTGAAGGTGGAGAATTATCCGGAGGTTATCCGGCTCATCGCCAACTTCACCGTCACCAGCTTACAGGTGTTTATTTATAAACTGTTTTATCTTTTAGCAACTCTCAAAATACAACAATTAATTAATTATATTGATGTTTTCATAACAGCAAGCACTGCACAGTCAGTATTTTAGTTTATTTAACAGTAGCTCATTTTTATTCTTGATTGGAATGTTTTGATTTTTTTATTTTACATTATTAGTGTCCACTGGTTGATCAGTCTTTCTGTCTGTGCAGTTTGAACACTTTCTCACAGGATCAAAGCTGTTCTGCATGGTGATTCTGACAGAGTGTAATGCGCTGCAGGAAATGTAGAGGGCGATATGGCTGCTATTGTTCCACTGTACTGTAAAGAATCTAAAGTAATAAGTGTCAAATTGATGATACATTGTTTAAAATATATCAAATTAGATCACCCACATGACAAAAAGTCCAATTCTGTGAAAGAGCAGCATTAATTATAAAGGTAATTTTCAAAAGCTGTGTATTTTACACTCTTACTCACTCTTAGACACTCCGAGTTGAGTAGAGACTCATTTGCACAAATCCCTGCGTGGCTTCAAGCGTTCATGAGGAGATTGTAATACGCTGCAGGACGTTTAGGGACATTTGGACTACTACTGTCTCATTTAAAAGGTCCAATAACGCTCTTTAACACTCCTTTTATCGACATGATCGTTCTGACAGATTGTAATACCCTGCAGGAAGTTTAGGGGGCGATATGGCTAATGCTCGATATCGTGTATATTGGAGTTTTTAATGATAGGAAGTCAATTTACTGGTCCACATTTAATACGGGCATCATGTCTTGCTAGGTGGTCGTAGGTGCGTCTGTCAGATCTTTGGCCCAGAACTCAACATTTTCTAATGATGTTTGTGTTTTGGCAGCACTGGGAGTTCGCCCCCAACAGTGTTCATTACCTGCTGAGCCTGTGGCAGCGGCTCGCCGCCTCCGTGCCGTACGTTAAAGCCACCGAGCCGCACATGCTGGAGACCTTCACCCCCGAAGTGACAAAAGCTTACATCACATCCCGCCTGGAGTCAGTTCACATCATCCTCAGGTACACACACACACACACACACACACACACACACAAACCAGCCTCCACTCAAATACTCTGAGTGTAAACAGAGTCGTCCAGAGTGATTTTAGTGTGAGAGCTCTTTATAGTCGAGGTGAATGGAACCAGACGTCCCAAATCTTATTTTAGTCAGTGAAGCTCGGCGTGTCTCTGTGGGATGGCGATGATGGTAAAATAGTCTAAATCTCCTTTATTGCTGTAAAATCTTGTCCCAACTGGTAAATCAACATCAGGCAGCGTCTTCACCACCACTTCATTGTATTCAAGGGACATTCAGACGTCTGGTTTCAACACCGAAACCACGCGAAGCTTTGTTTAAGTTTCAGTAACGTAGTTAGGGGGGAAATGTGGGATTCCTCTTGGAGGTCTGAATGGAGAAAAATGTTCACCTGCCCAGTTGAGGATGTTTCAGAAAAACAACGCTTTAGCTGCTTTACTGAAGCGTGATTCGATCTCTCCTGGTCAGGGATGGTCTGGAGGACCCTCTGGACGACGCTGGCTTGGTGCAGCAGCAGCTGGATCAGCTCTCCACCATCGGCCGCTGCGAGTACGAGAAGACCTGCGCTCTGCTGGTGCAGCTTTTCGACCAGTCGGCCCAGTCCTACCAGGAACTTCTGCAGTCCACCAATTCCAGCAGCATGGACGTCGCCGTGCAGGAGGGTTCGTCATTCACCAGTGCGCACGCACACCCACACCCACACACACACACACCTTTACTGCTAAAAATGTCATTATGAAAGCATGTAGTACACTTCAGGAAGCACAGGGGGCGATATTTCATCTGTTGCTCTGTTTGAGATGTTCCATGATGAATTTCGACACCTGCACGGTGCAAAATGCAATACCCATAGCAGCCATTCAGTACCCAGAGCTGGAGCTGGAAGCAGGTTTAAACCCGCTTCGTCCACAGTGTCCCACCTGTTGATCTGTAACTTTGTGTAGTATTTATTTATTTATTTATTTTATTTTTTATTTTTTTTAAACCTCTTAAGAAGACTGTTTGTCTTTCTTTTTGTAACTTTAATTATTGTTGTTGTTTTTTATCGTTTAGAGGCTTTTGTTTTTTGGTTTTTTCCTCCCTCCTCCTGCAGGTCGGTTGACGTGGCTGGTCTACATCATTGGTGCAGTAATTGGGGGCAGGGTTTCCTTCGCCAGCACAGACGAACAGGACGCCATGGACGGAGAACTCGTTTGTCGGTAAGTGGCTTTTGTTTTGTTTTTTTCCTTTTGAGTGTCTTTTTGGTTTTTTTTTTTTTTTTTTTTTTTTTTTTTTTGTCATTGGTTACTTTTGAAACGACATTTTCCATCTTTGTCCATGAAGTTCAGTGGGGGTCTGTAATCTGAACTGCGGGGCTGTAGTTTAGAACTGGTCGTCTGAACTGTGTCTCTTTGCTGTGATTGGAAGAGTTTTGCAGCTGATGAATCTGACGGACTCCAGACTGGCTCAGGCAGGGAATGAGAAACTGGAGCTGGCCATGCTCAGCTTCTTCGAACAGTTCCGGAAAATCTACATCGGAGACCAGGTGCAGAAATCCTCCAAGGTAAGGATGCCCCAAAACCCAAAAACAACATTTACATCTAAAGCTACAGATGGGTCACTAACCCCAACACTGAGAGAACGCAGCTGGCGGTGGTCTAGTGGTGGTGCCTGTCTATGGACCTGTGGCTCCAGAGGTCCCAGGTTCAATCCCACCTCCAGCACTACCACCACTGGGTCCCTGAGACCCTGAACCCTGAGTGTCTCCAGGGGGACTGTCGCTCTGGATTAGAGCGTCTGCTAAAATGCTGTAAATGGACATCTTACTCACAATAATAATAATTGGGGAACCTCCAGCAGTGTAAAGTCATTTAGTGATTATTCAGCCATTACCCTCATATTTATTGCCTTTAAATATTTATTACTGTTTGTAATTTAAAGGGAAAAATGTCTGTAGTGGCCGCATGTTCTTTCTCCTTCCTTCAGTGGGACGCATTTATCATGATGCACACTTTAAGGACTGTGAGCACACACACACACCCTTCGTACATAAAGCCTTTATAGATAGGAAGCTAAAATAAGTCATATGAAGTATGAGATACAGAGAGAAAGGGGGAGAGGTAGAGCAATGGAGGTCTAAATGTATATTAAAAATACAAGAGGTCCTGCACTTCTTTATAGACAATATTCTCCAGCCTGTTTTTCATGTCTTTGTTTTTGTATGGAATTATATTCTATACGTGGTGTGTGTGTGTGTGTCCGCGCGCTTGCATGTGCCTGTTTGAGACAACACGTTCACACTCGTTTCTCCTCCTCAGCTTTACCGGCGGCTCTCTGAGGTTCTGGGACTGAATGATGAGACGATGGTGCTCAGTGTGTTCATTGGGAAAATGTGAGTAAAGCTTCAGTCATTTCTCGAGTCTCTTAAATTACATCATTCCTCATTAACGACTAACGAACCTGCAGTTATTTACATAATTATTTACATAAGGGGCTGCCCCCTGCTGCACGCTGTGTGTGGGTAAAATGCAGAGGTGTCATGTTGTGTTTTACAATGACGAGAATAGTCACTTTCACTTAATCTCCCTTCAGCCCCGTGTTACATTAGTCCACATTTTTATGTTTGTAGGAGCTCAGTCAGAAATACCAGACCAAGAAGGATGTTTGATTTGATTAAAAGTTACTGTTTCCAACCTTCGAACCAAAATCTTAATAAACTGACACTTTGTTACTCAAATACTAGAATAACAGAAATAAGTCATTTTCTGAAGTATTATTTGTTTTAGTGCCTCCTGGTTTGTGGTTTATATTTGGTGTTTGGGAAGTTTACGGTGCTTTTCTTTTCCTCCCCAGAATCACCAATCTGAAGTACTGGGGACAGTGTGAACCAATCACATCCAAAACACTACAGCTCCTCAACGACCTTTCTATCGGATATCCTTCATGTGCAGAGCTGGAGTGTGTTCTTCCTCCTTTATAGCCCATCTGTCAACATTCAAGGTTCTTTATTTGTCACATACATGAATCCCACCACTGGGTCCCTGAGCAAGACCCTTAACCCTGAGTGTCTCAGGACATGGAAGTCTCTGGATAAGAGCGTCTGATAAATGTCGTAAATGTAAAATATACACAGTTACACAATTGAGCCTGCAGTGCGGCGTGTCCCAGAGTCCCTGCATATACTGCGCAAAGACCTGGACGAAGAAGGGAGCGTTAAAATAATAAAACAGAAAAGTTGAACAGGCTGATGGAGAAACTGTAGAGGAATATTATACTGTAATACTAATACAGTTTCTACTTTGTGAAAAAGGGTCAAGCCTGGGTGTGATCAGATTTTGGGACAGTCTGCGTCTGTAGTGCGGTGAAGATCACTTGAGTTACTCCTCAGAGCCTTAAAGACAGAAGAAAACTTGAATTTTTGAAGGTTATCAACTCCGGTTGCAAATTACAGCTTGGATTTGTCGATTTCTCATTTCAGACACACCTGGTTCCACTTCTTAATTACTGAAGTAGTGTTAATTACCAGGTTTCGTAGGTTCTGCTGGAAACCCTGAGTCTGGACCAGACTCTGAACTTACTTTGACACATCAGATTAAACCCTGAGTAGCACGACTTGCTGCACAAATAAGGATCCGTTCTTGAACATTGAACCTTTTTTAAAGACAGGTGGCTCAAAAAAAGAATCTTCTAATATTTATTAAAAATAAAAAAATAGCAGAACCATTTTTGAACATAGAACTCCAATTTTTTCAGGAACAGATTTTGTGCAGGAGGCTCCTCATCATGATGTGGCGAACGGTTCTAAATGTAGTTACTAAAGAACCCGGCAGCTCTTCCACCAGCAGGGAACCGGCTCCGTTCTGGTTCTGCTCTCGAATCATCCGGATTGCTGTGAAGTCTACAAGTTCGGTTCCCAATTGGAACCAAATAATTGTTGGCTGCAGTGGGCGTGTCCTCTATTTACTTTTATTTTAGCCCCTCCTCCATTTTTGAAACATCCCAAATTATAGTGGGACAAAAATTGGTGATCGAACTGGTTTAAGAAACGGTTCCCTGTTGAAAAAGGGCTGAAACTGCTTTGAACCTTCTGATGGACCTCTGTTCCTCTGCTTTGTTCTCCCAAAAACACCTGATGCTGGTTTGAGGTGCTGGTTCAGGTGACTTTGCTCACCTGGGAACTGAAATAGAACAAAAAACATGAAATAACCAAAGGTCTGTGATGAAAGAATCACTGACAGGGTTCACTTGAAGCTTGTCAGAATTATTCCTTAACCTCGGAGCACCTACAGCAGTGTGAGGAAACTGGTGAAGCTCAGTGCCGTCCAGTTCATGCTCAACAACCACACGGTGAGTTCTCTGATCTTTATCGTCACATCTGTGCACAGCTGTGTGTGAATGTTTGGCATAATATGGCCGAATTACAGAAAAAAGAACTGAAATGTTTCATTCTTTACAGACGTTAATGCACACATGCTGCTGCTCGTTTGCTTAATTGGATGTTTGGGGCTGATAAATCTGACCCTTTTATTCAGAATACAGTGAGTCAGGAGTCCCCAGTATGTTTTTGTGACCTTTTTTAAACATGGGTTGGCGCCTTGAACAGCCACGGGCTCATTTTAGCAGCTAAAAGGTCTAAGACAAAATATAGATGATCATAGTTCCTCTACAGTTCTTCTAAACATGTCCACCAACTGGGAGATTGGCAGGAGGAGAGCAAAGCACTGCCATACTGTGCTGGAACATCATCTTCATGCTCATCAGAAGTTCATCTCAAGACGGATCTCAACACTAGACGTGTATCTAATGTATTTCTCAGAGCAGTGAAGAAACAGAAGAAGGAAACAGTTCTGATGTTAGCATTGATCCAAAATCCTTGAAATGCTACAAGAAGCAAATGACCTGGGCTTGGTTATTGAAGATCTGGATGTTCAATAAACATCTGAATCTACAATACTGTGAAAATCCTTTCTCCAGATTCTGTTTCCAAAAAAACACACCTGTATTTTTGATGTCTGGTTGAGGAGCAGTTCTCCAGATCTTCCTGAAGGACAGTGTTGTTGTCTCTCATGTTCAGTCCAGTCTCTGTACCTGAGCAGTTTGATAGTTCTGTGTTGGTTAATCCACACAGTGATCTACGTCTGAACCTTCAAGCAGAATGGTATGAATGTCATACACACACATACAAGTATTCTCCAAAAAAGGGGGACAGATCCTAAATCAAGAAGAAAGATACTGCCAGGGACTTCAGCCGAAGGGGGTGAAGGTGTTTTCCCTCAGAAATGTCATTTCACCAGGAAACAGATGATTGCGTCTTAGCCAACAGGCAATTTTTTGGTGAAAGTCTTGCTGGTTGTGTGTTTTGAACAGAGTGAGCACTTTTCCTTCCTGGGCGTGAACAATCAGTCCAACCTGAGCGACATGAGGTGTCGAACCACTTTCTACACGGCCCTCGGCAGGCTGCTGATGGTCGACCTGGGTAAGACTTCAACTCTCAGCCCTTTGACGTTAATGTTGCTGTAACGTTGACCTCTGAAACCATGGCGCTTCATAGAGCAGCACGGAATATCCCAAATGAGGGAAACATTTGATATCTTTTGTATTTGAAGCTGGTCATTTTAGTGGTTCTGCCTCACTAAACAGTCATTCGGACTTCTTAGGGAGAAGAACCTGCAAAAGAACCTTCATATAATCAAAGAAAAGCTTCTGCACCACTTTAAAGACAAATATAACAGTCTGTAAGAACCCTTTTAAAAGGTACCACACTTATACATATTTACTGAGTCGTTCAAAAACGGTTCTGTAGGGAACCCAAGATGGTTTATTTTAAGACATCTTGCATAGAAATTTTATTTGTGAGAGGTTTAGGTTTTAATAGTATTTAGCTGGTTCTACTGTAGTAACGCTAATTCTGTGTGTGTGTGTGTGTGTGTGTGTGTGTAGGTGAGGATGAGGACCAGTTCGAGCAGTTCATGCTTCCCCTCACAGCTGCATTTGAAGCAGTTGCTCAGATGTTCAGCACCAACACCTTCAACGAGCAGGAGGCCAAGGTAGAGTCGAGCGCACTGGCCCTTTTCACCAACAGTGAACCGGTTCTTGTACTGGTTCTGTTCAGGATTCTTGGACCCTTGGTGTCTTATGAAGCAGCTTACAGTCCCACCTGTTTGGAAGAACCGCTGTAATTGGATGTTTCATCAACAGAGTGATTAAGATAACTAATTAATTGGAACGCGTCTACAAAGGCTGTCCTGCCTAAAAAAAGATGTTCATGTTTAAAATAGGTGAACCCAAAACAAAGCTGGTTCCCTGCTGGTGAGAAGTAAAATGAGCTGGTCTGGAAGTCCTGTTTAAGACCAAGAACTTCAGAAACATCTTTTCATAAATCACACACACACATTGCTTTTGTTGGTTCTCATGAATATCTCATTGGAACAACGACGGAATCTTTGGAACTGTAAAACTCTGGATAGTTAGAGGGGTACTTACATGTACTTTCTACTTCATCAGCTTCACAGGGACCAAAACTGGTCAACAAACCTCCTTTTGGGCAGATTCATTAATACATCTTCCTTCCATTAACTTCTTCTGAAGAGTTTTTAAATGGAAGGTCTTTTTCGTTTTCTTCCAGAGAACACTGGTGGGTTTGGTGCGGGACCTGAGGGGAATCGCCTTTGCCTTCAACGCCAAGACCAGCTTTATGATGCTCTTTGATTGGATGTATCCTTTAAGGCTTTTTAAAATTTATTTATTTATTTATTTTATACCTCCTGTTCCTGAAATTCATTATCGCCCCCTACCTTTCTGTGGCGTATTGCAGTCCGTCACCATGAACGCCATAACAGAAGCCATATTGCCCCTTAATTTGTAGCGTATTCTAAAGAGTGGTACATGACAATTACAGTGCCACGTTCCAAGCAGATGATCCTTATCAAGGGTTTATTATCGTTCAAATATTGATTCAAACACCTTAAATTCATTAATGCTTCTGCAAATCATATGAACACTACAGGGCGCTTATGTTTGGAGATATTTGTGTTAAGTTTAAAGTTAAAGTTGTCCTTAACCTCACTCTCCTGAATCAGTTACCCCTCCTACATCCCCATCCTGCAGAGGGCGATAGAGCTGTGGTATCACGTACCTGCCTGCACCACACCTGTGCTCAAACTGATGGCTGAACTTGTTCACAACAGGTAAGAGCAGCATGTTTCAGACGCTTTTGCACTGTTGTGTTCCTGCAGTAAGGATTCAGCACGAAATTGGATTTTTCTTTTTATTTGCTGATTAAAGGCCATTAATTGGCTAAACATTAAAATGGACAATGAGTGCAAAAAAAAAAAAAAAAAAAGTCAGTGGTGGGTTAATAATAGATTGTTTACTGAATATTGGGATTCTACTATTTGTATTTCACAAATAAAACTCTGGAGGCCTAAAGTGCCAAACGTGCTGTTTAGCTGGAAGCGATCATTTGTGTCATTTTGATTTCTCTCTTTTAGTGTTTATGGATCAGAAGTGACTCTTCAGGGCTGGTTTTTCTTTCAGGTCGCAGAGATTACAGTTTGATGTTTCTTCACCGAATGGGATCCTGCTGTTCAGAGAGACCAGCAAGATGATAACAACGTACGGTAAGTCTGGGTTGTCCCAGACGGAGGCGGAGAGATTAAAATGCTGTCGGTTGTGCTGCTTGGACAGGAATCGCCCAAACGTTAAAGAAAGCTTCAAGTTTCAGGTGTAAACAATCAGCAGAGTCTTATTTAGAGCCAAGACTCTTTTTAACTTTAGACCTGGAATTGTTGATGCTGCTAACAAACCTGAGTCCGCAGATCTTCATTAAGGTCCAGCAAACTGCAGGAGCTGGTACCAAAGAGCAATGGTGCTTCAGAGTCTGTGAACCCTTGAGAACTTAGAAAAAGTCCCCTTTTATTACTTCTCTTATCATTTCTAGCGAGTGTTTAATAATAATGCTAAAGTTAGTCCTTGCTGGAGACTCACGTCGTGTCCCGTCCCGTCTGTTTGTAGGGAACCGAATCCTCACGCTGGGTGAGGTGCCGAAGGACCAGGTTTACGCTCTGAAGCTGAAGGGCATTTCCATCTGCTTCTCCATGCTGAAGGCCGTCCTCAGCGGCAATTACGTCAACTTTGGCGTTTTCCGTCTCTACGGAGACGATGCACTGGACAACGCCCTGCAGACGTTCATTAAGCTGCTGCTGTCCATCCCGCACAGCGACCTGCTGGTGAGGACCGCAGACCTGATCCCATCAGTTTCCTTTTCTGATTAGATTAGCATTATTCCTCAAATTTGAGATAACTTGATATTTTAAATAGTCAAATATTTCCTCATATTTGAATATTCTGAAAAAAAATGTTTGGACTCTTACATCAAATGGACAAAAAAAAAAATACAGATTTCCTTCTGTGGTGTTTGGATGTACAGATATTGTTTTGCGGTAATGCATTAGCTTTTTTTTTTTAGTTTTATTCCTGTTCACATTCAGCAGATGTTCTGTTCTGAATCCAGAATGTGAAAGCTGCAGTATGTAAGGTGGAACGGACTGTTCATATAGAAAAGCAGATTTTTAACTTCTCTAGTTTTGCTGTATGGACTAAGAAGTTCCCCTGAAGACCAGCCGAGAACGTTTGGTTTAGAACGTTTTCTGTCAGGATGGAATTATGAATCCCTGCAGTCCTTTAATCTACAGCAGCAAGAATAATAATTCAGATTTGTATTATTATTATTATTATTATTATTATATGATACATGTTATGCTGGCTGTTGTTCCCTGCAGGACTATCCCAAGCTCAGCCAGTCGTATTACTCTCTGCTGGAGGTGCTCACCCAGGACCACATGAACTTCATCGCCAGTCTGGAGCCCCACGTGGTCCTTTACATCCTGTCCTCTATTTCTGAGGGACTCACGGCGCTCGGTGAGCTCTTCTTTCTCAGGGCAAAGCCGGTTTGAAGTTGTTCTCTTTTGCCTTTTAAAATTTTAACGTTCCTGTTCTCCCGTCAGTAATGGAACCACTGATCAGCATTACTTCACTTACAGATTCGATAAACTCACGACGCTCTGCTCATCACACGCTCAGTAACTCGTGTGAAACGTAACCTAAATAACCAAACGTACAGAACGTGTTACTTGGAAAGTAAAACTACAAGACAGTGAAACAACCTGTTTTTCCACCCACTCACACCAGCCAGCAGGGGTCAGCAATTTAATGCACACAGGGAGCAGTGATGGGGATTGTACCCAGCTCAAGGTACCTGCTGGTCTGAGAAAAGTGATGAAGGTTGTGCAGCTGGAAATGAATACAGAAATTTGGGAGCCAAAATCATTCCCACTTTGTTGACTGACTTCAGTTCTGGGACGGGGGAGACCTGTGGATTTAAGGGTGCGAGACGAGAATCCCAAAAATGACTCCTTCAGTCTTTTAAGAACTGTGTATTTCTCCTGGATGTGAGACTTGTGTTCTCGGTATGAAAGAACTGAGACGTCCCTTTTCCTCAGGGTTTAATGTCTCTGTCCTCTCCGGCAGATACGATGGTGTGTACCGGCTGCTGCTCCAGTCTGGACCACATCGTGACCTACCTGTTCAAACAGCTTTCCCGCAGCACCAAGAAGAGGGCAGCACCCATGGCCCAGGAGAGCGACCGCTTCTTCCACATAATGCAGCAGCACCCGGAGATGATCCAACAGGTCTGAACTCAGCTCCTCTCGTTTTAAATAAACGTTACTCCTTTTTTAACAAAGGAATTTAACATTCCTTTAAATTCCTTTTTTTATTTTGCCGTCCCAGGACCAGCGTGTGTGTGTGTGTGTGTGTGTGTGTGTGTGTGTGTGTGTGTGTGTGTGTGTGTGTGTGTGTGTGTGTGTGTGTAAATAATTCAAATATAAGAGCTTATCTTAAATCAGTAATGTATATGCTTGTTCTGATTTTTGGCGATGATGGGGAAAAATAACATTTAACTGTTCACACACACATTTGATTCTCCTAAATGTGATTTCTGGTTGAAAACAACAAAATGTGCTTTGCGAAGTCAAACCAGATGTTCAAAAATAAGCCTTTATTAACTTAGTGACTCATCCAGCACCCAGGGTGCAGCGACTGGGAACGGGACCTTGCTCAAGGGTACCCAAGCGTAACCTACTGGTCTGGGACTCCAGACACCAGGCAGAGAATATAGTCCTGATTCCCCACATAGAACAGCAGGAGAATTTCCAAGTGAGACATGTCTTCACCTGCTGGAAATATAAGGTAGAGCGTGCAGGAGGCGGGACATGTTAAATTAGGACACACAGCAAACTGAAACATCCTTACCCTGAATCTCCTCGTGTCCCCAGTTAAACATGTTCTTGTGAAATCAAACATCTAAGAAAGTCAACGGCACCCAGTCGCTCCAAAATGAAGTCAGAATGAAATGTTCGGTCCGACTGATTTGGATGTTTTGTGTTCACGCTGTTCTAACGTCTAGAACGGTTCAGCAGAACCCAAGGCCTGTATTATACCGTCAGCGTACAGTAAACCCCTGAAGACCGTCTTTTGTCCCTCTCCTGCAGATGCTGTCCACAGTGCTGAATATCATCATATTTGAAGACTGCAGGAATCAGTGGTCCATGTCTAGGCCGCTGCTTGGCCTCATCCTGCTTAACGAGAAGGTGAGGAACCAGCTCGTACGTGGTGTTTCTTCACTCTGTGACGAGAGGTTGACGGATAAATACTCGTCTTTTAGACAGATTTAGCCTTTCTGTTTGTACAGGGCTCGAACATCAGAACGTGTGATGGGATAGTACCTCACTCGAGTACTTCAGGGCAACCTACGGGTCCGGGATTAAGACACTCCGACAGTATTGTTTACTTGCGCTGCAGTTCACAGGTTTACACAGTAGTTCCTGCTGTCGCGCTCCTTCACGCCATCCGTGCTTCGAGTTTGGAGTTGGGGTTGAACAATTTGGAGACGATATCTCCTTTCAGTTTTTAACAAGCATTTCAGTTGGAATTTTTTTCTCTCTGTGTCAATTCTTTTATTTAGGATTTTTTTCACCACAAGAAAATCTCATTTCTGACGTATTTCCAAGCTCTGCATTAAAATAACATTTTATTAAACAGCCCCAGTTAAAATGGGTCTATATTTAATATTGTAGGACATAATTTGAACTACAGCACTCTCAAATTTTGACTTGATTAAAAAATTAATTGTTTAACCCTCGTGCTGTCAGGTCAGATCATCAACATTGGCTTGGTCTACTGGGCCTTAGAGCTAGAAAAGTTGATGTTACTCATAAAACGATGGTTTTTATTGTAACTCTGGGCGTTTGTGTTCTTCAGTATTTTGCAGATTTAAGGAACAGCATTGTGAACAGCCAGCCTCCAGAGAAACAGCAGGCCATGCACTTATGCTTTGAGAATCTAATGGAGGGCATAGAGCGGAACTTGCTCACTAAAAACCGAGACAGGTACCCTTGTACTTCCTCTCCCAGTTCAAGCCTTTTACAGTGATGGACTATTAGAATTAGTTACCTGAAGTCCATCATCTACAGTCCTGCACAAAACTCCTGAGCCCTTTCTCATTTCTTCATTTTCAAATTTCTTGTATGTTTTAATGTATATTTGAGGAACAAATATTAATGGGCCCGATAGTTCTCCAGATCTTCCTGAAGGACAGTGTTGTTGTCTCTCATGTTCAGTCCAGTCTCTGTACCTGAGCAGTTTGCCAGATCTTCCTGAAGGACAGTGTCGTTGTCTCTCATGTTCAGTCCAGTCTCTGTACCTGAGCAGTTCTCCAGATCTTCCTGAAGGACAGTGTTGTTGTCTCTCATGTTCAGTCCAGTCTCTGTACCTGAGCAGTTTGATAGTTCTGTGTTGGTTAATCCACACAGTGATCTACGTCTGAACCTTCAAGCAGAACAAAACATCTGACTTGAGACATGAAGAAGTGAAGAAACAGGAGCAGATGATTCCAGATCAGGATGATTTTAGTTTGGGTGGAACCCCTTTATCTAGAGCCTTGTATCTTTAGGACGCTTTTCAGCTAGGAGCACTAAAATGAAACTAAAAATGAAAAGAAATGAGGGGCTCAAGACTTGCAGTTCTGTAGCTCTAGTGATAATTTAGGTAAGTTCAGGATCAGTGTGTGTGGACTCTCTCCTTCCCCCAAACTGACTCTCTGGTTCCGGTTCCTACTTCACAGGTTTACACAGAACCTTTCAGTATTTAGAAGAGAAGTGAACGACTCCATGAAGAATTCCACGTACGGTGTAAACAGCAACGACATGATGAGCTGACATTCCTCTTCGCAGCACCAGGCGTGGCTCGGGCAGCCTCAGTCCGCCCACCCGATCCCCCCGGCCCGGACGCCAGGGGACCACCGCTACGCAAGCCTGCACACCCTAAACCCCTAAACCCCCCTCGCACCCCACCAACCACCCCCTCCCCCCCTCCTCTTTTTATATATATACACATATAAATATATACATATTTTAAAGCCAGTTTCTAGGGGTCTCCTGGCCGCAGCCTTTTCAGCTCAAAAGTCTGAGAGGTCAGGGGAGCGGTGCGGATCGGGGTGTGTGGGGTGTGTAGGAGTAGAGTCCAGGGTGTGTGTGGATTGGAGCGGGGTTTGGGAGCGTGAGAGAGTCTAGAGTTCGGGGGTGTGTGAGTGAGAATGAGTGTGTGTGGGTAGGTATGATGTGGGTTGGCACCATGTGTGTATTTCCAGCTAGTTAAGGGTGGTGTGTGTGTGTGTGTGTGTGTGTGTGTGTGTGTGTGTGTGTGTGTGTGTTGTGGGGAGGGGGATGAGCTGGATTATGTAGTGCTCTGCTTCTGCCTGCCTTGTATAGACACAAGAGAAGTGTACATTTTTTTCATAACATTTTCAACAATGTTTATAATGATTACAGTTTAAGAAAAAATCCAAAAAAAATAGTGTGATTGAAAAACAAACGGGATAAAAAAAAATCTTTTTACAAGTCTAGTTAGTGCAGCAGTGCTGAAGTGTGGCTCGTCTGCGTGTGGAGAGTCGTTGATTCAGGCCGGGCGTGTTTCGGAGCGGTGGGTGGAGAGGGGTCGGACGATTTTACAGAAATACAGCTTGTACATGTTTCCTCAAACTGCACGGACGATTCTGTAAATACATCGATTCCACGTCCAGTAACTGCTCGTGGCCAGAAGGGGGCGCTTAGTTGTTGAGTCTGTGTTGTGGAGATGAGTGAAAACTTTAACCTTCCCTGAGGCTGGTTCATCTTCAAAAAGGAATCGGCGTCGCCCAGCCGCGTTTACCTGTTTAAAGGGCCCATATTGTGGAAGTGTTGTGACAGAAGACCTTGGTGGAGCACTTAAACACGGATGTTGTTTCAAAACATACCCACTAACCAGCCACGGTGTTCTTGTGACATCACAAACTTGTTCACCTTTACCTGTCTAGTCATGCAGCAGCTTAGCCCCACCCATAGACAGCCCATTAAGGAGTGTTTCTTGGAGGTTCGGTGAAGAACAGTGGATCAGAACGTCTTCTTCATTCAAGGGTCGTGAAACAACAAATAAGGACAAAGTAACAAAAATGATAAGTGGAGGTTTGGGGGAGGGGAAAATGGTTCATATGGGCCCTTTAAATGTAAATTTAACTCTGCTAAAGCTTAGACACGTTTGCTGTCGTGTCCAAGTATTCAAGTCACAAGTGGTAAATCAGGCTGTCAGATGTTCATCAAAGGTGGAAGTAGACCAGTCTGAGCAGGTTTCCTGGATGTGTAACTAAATTTAAGATGATGTGAATGGAGTTCTAAATGGTTCTTACAGCCTTCAATTAATAGGCTCACATTACAAGTTGATTATTTTTTTTCTTCAGACTTGTGAAAGGCGAGTTCTAGAATCGGCCCGTAATTCAGTATTTGAAGAGTGAATCCAGATCGGGTTTAGGGTGGAATGGTTCAGCGGTGCGAACGTCCTGGCCGACAACATGCAGAACTCATTTTGGAAGTCAGATATTTTTCCTCCAAAATGAACGTTAACTCAGGGCAGCCCAGTTTAGCTTTACCTGCTGGGACACGCTCAGGTGCGCCCTCCAGGACACGGCTGGACTCGCTCGAGACGAAAACGGCAGGTTTTCCATCGACCCATCGCTGGGGAGAGCGTCCCCAGTGGAAGCTTCTGTTCAGCATCACCTTAACGTCGACCCTTCAGCCCCCAGGGTTTCGATCATGTCTTGTGGAACGTGCTTTAGATCAGCGGACTCTTGGTTGTAGTGAAGTTGCTCAAGTCTGAGCTTTTTTTTTTTTTTGTTTGTTTTTGTTTTTTTGGTTTTTTTTAGTCGACTTTGTTTGCCCTGACGTTTTTCTGTTTTAAGTCTTCACAGGCTTCCAGTAAACTGTGGCTTTGTCGTGGAGCTGGCGTTGTTTGGTAGCGAAGCCCGTAGGATGTAGCCGTGTACATTTTACAAAGACCCTGGTACTTAAACGCCATCACAGCAGGAGCCCGTCACACCCGCCGGTTGCCTCTAGCTTTACCCCAACCCCCCAAAATCAGTCCATTTTTATTTTTTTAAATAACGGGAAAATGACGCATCAGAGATACGATAGATCTGAAACCAGAACCGGAAAGGAAACGTTTTAGCAACTTGTGCTACTCTCAACGGATGTTGCTGCTAACTGTTTGTGAAGAATCTAGCTCATCTCTTTAACCGTGTCCAGAACTCATGGATGTCCATCGGAGTTCCTTTTTCTTTCCTTCTCCTGGTTCCCTGACGTGAGTGTGTCTGTCTGGCGACTGTGTGTTGAGTCCTTTTTGAGTGATAAGGTAGCTGGTTGAATTGTTTGGATGTCTGCTACATATAGTGTAAGCATTGTGACTGCAAAATAAACGTCATTGGTTTGTACTAAAGCCCTTTTTTATTTCACTCTCATTTTGCCGTGGGGGTGAATTCCACCGTCGACCCACTGACATCGGGGTCTTTTAAAAACTGGGGTCCACGTTCTTTTGAGAATCGAACCGCTCGGCTGTGAATTAAAGTATGAAAATGAAATCTAAAACAGGTGCTGTTGGGTGTTAGAACTTTAGACCAAGTTCTGTGGCGTGGAGACAAAATCTAGATGGCCGTGAACGGGTGGAGTGGTTTAAATGGTTCTAACAGTCTGTACTAGATTTAGGCCGAGACTCTTCAGACTTCAACGTGACTTCAACAACTTTTCCAAAAATAATTCCGTTTTAAAAACTAATCCGGAGCAGGTGTGAAACGGTTCAGGTTTCTTCCCAGTGGTGGTGAACGGAACCGGACATCCCAGATTTGTGCATTTTCTGTCCCCCAGTGAAGCTCCAGTGTCTCTGTGGGACGGTGATGATGGTAAAATAGTCCATCTGAACTAAATCTCTGTTCTGTGTCCCTCCACCATGAACGGGTTCAGTTTTAGTCCAGAATCTTCTCCAGACTGAAGCGTCTCCACCACCAGCTCATGCCTGTGAGGGACGCTCAGACGTCCAGCTCCGTTCATTAGGAGTAAACTGAGGATCCTGCTTTGTGGAAGAAGTCCTACTCTGTACATGTTCAGTAAAAATTAAAATTTTTTTAAAAAATCAAATCCTCTACGGAGAACAGACTCATTTAAACATTTTCTGCACAACTTCTATTTAGTAACGGAGGTTTTAAACACTAACTGTCCGTTAAATTGTGCAGAAATGTCTCTGCGGAGGATCTGTACCTTTTCACCCTTGACATGTCGTGTGACTGGGACGCCCAACCATTTTTCTCAGGTTTTCCAACGAACAACAAAACTGAGGGCCACTGTTTGAGGTTTGAAAATTGATTATTTCTTACAAAAACAAGACGGACGTTTGGGTCTGAACACAAACAGAATAAGCTTCCGGACAGAATTCCCTGTTTTAATGTCGATTTAAATACAAATTGAGGAATTTAAACACCAGTTCTTCAAATATCCCTGTACAGGAATCCAGGCTCCGCCCACAAACAGCTGCTATTGGACAAACTGGCAAAAACCTCCCAGGTGAAGTGTGAGCTCAGTTTTTGGGAACGTTGAACGTGTTCTGTGTGTATTTGATGTGTTAAGAGTTCAGCTTAACGTTCCCCCAGTAAGTAAACTAACATCAGTTTGTGAATCTTGTCCGACCTAGCAACAGTCGCTATGGAGGAACGTGTTTGTGGGCGGAGTCTGGAGCAGGTTAGGATGCCTCCTTCTTCTGCTGTTTGGCCTTCAGGCCGGCGCTGTGGACCACGGCGTTGTAGCCTTCTCTGTTTCTGGTGATCTCCACGGCGAAGAACTGGATTCTTGTGGCTGAAACACATCGGATTAGATTCACGTTTAATCTCAGCTCAGAGCGGCCCGTTCCACTTCTCTACTGCATCTGCAAACTTTAAAAACTTCATTTACACCAACATCCTGAACAGAGGCAAACAGGCACCGTTCCCATGGTTCCCAGATTTCAATTTCAGGCATTCTGCACTAAATGAAACGGAATTTCACTGGAGGTTTCATCATCATCATAAAAGAAAACACATTTTCTGCCCGTTCTTTCCTGCAGTAAAAGCAGGTATCTGTAAAATAAACTGAAAGTGTAGAACTATTTAAATTATTCCTGAAAAGAACTTTTCCAGCAGCTGCTTGGGCACAAACTGAAGCTTCACTCTGAACTACTCCGAGTAACTTGATCCTTCGTTATTTCATGACTTCCCGTTTGTGTCTTCCTGTCTAACGCTGAGCTCCGATCCACGGATTTAAAGCTTCTTAAACTCTTTTAATGTTTGTTTGACGTTTTAAACCGCAGGCTCTCGTCTAAAAACCCACCGAATATGGTGTTCTCCTCCGTGTAGTCCTTCTCACAGTCCAGCCTCAGCAGCGTCCCGTAGTTGAAGTCCTCGACGACGTCTTCGAAATGGTTACAAAACGGTCTCCATTTCTGCAAGACACCAACAGTGACCCCCGTCTCTGGAACATGGGCATTAAAACAGCAGCGTATAAAAACCAACCTCTTTGGCCTCCGGGGACTTCAGCAGCTCTGGATCCAGAACCTTCACATCAAGGTCTGGAAAGTCCTCCCTGAACTTGGTGTAGATCACGTCGTCAGACTTGGTCAGCTTCAGGAATTTGGGGTCCACGGAGGAAATGAGCTGAAAGGCAGAAAATGGTCCGTCAGCAAAGAGCAGGAGCTGGGTGTTTCTGATAAAGTGGCCAGACAGAACCAGACTGTGTTTCCAATAAAGTGGCCAGTTAGAAGTGTTTCCCTTACATTGAAATAAACCTCGGCGTGGTTGTAGGCCTTCATGGCCCACATCACCTCCAGCTGAGCCTGAGGGGAGAAAAACATCGATCAGTCGTTCATTTTACATCCTTTCATTTTCTGTACGGAGAGCTGGAGAACACTCACGTCGTTGCCGTAAGCCTCGGCCGGGAGGGACAGGGCGTGGGCCGCCGCCGCCGCACCTTCAACCCCCTGAGAATCAGAAACCAGATGAATAAACAGGATTACACACTAACCCGTTCGTCTCCGTCTCCACGGATTCACACCGACGCCTCGATTCAGACAAAGTTCACTTTCTTTTTAGAAAATCGGAGCCGCGTTTCTGAAAAAGTGGGATCTTCAATAAAAGCACCACGGCTCGTCCCGTCGGCCAGAAAACAGAGAAAAGGTCCAGAAACCTCACGAGACGTTTCTAACGAGAGACCGATCGAGTGAAGCGGCGTTAATAACAGAGCCGGGTGCCGTGATGACGCCCGGACTCAGAAGGTTCGTGTTTGGGTAAAATGTTTAGTGATGAAAGATTAAAGTGGGATTTGAGTGACAGAATAAAGAAATCGGTGCGAAAGAGAAGCGTGTAACGGGGTCTTTATTCCCCACGTTCCTCTCACGCTGTCGTTTATTTTTGCAGTGAACGTTCCTGAGAGTCACTCTGGATAAAATCGTCCAACTGATTTCATTTCTTCATATTTGCTCGTTTGGAAAATTGATTTTGTAACAATTTACCAGAAACCTCAAACATCCTCTGTATTTAACCCCCACACACCGTCCAGCAGGGGGCAGACATTTACAGCACCCGGGAAGCAGTGATGGGGATGGTACCTTGATCAAGGAACCTCAGAGGAACCTACTGGTCTGGGATTTGATCCCACGACCTTCTGATGCTGGGAGCTCATCCCTCAACACTGGACCACCAGCCTGAGGGGTTTGGTTTTCTGTAATAAATTGAGGTTTATTTTTGTTTAGCTGTGGATTCTTGACGTGCAATAAAATCTAGTTTTTCTCCAGAATGTTAATAAATATTTGGACAGATCAAAAATAAAACTACAGAATCACATGATTCACTTTATAGAAATAAAGATCATTATAGCTACTCATAACTGCTTATTTCTCAGCTAAATATCCCACAATAATGTATACAATTATTAATACACAATATTGTAATTACAATAAAAATATCACAATAATATAATAAACATTTACAAAATAACCAATAACAGATGATATATATATATTTTTTAATATAAAGTATATCTGATTTTGAATAAACATGAAAATAATCATCAATCTACAGGTAAGATCTGATTTATAGAGGCGTGAATGAACTTTATTGGTTAATAAAGGTGTATAATTGAGGTTTAATTGTTAATAAAGGTGCATAATGGAGGTTTAATGGTCAATAAAGGTGCGTAATTGAGGTTTAATGGTTAATAAAGGTGCATAAATGAGGTTTAATGGTTAATAAAGGTGTATAAATGAGGTTTAATGGTTAATAAAGGTGTATAATTGAGGTTTAATGGTTAATAAAGGTGTATAAATGAGGTTTAATGGTTAATAAAGATGTATAAATGAGGTTTAATGGTTAATAAAGGTGTGAATGTGGTGTTGTTGGTGGAGAAGCTGATCTGAGTTCAGTTTTAAAGCCACATGTTTTGAAACGAGGCGCTGAAAAGGTCGGACTTTATTTCGCTCCGAGCGTTAAAGCGGCGGTTTGTTCAGCTCGAGCGGATCTCAGTGTTTCTACTTCGTCAGGAGAACTGCTGGCGGAGCGGAAAGCTTTAAAAACAATCATAAAAATTAAAAAATTATTTCCTACCAGAGAGGCCAAAACATCGCCCGTGTCCATGCTGCCGCCCTGCAGTACCCGGAAGTGACGTCGAGCGTGGCTCTTAAAGGGCCAGGCGCCCTTTTAAAGGGCTGCGTTCCAATTGGAGCGTCTCTACAATGTAGTTCCCTTCTTTGTATCGCCCCTGATCAATCAGAAAACTTTATTAGTCTCGAGTAAGAAGGAAAGACCACAAAGAGCAATATAAAACAAAAAATAAAAATATATCAATGAAAATAAATTATTAATGGCAAATAAAATTCACTGAAAATAAAATATAAATTCCAAATAAACAGCTATAAAAAATAGACAAATACTGTGAATTATAAAACCCCTAAATAAGCTATAAGCTATATAGAAACGTTTTAAAATAAATGAATTTAAGTGTTGCATGTGTGTAAGTGTTTGTCTGGTGCCCTCTTGTGGCTGAAGGTCGAACTGCTGTTGTTCTGCTGGGCAGCTGCAAGGAGAATATTTCCTAAAAACATCAGCTTTATTTGAACGCTTCTCGGGGCGTTTTTTCTGCCTTTCATAGGACTCGTTGGGTCATTTTGAAGTGCGTGCTAATTTCCACTTCAAGGAAGAAAAAAAATATGTGCAGCATAATCTAGAAGAAGAGGAGGAGGGGGGGGAGGAAGAGGAGGATGCTGGTGGTGTCCTTTAATCTCCTCTGTAGGTGAATCACTGGAGCAGTAGCAGAAGCAGCAGAAGGGGGGAGAAGAGGAGGAGACGAGGAACAAGAGGAAGAGAAGAAGGGAGAAGAGGAGAAGCAGGAAGAGGAGGAGGAGGAGGAGTGGGATCTCCTCTGCAGTGCAGCTCTGATCCTGACGAGCTGAAAACACCCTGTTTATCCGTCCAGGTAAGAATATAATTCTATACAGATGCGCATGCGCGTTAGAGCTGAACATCTGGGCTGCTGTGAGCTGAGCATCAACACCATGAACCCTCACAGTCAGTGTGTGTGTGTGTGTGTGTGTGTTTGTGGGTCCAGGCTAATAACCTTCATGTCCAACATTAGAGGCATCTGCGTTTGTTGGTTTATTTGTTTGCTTGTTTGTGTCTTGGTGTTTGGAGATGCTACATGTTTGTGCTGCTGAGGAGGCTTAAGGCAGGACAAGCAACCCGTAAACCCTTGTGTGTGTGTGTGTGTGTGTGTGTGTGTGTGTGTGTGTGTGTGTACACACTGAGACTGCTCAGTTGTGATTCCTCTTCAAAGCAGCAGGAAAGGTTGGAGTAGCTGATGTTCTTGATGGTTCTTGCTGATGTTCTTGCTGATGCTCTTGTTGATGTTCTGCTCTAAAGCTGCTCTCAGCCTCAATCCAGGTTTTTTGGGTGGACAGTAAGAGTCCCACACCCACCATCCGGAAATGGACTGATAGTAGTGTTAACTGCTCACACAAACTAAAAAAATCTACAAAAATGATCCGCAGATGATGAAATTAGGTGAGAAAATCTGCTATTGGAGTAAAATCCTGGTTTCGGCGACTGAGATTTAAATAAACAAAAATTAGAAATAAACAAAAATATCTCACTTTTTGGGGGAATTTTGCTTTGCCTTTTGGAGCTCATGGTCCTCATGGAGACCCAACAACAGTGTGGGCCAGAAGTCTGAGCTCAACTGTGAAAATCTAAACTTACTTGCTTTATTTACACATTTTACACTAAACAGACATGTTCATGTTAAAGTACTGAAGAATGTTCAGTACACGGAATAATTCACTTTATACTCATCAGTTGTTAGTGGACACTGAGTAAGGTACTGTCCCCATCGCTGCCCCCTGCTGGACGGGGTGTGTGTGGGTGGAGAGCAGAGGTTGGATCTTGGTGTGGTTCGCTGTGTGCTGTTTCACAATGACAAGAATAGTCACTTTCACTTTTCAGTGATTATTTATCTAATACTTCTTCATGGACTGTGTTTCTGTTTTATTTTTTAACCTGATACTGACACTGTGGAGGAGTGAAACAGTGATGTAAAAGTCTTCCAGCGTCATGTTGTCTCTCAGTTCGGTCCTGGGTGTGTGAGTGGCTGCTGGAGGGAGCTGGACTGCATTAGAGCTTTAATCAATGCAGCACTAATCAGATTGGACAAATCCATTTGTCTGTCTCTCCGCTGCTCTGAGCAGGTTTTACTGGTGAGTGACGTTGTCCCTGTCAGACCAGCAAATAGCGTCTTGGTCCCTCCAGAGTGTCCAGAGATTTGAAAACTGGCATGTCCACAGCTAAAGCCCTGTCCTCTCTCACACACTTTACACTGATAGACAGCATTGGTCCTCCCTCTCCCCCATCACTCAGTAGAACTGTCCTCTCTCTCTGGGTGTGTAGGGTGGTCCTCCCTCTCCCCCATCACTCAGTAGAACTGTCCTCTCTCTCTCTGGGTGTGTAGGGTGGTCCTCCCTCTCCCCCATCCAAAAACTGAACATAAGCTGATCATAGGCTGATAATATAGCCTGTTCTTTAAATTAGTAGATTTTAAGATCTATAGTATTTCTAAGTATATTTAATATATTTAAAAATGTCTTAATTAGTAATTGTTTTAATAGTTGTTGCAAAATGTGAAGCGTGTCACATCCAAATGCATGAAAAGTGCTAAATACACAATGCCTATAATAATAACACTGAAAATGTTATTATTATTGTTGTTGTTGTTGTTGTTGTTGTATAATTCTGATACAGAATTATATAACAATAATTGTTTGCTGATTCTGCTGATTCTGATTCTGATTCTGATACAGAACATCAGCTCCTCTCCTGAAGACCTCAGTCGTAAGTAAAGAGTTTTTAATCTACATCACATTCCTGGCCTGAGGTACCGACATTAAACAAAACCTTAAACAGAATAATCTAAAACACAGGACTGCCAGAGTTCACTCTTCCCCTCCTTCAGAGGTACATAGGGTTTGATCTCGTGGGTTTTCCAGCTGGAACATCAGTTTAACGGCTCTGGTGGAACAACAGCACCGCCAACAGGTAGAAGGTAGAAGAATGAGAACTGTCTAAGAAGGAGCTGATTTACATCTTGCCCAACCTTTAGTTTCCAGCAGTCTGTCTGTGATTCTGTGATGTACTACACAAAGTTCAGTGGCTTAAGGACTCTGGTTTGGATTAGTAAGGCTGAGACTGTCCTGTAAGGACTCTGGTTTGGATTAGTAAGGCTGAGACTGTCCTGAAAGGACTCCGGTTTGGTTTAGTAAGGCTGAGGCTGTCCTGTAAGGACTCCGGTTTGGATTAGTAAGGCGGAGGCTGTCCTGTAAGGACTCTGGTTTGGATTAGTAAGGCTGAGACTGTCCTGAAAGGACTCCGGTTTGGATTAGTAAGACTGAGACTGTCCTGAAAGGACTCCGGTTTGGATTAGTAAGGCGGAGGCTGTCCTGTAAGGACTCCGGTTTGGATTAGTAAGGCGGAGGCTGTCCTGTAAGGACTCCGGTTTGGATTAGTAAGGCTGAGACTGTCCTGTAAGGACTCTGGTTTGGTTTAGTAAGGCTGAGACTGTCCTGTAAGGACTCCGGTTTGGATTAGTAAGGCTGAGACTGTCCTGAATGGACTCCGGTTTGGATTAGTAAGGCTGAGACTGTCCTGTAAGGACTCCGGTTTGGATTAGTAAGGCTGAGACTGTCCTGAAAGGACTCCGGTTTGGTTTAGTAAGGCGGAGGCTGTCCTGTAAGGACTCTGGTTTGGTTTAGTAAGGCGGAGACTGTCCTGTAAGGACTCTGCTTTGGTTTAGTAAGGCTGAGACTGTCCTGTAAGGACTCTGGTTTGGATTAGTAAGGCTGAGACTGTCCTGAAAGGACTCTGGTTTGGTTTAGTAAGGCTGAGACTGTCCTGTAAGGACTCCGGTTTGGATTAGTAAGCCTGAGACTGTCCTGTAAGGACTCCGGTTTGGATTAGTAAGGCGGAGGCTGTCCTGTAAGGACTCTGGTTTGGTTTAGTAAGGCTGAGACTGTCCTGAAAGGACTCCGGTTTGGATTAGTAAGGCGGAGGCTGTCCTGAAAGGGCTCCGGTTTGGATTAGTAAGGCGGAGGCTGTCCTGTAAGGACTCTGGTTTGGTTTAGTAAGGCGGAGACTGTCCTGAAAGGACTCCAGTTTGGATTAGTAAGGCGGAGGCTGTCCTGAAAGGACTCCGGTTTGGATTAGTAAGGCGGAGGCTGTCCTGAAAGGACTCCGGTTTGGTTTAGTAAGGCTGAGACTGTCCTGTAAGGACTCTGGTTTGGTTTAGTAAGGCTGAGACTGTCCTGTAAGGACTCTGGTTTGGATTAGTAAGGCTGAGACTGTCCTGAAAGGACTCTGGTTTGGTTTAGTAAGGCTGAGACTGTCCTGTAAGGACTCCGGTTTGGATTAGTAAGGCTGAGACTGTCCTGTAAGGACTCCGGTTTGGATTAGTAAGGCTGAGACTGTCCTGTAAGGACTCCGGTTTGGATTAGTAAGGCTGAGACTGTCCTGTAAGGACTCCGGTTTGGATTAGTAAGGCTGAGACTGTCCTGTAAGGACTCCGGTTTGGATTAGTAAGGCTGAGACTGTCCTGTAAGGACTCCGGTTTGGATTAGTAAGGCTGAGACTGTCCTGTAAGGACTCCGGTTTGGATTAGTAAGGCTGAGACTGTCCTGTAAGGACTCCGGTTTGGATTAGTAAGGCTGAGACTGTCCTGTAAGGACTCCGGTTTGGATTAGTAAGGCTGAGACTGTCCTGTAAGGACTCCGGTTTGGATTAGTAAGGCTGAGACTGTCCTGTAAGGACTCCGGTTTGGATTAGTAAGGCTGAGACTGTCCTGTAAGGACTCCGGTTTGGATTAGTAAGGCTGAGACTGTCCTGTAAGGACTCCGGTTTGGATTAGTAAGGCTGAGACTGTCCTGTAAGGACTCCGGTTTGGATTAGTAAGGCTGAGACTGTCCTGTAAGGACTCCGGTTTGGATTAGTAAGGCTGAGACTGTCCTGTAAGGACTCCGGTTTGGATTAGTAAGGCTGAGACTGTCCTGTAAGGACTCCGGTTTGGATTAGTAAGGCTGAGACTGTCCTGTAAGGACTCCGGTTTGGATTAGTAAGGCTGAGACTGTCCTGTAAGGACTCCGGTTTGGATTAGTAAGGCTGAGACTGTCCTGTAAGGACTCCGGTTTGGATTAGTAAGGCTGAGACTGTCCTGTAAGGACTCCGGTTTGGATTAGTAAGGCTGAGACTGTCCTGTAAGGACTCCGGTTTGGATTAGTAAGGCTGAGACTGTCCTGTAAGGACTCCGGTTTGGATTAGTAAGGCTGAGACTGTCCTGTAAGGACTCCGGTTTGGATTAGTAAGGCTGAGACTGTCCTGTAAGGACTCCGGTTTGGATTAGTAAGGCTGAGACTGTCCTGTAAGGACTCCGGTTTGGATTAGTAAGGCTGAGACTGTCCTGTAAGGACTCCGGTTTGGATTAGTAAGGCTGAGACTGTCCTGTAAGGACTCCGGTTTGGATTAGTAAGGCTGAGACTGTCCTGTAAGGACTCCGGTTTGGATTAGTAAGGCTGAGACTGTCCTGTAAGGACTCCGGTTTGGATTAGTAAGGCTGAGACTGTCCTGTAAGGACTCCGGTTTGGATTAGTAAGGCTGAGACTGTCCTGTAAGGACTCCGGTTTGGATTAGTAAGGCTGAGACTGTCCTGTAAGGACTCCGGTTTGGATTAGTAAGGCTGAGACTGTCCTGTAAGGACTCCGGTTTGGATTAGTAAGGCTGAGACTGTCCTGTAAGGACTCCGGTTTGGATTAGTAAGGCTGAGACTGTCCTGTAAGGACTCCGGTTTGGATTAGTAAGGCTGAGACTGTCCTGTAAGGACTCCGGTTTGGATTAGTAAGGCTGAGACTGTCCTGTAAGGACTCCGGTTTGGATTAGTAAGGCTGAGACTGTCCTGTAAGGACTCCGGTTTGGATTAGTAAGGCTGAGACTGTCCTGTAAGGACTCCGGTTTGGATTAGTAAGGCTGAGACTGTCCTGTAAGGACTCCGGTTTGGATTAGTAAGGCTGAGACTGTCCTGTAAGGACTCCGGTTTGGATTAGTAAGGCTGAGACTGTCCTGTAAGGACTCCGGTTTGGATTAGTAAGGCTGAGACTGTCCTGTAAGGACTCCGGTTTGGATTAGTAAGGCTGAGACTGTCCTGTAAGGACTCCGGTTTGGATTAGTAAGGCTGAGACTGTCCTGTAAGGACTCCGGTTTGGATTAGTAAGGCTGAGACTGTCCTGTAAGGACTCCGGTTTGGATTAGTAAGGCTGAGACTGTCCTGTAAGGACTCCGGTTTGGATTAGTAAGGCTGAGACTGTCCTGTAAGGACTCCGGTTTGGATTAGTAAGGCTGAGACTGTCCTGTAAGGACTCCGGTTTGGATTAGTAAGGCTGAGACTGTCCTGTAAGGACTCCGGTTTGGATTAGTAAGGCTGAGACTGTCCTGTAAGGACTCCGGTTTGGATTAGTAAGGCTGAGACTGTCCTGTAAGGACTCCGGTTTGGATTAGTAAGGCTGAGACTGTCCTGTAAGGACTCCGGTTTGGATTAGTAAGGCTGAGACTGTCCTGTAAGGACTCCGGTTTGGATTAGTAAGGCTGAGACTGTCCTGTAAGGACTCCGGTTTGGATTAGTAAGGCTGAGACTGTCCTGTAAGGACTCCGGTTTGGATTAGTAAGGCTGAGACTGTCCTGAAAGGACTCTGGTTTGGATTAGTAAGACTGAGACTGTCCTGAAAGGACTCTGGTTTGGATTAGTAAGACTGAGGCTGTCCTGAAAGGACTCTGGTTTGGATTAGTAAGGCTGAGACTGTCCTGAAAGGACTCTGGTTTGGATTAGTAAGGCTGAGACTGTCCTGAAAGGACTCCAGTTTGGATTAGTAAGGCGGAGGCTGTCCTGAAAGGACTCCGGTTTGGATTAGTAAGGCGGAGGCTGTCCTGTAAGGACTCTGGTTTGGTTTAGTAAGGCTGAGACTGTCCTGTAAGGACTCCGGTTTGGTTTAGTAAGGCTGAGACTGTCCTGTAAGGACTCCAGTTTGGATTAGTAAGGCGGAGACTGTCCTTAAAGGACTCCGGTTTGGATTAGTAAGGCGGAGACTGTCCTGGAAGTGTTATTTCTGATGGTGTCCTGGGTAATGAAGCTGGTGATGGTGTTGATGTTGGAGAGCAGGCAGAGCTCCAGGTCTTCAGGGCTTTAGCGTTGTGAACCTTTGGGCTTCACACTGCACGCCTGTCGGTGTGTTTTTCCTCTACATGTGCTTCCGTGTCCCAGAAGAGCAAATGAAGCATCGCCACGGTGATGCCTCCAGCATCCCAGGGCCTGGAGGGTCTTAACCAATCAGAATAGACTGGAGCGTTGCCCGGGTGACGGAGCGGCAGGCCTGATTGGGCGTTGGCTGATCTCGCTTTTGCTGTGCTGAGATAAGTGCATTTCAGTTTGGGTGGAGAATGACAGAAGGGGGTGGGGTCAGAGAGAGAGAGAGAGAGAGAGAGAGAGACTGGAGAAGAGGAGAAGATGGCAGGAAGTGTGCAGCTGTAGGATTTCCTCCTTCAGAACAGCGTGGAAACCTGGCCTGAACGGGTTTGTTTTGCCTTTATTTTCTGTTCTTGCTGATTCCTCTCTTCTCTGGTCTCAATGGCTTTTTTCATAAGCAGTCATGTGACTTTGCTCTCTTTTTTGGTGGAGTGAAGCTGGTGGTAATTGACAGCAGTGGCGTGTGTGTGCAGTGTGCAGTTTTAAAGTAAAAATGACTGAAACACACATAAATGTATATAAATATCTATCTATATACATATATATATTTATTTATATATATAAAGGCTCCATGTGAGATTTATTTCCCATATTTATTAGAAAGAAATTAGTTAATTAAAGACAATAACAACTAGAACTTATTTAATTACTGAATGATTAGCTGCTCTATGAGTAGATATGTATTCATATATAAAAATACACAATTTGGAAAAGTCATAGTTTTTATTGCATTTTATGTAATTTGCTAAAATAATGTATTTACTCGTGTGTTATTGTAGTGTTTTCTAATTTATCCACTGTGTATTATTCAGTACGTATTGTTAATTATTCCGTTTTTGTTAGATTAGGTATTTACAGTGTCGACTCTGATCTAGTAAATATGGAGTTTTATTAAACTGTAGTTTTGGGATTGAAGAAGTGAAGTGAAGCCTCTTTTCACTTCAGAAAATAGAAATAAAACAGAAAACAGTTGAAAATATAATGATGGGCAGGGCAGTGTGCTTTTGGTTTTTATTCCTAAAATGTGTGTGTGTGTGTGTGTGTGTGTGTGTGTGTGTGTGTGTGTGTGTGTGTGTGTGTGTGTGTGTGTGTGTGTGTGTGTGTGTGTGTGTGGAAGCTCTGCTTACTCATGTGTGTTCATTTATTGAAAATATTGAAAGCTTTCATCTTTCTGTCGTTTCTTTTGGTCTGATATTGAAATATAATCCTGCATTTATTTGTTTTATTTTATTCGTTTTATTTTATTCGTCATGTTTCCGTCGTTTTTTTTTCAGTGTAAAACATGTTTACATTTTTTAAGGCAGTGATGATAAACGGGTAGAAAATGTGAACCGTCATCTAAACGTATGAAATAATGATGAAAGCAGAAACGCAGACTGTCTCTGTAGCAGCGGCGACGCTCTGGACTGAGCTGAACTGAGCTTTGTTGACCTTATTGTTATTTTTTTTTTAATACACTTTTGGGGTCTCTGGGGTTTATGGTGAAATGGTTGCACATCATATCTTTTGTTTCCTCAGAGACGCACAATATCCAGTGTTTTTCATCCAGAATGAAGGTGCAGGCCCAGTTTTGATAGTTTTTACTGTATTTTTCTATGATGTGTGTAGTTTTCCCATCAGTAAATTCTTTACAGTTAAATGATCCGGTTTAACTCGGGTTCTGTCCCGGAGAGGACCGCCCGGCCGCTGAGCGCCGCCCTGAGTTTTCAGTAAAAGCAGCTTTCTTGCAGCCGAATGGCGGATCCATTATGACTGTCCTGAAATACGAGCCTGTTTTAACCTGAGTGGATGGAGATCAACTCTGCACGGTTCTCCGTGTTTTCTGAAGATGCTCTACTGGCAGCACCAGGAACGCCCTTCTGCCATTTTTAAAGAGGAGTAGAACCTCTGTCTCACCTGAGGACGTGACCTTACTTTAAAAACCTCAAACAAAAACCTGAGACATAATCCCCTTTATTATGGCCAACACTGAGATCACTGTTCATCAGTGACTTCAGGAATGCCATACATTTATTATTTTTACTGTTTTATGGAGAAATTTTCATGATATTTTTAATAATAACAGTAATATTCACAAAAATAATCATTATTCACAATAAAAACAAAATATTCACAATAATAATCACAATATTCATAATAAAAACCAAAATATTCATCATAATCACATTAATAACAATAACTGTAATAATAATATCTGTCTATCTATCCATCCATCCATCCATCCATCTGTGTAGATGATTTGATTCTCATGCCATCAGCAGCTTCCAGGTATGATTTGGGCCAAACTCGTTTTATTAATTAGTGCCCAATTTAATCACCAAACGTTACCACGGTAACAATCATGAAACCAGAACAGTCCCCCTTTTTTATTTCACAGATTAAAAAAAATATTTTTTTTCTTCCCCCATTTACCACACTGTGCTAAGGTGAGGTCCACTCAGGCCTGTAAAGGTGATCTGGATGAGCAGTAGAGCTTTTCTGAGAGTGTGATTTAAATCCTCCGTGTGAGACGAATAAAAAGAAAAATAAATGTGACTCAATGAAAAAAAAAACAGTAAAAACAACTTGTCGGGCGGATTTTTTGCCGAACTGCTCCTCCAAAAGGCGTCCCAGCCAAAGTAATTCAGGTCCCAGTGGAAGAGTCAAGCACTTCATCAAGATTTAAAATGTTCTTCCCTGCAGCGGCCAAATCAAATCCCGTCCCATGGAGCCCGTTTGAGGGGAGGGTTTATGATAGAGCCTGAATTGGGGAGAGCCTGGTGCAGATGGGTCCCCGCGCCCCAGACGGAGACATTTGGTCTTTGTTGATGGTGATAAATCATGCGAGCGGAGCAGCGTTGAGGAGACGCACATTAACGTTGTCCTTCATGCCTCAGTGACGGTGACCCGAGATGAGCGTCCACCTAGTTAACCAGCTGGGACGCTCCACCCTGCCTGTACATGGGATTAGTCAAGGGACGGCTGAAGGAATGCATGAGGACATAGCAGGCACAGTGCTGATGCTGAATTGGGAAACATGATGTAGCTGTACAGCGCTGTGAAAAAGTCTTGATCCCCTCGTTTCTTCATATTTTACTTCCAGACTTTCTTGCATGTTTAATGTGCTGTTGTGGGACCGTTCTCCAGATCTTCCTGAAGGATAAAGTTTTTGTCTCTCATTTTCAGTACATAAAAAGTAAATGTAGATCCTTATCAAAACAGAGGGAAGCGCCCAACTTCCTCTTCTTCTTCTTCTTCTTCTTCTTCTTCTTCTGGCTGCTCCTTCTTGTGGCCTGTCCTCTGCATCTCCCTCTTTCAGACTGACCGCCTGCATGTTCTCACCACATCCATAATCCTCCTCTTTGTCTTTCCTCTTCTCCTCTTTCCTGGCACCTCCATCTTCAACATCCTTGTCCTGATATACTCCTCGTCTCTCCTCTGGACACGTCCAAACCAACCATCTCACTTCTCTCACTTTGTTCCCTGAGCTGTCCCTCTAATATACTCATCCCTGATCTTGTCCATCTTCATCCCTCCTGACGCAAAGCTCTGCATCTTAACCTCTGACACCTCCAGATCCACCGCCTGTCTTTTCAGATTTCAGAACATTTCCTACTGAAAAAGTGTGATGGAATCACATGGCACAGAAACAAAACCATCCAGTCATCCACAAGTACTACCCAAGAGGAAAACCTCTTTATCTAGGACCGAGTCTGGAACCAAACCAAAGGAAATGCATTTAAAAGGTCTTGAGGCCATCAGAGCTTGTGTTTACATCGCTCCATATCACAACTGTGATTAAATATTAATGGTCATCTGGTGGTTTATTAAAGTGACAATAGCGTGTCGGCCCTCAATCGAATAAATAGATTTTGTGTGTAACATAATTAAACACCCACGACAAGAAACATGCAAACATGCTTAAACACGAAGAACGCTTTATTACATCATTTCCATTCCAATTTCTATAGAGTGTTTATATATTGATAAAAACATCAATATGTCTCGTCACAGATTTGAGACATGTGCATTCAGAAAATCAACAAAAATATGTAACTTTTAAAGCGTTGCCAAAATTCTGCACACACTCGAAACCCGTGCAGTCCTTCATTAACGCACCCCAAGAGGAAAAGCTCCTTATCTAGGCCCGCGTTGGGATCCACACTCTTTTTTGCTTTTTTGCACATAAAGCATGTTTGTCTTCCTTCGAATGGAAGGAAATGGATTCAGAAAGCCTTCGGGCCGTCCGGTCCTGCTCTGAGTCTGTTTGTCGGAGGGTGAATTTGCACCAGACATTAAACATTCAGGCGGGAGGTTTCTAGCATCTTTACACCAAAACCGAAATAATGAGTTACAGCTAATTATCAGGGTGAGGGTGGAAGCAGGAGACCAGTTTCTCCAGGCGGTCCGCTCTTCCTCCCTTCAGTCTTCAGGCTTCCTCGGGATTCGAGAGCTGGAACATAAATTATGGAGAGTTTTTACTCAGTCGAGCAGCTAAACACACAGAACCGCCCTCACAGTCTAGATCATTTTAGTGGACAGGAACGTTCTGGCATAATAGATAGACAGAAAGATAGATAGATAGATAGATAGATAGACAGACAGACAGACAGACAGACAGACAGACAGACAGACAGATAGATAGATAGACAGACAGACGGATGGATGGATAGATAGATAGATAGATAGATAGATAGATAGATAGATAGATGGATAGACAGATGGATAGATAGATAGATAGATAGACAGACAGATAGATCAATAGATAGATAGATAGACAGATAGATAGATAGATTTGATTGAAGATATGTGATTAACTGTTATTTCTAAGATAACTTTTGCCGTTTGTTGATGTTTATATCCTTTATTTGAGATACCTTTCAGTAAATATCGGGTGAAAGAGGACAGAGCAGCTCCGTACCGGAGCGTCTGGTGAAGGTGAACCAGACTGAGCGAGACTGTCCGGCCCCCTCCCCCACACCAGTCAGACAGGACGTCCCCCATAAGATGAGTCTGCATTTCATCCCAGGCAGTACCCCCCCCCCAGTTGTGTTTTACTCAAAATGAAAGATTCCAGCAGTTTATTACACAAATTATCCAAACGCAACTTCAATCCCTGATTTGCTCCATACAGAATAAAATAATGTATAAAATATAAAAAAGAAATCTATACAGACATACAGATTCTGGAACATACAAACACAAAACTGAGAAAACCCGTATGTAAAGTATGTAAAGATGAAGGTATAATGGCGTTATAATGGTGTGGGAAATAAAACAGAACTAACCACTATAACCAAACCACAAACACAGTCTGCACAGAAACTGACCTGCTTATGTGGGTCTGACCCTGAACGACTGTTATCTAGAACCACGTGCTAGAATATGTAAATACAGACAGAGTAAAGCCTGAATGTATTCATTTTTATTCATTAATGAGATTTTCTGCTGAATGTGTGTTAAAGAGGACTCCAGGCATGAAGTGTGTGTGTTTGGGTGAATAATAAAATGTGCATATGCCGTATGTGTGTGTGTGTGTGTGTGTGTGTGTGTGTGTGTGTGTGTGTGTGTAGGTGTAATTAATGAGATCACCTCAGTGGGAGCTTCATTGTGTTAATGATGCTCTTTGCTGGATCTGTTTGGTACAAACTGATACATTTTAGCCGGAATGAAAGCGAAGTTTCCCTGCAGCTCCTCACGAATCTGATTTTCTGTGTTTTTAGTTCGCAGAGCTGAACTAAAGGAGCACAGAGACGTTTATCGTGGACACTTGACATGCAGAAGGTACAAAAGCTCTTTATTATAATAATGATCGTCTTCACCTGTTAAACAGCGTACCTGTGACTTTTATTGTGAAATAATGAATGTATTTAAAAAACGACATGAATAATCTACCATTTAATGCCAAGTTGAATGAAGTAATCAGGAGGCAAGATAATAAGAATGATTTCAAAATTAAAAAAGTAAAAAAAAAAAAGTGCAACAATATAATATAATATATAATATAATGTTCTTTTTCAGTTTTTAGAATGATTTTTGTTTATTTATGTTTATATACACTTACTACCCAAACACAGAGTTTGAGACTATTGTAAATTTAAAAACTTCACAGTGTAAGAGAAATAGAATCATGAGGATTAATTCAAGAGAATTAGGTGAAGCAGAATACCAATACCAAACAACAAAATGGAAAGTCAAGAAGATTAACCTTTTTGAATGGTTTTAAATGTCATTTTAGTTTCATTTTAATGTAAATTATCATTGAAATAAAATTAATAATTAAAATTACTGAGATAAGGGTTGTTTGAGTTTAATCCACGCTATCGAATGATCCCAGTTCTCGTTTAGATTGTAAGCAATTGGTTCTGGTTTAATGATGACCTTTGACCTATCTATTTGTCCTGGAGCAGGTGGGGACAGCTCCGACTTCGCGGGCTCCCAGCGCTCCTGGATCTCCAGCCACTTCTATCGTGGTAGGCCTTTAATGTCAGCTTTGTTTTTCTTCAGTCCACACCCGTCCATGTGTCCGGTATTTGAACAAAGATTTTCTCTTTAAGGTTGTCCTCTTTCTGTCTCCTGCAGGCCAGGATGGACAATCAGGTGATTGGCTATAAGGATTTGGCGGCCATTCCTAAAGATAAAGCCATCCTGGAGGTGGAGCGACCCGACTTGATGGTGTACGAACCTCATTTCAACATTTCGGCTCTGGACCGTCCCAGCCTGTCCCGCAGCAGAGAGGTCAGGATTTCCATGCTGCCCTTATTGTTGGATGTGGTGTGTGTGTGTGTGTGTGTGTGTGTGTGAGTGTGAGTGTGTGTGTGTGTGTGTGTGTGTGTGTGTGTGTGTGTGTGTGTGTGTGTGTGAGTGTGTGTGTGTGTGTGTGTGTGTGTGTGTGTGTGTGTGTGTGTGAGTGTGTGTGTGTGTGTGTGTGTGTGTGAGTGTGTGTGTGTGTGTGTGTGTGTGTGTGTGTGTGTGTGTGTGAATTCTAGAGTGTATATTGTTTGAATCGCAATGCTTTCTCTTTTTTTGAATCATTTCTCTTTCTGTTTCTCTCTACTACCCATTCTGCCCCCCACCTCCTTCTCTCTCTCTCTCTCTCTCTCTCTCTCTCTCTCTCTCTCTCCCCCTCTCTCTATATTTCTATCTCTCCATGCAGAGATCAATGTCTCCTCACTCTGTCTCACCCCCTCCGTCCCCCGAGGTGAGAGCTGTTCTGGGTCTATTACTGATCAAACACTCTTCAGCTGTTTCTCTTTAAAAATAGAACAAGTTCTTGTGCAAAAATAAATGTTACAAGAGTTCGAGGGCAGTTCCATGGCAACTTTTTTATGTGAAAACTATCCGTGTCTTCGAGGTTTTCTTTTTTAATAATTATTGGAAGTAATAGAACCTCAATGGCCCTTGAGATATGTGATCAGATTATTTAAAAAGTTTGTCTGTCCAAAACAAAACATCAGACAACTCCAGCTTTTCCAAAAAAGAGAAGAGGGAACATTCCAACCCTCACACTGAGAATCGTCAAAAACAGAACTGAACTCAAAACTCTACTTGCTCTTTTTGTCCCGTGGTGCGTTTGGGCCCTAAATTTCTCTCTGAGATGATGAAGATCAGTCTGGTGGGTCTCTTGGATCAGCAGGAGGTTCTCAGCCCACAATCTAAACAGGGTGAAATGCCACTTAGCTGCTATGCTGCCCCCTGCTGGACCCAGCTCCCCATGCAGATCAGATCTGCCCCCAAACTGTTACCAAGAAGCTTAAAACTGCTCTCAGATTATCAGTGACTCAAATTTGATCTTTACACAACAATCCTGCGCTTTTACGATGTTAACTTTACCTTTATACTTTTACCTTTATACTTTTTACCTTTATACTATACTTTTATTGACTTTGTCAAAGCACAATGAAAGACCACTGTATTTGATTATATTCAAGCCAAAAAAAATTGCTTTGCCTCTTTAGCCATACTCTGTACAACTAAGAGTTCACTTTTAGGCATATCGGGAACATTTCGTCCAAGCCTTAATATTCTTCTGGACGTCTTTCAGATCACAGAAACTCAGAAAAAGCTTTTTAGGCTTGGCCGCCATTTGGAGCAGTTTAAAGCGAGACATAAATCCAGACTGTCAGCCAGAGTCCACTTTCCGTGGATCCCCGGCCTGCTGAGTAATGCTGGCATGAAATTACCAAACTCAATAGAAGGAATTTGTTTTGGTCCGTGATAAAATTATCAATCTTTCCACTCAGGTGTATAGACAGAAACTACTTAATCAAGTCTATCAGAGATTACTCAACACCTCCTCATGACAATCTGTTCTGACTGAACAAAATCATGTAAATTGTGTAAATTCTGCTCACACTGTTCTTGCTCAGATTTTTACCCACAGTGAAGGGAAGGCGTGGTCTGAGCAGGGATCCCCTGGAGGATCAGCCATGGGCTCCACAGTTCAGCTCCGCAAAATCAGCACCTCCTCCAAAGGGCCCATTCAGCACTTCCACAGGCCAGGTACAAACCCAACCTAAACCCGGTCAGGTACAATCCCAACCTAAACCCGGTCAGGTACAATCCCAACCTAAACCCAGTCAGGTACAATCCCACCATAAACCCAGTCAGGTACAATCCCACCATAAACCCAGTCAGGTACAATCCCACCCTAAACCCAGTCAGGTACAAACCCAACCTAAACCCGGTCAGGTACAATCCCAACCTAAACCTGGTCAGGTACAAACCCAACCTAAACCCAGTCAGGTACAATCCCACCCTAAACCCAGTCAGGTACAAACCCAACCTAAACCCAGTCAGGTACAAACCCAACCTAAACCCGGTCAGGTACAATCCCACCCTAAACCCGGTCAGGTACAATCCCAACCTAAACCCGGTCAGGTACAAACCCAACCTAAACCCAGTCAGGTACAATCCCAACCTAAACCCGGTCAGGTACAATCCCAACCTAAACCCGGTCAGGTACAAACCCAACCTAAACCCAGTCAGGTACAATCCCACCCTAAACCCGGTCAGGTACAAACCCAACCTAAACCCAGTCAGGTACAATCCCACCCTAAACCCAGTCAGGTACAAACCCAACCTAAACCCGGTCAGGTACAATCCCGACCTAAACCCGGTCAGGTACAAACCCAACCTAAACCCGGTCAGGCACAAACCCAACCTAAACCCAGTCAGGTACAATCCCAACCTAAACCCAGTCACATACAACCCAAAAAGTTGGGATTGAAGTTGTTGTTTTAGAAAGAAGGAGGAGGTAGTGACACTCTCTTTTTGATACCTTCTTTTTCAGATGATGGAACCAACATCTACAGCAAGCCTCCCATTTACAAGCACGGTACTGTTCCTACCTCTCTTACCTCTCTCATGTGATGTTCTGGGGATCTGTTGGGTTGGAGGAGTTGAGACTGTGTTTCATCCAATTTTTTCTGCCTCACCAGATGTAGGAGCAGCAGCATCCCATAATAAACACAAGGAGGACGTCATCATCTTGTCCTCCAAGTTCCCAGCAGCCCAGCCTCCTGATCCCAACCAGCCATCAAAGATAGAGACCGAGTACTGGCCCTGTCCACCCTCTCTGGCTAGCATGGGTATGTTAGTTCTGACAATCTTTAAAAAATAATTTATTTCAAAACATGAAAGAAAGAAAGAATGACTAAACAACTCGCTTTATAAAGATGATAAGAAAATAAGTATTAATACTTAATGTACTTAAGTAAAGTTCAGTATCTGAGTATTTCTCCTACAGCTTTTTTCTAGTTCTCCCTACATTTTATCCCAAACATCTGTCCTTATTCCTCCTTCCATTCTCAGAAGAGACTTGAGTACTGAGTAAAGTAGTTGAATCGGTACTTCTGTTTTTACCAATCATTTTTACTCAAGTACCTGTAGTTTTGCCAGAGGAAAGGATGGATAGATCTTTGCCACCACCTCTAATGAGATCATAAGGTGACAATTTTTCCCCTGGTGGTCCTGTGGGGGTCCTGTCCACTGATGATGGTGGTAAAGAGGGGAAAACTGATGGACTCAGATTAACAGATCTGATAGATGGGACAGTGAGAGGAGATATGAACAGGTAGTGCTGATGAGGATACATATGTATTTGTACTTATTTTTCTTCTCCGTAATTAAGCAAAATCTTGTGTTTGACTGAGTGTCCAGTTGTTTGAGGGTGGTCTCTGCATTTCCCTCTAGAGATTGAATGGAGAAGGAAGGCGGCAGAGGAAGGCAAAGCTTTAGAAGATGATGACTTTGAGGACCTGACTGAGGATGCAAAGAAACTGCGAGAGCAAGAGCTTAACAAGGTAAAGGTGGATTTTGGTCACTTATAGGTTTCTATCCAAAGGAGAAGAAGAAGAGGAGGAATGCATGTCCAGAGGCAGGAGGAGAGAAGAAAGTGTAGAAGAGTGGAAATGAGGGTAGGAACTTTGAATATTGGCAGCATTACTGAAATGGCTGTAGTTAATACTTATTTTAAGAAGAGGGAGGAGCACAGGGTGACGTATAAGAGTGGAGGAAGATGCTCACAGGTGGATTATATCCTTTGCAGGACGGTCAGTCTGAAGGAGATTGGAGACTGTAAAGTAGTGACAGGGGAGAGTGTAGCTAAACAGCATAGGATGGTGGTCTGTAGGATGACCTTGGAGGTCAAGAAGAGGAGGAACATGTGGGCAACTGGTGGAGGCTGAAGAAGGAAGACTGCAATGGGAATTCAGGCAGGAGTTAACACGGGCACTGGGAGGTGTTGAAGAGCTACCGGAATGTTGGAAAACTCCTTCAGAAGTGGTACAGCCGACAGCTAGAAAGAAGGAGGATAAGAAAACCTGGGTGGAGCACAGAAGTCCAGGAGTGTATACAGAAGATGGGGCATGCGGAAGAAATGGGATAGTCCGGAGAGATGAAGAAAGTAGACAGGAATATAAAGAGATGAAGTGCAGGTTGAAGAAAGCCATGGCGAAGGCTAAAGATGTGTGCATGGACGATGATGTTTGCTGATGACGTGGAGATAGTAGTGAGAGTAGGGAGCAGCCTGAGGAAAACCTGGAGAGATGGAGATCTGCTCTAGAGAGGAGAGGAATTAAAGTTAATAGGACAAAGACAGAATACATGAGTGTGAATGAAAGTGAGGACAGCGGAGTGGTGAGGATGGAGGGAGTAGAGATGATGAGGGTGGAAGAGTTTAAATACTTGGGATCAACAGTTCAGAGTAACGGCGAGTGTGGAAGAGTAGAGAAGAAGAGAGTGTAGGCAGGTAGAGTGAAAGGGAAGGTTTACATGACAGTAGTGAGACCAGCTATGTTGAATGGGTTGGAGATGGTGGTGCCACTGCTGAAAAGACAGGAGGCGGAGCTGGAGGTGTCCAAGTTGAAGAAGCTGAGATTTTCCTTGGGTGTGATGAGGATGGACAGGATTAGAGGGACATATATATATATATTAGAGGGACAGCTCAGTATATTAGAAGGACAGCTGAGGTTGATCTTTTTGGAGACAATGTTAGGGAAGCAAGGCTGTGTTGGTTTGAAGAAGAAGAAGAAGACAGGTTTCCCTGTGTGTCAGGGTTGTGTTTTTCCTCAGCCATCAGAACAATGAAGAGGATTTATTTTTCCAGCCGTTTTGCTGAACGACTGCTCTGGCAGTTGCTTCTCTAATCACGTCTGCCTGGTTGGTCTCAAAATATTGTCAATTATCCCTGCCAGCAAGCTGTGACTAGATCAAACCTGTAGATCTGTTTTCTTTGTTTCGTAACAACAGTTTTTGGAATACTTTTTTGGGTGCAAGGATCTGCATATTTAACCAGCATGTAAAACATTGCTAATGGCTTCCTGCTTCCTGCTTTTTTTGTGGGCTGTTATTTAAAAAAAGATGACTTGAGGTGGTGCATTATGGGAAATAATAATACCTCAACTGCTTTAGTCCTTAAATGTCGCATACATTCTTACATTCTTGAGCCCCTCATTTTTTCATAGCTTGCTTCCAGGCTTTCTTGTATCTTTAATGTCTTGTTGAGGAACAGTTACAGTTCTTAAAGGACAATGTTTTTGTCTCTAATTTTGAATTTTCAGTACAGTCCCTGTCATGAGCAGTTTAACTATTTTTTGTTTGTTTGTTTTTTCGTGAATATATAGATATAATATGGAATATTGTTTTTTGTGGTCTCTTTTTCAGATCCAGTCCAACTTAGGCAAACTGATCTTGAAGGAGGAAATAGAGAAGTCAGTTCACATCCGGAGGAAAACACGTTCTCTACCGGACAGGACACACATGCACTTGGGTGATTGATGGTCTTGTGCTGTTCTTGCTTTGTTGTGTTTGCTCTGTGCTCTTTCCATTGTTGATAAGGAACACAGTGGGTTCCTCACTAAGGCCCCATAGTGGTTAAACAGTGGTATTAACACTGGGAAACACTCTTTCAGGACTGTTTTGTTTTTAAATAAAAGGTCATTTTAGATTTAAATTTTTTTATTTTTATATTAAATATGTACTCTTACAGGCATGTGAAATGGCTGATGGGTAATGTAGTCCTTATTTCTGGCTGCAGGTTCCAGTGGCGCCTCAAAATCTGCCACTTTGCCTCCCTGCAGCCGCTCAGGACTCACTCGGGTACGGACAGCTTTACTCTCCCAACCTCAGACACTAACACTACCCTCCAGTGTTTCCTCCAGTGAAACTTTCCCTCAAAAATCCTGTCTTTTCTTTTTGCCCCCAGCTGCAGTCTGCTGACTTCACCTCTACAGACACTGACAAAGTCAGAGCAGGTACACCAGCTTCTACTATTCACCTAAACTCACTTTTTCAGAAACACATGCCTTATGCTTCCACTAACTGGCCACTTTTATAGAAACAGCTACTTTCTACATCCTCACTAGCCACTTTATTGGAAACACATAATTCATTGTCATACTAACTGGCCACTTTATTAAAAACACCTGCCTTTTTCATAGGGTTAGCATAACATATACCTTGTGCTTTCTTTTGTATGAGGAAGTCAGATGTTACAGAGATGTATGTGAGAGTAGTTCAGGATATGTATGAGGGCAGTGTGACAGTGGTGAAGTCTGCAGTGGGAGTGACAGATGCTTTTAAGGTAGAGGTTGGATTACATCAAGGATCAGCGCTGAGCCCATTCTTGTTTGCAGTAGTAATGGACAAGTTGAGGGACGAGGTTAGACAGGAGTCTCCGTGGACGATGATGTTTGCTGATGATATTGTGATCTGCAGTGAGAGTAGGGAGCAGCTTGAGGAGAACCTGGAGAGATGGAGATATGCTCTGGAGAGGAGAGGAATGAAAGTGAGTACAAAGACAGAATACATGAGTGTGAATGGTGGAGTTTAAATACTTGGGATCGACAGTTCAGAGTAACGGCGAGTCTGGAAGAGAGGAGAAGAAGAGAGTGCAGGCAGGTTGGAATGGGTGGAGAAGAGTGGCTGGAGTGATCTTTGACAGATGGGTACCAGCTAAAGTAAAAGGGAAGCTTTACAGGACAGTAGTGAGACCAGCTATGTTATACACATTGGAGATGGTGGTGCTAATGAAAAGGCAGGAGGCGGAGCTGGAGGTATCAGAGTTGAAGATGCTGAGATTTATATTCCCTAGAATATGTCCCTAGTATATTAGAGGGACAGATCAGGTTAGACAAAGTTAGAGAAGCAAGTTTGCTCTGGTATGGACATGTCCAGAGGAGAGACGAGGATTATATTGGGAGGAGGATATGCAGGGGGTCCGCTTGAAGGAGAAATACGTAGAGGACAGAAATGGAAACGGATGATCTGCTGTGGCGACCCCTACACGGGAGCAGCCGAAAGAAAAAAGAAAAAAGAATACCTTGTGCTTTCATTGACTTTAATGGAAACACCTATGCTAGGCTTCCTCTCACTGGCCACTTTATTAGAAACACCTACTTTATATTTCCAGTCAGTGGCCACTTTATTGGAAACATCTACCTTTCTCACTTTCCACATTATTAGAAATACCAGCCTTGTTCCATTAACTGGCCACTTTATTGGAAACACCATCTCTGTGCTTCTAATAACTGTCCACTTTATTTTTGGCCACCTTTTTTGGAAACACTTAGCCTCTACTTCCTCTCGCTGGCCGCTGTATTAGAATCCCCTTTTTGCTTCTCTGTACAGGTGAACAGGTACAGACTGTAGTCAGTTTGTTGCTGCACAGTTTATCAGTGGTGCTGGAAGAGAAGGGTTTCCAATAAAGTGGCCAGTGTGCCAAAACCCAAATAGTATCAGCTCAGCAATGGTGCTCAGTGTGGAGATGGTGAGGGGGGTTGATACCCTGCTGTCCTGTAACTTCTGGAAGGCAGGAATTTCTGATAAAATGGCCAGTAGGTGCAGGTACCAGTAGAATCCCATCACTGTGACGTGCGCGGTGTGATTGGCTGATGATTAACTGTGTGTTTATTTTGTCTCTGTGTTCTCCAGGCCTGCAGGTAAGCACGTTTTTTGCATTGACACACTCTCACGTCTGCTGAGTCACATCTTCCATGCTTCTCTAATGTACCTCTCTCTCGCTACTAATGAACATTTGACCTGCCCTGCACAGGTTAGCCTGCACGCTCCCTTCCATTCTGTCTAACTCATTTAAATCCTTGCAATTAGAGGCAGACATCAGGACGGGACGCACAGATCAGCTTTAACGAGTTTCACACACATCTGTAAAACAGCTGCAGTACAGTAACTCACTCAGAAGGGAGGATGAAGCTGGAAGTGAGACTGAAATACATGTTCAGAGCTGGATTTCAGCACACGTTGTGTGCAAAAGTTTGGGGGCCCAATGACATGTTTTTGTTGATTTTACGTGTGCAAATTAGAACACACCCACGAAGGAGACACATTTTAATGCATGATTTAATTTAATTTAATTTAACATTCATTTATTTATTCAACATAAAATGAAAATGTGGATCGTGCAAACATTATGGCAAATGTTATGTGTTGTTTTATTCAAGGAAACAATCCATGTCTTAGAAAATGTTCTAGGAGACTCAATGCACATTTTTGTAATAATTTTTTGAAAATGTGCTTTGTTGAGGATAATTATTTCTTGAAAAAGGACTTTTTTTTCAGTGCGAAATGAAGCTACTTTAGCCAAAGATGGAATTTTGGAACCCTTTGGACTGATCTTTACAAGGGGTGCTAATAATTGTGGGGTGTTCTTATTTTCATGACCAACAAAACATACTCTGACCGAAGGTGCTCAGACATTTGTGAGTGACTTTATGGTGAAAACACACAGAGAACTCGCAAAAAACCCATTACTGAACAGATGCTTTATTGTAATGCTGTTAAATTCTTTCATTGTTTAAAAAATGTTACTCTTTTAATGTTTGCTTTCTCGTCATCTTCTGTAGCTCAGTTTTGAGTCCTTAAGTGGGAAAAAGGAAAAATATCCCGTTTTAGCTGGGGTGGGTGTGTGCAAGAAGATGCAAGCTGGGAATAGTTTGTGGTTTTAAAACAATGAAGCCTGAGGATCTTATGATCTGAGTTTTGACTCTCCATTAACCACAGCCAGATATGTCAGGTTTGTGAGACAGACAGACAGACAGACAGACAGATTTAGGCAGATTTAAGGCAGAATATCAGGGCTGGGCGATATGGCAAATGCATGATGTATCACGATTTTGACTTTCTGATGTTTGTTTGGGAAGAAAAGATGCAGAATCACTAGCAGTGCATCAGTTACAGTGAAAAATACATTATTTATTTCACAGTTTCTGTGTGGCTGTGCTACATCAGGAATGGCCTTATTGGATTCTTATTGGACTCTTGAGGGTCGGAAGGAATGAAGAGAGAGAAAATAGTTGTTTAAAAATTATTAGAAATGACAATCTTAATAAGAGGTTAAAAATGGCATGAGATAAAAGCAGAATATGGTCCCTTTAAACTCTAAGTGCACTTTAATTTTACACACGTTTTTAACAATGGTGGTTGTGAGAAGGCTAAATCACGAGTCCTCCCTCTCCCCCATCACTCAGTAGAACTGTCCTCTTTCTCTGGGTGGGTAGGGCAGTTCTCCCTCTCCCCCATCACTCAGTAGAACAGTAGCAGTGATACTCAAAATGAAAGTGTTATTGTGATAGTGATGCTGTATCGCCCAGCCCTGCAGTGCTGTGCAGTAGAGGAATTCTCCTCCCTTGTCCTGCTCTATTTGCAAGAGTTAACGAAGCGGAGAGATGTCATGATGAAGGCTTTGATGCTGAAGCCCGACAGTGTGTTTTGTGTATGTGCTCATGCTGCTCTTCTGTGTGTTGGGCTCCGTTCTGGACTGTGTGTAGAACGGAGAAGCTCAGAGAGGGCGAATGGACCGAGGAAACTCACTGCCCAGCATTTTGGAGCAGAAGGTGAGGCAGACTGGCTATCCTTGATCAAATCACAATGTCAGAGATGTGCCTGTTTCTCTTGCTCCTCCTCCTGAACCCTCGTTCCTCATGCTCACCCACATCCCACAATGCTTCAGAACCCTCCGTTCCCTCTGTGCCACTGGTTCTGGGGTGATATGATCCAGGTGGCCTCAACCACATAAAAATACGCCCCTCGTTTCTTTATATTCTGCTTCCTCTTCTATGTTTAATGTCTTGTTGAGGAACAGTTCTCCAGATCTTCCTGAAGGAGTGTTGTTGTCTCTCATTTCCAGTCCAGTCTCTGTACCTGAGCAGTTCTCCAGATCTTCCTGAAGGACAGTGTTGTTGTCTCTCATGTTCAGTCCAGTCTCTGTACCTGAGCAGTTCTCCAGATCTTCCTGAAGGACAGTGTTGTTGTCTCTCATGTTCAGTCCAGTCTCTGTACCTCAGCAGTTTGATAGTTCTGTGTTGGTTAATCCACACAGTGATCTACATCTGAACCTTCAAGCAGAACAAAACGTCTAACTTAAGACATGAAGCAGTGAAGAAACAGGTGCAGATGATTCCAGATGATCAGCCGACTCATTTCTGCTGATGCTGAACACTGAGCCTTTATCTGGAACCTTGTACATTTAGGACATTTTGTAGCTTGGAGCTCTAAAACATTTGTTCCAGTTTATTTAAACCTCAATCTGATAAAGATCAGACAGTCCAACAGGAAACTGGATTTTTCACCAACAAGGAGATTTACTACAGAATATACAGACATGAGGGGGTGAAGACATTTGCACAGCGCTGGATATGAACTTGTTTATCTGAATTTAGATTTCACATCAGTGTGAGTCACGTTCCTTCATGTCTGTTCTTATGTTTAGGTGTGTGTGGTTAACCCACAGTCTAACACTGCTTTCTTCTTTAGATTTATCCGTATGAAATGCTTATTGTGAACCACAGAGGGCGCTGCAAGCTCCCCCCAGGAGTGGACAGGACCAGATTAGAGGTAACACTAAACCTTTCTTTCAGTTCTTCCCTTACACAATTATACAACTTGCAGTGAGCTGTATCCCTGATTGGTCCTTAATGTGCAACAGTAAGAATAAAATCTATAAAAAAATAAATGAATCCAAGAGTAAAATGTACAGAAAAGTGTAAATGTATGGCCTGCATTAGTGACAGGGGTACAAAGCCAAAACCCACAGTTTCAATATTTCATTTTGTAAAAGAAAACCAGGCTTCATACTGTGGAAGATTATGTGCAAATGTTTCTGCACCCCTAACCCTTTCATACCAAATAGGAACATGAGCGAATTGCACTATAAACACATTCCCCTTCTCATCATCTGATCAGAAAAAGTCAGTGGTGTTTGTTTGTTTGTTTGTTTGTTTGTTTGTCTTTCACAGAGGCATCTGTCTCCAGAGGAGTTTGAGCTCTTGTTCAGCATGCCCATCACAGAGTTTGATCGTCTGTCGCTGTGGAAACGGAATGAACTGAAGAAGAAAGTTTCACTTTTCTAACACAAACGTCGCTTTTAATGCGGACTCATTTCGTCTTCCGCCCGGGAGACACAATAAGCTCACATTAATCTGTCACTACCGCGATCTGGACCATTTCAGGATCATCAAACAATCCGCTGTTTATCTCTAACACGTATCAGATTATACGTCTCAGAATAGGAAACACGTTCTTTTGTGGTCCGTGTCTTGTCAACTGCAAAAAAAAAAACACAAAAATCTCTAAAGCCCAACATCCTGAACAAGGGCCTTCCTGCAGTTCTCAGTTCAGTTTTTTCCCACATGAACTCTGGACAGTGTTGTCCTTTCACACAGCGGGAGTTTTCAGTGTGGGACGTGTCGTCACCTGCTGAAAATACTCTGCCGTCCGGGTAGAGCGTTCAGGTGGCAGGACATGATGCGCTCATGGAGCCGCTTCCTAATTTGCTCATTAAAAAACACTGCATCCCTAAATCTCTTCGTCCCTTCTTCGTCTCATGCCATCTTCATGTAAATGACCTTCTTCACCCTCAGAAGTTTGATTCACTCCAGTCCAGACCTTGAAAATGACCAGCTCTGTTCACACACAGACTCTGTACTGGGGTGCAAGACGGGTAATTGGGGGATCAGTGTCCGAGTGGACCAGGCCCCATGATCAGAAGGTTGTGGGTTCGAGTCCTGGACCAGTAGGCGAGCCTGAGGTTCCCTTGAGCAAGGTGCCGTCCCATCACTGCTCCCTATGCGCTGAATATTATGGTGTGTCCACAAAGACAAAATAGTCTCTCCCACTCCCACTGATAAATGTCCGGTCTGGCTGGTTTGGACATTTGTGTCCCAATGATACGCCTGACTGCAGCTTATTAACATCGCCAGTCTGCTGGATCAGGTGTGTTCCACCTGAGTTGGAACCGAGAGCTGCAGGAACTGCGAATCTTCAGGAGCCGGTTTGATCACCACTAGAGATCAGTATGTACAATAACAATGCTTGTCATTTCCTCGATATCAGGCCTACATTCAGTAAATGTGCTACAAATAAGGTTGTACAAGGAACTCACTACAAACACTGCTTCTAAAGCCCCGATCGTCGCCTTATTCCTTTTCTATTCGTCCGATTCTCAAAGTGCCCAGTTAAATTTGTAATATAGGCGTATATATATATAAATATATATATTTACACAAAGTCTTAACAGTGGGACGCTCCAATTTCTCTCACTGTTATTCCTATTTATTGCCTCCAAAGCAGCTGTGCCACTATGTGCTGTTTATTTATTTGCTTCCCAGCCATTCGGCTCCCCAACACGAATTCAGACGTTGGGAGCCGCAGACTAGCATTTGAGTTTTTTTATCCACTGCATGGATTTTATCTAGCACAGTGTAAGTTACTGTAACAAGAGGCATTCCTGCAGAGGGTTCTGCTTCCAGTTTTCTTTGAAGGCTTTGCTTTCATGCAGGAGAAATAAGATCCTCCTTCCTTCTGTGTAGAACTTACCTATAGGAATATATAAGAGAGTTATTGTTGTCAAAGCTTTTTCACATATTTACACACTTCATGTATCTTAGGGTCAGTCCTGAGTGTAAAGTTCACAAATGGAGATTTCTTACATGGCCAGTACACACAAGTCAAAGTCATGACTATTAAGTAGAAGTTGGAGAACAAAATATTGATATGGGAGAACATCAGGATACTTTGTAGCATCGATAAAGAGAGGCCCAAATGTGAAGTTTTCATATTTTGTTATTTCAACTCCTTCATCATAAATATAATTATGTGCTTTTGAGCTGCCACCACTGTTTATCCTACAGCTCTAAAGACAGTGAAGTATCTAGAACTGATCAGAACAGGCTTACAGCTCTACCTTCTGTGAACTATCTAGAACCTGACCAGATGCTTCCATTATTGCTCTGCAGTCACAGAAGCAGCTAGAAAAGACAATAACTGGGATACACTCTGTTGCTTCAGTTGCTTGTATATCTAGAACTGACCAGACCATGCTTATACTAAGATTCTATAGTCAGTGGTGTATCTAGAACCAACTAAAACCTGGCTCTAAGAGCAATGGTCTTTCTAGAACTGACCAGAATGTGTTTATCAATCAGGTTCTGATTTTCAGTGGGAAGGGAGAAAAACAATCACCCTAGGCTTTCTGTTCTAGATATGTCATTGACTTCAGAGCTTAGGGTAAGCAGGTTTCAGTTGGTTCTAGATATTTTTCTGACAGACAGTCTGGAGAAAAGCTTCTGTGAGAAATTTCTGCATCCTCAAAGCCTCCATGCTAACGCGTCACATCAGAATGACTTGTTTTTAGACACCGTTAGATTCATTACTGCCTCGTTTGCGGACTGATGTACAAAGTCACAAGCCTCGTCTCGCTTACGTAAAGTCAGACACTGCACGCTGTCCACAGAGAACTGTGTGTCCACAGTGATCACATTTCTGTTCAGGGCTTCAGCCGTCTCATGGACGATTTTCTGTTAATATCATTGAATAAATAAAGCCATTGTGTCGCGTCTCTGGTTTGTATCATTCAATCTAAGAACCACAAGGCCCATCACTTTCCTCGCATAATGTCGTCTTCTTCTTCTTCTTCTTCTTCTTCTTCTTCTTCTTCTTCTTCCTCCAGCTGCTCTCGTTAGGGGTCGTCACAGCAGATCATCCATTTCTTCCTGTCCTCTGCATCTTCCTCATTCAAATGGATCGCCTGCATCTCCTCTCTCACCACATTTATAAAACTCCTTTGTCCTTCCTCTCCTCTTTCCTGGCAGCTCCATCCTCAACATCCTTCTCCTGATATCTTCCTCATCTCTCCTCTGGACATGTCCAAACCACCAAACACTTCTTTTAATTTGTCTCACGTCCTGCCAAACTGAATTCTCCCTCTAATACGCTCGTCCCTTTTCCTCTCCATCCTCGTCCCTCCTGACACAAATCTCAGCATCTTTAACTCTGACACCTCCAGCTCCACCGCTTGTCTTTTCATCACCGTCTCCAACCCGTATAACATAGCTGGTCTCACTGCCTTCTCTTTCACTCTTGCTGGTCCCCATCTGTCACAGATCACTCCTGTCACTCTTCTCCACCCATTCCCACCTGTCTGCACTCTCTTCTTCTCCTCTCTTCCACACTCGCCATTTCTCTGAACTGTCCACCACTGAGTATTTAAACTCCTCCCCCTTCACCTCCTCTACTCCCTCCATCCTCACCACTCCACTGTCCTCACTTTAATTCACACCCTTTTATTCATTCCTCTCCTCTCTAGAGCAGATCTCCGTCTCTCCAGGGTCTCCTCAAGCTGCTTCCTACTGTTAATACAGATCACAACAGACATCTTGGTCCACGCGGTCTGTCTACTCTCGTCCGTCAGCCTGTCCATCACCACTGCAAACGTTCCTCACTTAATGGGTTTGAGGAAGAACAACGAGAGACTCCTATATTGGGGTGCTGTTTTATAACTCTTAGAACTTCTAGACATAAAGCTTACTGAACCTCTTTTAAACATTACATCAAGGAACACGTGTTTATCCAAAAATGTGCATTTATCTCAACAACAACAACAACAACAACATCTCACTGTTTACATGAAATGTTTCCATCACAGGTGAATGTAATGTATTTAATGTACATTACACAATGAGCATGATTTTTAATGTCATTTCTTTTCTTTCACTTTCAACATATACCTGTAGGTCATCACAGGAAGAAATGAAGTAAGAACACTTAGAACGCTTTTCTAATTATACCGTTCAGTTCTTTTATTTAATATTTCAACATGGAAACATGAGCTTCCTGCAGAAGCAGGTTAATTGAATCGTTTATAACTTATAAAGGTAAAAACGGAACACACACACACACACACACACACACACACACACACACAAATTTGTGTAGTTTTAACCACTAGGTGGCACTGCGCCCTTACGAAACCCACTCTCCTGCAGTAACTCTGAGCAGGTTTACGCAATAGGTTGGAACACTGCTGTGAGGTTTTGACTGTCTAGTTAATATCTATCTTTTATTGTTGTTGTTATATTTAGTCTATCCTGTGCTCTTGTTTTATTGGAACTCTTCTCTGCTTCATAAATACACTATTTACTTACACAGTCTGGCAGTAACCAGATCCATCTGAGAGCAGGGAATTACCAAACTACCAGACTATATCTGTTTTAAACACCCCTTCATTAGATGGTCCGACTGCCCCAGAGCCCGTCCTGTTGGTGCTTTGCTTACGGAGATACAAGCTTGGTGTGAAAATCTGCAACATTATAACATGAACACATGCTGCACTTCTGCTTTTGGCCACGAGGTGTCAGTGTACAGTCACACTTACAGAGCTGCACTCAACAGCATTTCTGAAGCGGAGCACCAGCCTTCAGTAAGGTTGGATATTCATCCCAGAGGTTTTACCTGCAGTGTCAAATGACTAGGTCTCGTGCTCCTACAAACAACAGCGCCACCAACAGGCCGTGGCTGGTTTACAGCTAGCCCAAGCTGTGATCATGTGTAAAAAGTGCTCCTGACTGTTGAGGTGAGAGTGAACACTGGTGAGATCAAAAGAGCTGCCTGAGGCCTTCAGAAGGAAGATTGTAGCAGCTTATAAATCTGGTAAGGATCTCAAAAGAATTTGCAATCAGCCATTCCACTGTCTGGAAAATAGTCTACAAGTGGAGTCCAAACAAGTTCACCCCGAGAGCAGATCGCAAGATGCTAAAAGAAGTCCCCAAAACTGTAAAATGTCATCATGGGACCTCCAGCAGGCTCTTGCTACTGTTGATGTGAAAGTGCCTCTACAATCAGAGATGGAACTTTAACTTCATGGTTGGAGTGCAAGGAGGAAACCTTTACTCTCAGAGAAACATCAAGGCCAGACTGAAGTTTGCCAGAGAACGTAGACAAAGAACAGGACTTCTGGAATAATGTTCTTTGGACAGATGAGTGTAAAATTTAATTATTTGGACACCAGAACAGAGGACACGTCTGACGTAAACCAAATACAGCTTTCCAGGAAAATAACCTCATACCAACGGTGAAGCATGAACCCATCAAACATCTCACCGCTTAAAGAATTCTGCAGTGAGGAGAGGATCGCACGTTCCTCAGAGCCTGGTAGATGCTACAAGAAGCGTCTCACTGTGGTTATTTCAGCCAAAGGGGGGACACTAGCTATTCGGAGTAGTAACTTTGTCCTCGGTTAGAAACACATTTTTGTTAATATCATTTGTTTAATTAATAAATCAAGATCATTTTTTGTTTTTTGCCTGCAATTAAATCACTTTCTTTTCCAGCAATAAATAAAAACGAGATTAGCCATCGATATGTGAACATTTCCGAATAAAGAAAGGAATATTTCGTGTTTAAATCACTCTATTATTTAAAAAAGGGCAGCGGTGATCTAGTGGTTAAGGAGTTGGCCCCAGGATCGGAAGATTGAGGTACCCTTGAGCATGGTACTGTCCCCATCACTGCTCCCTGTGCGCTTTCGAATGCTGCCCCCTGCTGCGCAGTGTGTGTGGATAAAATACAGGGGTGTAATTTTGTTGTGTCAATTATATAAGAAGTGATTCATTAGATAATAATCAGTATGATTACATTTTACATTCACATCTCTTCAATCGACTCAACTTTATTTCTGCAAAAACAAAGGTGATTTTAAGCGGAATAAAAGATTAAAAAGAAGAATATACAGCGCTGAGGGGCGAGCACTTTGGTAGAGACTACATTCCCCACAATCCCCCGCGGCGCGACTCGCCATGTTGTAGGAAACGCTGCTGTGGATTAGAGTTTAATCCGAGCGCACTGGCGGAGAGACACGGAGATAAAACACACTCACTCATACACACACGGGCGCTACGGGACACGCACACACTCATACACACTCTCACTCACAAACACACTCTCACACATGCAGCAGGAGCAGTAAGCGGCCCGTTTTCCGGGAGTCGGGTGGAGGAGCCGTGTTTCCTGCTCGACCCGCGGACACAAACAGACCCCCTCCTCCCAGAACCGGCTCGGTTCCGCTCCGCCCGGAGCCCCCGTTAGCTCGGCGGTTAGCTCCGCCACGGAACCCTCGGTTTTCTCGGAGAAAAACAGGGCGACTCTCCGAGGATGTCGAGCAAGGAGAACAGCAGGCCGTCCACCGTGGAGAGGCCCATTAAAGGTAAGCGTTCAGCCGCCGAATTCGCCTCGAAAGCTCGCATTTTCTGCCCTTTCTGCCCCTGAAAGCGCCTCTCTCTGCGGCATTCCCCCTCCTGCTTTAGCCCGACGACACGGAGGAACCATTTTTGAGCCTTTGTCGCCTCAGGTTCATACGTTAAGCTCCTTTTTAGCCCAAATGGTTCACATCTGGCAGGGTTTGTCCGTTAATAACCGCCACCAACGGTCCTCCTCTCCAGTTCTGGTTTTAAAAATTCAAACTTCAAAGGGGGCTCGCGCCCGGCGCGAACGCAGCCTCCGCCTGGCCTCGGACTCCCGCTCTTCAGGAATCTGACCCAGCTCAGCGTTCCAGCCCCGAAGCCCTTTCCTCACCCCTCCTGCCCCCGCCTGTCAAACCCGAGGGCGCGGAGCTCCAGCTGCCGCCCCTGACAGCGTGTTAGCGCGGCGGCTAACGGGGGAAAAAGACGTTCGTTCCTTTTTTTCGCGAGAGAACTTTATTTACAAACGCATGATGCAGGAGAGAAGTGACCCCATGCTTCTGTTTTCTCACTGCTGCAGGAGCACAGCCTGTCCAGAGGCTGCAGCCGGAGCCCTGACATGTACTGATAAACAGAGAACACAGTACCTGCTTTACTTTCATCACCCTGTCTGTCTGTCTGTCTGTCTCTCTCTACTGGTTTTAAAGCTCTTAATGGATCAGCATCTCCACACATCTCTGAATATACTCTCAAGATCCACAAACACTGCTTTACGGAAGAATCCTAACATTAGAGTAGATTTTATGGCAGATTTTAATCTTAAACACCGAAACTTTAGAACACGCTCCCAGTAAATATTCATCAGCCAGTAAGAGGTTCTAGAAAAACAGCAAAAACAAACAATTTTCTAAAGACCTTATCCTCAAGGGTTTTTTGTTCAGTTTTTGTATAATCATCCCTTTTCTTCCTGTGTTAATTTAGAAGAGTTCACAGATAAATTGTTCAAAATGTAAACAGGCTTTGAGCTGTATTTCTATGACAGCAGCTCTATTAATAGTTTTCTCACTGCTGTTACAAATGTGTTATATATAATTACATTAATATTATTATACTTGGGGCTCCTCTGTATTTAACCTACACACAGCAGGTCTAGTTCCTAAACCTGGATTACCCATGGTACTCGTGATTTAGGTGTGAGACTTGAAATTAGGAGAACAACTGAATTCGCTGCATCCGTCCGTTTCAGAAGGAACAAACTGATTTACACTGTGGAGTTGAGACCTTGTTTTAGGTACTTTAGGGCACAGTACAGATCCTGGACTTGAGTCTATGATTATGGGGACCTAGTCCCTAAACACTCGGTATCACCAGCTAAAGATTTGTGAGCAGCTGTTTCTTTTAAAACGTGCAGATTTACTCTTGAGTTTGCATGCATGTTAAGAAGGCTGCCCTTATCTAGAACCGAAGCCTTCACCCTTTTATACTGAAGGGGATTCAACCCCTGATTGGTGGAAGGAGTCAGATACAAAACTGTCCTCCAGTCGAAGTACAGATACTTCTGTTCAAGCGACTCCAGGAAAATAAGTTATTCAGCTGCACAATAAAAGTACAGGTATTACAGTAAGATTTAAGAGGTTATCCAGAGCAGCTTCCATATCCTAATAACAGACAGTCTCTCCCTGGAACACTTTAGGGTTCAGGCTCAGGAACCCAGTGGTGGTGCTGGAGTTGGGATTCGACCCAGCAAACTCTTTGTCCTTGACAGGGCGTGGATTGTTCTGCAGGTTAAAACTTTTATTTGTAGTTTGAGGGTCAGATTGTATATTGACCTTTGAGGGGAACAGGAACTACAGCCTGTGAAAGCGTGTCATTTCATTCCCACTGAACTGAGTAATTGGATTAAATCCACCCGAACACAGGCTTCTTCTGATCAAGGCTTTTCCCAGGCCAGGGAGATTGTCAATTGGTTCTACTCCCTTAGTGTTGAACTGCATGGCAAGGAAAGTGTTCGGGAATGTATTCGGGCTGCTTAATTAATCAAATTTTAATACTGATTCAGTTTTACATTCGGCGATTATGAAGAGAAAAAAATTGGCAAAGATTCAGTGGAGAAAAGCGCTGCTGCTGAGGACACGATGGAGTGCAGACAGTCCCAGAAAGTCCAGTCAGGTGCAGAAATATGTGTGAATCCCAGTCTGAGAGTCTCTTCAGTTCAGGTGGGAAAACTCACCTGCAGACACTCAGAACTAGAGCTGGATTATGATTTTTGCCGTAACTGAGCTTTGGATGAAGGTGCTCTTGGGATCTTTGGTACACTTGATTAAACCCAGCCTAATTTCACTTTTTCTCCTGATTCCATTTGATTTCTGAGCTCAGCCTGATGCAGTGGATCAATCTCTTTCTGTCTAGACTGTTTAGTTCACTATGTGCTAATATGCGGGACACCCGTGTCCTAGTGTTAAGGGACTAGACCCAGACCAGTGGGGGTGTGCTGCTAAATCTTTACCCAGGGGGGCTGTAAAGATTGGGCCAGATATGGCTTGGAGGTTTGGGTTCCCCTGATCAGAAGGTTGTGGGTTTGAGTCCTAGACGAGGATGCCCTGAGGTTCCCTGATCAAGGTACCGTCCCAATCACTGCTGCTGGAAATGTCAACCCACACACCCCATCCAGCAGGGGGCAGAACACAGAGGAAGTGTTTGGTTGTGCGTTCAAACTGACAAATAGTCACTTTTACTTTCATGCAATTTATGAGTAGAACATTAAACAGAGAGAGCTGAGCTCTATAAAATAAAGCTCTGTCTTCTGAGATAAACCACTCATGACTCAACATTGAAGGGACACGGTGTAACAGGTTACTGAGTCATTATTAGTCGTTTCTTAAAAAATATTACTTACTTCACCGCCTTCTCAGAGACTGAAACATTCAAAAAAATCTTAAAAAATGAGACATTCAACATAAAGTGCAACAGTACAGTAAAATATAATATATACAAACTACAAAACAGTAAGACAGAATAAGAGAATATTTGAGGAATTGATGTTTCCAAGTCTGAGTAATCCTTAACATGTCCTTTAAATGTATTTCTTCTGTTATTGCACATGTTAGTCTTGCTGTTATTTAGGCTGATTGGCTCCAGAGTGCATCCTAAATGTCCCCGTTCTCCTGGAGCAGTCCGATACCTTGGTTAAAAACCTGCAAAGCTTGTTTTCTAAATGAAGCGAATTATGCAATGGTGTTTATTGGAGGTGCTTGGATTTAACTTGAAGTCATCTTGGCGCCTGGTACCTGTGAAGAGCCAGATAACATGCCTTCTGGGGATCTGCTGTAATCAATAATGATTTGCAGCCTTAGGAAGCTTCTGTGCGCCTCTGATTTTGGCAGGCATGTGTCCCTTCTGGTGTTTTGAGAGGAATTCCCTTGTCCTGCATCAACATTGACAGTACCTGCTTTAGAAGATAATGGCGATTGTAATCAGTACAAAGTGTCCGTGATGAAACTGTTTCTGATGTTGATTTATAATACAGTGGATATCTGAAAGACATGGTTAACTACAAAAAAGTGAAGTCTGGATTTTTGTAAAAGCATTTTTCTGTATTTTGTTTATGCTGCATGGAGAGTTTTGAGTAATCCCCAAAATAAAAGTATGTTAAGCTGAAACGGGTTTAAGAGTGACTCGTCAGTGAATTCATGTGATCTGTACATTACATGAAGAATGAGCTGCTCTGATTCTTCATCGTGAACCTGAAAAGGGAAATAAAGCCTGGTGCTATTTGTCTTGTTGAGCATGTGGGTGATTCAGAGCTGGATTGTGATTGAAGTGGCGAGTGGGAGTCGAGTTCGCAGCCAGACAGCCTGTTGATGAGCGAAAAGCCCAGAGCGCGTGGACGAGCGACGTTTCTCTCGGCCTGCGGCGAGCGTTAAGTGCTGGCGAATGTTTTGATTAGACTTTCTGCCAGACAGCTCTGACTTTTTCTTGCTTAGGCGTAAGACAGTGGCATTGTCACATCACGTGTTCGAGTTTGGGAGTTGGGAGTTGTATGCAGTTAAGGCTCAAAGAAAGGTGTGTTTGCTTATGTGGGGCATTTTAGTTTCTCTTTATTTTGAAAGACCATTTTACAAAAGGAGCTGCAGATGTGGACATGGATGAGTTTGTTGGTAAGGAATCGTAATATCACTGTGATCATGTTATGAGAGAGAGATATGGAACAGTGTTGCAACTGTAATTCCATGCAGTTTTTTTTAAAAGGCCCTTATCACTTTCCTGGAGTGAAAAAGCCTTGAAGTGTGTACTTATTGTTAAAGAGTCCGTTGAGGGCCACAGAGAAAGCTTCATTAATGTATCAGTCTTAATGCTGTGGGAACAGAATCTGCCCGTTTGATTCTAAGGGGATAAACAAGTTGGAGAATTGTCATATAAGAGTCATTGATGATGTTATATTTATAGAAGGTGTATCGGCGTTTGATCAGTGATTTACAGACAATATGATGTGCAGCTCTAGTTCATGTGACATTATTTTATCAGTTTGCACAAGGGGACGCTGATAAATGAGGGAAAACTTTAACATGAAACCTAAACGTAAGACAGAAGTAGTAATATGAAACGGGCCAGGGCAAATTTATCTTGCAGTTAGAGGTTTCCCCAAATGCCACTTGGTCAGCTGTTTGAGCGAACGTGTCTGTAAGACCAAGCAAAAGGGCAGTGGTTATAAAAAGGAACAGGGTTATGAATGACTACCATTATTAAGGTGCCGCGATTGCTTCTCTGTTTTGAAACCAAATGCCCTCCGTGCCAAATGTGACTCGCTGCAGACAGACTGGGTGTTGTTTCTCAGACACCTGCATCAGTTTGTCTTGGGCCCGCGGTCACCTATCTGATGATGCCGTTTGGCTTTGGACTTTTCTTCTACAGTTCGAAGCAAATCAACAAACAGCGCTAAGAGTTTTCAGAGGTTTCAAGATGAACTTTAGCTCACACTGCCCTCTTATCTACACTTAACCTACACTGTTCTTCAGTCTGCAGGAAGGTTAGACCGGCTCTGCCCTCTGCTCTGCAGGAAGGTTAGACCGGCTCTGCCCTTTGCTCTGCAGGAAGGTTAGACCGGCTCTGCCCTTTGCTCTGACTCTGACTCCACTTAGACTCTTAGGCTTCATCACACTTCTTGTAGCATCCTGATGCATCTTTCTTCCGCTATGAAGCTTCAGGTGCATTCTTGTTAAGTCATGAAAATAAGTTGTGTTGTTTTCTAAAGGACATCATGACCCATTTGCTTTTATCATAAATAATAATTAGTCACTGCATCAGGAACAGAAATGGCAGTTTTTATTTTTGGAGAATTTGTGCAGCTGTAGTGCTTTAGAAGCTGCGGTTCTGACAGAACAGGGATTCAACAGAAGCTGGTAAGAGCCTGACAGCAAATGTGTAATTTGGACGAATGAATTGACTTTCTGACACATTTAACACTCGTGTTTAAAAACAGTATTCCACCAGCATATCTGTATAATTAAACTGATGTGACGATTGAAAAAAAGAAAAAGTGTGCCGTGATGTGGAAGGCTTTGATGTGAAACTTGCCGAGTCAGAACTGTTCCCTGTGCCAGTGCATGGAACCAGACGTCTGCACGTCCCTCAGACGTGAAAGACACTGCCTGATGTCCGAGACGTTGTTTTCGCTGAAATAATTTTTTAATGCATTCCTGGTTGAGTTGCAGACATTGCCGTTTCGAGGTGGATCAGGACTCTGTGTGAAGGTGTATTGATTGATATGTTAGTGAAACCTCCCTCTTTCTTCCTCCGGGTGGCTCTTCATGTTTGTATGCAAATCTTGAATCGCTCTGGTTTTTCTGTGTGCTTTTCCCTGAGGCGCGAGGGCGTCAAGTGTAGTGTTACTGCCGCAGTTGAGAGAGGCAAATAAGCAGGTGTTTATTCTCTCAGCCATGTAAGAGACCGCGTCCTTTCCTTCCCCTCTGCTGACCGTTCAGCTAATAACTCAACTCTGATTGCTTATCAGACTCGATCATCTCTTGTTCAAAAACTACACATTGATTTGAGCTGCTTTTGTAGAAGAGCTTAAAGGTGGCTTTTTTAAAATTTATATAAATACATTTTAGAAAGCTTAAAGGTGGGTTTATTTATTTATATATATATATATATATACTTATATATATATATATATATATATATATATATATATATATATATATATATATATATATATAATATAAATACATACATATAAAATAAATAAATACTTTCACATGTATCTCACTGACACAGCGAGGCCATTTGAGATGCTGTTTGTTTACTGCGGTTGGTTTCAGTTTTAATGTGTCAGGTTGTGTCTGGTTAGAAAAACAATTGTTTAGCAATAAGCAATAAAAAGTGATGCAGATTCACATTATAGGTGCAGTCTCTGCATTTAAAGGCCAATTGTAGCACAGGGCTGAGACCGAGACTGGAGCAACACTTCATCCAGACCGTCTCACTCTAGGTTCGATTCGTGTCCCGGTCCATTCTTGACAGCCTCTGAAGGGCATACTTATGCAGACTACATCCTTTGAAGGACAGTTATTGGGAACATGGAAAACAAATTTACCTTTAATGGGATAATTTGTTGAAAAAACAAATGTACAGTTTTATCCTAGAAGTGTTCAGTCAGCAAAGACATGTTTCACTTCTTGGGTGTAGAACTCCAGTCCTTTTACACAACAGGGTGTGTTTTCAGCACCTGATCTAGAATCAGTCTTAAATACAGAGGAATCTGATCCCAGATCAGTCTGAACAGCAGTCCTGGGGTCCCATAGTAACAAGATCTGATTCGTTTGATTAACTACCTTTTTAATTCGTCCCACATCAGCGGGGTCGGTTTGGTTTCTGCGTCAGGAAATGGTCCGATGCTCCTTTGTAGCAGCACCAGGGTGGACCTGCAACCACACGGCTGTGGTTCTGTGGAGGGTAAATATCTAGAATCTGGTGCTGTTTCTAATCCCAGTAGCAGCTACTGAATGTGATTTGTAACAGACTGGTTTAATGCAGGGTGAGAATGATTGTGTTGATTACTTCTGTCTGAAAACAGAACAGAATTTTTTTTTTTTTTTTTATCTATCTGGAGTGTATTTTGGCACATGAATGAGTAATTACTTCCTGTTTACCGGTGCGAATGAGCGTGTACATCTCCCCGAAATACAATTTGAGTGACTCAGGAACCGAAAGCATGACCGGTGAAGGAGGCTGATCTGATTGTAGAGCTTGAACATCTCCAAATCGTTCAGATTAGAATTTTTTTCTCTGGATTTTTGAAAGTGTCAGAGTTTGAAAAGCTTTTTCTGCTCGCTTTTTCTTGAATAATCTGATTTATCTTGAATGTTTAAAATAATGTTGATTGGGATTTTAGTGACATTTCAAATTGTGTAAATGTGTAAAACCAAACATTAGTTCAGTTTTGGATTATGACTGAGGAAACAAGCTATTAAATTTTCACTCTAAATTTTCATGACAAAGTCTGGGCTGTTTTTTCTACGTTGCTCATATTAAGTTGAATTTGGGTCAGTTTAGCAATAAATATTTCTGGCAATAGTGAAAAGTTGAGATTTTCCTTTTTTTTTTTTTTTTTTTTTTTTTTTTTAAAAAGTGGTGAAAATCACAATTTCTCCAAGTAGTTTTTGTGCTATTCTGAATGTTCTCTGCTGATGTAATTGTGTTAAAATGATTGTAATTTAGTTTTTAGCCCTTGATCATGTGCAGGGTTTTGAGTTTAAAATGGGCCTTTTTTGATTAAAAGGAAGGATATGTTTATAAAATAAAACATGGTGAAACTCCCTTAGTTACCTAATGTTGTCAGTTATGTGTAATTGTTGTTACAGAGTTTACAGGGCCTTTTTTTATATATTTGAATTGAGATTTATTCCAATTTACAGTATGAATAGACCCACTTTTTCCCGAGAAACTCAAACTACCTTAATTCACAAAAACAGCAGGAATCACAGCTCAGACTTGACTCTACACACTAATCTCAAGCCTAAAGACGATGCAAGCACAAAAAGAAAAATATAGTGTGTGTGTATATGCTTGCATTTAAATACAAGTTATTCATAATGAACTTGTATTAATTCCTTGATCGGTTCATTTAAAAGTATACCACCAGATTAGCCTAATTGTGAAGTGAAAGTGACTATTTTTGTCATGGTGGAACACGGCACACAATGAGACACAACAAAATTACACCTCTGCTTTTCACCCCCACAACGTGCAGCAGGGGGCAGCTATTGAAAGCGCCCAGGGAGCAGTGATGGGGAAAGTACCTTGCTCAAGGATTCCTCAGGGCAACCTACTGGTCTGGGATTGAACCCATGACCTTCAGATCCTGGTGCCTAGTCCCGAAACACTAGACCGGCACTGTATTAAAATGATTTGAATAAGAAGTGTTCATGCCTGACACCATTACATTACAGGACAAAATTCAGTCCAGAGGGACGTATTCTGTCCAAAACCGCTTGCCACAATTAATTAAAGCTCAAGGTAACGAAAGGATGTAAGGTGGTTTTTCCAGAGGGAGTGTCCTCCCTCCTTACACCAGTCACCGGTGCAGGAGTCTGTGTGCCGTTAGTGTTGATCAGTGCGGTTGGTTTTGACACATTTTACATGATGAACAGTAACATTAGTGGCTTAAACACCAAAGTAGTGAAAGGCGGGACGTCTGTTTTGCTGCAGGAAGGAGTTGAGGAAAGCTTTTAAGATGACAGCTGCTCCTGCACCAGCCCAGGCAGCCCGCGGAGAAGATTTACATTCTCAGTCTTAAAAATGGCAGCGACCAGTGAGCCAGACGAACAGCGTTGAGTATCACTGGTGAAACTCCTGTTCAAGTGAAGGCCTGTAACTCCATGCCCAATCCTGTCTGGAGTTTCTTCTTCATTGCATCTTTCTTTCGCTTTCGCTCTGAAGTCGAGAGTGCATATAGACTGTCAACTGCTTTTTGAATAAGCAGAATGCAGGGCAGCCAATCAGATCAAAAACTGCTTACATGCGAGCACAAGAACAGCCTGCTCTAAGAAATAAAAAGGATCCTGAAGTGAAAGTGACTGTTCTTGTCATTGTGAATGCGCACAGCACAGTGAACCACAACAAAATTGGACCACTGCATTTAATCACAAATGCAAAGCAGCAGGGGGCAGCTATGAAAGCGCTCGGGGAACAGTGACGGGGATGGTACCTTGCTCAAGGGTGCCTCAGGGCAACCTCCTGGTAAGGGGTTTGAACCCACAATCTTCTGATTCTGTGGCGACTCCCTAACCAGTAGGCCACCGCTGCCCTGTGAATCATCAGTCATAATGGATTGAAATAAAATGTGCATCAATGTTGTGGTGTTTTGGGACAAGGCACCAGGATTGGAAGGTCACAGGTTCCAATCCTAGACCAGTAGGTTCCCTGAGGTTCCCTTGATCAAGGTACCATCTCCATCACTGCTCTCTGGGTGCTGTATGCGTCTATCTCCTGCTGGACGGTGCGCAGGTGTTTAAAACAGAGGATGTATTTGGTTGTTTCACAATGAGTCACTTTCACTTTCATGTATTTCATATCCATCTATTGTTAGAGGGAAACGATGCACAGAAAAATCCTCCCGAACAGCACGGGAGTGGATGATCAGCAAAAGTCTGATATTTTGAATCAAAGTGCGACTGTCTGCACTGTTAAAGCTCCAAACGGGTTAAGAGTTAAATATAAAATGTGAACGAGATGTGCAACAGGACATCGTCCTCCATATATTCTTGATTTTGGTGATGGCTTAACCCAGTTTTAAAAGAAAGCAGGAAAAGCAGCTTGGGTGAATCTAAATCCTGCTGAGTTTCTAGCCTTTCACTTGTCATCACCAAACAGTTCCCTGCCATACTGCCATCGCTGAGAGCTGCAATATGCAAAGGAACCTCTGACCAGTCACAGCTGGGTGTTGTGATGAATTGAGGTAATTTATGTAATCCAGCACATTATTTAGGACATCTGTTTGCCTGGATTAAATATTTTAAACTAATACAAATCTATTTCATTTTTTTTTTGGTCCAACTTTGGCATGTTTGGTATAAATCACAGTCATGAATATGCAGCAGTGTAACCAGAGTATGAAAATGTGCCCATATTTTGCAGCCCTTATTTATAAGAGTTACTGTGTTGAAGAAAGGAGCAGAAATGTGCTAAACTGACAGTGTTGCACCAATTTAAAAAAAAAAAAAGAACTGGTCGCTCATGTTCTTTAGTTACAAATGCAGTGATTATAAAGACACGGAGTCCTTGATTTCTTCTGTTGTATCATTCTGCTTATTTAAACCGTATCCAGACTGTTGCTGTAGCAAGTGTTTGGGGCCATTAAGCTCTGTTCAGTCTGAATACCTCCAAGTCGTTGCTCTTTGTTTAAAAGGGAAGGATGAATTAACCTACATTTAGAAAATAACCTGCTACCACTAAACGAGTCAGGCAGTCAAATTTACCTGGAGAGACCTGCCAGTCTTCAGATTTTTTTTTATTCAGTTGAGTGTTCAATTAAGGCAAAGGTTCTTAATCTAATTCCAGCGTGTAGAACCTGAGGATCCCAGCTCTGCCTCACTGGTTTAATCGCTGATGGAATGAAGGCTTGGTTTGTCAGTAGTGTGTAAGGGGTTGTTGTATTGAAATCATTCTGATCAGGGGAAATAAATAAATAATAATACATTTTTTAAAAAGATGTGGCTTGTGGGGTGGGAGTTCCCCGAGTTCCCAAATAAATTGTAGAACATAAAAATATAGGTGTAGAGATTAAAACATCTGTAAAACATTTACTGCATTTACTGTAGTTTTAATAGTAACACTGTGGCTGTGGTGCTGTTTGATGAGGGTTGTTGCCTAAAGCGATGTTCGATTATGTAAATAAAAGGATTCGGTGATGGTAACGATTTCCTCCCGAGCCAGACTGATCTCAGCTGACTGATTAAATGTTGACCTGCAGGGGTTTTTGTTTTGGTTTTCTTTTTTTAACGAGAATATCTCTGAGAGACAAAATGAGAGACAACAACACTGTCCTTCAGGAAGATCTGGAGAACTGCTCAGGTACAGAGACTGAACTGAAAATGAGAGACAACAACACTGTCCTTCAGGAAGATCTGGAGAACTGCTCAGGTACAGAGACTGGACTGAAAATGAGAGACAACACTGTCCTTACAAAGCATTATATACAGGAAAAATACACAAAAGTCTCTCTGAGAGGAAATGTGAAGAAATCAGGAGCTGAAGATTTTTACAAAGTGCTATACAATATAAAAAAACTTCTATATCATGCACGCTGGCTAAATGCTTAGTGAAACCCAGCAGGCCTCCACTGGAGTGAATAAGGTTCTTATATAATTCACTCTGCTTGTGTCTAATTCAGTGTGAGAAACTAGCAGGCATTAGTCTGAGTGCTGCTGTTCTTGGTGGCCTGCTCTGACCCTGGAGAACCGGGTCCGTAGCTTTAAACCAACAGCTTCTAGACCTGGAATGCCGGACCGACTGTGGCTTTGCCTAATCCTACATTCTTAACACTCCACTCCTGCACCGTTCGCTGGTTTGGCCTCGAAGGTGCCTGGATGTCCCTGTAGTTTATTAATGCGCAATGTTCTTCACCAGGCACAGCAGCTTAGCCCGGCCTCAGACCACACCTTCTCCATGCTCCATCAGAACCCCTAGGCCGAGTCCAGAGACACATTTCTGACAACCAACATCAGCCTGGAACCAAAGCCAGACCTTTTTTTTTTAAAGAAAAGAAAGAGGCTTTTAAAAGTTGTAATTAAGTGAAATGTAAACCTACTTAATATCAAGTGAAGTAGGCTTTGTCATTTCAGCCAGTGAAACCAAGCAACGTTCCTCCAGGATCAGGTGCTGCACAGAAAACAGAAACCTACACGAGTGCAGGCAGAGCTTCAAACAGGGAAACGATTCAACATGTTTCACTCCCACACTTCCATGGAGAAACATTCAGATGCTCAGAACCTCAAGGTACCTTGTTTCGCTCAGAAAGCACAAGATACTGAAGAAAGTTATTTCAAATCCCAGCAGAGGTGATGCCTCAAAATACCACAAAAGGAAAATGATGTCTTAAAATAATGAAAATGTTCATTAAATGTTCTGAGTTTGTTAATATGAAGACATTTCCTGAGTTGCGCATTAAGCAGACGACCGCACCCCTTACGATGACACACAATATTCTGATCTTTTTTTTCCTTTTAAAGGTGAATATTTTGATCAGATAATGTTTCAGTATTGGCACAAATGTCAAAAAAGAAAAATATACTTTTTTTTTGTGCCATTTCTAATAATATAAATTGGACTCTGGGTATCCTCCATTAATCCATTCTCACTTGTTCCCTGGTGTTATCGGTTTCTACAAAATGAGCTTCTGGTATGTTTTTACCAGAACAGCTACAGTATTATAAAGTTCTCCTTTGGGTTCCTTTAAGAAGTGCTTGATCATTCAGGTTTGACTCAGTGAGACACGGTCGTCCTTATAAAAGATGACACACTTTTACCAGAAGTGAGTGATGGCAGAAATCTTTTACTGATCTCATCGTTTTTTGGAAAGAATGTGTGAACGAACACAGTGTGGTGGTGTTTCTGTAATATCCAGTCTAGTTTACAATAACGCAGTTTTCTAATCACAATGTTAATTACAGCCACAATTATCAACCCTAGTGTCTCAAGAACATGGAGCTTATGAGTCTCTAGATTAGTTAAACCGATCCTAAACCGTTAAACACCAATGTGGGCATGACATCACAGCCATGGCAGTAAATTGAGGGGTTCAGAGAAAAAGATGTTAATTATAGCTTCACATGTACTTGTCCAAATCTTAAACAATGTAAAATAAAATGGTAACGTAAACAAGTGTTGATGCTGAAAATGATATGTTTCACTTCCTGTTTGAAGACTTTAATGTTAGTTACAGATTTAGCCAAGTTGGTTGGAAAGCCTCAGAAATTTCGGGCTCAGCAAATCTGTACTTAAAGGACTGTGATACATGTGATTGACCTTGAAACATAGTGTAACATAACCTTATGTTTAACATTTGTTATTGTACACAACCCTAATTTAATAAAAGTGTGTGTGTGTGTGCGCATGTGCAAGCACATGTAACTCCAGTCTAAACACAGAGTTTCATTCTAACCAGCTTTAAAATCCATATTCACCACCAACACCGTTATTCTTCAGCACAGCCTCAACTTTTTTTAGACCAGCTCCTTTCTTTAAGTCATCTTCAGGAACACTACTCCAGGCTTCTTGAAGGACGTCCCAAATATCATCTTTGGACATCGGCTGCCTTTTGTTCTCTGTTCACTGTGGAGATGATTCCACACTGCTTCTGAAACTGCTCAGGTACAGAGACTGTACTGAAAATGAGAGACAACAACACTGTCCTTCAAGAAGATCTGGAGAACTGCTCAGGTACAGAGACTGTACTGAAAATGAGAGACAACAACACTGTCCTTCAAGAAGATCTGGAGAACTGTTCCTCAGCAGCACATTAAAAATAAGTCTGAAAGCTAACGAAGAAATGGAGGTGTACTGTTTGTGGTGGCTACAGTTGTCAAGCCTTCAAAACCTGATCGATTCTTTAATCGGAGGTACTGTTTTTTGTTCAAGTGACCAGTGAAACGTTGTGAATCTGTTTAATTCTTTACAATTTGTTCTGTTTCTCAGCTGTGCCGTATCCTCCCACGACTCGCCTGACCATGAAGGAGCTTTATGAGGACGGCAAGCCCAAAGTGGAGCTGCTGAAGGCTCACCTGCTGAAGGAGGGGCGGCTGGAGGAAGATGTTGCTCTACGCATCATCAATGACGGTGCGAACATCCTCCGCCATGAGAAGTGCATGCTGGAGGTGGAGGCACCGATTACAGGTAGGGTTTCAGCGCACACACACACACACACACACACACACAGGCCTCTCAGCACAAGGAAGGTTCTGGCAGAGGTAAGCTCCTGCATAGATATTTTTTGTGGAGGTAAACCATGTTGGTTGCAGTTCAGATTTCCCTGAGCACCAGGCAGATCCAGCACAAATAAAAGCTTAGCATGGAAAGATTCTGCTGCTGGTGAACCCACCTTACAGAAAGGTTCTCCAACAGGCAGACTCTCTGCTCAGAAAGGTTCTGCCTCAGGTAGACCCTCAGTGCAGAAAGGTTCTTGTAAAGGTAGATCCTCCACTCAAAGGCTCAGAAGTGTCATTGCAGATTCTACATAGGTCTGATTCATTCCGTATAGAGCCTTATAACAGGTAGTTGCTCTTACAGGTAGAACCTTTAGACGAGTGGAACTTCAGACCTGCTGAGCTCAGATGTCTGTGCAGATTGTTTTGCTCCACAAAGCTCTCAACATAGTGACTTTGTTTACATGCAGCCTGTAATCTTTTAACAATCCCACTAATGGCTCGGCCAGAAGGAAAAGCCTAAACCGGAGCCGAGTAATCCGATTGAGCTTAATGAAATTTCTATCTGATCTAAAGAGTATACCTGTAATAATCTAATAATCAGATGAACAGTCACCCTCTGAACCGGTTAATCCCGTCTGTGATCACATTCTCAGCTACACTTCTTCACCACTGACTTAGGAACTAATTGCTTGTGGAGAAACTGGGGCCTGCATGAAAAAGGAAGTTCAAGATGGAAATATTTAGGGCGAATGAAAACAAATTTAAAATATATATATTAAAAAACATTTTAACATTTCACTTAATGGGAAAGAGCTAAATTAATTGATATTGTATTATCTAGATCGTTTAACTGCCTCCAAGGGCTGCAATTTGAATAATTTAAAGATTGAAGATACTTCATCACATGCTCAGTTATGCAGGTGGAACGAACAGTGAAATATAACCTGAAACAGGAATCTAAAATGACACTCCGTTTTCTAAGCAGTTTTGCAGAACAGTAAAACTAATGAGCAGAGATGGAAAATTTCTGAATTCAGTTCTGAATGAAGACTTTTTCTGAAAAAAGGGTCTGGGTATGAAAAGAATTACTCATCAGTTACAATTAAAACCATCACTTTTACATTTCAATCAAATTACTGGTTAAAAATGATTGATACATCGTTCACCCTCATGCTGAGCGTAGTTTAATGTGGAGAGAAGAACTGATTTCTCGTTAATATACTAAAGTCGCACCTGCTCTTTTTATGCTGAATTGATCTGCAGTGTATTTTAGTCTCAGTTTTAAGATGACTGTCAGGTTTGCTCTGATGGGGTGTTGCAGCTGACAGGGATATAAACCATAAAGTCTTTGATGTTTAAAATGTTTCAGAAAGTGGGGCAGCCTTCCAAAAAAAAAAAAAAAAAATCTCCAGCCTGATTTCACGGTGTTAAATGAAATAATAAAGGGAAGAACGAGGGAATAATTGGGAACGATAGGAGGAAAGTGCTCTAATGTATGCTTGGCACATCACCAGCTGTGGTTGTCCAGCATGGTGGTTTTTAGAAACCCATCACTTTGGGGCATTTTTACTTTTTTGGGCTGAAAGATTAGAGCATTACCATGTAAATGACGTCCGGGAACATTCTTTAGTCGAGAGACGGGAGCTTCTGCTCTGTTGGGATGGGTGGCAGATACATGAGCCAAAAGCTAAACTTCAGGGTTTTTCTTGCTCCCAGAGACTCTGTGAGGTTTTGGTGAGTTCATTTCACGGTTTTGTGGAGTGCTGAAAAAAGCTGCAATAAAAACCAGAGAGACTTCATTCCGCCATATTTGATGATCAGTCATTACTGTCGTAACGGCTCCCCGCTCTGCCCCGTCCTGAAACTTCAATGCTCCACCAGCCCGTCCTTACTGCTCAGAATTTTTTTCAGAAACGTTTGTTCGTGATTCTGCGATTCTGTTCTGAGATTTTTTAAGACTGGCTCCAGCTCTACATGAACACCAGCCCAGAACCCCCCTCATTACCCAACGTCAAATGAAACGGGGTGAGAATCATCACCACACTTATACCTTCTTCAGCATTTTAGCTCCGATTTCATTTACGTTGAAAATACTTCCTTCATTTAATTCCAGTGTAAGTCGCTTTGTTTCCATTCCTTTGCTCTTAAAGGCCATTGAGATGCTCCTTTTGTCACGCCGTTGTTCGGAGACCATGGTTTCACAGCTATGGTTTTATTTCCGGTAACAAGTCATTCTTTATTCATGTTAAAATCTCTTACTGTAAAAAAACTGAATTATTAAATCATTAGGAAACCATAAACTGTCTTCTGTGACGCTCGTAACAACCAAGCAGCTGCTAATTTTGCAGTGCCATTTAACAAAACCTCACGCAGCACAGAACAGGACCTCGATGGTTTCCTGCCTGCCTATTGAGCTAATGCTGCCCTCTCTCTCACACACACACACACACACACACACAGCTGCTGAGGGAAGCCGGTGTGTTTTGATAAGGAGGGAGTCCTCAGCAGCTGAGCTCCCAGATCTTTGATTGGCTCTTTTTCAAAAGGTCAGAGAGTCGGTGGCATCCCGGGCGCTCGCCAGCGCCCACCCGCCCTTTGATTCCCCAGCGGAGGCCACAGGAAACCCCCCTCTCGCCCTCGAACAGGTGCAGGGATAAAAATGGTGCCGTCCTCTTTTCCCCTGGGCCCTTAATATCATATCGACTGTTTCGTTCTGCATGAACTGCTTCACTAGTGATAGTTTTGCAGTAGTTTCTAATGCACACAGTTTTTAACCACACCTACAGCCACTCAGCCATGAAATGGTGTCTGAGGCGGTTTTAGTGCTGGAGATGCAAGGAAAATGTCAATGAAGATTATACTCCATTGGCATCAAACAAACTGAACAGAAATAGCATGACACTTTATAATAGCCGTTACTCGTTGAGCACTTTTCATGCATTTCGATGCAGCGTCCAGACTTTCAGAGATGACTGCTCAGGATCAGAAGGTCGTGGGTTTGAATCCCAAACCAGTAGGATTCCAGACCTGAGGTACCCTTGATCAAGGTACCGTCTCCACCACTGCTCCCGGGGGGCTGGATATGTCTGCCACCTGCTGGATGGTGTGTGTGTGTGTGTGTGTGTGTGTGTTAAATACAGAGGATATGTTTGGTTGTTTCACTGTGTTCACAATGACTAACAGTCACTTTCCCTTTCATTTAAACACCCGGCCCACTGTTCTGTGTGTAATATTGATAGTTTGGGGGATGCAGAGCAAGAAAGTCTGTTCATTTAGAAACTGGTGACTGAGTGTTGTGCACAAATATGTAAATGTATGCGAAATGATCAAAGTAAGTTACAATGAAGAAAATAATAATGCATTAAATGTTTTTAGCTGTTTTTTGAAACTACCAACTGTAAACGGATATTTGCTGGCAGCGTGTTCCGAAGATTTTGGCACCTAGAAGCTAAAGGCTGCTTCTGTCGTCTGCAAATGGTCCAGATCACCTCCAGCTTCGAGATACCACCACTGTTCTTGTGTTTATCTGCTCAGACGTGCTTCTGTCCATGTTTATAGACAAAAGCATGTCGTCCAGCGTCAGAATCACATAAGCAACTCTGTTCGAGAGTGCGACTGTAGGTTTAGGCTCCCTGCTGCCTGGTGGGGTATCAGCTTCCTGTAGACTGCTTCCACTTAACTGTAGGGTTTGTGGATTTCTGCTTTAACCTACTTTTCATTTCTCTTGTGGTTTATTTCACTGCAGGTCATTCAGGCAGAAACTGTCTCCAAGTGAAGACTTTTTGTTGTAGGTTTAAGTATTTAAACGTGTTCGGAATTTTGAGCTGCCTTAAATGTTGAGGAAACGATATAAATGAAATAAATGGTAGTTCTTTTGGTACTTTTTTAAATATTTGTTTCATCTATAAGACTTAATTACCCAGAATCAAGATCTTTAAGAAGTATTTTCCTTGATGTTCTACACTTTCTGCTTCTATAGAAGCAGCTACAGCTTATCATTGTCAAAATCTCATGTTTACAGATGTTTTAACCCAATGTGATATTAACGCTGATCACATTCTTTTGAACAGTGTTAGCAAATTTAGAGTTAAATCACTAATTGTCTAAGAATTGGTGTCCAAATGTGTCCAACCTCACTGAAAATTACTTTTTTGTTTGTTTTGTTTTGTTTTGTTTTGTTTTGTTGAAATGGTTTACTTCCCCAGAGTGAGACAGTTGGGTCGCTGGGATTCAAACTTAACTGCTTGAATTTGAGTAAATGTTTGACAAAGTGTAACAAACCAGTCTTATTTCTCTGCTTTGTTGTGTCAGTGTGTGGAGACGTCCATGGGCAGTTCTTCGACCTGATGAAACTGTTTGAGGTTGGAGGTTCACCCAATAACACACGTTATCTCTTCTTGGGGGACTACGTAGATCGAGGTTACTTTAGTATCGAGGTGAGTATTGAGGGGCTTTTAAACACATTGCTTCTATTTTTGTGAATTTCAGAAACAAAAAAACATGAATGTCAGCAGTTTTACACCATCAGCTTCACAAGATGTGTATCAGTCAAGTCACAGGAAATTATGTAGCCTGTTTATTTTAAACAGTCTTTCTTAAGCCTGAAATTATAAACAAGAAATGGCTGAAATAAACAAACAGAGTTTAATTGATTATGCCTTTGGTGCGATTCAACATTTGCCCCCTGAAGAACTGAACCAGTTCAGGAAACCACAAGGGTGATGTTACAGATAATGATAAAGTTATTCCTTCTGGGGAACCAACGTTTGCTAAAACCAACCCACTCACTCAGCTCCGTTTACTCTGCCTAGCTGTGTTGTTAGGATTAGGTTAAGAAACGTTCTCCAGCTGTCCTCTGTATTTTGTTCGTTTACTCGTCGTTAGGGGTGGGCGATTTTGGTAAAAATATAATATTGTGATACTCCAGGATGTTTTCAGCGGTACATGATATTTTTCTCAATACGTCTGAATACAAGAACCAGTCACAAAAATAATAATGCAGGGTTTTTTTTATTTTTATCTTCTGCACTTGAACAGGCTTTTATTCAAAACAACTCGATAACTTTCTGAAAATAAAATGCCACTCACAGTGAAACGGGGACAGCGGTTAGTCTAGTGTTTAGTGCCCCCAGCATCAGAAGGTCATGGGTTTGAATCTCAGACCTGTAGGTTCCCCAGACGTTCCTTTGATCAAGGTACCGTTCCCATCACTGCTTCCCAGCTGCTGCATATGTCTGCTCTCTGCTGGATTGTGTGTGTGTGGATTGAATACAGAGCATGCATATGGTTGTGTTCACAATGATGGTCCCTTTCACTTCACGTGAAATTTCCTAAAAATATAAATTAAACTGTTCAAAATGCGTAAAAAGTGCACTACACAAGTGTTGGTGTGTTAGATTGTTAGAGGTTCTCAGAACAGATGAGTCACCAGGAGCTTCTCAAAGGCTCTGACAGTATTTGGGGGCTTGTTCCTTCGTTGGGGAACCGAGAGCATTCTGAAATGAGGTGGCGTGAAGAAATGGCAATGCCACAAAACGTTCCTTAGAAGAATCTGTACAGAAACATGCAGCTGTGCCGTGATCCTTCATTTTACCAGATCTTCTTGCATTACATTCGAATATTGGGTTCTAAACATCATCACGGTTCGGTAATCAGTTAACAGACACACAACAAAGGCAGTGACAATGCACATTAGACACCGGGCAGGAAGGATGAAGTAGAAGAAGGGGTGAAAGGGGGAGAGAAGAATAACACTGACTGAGGAGAGAAGTTTTGATCGGAGTTGGAGAAGAAGTAGATTCTGAGGGAATTTGAGTTTAGGGCCAAAGACTCTAAATGATCTCCCACCTAAAGTCACTCGGCTGAATTGAAGGACTAAAGACCGATTCCAGAGGAGCGCCGTGAACGAGTGGAAATGAAGGGATGGTGTGATTCGGTGAGAGAGGGAGGGGTAGAGTGCAATGGGCAGTGAAGTTTGGGGGGGGGGGACGTTCCAACACAAGCTGCAGAGTTCTGCAGGTTCTATATGTAAATGTAATATATTTCCAAATTATAGCTTTTACCGCCCTTGTCTGCGTGCGTGCCCACAATCGCACCCTCAGAGCTGCCTTCCTGCAGTGCGTGCTGGGAGGAGGGTGGTGGGATGAAATGTCAGGTTTGAAAGAGGAGGGGTGGACTCGCTACACCATCAAACAGTGTGTGTTTAAAAAAAAAAAATAATAATAAAAAAATAAAAAGGAAAAAAAGGCCACTCAGATGCTTTGGCTCTTTCTGGACATCACAGACGTTCTGTGTGAACAAAGGAACGGACTTCAGTCGCCTCTGCACCTCCTGCCGCCTCCCTCACACCGCGGCTCTTCAGCCTTCAAACACTCCACAGACGCGGGTTCCACACGCAGAACTTTCCTCAGAGTACCGCCAACTACGACGCCTGCGCTCAGTGATAAAGATTTCAGAGATCAGAACACATTTCGGATGTTTTCTGGGATTAAAAACATTTGTAATTTAGCTGATTTTAATTTGGTCAGATATTTGAAGAATGTTTAAAATGTCTGATGTAGATGTGACCTTTTTGGCGGTAGCTGTAACTCCTGTGTGATGTGGACTCTACGATAATAATCTTGTTTTTTATTCGTTCCCAGGGATTTGATGTTTGTGTTTGAGTGCTAAACTTACTGTTTAAAAAAATATATATAATATTTTGTCTTTCCTGCCTGAAGTGGGTGTGTGTGGTGGAGCTCCTGCTAAGGCAGTGTGGACCTTCACATGGTTCTCAAAATCCAGGATCACTCTTCTTTCATCTTTGAGATGAGGAACCAGTGTAACACTCTGGACAATGATCTACTGGGAAACCTTGGATCCTGCATTCATGGCGACGTTCCTTTGAAACCTCCTTCATGGTGATGGTGTCTCCTAATGGCAGTGTCCTCTTTTAACAGGATCATGTCCTTGCCACACCACAAAGACTGTACAGGAACCGACTGTGTTTCTCCAGAGTCACGATCTCAGTCGTATCTTAGAGACAGATTATTCCCTCCATGGACCCACCTCCAAACCTGTTAAAGCAAAGCAATCTAAGGGAATCTAAATCTGTTTGTTTTTTGTTTTTGTTTTTTTCTTTTTTTCTTTTTCCAGTCAGTGTCTTTAAGCCACATTTTTCTGTGATTTTTGGTTCTGATTTGGAATCTCTGGACATCATGTGACTGTTTGTTTGGGCAGGTCATATTTCACAAGGTGTTTATTCACTGGTTCAAAAAGATGCATAAAGGACGTGTCCTATAAGTCAGTTCTAAAAGTACAGTGAGCTGAAGATCAAGCTGATGTTCAGAGAATGTGTTTTACTTTCCGAGCTACAGTTGAACCTTCTTTCAGCCAAGATCAGCCTTTTATTATTAACGCTGGAGCCTGTTAACCAGCGTTATCTGCTGACCAGATCTGTCCGTCATGCTGTTCATGCTGTAGCTGATAAGTGCAGCGCTGTTACGAAACACTACACTGTTTCTGCTGTTTATAGTAGTCGAGGAGTGGTTCACTTCCTCACGCCTGAAAATGATGTTTCTGCTCTCCGTCCTTCCTGAACATCAGGGCATGAACACGTCTGTTAGAAACTACACGCAGCTGGGACCGCAAACAGCATCACTGTCTAAAGAACCATGTTCTAGATACCTACTCTCCAAAGAACCACTCTGTGGCCCCAGGACAGCCCTGTTGCTTCTACACAAGACAGAACCGGGCCGCTGAAGTGGGATTTTACGGCTCGGACTTGATTCAGTATCGGCCTTAAAGTAAATGAGGCAGTTTCACCTCCTTTAACAAAACATAAATGATTTTGTTTCTATGGAGATTGATGCGCTTCAGCGTGTTTTGTCACCGTCTGCGGCGGACTCCATAAAGTCGTTAACTGTGTTCATGTTTGTTCTGTGAAGCCCCTCTTGGTTGAAGACAGAGGTTCATTGCTGTGTTTTCAGTCGCTCAGAAAAGATGGTGGAAAAATTTGTGGTTTTAACAAACCGCGCCCAAATTTCACACAGGGTTTCACTGGGAATCGGATCATCAACCAGTATTTCTGGTTTTAAATGAAACCGACTCGGTTTAATAGTTTAATCAGGACCGCACTGGTCCAGAGCCCGTTCTGTTGGTCGCCGCCCACCACAGTGTAGAAACCAAGAAGTCGCTGCAGCAGAACCCGACTCTGTTTAAGAGATTCTTTTTTGGTTTTTGGGTTCTTTACAGTTTGCTTTGTAGTCACGTACAGAAAAAACTAAGCGAAATGAGGTGCTCCGTTTGATTTTTGGAGAACATTTGTTTGGACGAATCTACTAGTCATTTAAACCGTTGATGAATTAGCAGAAGGAGGCTGTTTATTTTGGTGCCGCCTGCATTTCAACAGAGAGTGGGATGTAGTGGATTTTGGGGTGAGAACAGCTTTGGTAGCTTTTGGACCAGTTACACTGAGGATCAGCTTTTAGGTGGAAAAACCAAACCAGGCTTGAGTACCTCATTATCCTTAACCTCTGCAGGATCTTAGGAGGGTCTCGGCCTCTGGACGAAGGGCTGTTTTTTTTTTTTTTTTTTTTTTTTCCCCCCCCCCCGACGTGATTCTGGAGTGGCCAGTTCTGCAGTGAAACTGATGATGGCTGGTTAATGAAGGCTGGTGTGAGGGGGGGGGTTTTCCTGTTGTTCTTCTCATCTCAGCGCTATATGTTTGCTGCAGTGTTGTCGGCCAGAAGTGTGTTAAACCCACAGCACATCCTGTAGCTTTACACACCCTCAGCTCAGGGCTGACTGACAGTTCTGTCCGAGTACAGTCAAAACTGTATCCTCTCTTACAGTTCAAGTTTCATCAGAATCCGGAAAACTTTATAGAACGTTTCAGTAGCTGAACAGGTAGATTTTTGATCAGTTTCATGAATCGTATTCAGGCAGGTTCTGGTTTTGAGCACAAAGGAAGTGATTTTAGTAAAAAGCGGGCTGTGCAGTTGTGTGAATTAATAACTCCTCTCAAACAAGACCTTGTAGATCAATTTTCATATCATTTCTGCTGAGAGTGTTTCAATCACATCCGCAGCCCGTGGTGTGGTTCTCCTTTCACTTGCCAGTTACCCTGTTAGAGGGAATTCTGGGAACAGACCAAGTTTTAATGATCATCTTTTCCTCGTACCCACCTCTAAATATGGGCATTTCCTTACAGCTTTCTGTCTAAAACAACAAAACCGATACAAAGCATCTAAAACATGTTCTCATCTGCCTGCTTAGAACAGTTTTGTCCAGGGACTTAAACACAAACTTTTCAACGAGATTTGGCGTATCAGATGTGGATTAGTCATGTTCTCATCACACATTTATTAAAAAAAGTCGCTGTAGATGGTGTTACTCATCCAGTAAGTTTAACTGCCACGTTGCTAGAAATTAAACTTTTAGTTTCGACTGCTCTGTAAAATCGAGTCATTTCTTGTGGATACAGAATCATTTATCGTGGCTACTGAAAGAACAACTGGATATTTTCGAGGGATATTGAGGTATTTATTTGGAAGAATTCAAATCCTGAATGTTTCTGTGTTTGGGGGAAATTCAGGTCTGTAGTATTGTTGTTTTGTCGGCGCTGTACTCCCTGGTCAGTGAGCTGAAGTTCTGTTCTGTTTGGGTGGGTCGAGCTCAATATAACATTTAAACATTCTCCTCGGTTTGAACTCCAACTACTAGAGTGTTTGGACTGTGATGCTCACTTAACCTTTTGAAGTCCATCTTATTTATTTTTCATTAGTGTTCCTCTAACTTTAAGAATTCTGTCTTCTGTAAGTCCTGTTTCCTGTCAGACAGTCTGATCTTTATCAGATTGAGGATTAAATGAAAGAAACAGGAAAAAATGATTTAGTGCTCCAGGCTGCAAAATGTCCTAAAGATACAAGGTTCTAGAATGGGGTTCCACCGTTCAACGTTCAGCCTCAGCAGTAAACTTATCACCCGATTATTTGGAATCATCTGCACCTGTTTCTTCACTGTTTCTAATGTTCACAGTTAAGCTTTACAGCTTTACACCCCGTTATGTTTGTTGTGTTTTAGAAGTGTGTGTGTGTGTGTGTGTGTTTGTGTGTGTGTGTGTGTTTTGCAGTGTGTGCTGTACCTGTGGACCCTGAAGATAAACCACTCCAACACTCTCTTCCTTCTGAGAGGCAACCACGAGTGCCGGCACCTCACGGAGTATTTCACCTTCAAACAGGAGTGTAAGATCTGTGTGTGTGTGTGTGTGTGTGTGTGTGTTGACTGCAGTAACATTGCTTATATAATAAAGTCCTTCTTTTTTCCTGTATATGTTAAAGATTTGGATGATTTTTGAGCTGAATTAACAGTAAAGGTCTGTGCCGGTCCGACCCGCTGTGGAGGCAGGTTGTGTTGAGCTTTACCTCCAGCAGTAAACCGTTGTGGTGCAGGGGATGATCTGCAGTTTGTTTCAAGTGTAGTCCCGTTTTTGGGTGTTTAAATGTCAGGCGGTGCAGTAACTGCTACTGAACTGAATGAAATGTGCTCCTTTAAAAGCTCTGAAACACTGACCTGATTTTCAAAGACACGGCCCGTGTCTGGAGCTGTGCTCTCTGTCTGGTGCTGGAGCGAAGATGGTGAAGATGATACAGTTTGAATGCCCCGAATCTAATGTTTGATGGAAGATTTTGATGGCATGAACACACTTGGAGGCTCATTTCTAGTGCTCAATGTTTTTAGTTCAGAAGTACATCATGTGTGATTAAAATTCCAGTGGGATCAGTTATACCAGTTACAATAGTTGTTCCATATTTTTTGTTGCTGGTATCAAAGTTCTCTGCATCTTTTTTTCTGTATATGTTATACAGTTATATACAGTACTGTATAGGGGCAGCGGTGGTCTAGGGGTTGGTGAGTTTGGAAAGTGAAAGTGACAACCCTCGTCTTTGCGAGGTCACAGCACAGCACACAGTGAACCACAACGAAATTGGACCTCTGCATTTAACCCATGCACACACCGTGCAGCAGTGAGCGGCTATTGAAAGCGCCCGGGAAGCAGTGATGGGGATGGTACCTTGCTCAAGGGTACCTCAGGGCAACCTACTGGTGAGGGAATCGATCCCACAATCTTCCGATGCGGGGGGGCAACTCCCTCACCACTAGTCCACCGCTGCCCCTATTTGAGGATTGTGGGTTCGATTCCCTCACCAATAGGTTGCCCTGAGGTGCAAGGTACTGTCCCTGCCACTGCTGCCTGTGTGCTTTCCAGCTGCCCCCTGCTGCACGGTGTTTGTGTGCATGGGTTAAAAGCAGAGGTCCAATTTCGTTGTGGTTCACTGTGTGCTGTGCTGTGACCTCGCAATGACAAGAATAGTCACTTTCATCTACACACACTTTTGTTACGTGTGTGTGTGAGAGAGATATAACCTATTACGATGCTTTAGCAGTTGTCAGGCCCAGCATTCCACTTTTAGATTTATAGCCACAATCAAAGCAGCACAGACTCACACTGATGGCTAACTACAGTACACACACACACACACACACACACACACACACACACACACACACACACACACACACACACACACACACTCACACTCTGCATGCCTCTGATGTTGTGTTTTCCAGTAGCAGCTGGTCACTCTGATGGATGAGTGACCAGTGAGAGCAGCAGAAGTCCCCACCCCCACCCCCCTTCCCTTTGAATGAATGAATTTATTTATTTATAGAGCTGCATCAGTTTATGACTGTATCCACAGATACTTCAGATTGCTGGTTTCTCCTTTATCTTCTTTCATAAAAAAAACAGATTTACACAGTATAGAAATCTGAAGATGAATAAACCCTCAGCATGACTTAATATTACTTACAGGTTTCTAGATTGATATTTATAATACTGTGTATGAGAGGGAGTGAGATTTATAGAGATACAGATGGATGGATAGAGGGAGAGTTGGATGAAAGGTTAGTGTCTGATAGAGGAACAGAGGGATGGGGAGAAGTGGTAGTGATGGAGAGGGAGAGATGGGGATAGATGGATAGATCTAGAGATGACAAAAACATGATAGGACAGGCATAAATTAAAGATGATTGTTTCCCTTTAATTGGTTCTATTTCTCCGCAGTGTAACGCTTTTAATGACGGGACAATGAAGCGTTTTGTTAAATAATCAGGTCACATGTCATGCAGAGAGCAAGTAACTCTTAAAGATACAGAAACGTGTGTGCGTGTGATCAGTTCCTCACTTGTCTCAGTTCCTCCTAATTAGCTGCATGTCCACTAAAACATCACCTAACAAGGCCTGCGTCCTCCTGTGGAAAGTTGGCAGGCCTTTTCGTCCTCAGCGCTGTGATCCGTCAAACGGACAGACCAGCACAGCTTCTCACACGTGTGTGTGTTCACGTGCATCTTTGTGTGTGTGTGCGATCCCGTCCCAGGCAAGATCAAGTATTCGGAGCGAGTGTACGACGCGTGTATGGAGGCGTTCGACTGCCTGCCGCTGGCAGCGCTGCTGAATCAGCAATTTCTCTGCGTCCACGGAGGCCTCTCACCTGAAATCAGCTGCCTGGACGACATCCGGAAGGTGTGTGTGTGTGTGTGTGTGTGTTTGTGTGTGGAGACTTTAAAAGCAAGGAAGGCTAATGCTGAATCCAGTTTTATGAGAGCCATTCTTGAATGAAAATTTGAAGACGGTCGATTCATCGAGGCAAGTTTGGTTTATAAATTTTGCTTCGTTAGATTAACCAAGGTTATATAATAACTCAGAATTATCATCACACATTCAGAAAAAACATGTTAATTTCAATCATCCAGCGCAGGTTTGGTTCAGATTTCTCTCCAGTGGTGCTGAACGGAACCAGATGTCCCAAATTCTGTGTTTTCTGTCCCCCAGTGAAGCTCCACGTGTCTCTGTGGGACAGTGATGATGGTAAAATGGTTTCTTTGTGTCCCTCCACCATGAACGGGTTCAGTTTTTTTTATTCCAAAATCTCCTCCAAACAGACAAACCTGTCTGTGAGGGATATTGAGACGCTTGGTTCCATTCACCAGCACTCAAACAGAGCATTTTGCACCAAAGCCCCGCCTGTACCTGGATTTCCTCTTTAAGGATCCCTGGTAGATTTGCGTATGTAGTTTCTGAGACCGTACGACACACTTTAGTCAACTGCTAACATCCCTGTCTTGAAGTTTCCATTTTTAATGATGACAGCATGTCATACAGTGTTGGTTCAGTTTAGAAGTGGCTATTCAGGGGTATGAAAGCCATTTCTCCAGCACTGCCTGGTTCTCTCTTCACTGCTGACGAGTTTAACAAGAGATTTGCAGCTGGCGCTCAGACTCGACATTCGTTTGCTCGTAACAAGGCGTTTCGGCGCGTGAGCTAATGAGTGGAGTGTGTGGTTTTTCTCAGGCTGACAGTTTTAAGGTTCTATGTCTGGGGTGTGTGTGTGCGTGTGCGCTCTGCAGTTAGACAGGTTTAAGGAGCCTCCAGCGTTCGGGCCGATGTGTGACCTGCTGTGGTCGGATCCTGGAGAAGATTATGGCTCTGAAAAATCACAGGAGCACTTCTGCCACAACAGTGTGCGGGGCTGCTCCTACTTCTACAGGTAATAACCTCACACTCGTTTATTTACACTCGTTCAGTATCACTGTCTGGTGTTTAGAGAAGAGGGTTCGATCCCTGGGAAGGCCAGGAAAAATATGTGCAGTGGGGGGGGTGAACTCTTTCTCACTCCTGCATTCAGGACTGAAGTGCTCTCGGGATGAAACACTCACCCCCCTTAACTGCTCCTGGGCAGCTCTTGCAGCCTGAGTGTGTGTGTGTGTGTGGGAAGCTACACAGAGGACACAAACACAGCTCTCTTAATCATCTACACTTGTCTCTTTAATTGGACAGATCGGGCTGTGTGTGTGTGTCCATGTTGATCATGGTAATGTGGATTAGAGTGTGTGCTGAGTTTTCTATCACAGCATCAGAAAGGCTCATCACTGCCGTAGTTTCTGGGCGAGACGCCGGAATTGGACGGTCCTAGAAATGATTATCAACCTGCTTTAAGAGAGACACTAAAAGGACCCTGAAGTCTGATTCAATTCATGTTTTATGATTTTATACTCTAGTATATGACACAAAGTATGAAGTTTTAGATTGTTACATCCATTAGTTTTTAGTGTTCGGAGGATGTTTTCTGGATTTGCTTAGTAAATTTAATAATCCTCTACAGAGAACATGTTTCTTAATATTACTGCCGATTAAACACCAAATGTAAGACCTACTATTTTTATAACTTTAACAAGCATTTAAATATGCTTAAAATATGTCCTGTAGAGGAAGATTTAAATAAAATGCACTCTGCTGTGTCTGTGTTAAATCATTAGAGCAGATTAAAACAGATTTTGATCTCTCCTCTTCCTGCAGTTATCCTGCTGTGTGCGACTTCCTAATGAACAATAATTTGTTGTCGATAATCAGAGCACATGAAGCCCAGGACGCAGGGTAAGAGCAGCATCTCTCTGCTAAAAACATTCACCCCAGTCAGCTCACTGATTGACGAGACTGACTGACTGGTTGTCTTTTTTTTTTTTTTTTTTTTCCCCCCAGGTATCGAATGTACAGGAAAAGCCAGACAACTGGGTTCCCCTCGTTAATCACAATCTTTTCAGCACCAAACTACTTAGATGTTTATAACAATAAAGGTGAGGCTCCTGAACGGAGGGACGGTCACAAAGCATCAACCTGTTGGGTCTAAAACCTCAAGAGTACAAACAAGCATCAGTTCACTCTCTTACTGGTTTTTCCTCCCTTTTCCTCCCCTCTCTGTCTCGCTGTAGCTGCTGTGTTGAAATATGAGAACAATGTGATGAATATCCGGCAGTTTAACTGCTCTCCTCACCCGTACTGGCTGCCCAACTTCATGGATGTTTTCACGTGGTCTCTGCCCTTCGTCGGGGAGAAAGGTAGAGTGTTCTCCACATTGAACTCTTGAAAGAGGTGCAAGAGCTGTTTTAGTCAATGAGATGTGAGCATAGAAACAATTTAAAAATGGTACATGAACTTAGGCTTTCTCCTACAACCATGAAGAATCTAATCCAAAGCTGAGAACCATTTAAGGAACCTATAGACTCTTGAACATAAAGAAATGTAGACAGACAACAGTCCGCATCCAGAATGTTTAAAAAAATAATAATAAATAAATAAAGACATTCTCCTAATCTTGCCAGGACTATTCTCAACTCTGAGCACTTTTATAGATCATTTCATTTTACTGTGTCTCACTGGGAAAATCCTCCCTTTCTTCTCTGAATTACTGGAAAGTAAAAAGTGATGTAAGACTCTGATCTTTCAGGAAAAAGTCAGAACATCTCTAATCGCTCAGTGATGAACGTCCAGGCGTAACGGCACCTGGAGCTACGGCGCTTACTGGAGGATGTTTTAAGGTGTTTAATTTGATGAGTGATTTTCCAGCAGGTTTTATGGGGAGTCGAACCTAAAATGATCTGACAAAGTGAGAAATGATTGATTTTTAAAGTCTTCACAATTTACTTTTTTGCACTTCTCCCAAGTACAAATAGAAACGGAGCACTTTATTCACCCTTTTAGATCAGAATTTGCCGTTTCCCACATTGCATGGGTGACATGTTTATGAAACTTATTAAAATAAGTAAAAATAAAAATTCTAAATTATTAAACCACCACAAATGTTCAGGCTTGAAATGTACACGGTCAGATGAGTTCAATCAGTCACTGCGGCTAATAGAGTTCCAGCAAGGAGCCGAGCGTCTGAGGATTCAGGGCTCCTCTCACCAAGGTAAGGACATGTGACCCCCATGGTGATTCCACTGGCTCGTTCTGTTTATCACTGTATAAAAGCCTTTACTGCCTGATGTGATTTTATTTTTTATTCCACTGTTTGTGTTTCATCTAAACGTAGCTTTTTGAGGGACAGATCACACAAACTCCGATAAAGCTGCCGTCTTGAAAAGCGTCACATTTTACCACACAGGTGAAGAAATGTGCTCGATCTTAAATGTAGTAAGTTTGACCAGCAAAGTGTCCCGTTAATACCCTGCTCTTGATACCAGGATATCAAGCTTTGCAGAGTGTGGAAGATAAATTCACCCAAAGCACCCAGATGAAGTGTCTGTATGGTCAGTTTCTGTTTAGATGAAAGGAATGTGCTCCAGCTTCGCTGTGTTCTCTGAAGCACTAATGTGTAGTTTGCAGGAGAAATAAAGATCAGTGTATTTACCTGAAATGAAGAAGAATGAATTCATTTGGCAGACAGTTTAACCCAGAGCGAATAATAATTATAATAATGTCTGACGTTCATGACTGAGTGATTAGAGATGTTCTGATTTATTCCTGAAAAATGAGATTCTTCCATCACTTTTTTGAGAAGAAAGTAGATTTTTCCAGTGAAATGTAAAAATTGGAAATGATTTTTAAAAGCACTCAGAATAGAAAATACTGCTCATGTACTACCTTAATGTTTTTTAGTTTTTTTTTTACTTTGCATGTTCAGGCAGTTCATTAGCACCTTTTTTTTTAAATTTCAGTTGTTCAAGCTGCTGCAGACTAGTATTGACTGAGCTGTTATGATGATTTACGTCCAGCTGTGAGAGGGTGTGTGTGTTACTCAAACCCTTTCTGTGTGTGTGTTCAGTGACCGAGATGCTGGTGAACGTGTTAAATATCTGCTCTGACGATGAGCTCATGTCGGAAGGAGACGACACCTGTGAAGGTAAAAGCTCACCTGTCTGCTGCTCATCACACCAGGCTTCTCTCATGATCCAGAGTAGCCTCTGAACCCCCCCCCCCTCAAACTTAAACACTGAGAGAACAGTGTTCCTCTTTCACGACCATTTTATCTGTGTAAAGTGAGAGATTACAGTTTGAGGAAGTTCTGAAGCTCACAGTGTTTATTTTTGGTGCCTAAGATATATTTTACTTTATTTTCAAGATGTCTCTTTTTAGAGTGTTCAGAAGTTTGGACTCTCAATAACGTCAGTAAAACACAGTTTCAAAAAGCATGAAAACGATTGGCAGATGTAGTGGGTGGATAACCAATATCTTTTTTTTTTTTTTTTTTTTTTTTTGGCGCAAGAGCCGATTGAGTTGATCATTAAGTTTGATCCTTATAGGTCATAATTCAGTAGAGCTGCTGAATAATGTAGAGGCAGTAATAATGTGTTAATGTAAAAAAAAAAATCCCTTCAAGCTACAACATGACACCGTTATCACATTTTTCTAGTTTGACCCTCTCCACCCATCTGCAGTAGTTCCTGTTTTTTTGTTAGTTTTTTCTCTCTACAATTAAAAAAAAAAAAAAAAAAGAAAAAATCAGCCCATGTTCATAAGGCGTGTTCAAAACATGCCTTTAAAGGGAGAAGATCCGCTCAGTCTGCACTGGACCGAATCAACAAGCAGCTAACCAACAAATACAGCAGCAAAATGGAGCTGCTGTTCCTCCTGAGAACATTTCACAAGCTGCTGAACGAACCAAAGATCAATGACTGTATAAATGTAATAATTATATAATTTATTATTTATATATACACACAAACTATTCATAAAGGAAATATGTGGACCATAATATACTAACTGATATATTTAAATGTAATAATATGCTGCCATTAACCTTATATATTCTCCATTATATATGAAATGTGATGGATTTATGATTTACACTCAAATGTGTATAGATAAGTTATCTATAGTTATAAATGCTCACTGATTGCATTTTTTATATATATATATATATATATATATATATATATATATATATATTATACACTGATTACATTCTGAACAAGCCTCATTTAGTCGTGTGTGTATATGCAATAGAATTTAATATTTTTTATTCTATTTCTAATTTTAATTATTTTTATTCTATATTTGATTGCTATTTGGGAAGCTTTCCAGTCATGCAGCTGTACACAATATTTTGCTTTTTAAATGGATCTTTAGGCTCAGATTAATATAATCTTTTTTTAATTAATTAAAAAAATATATTTTTCCCCCTCGATGAACTTCCCCAAATATGGCGATAGTCTAATTTTATTTTTAGACGCCCCAAAATAACGATTAGCTTCTGTGTATATAACTTGCTAATGCAGAGATTTGGCTGTGTTCATGTTTTTGTGAATCCGTCTCGTTTTTTTTTTTTTTTTTCGATCTTCATCCTGGAGTCGAGTGCCTGAGACATTCTGTCCTTAATTCACTGGTCATGAATGAGTTTGGAATGAAATCATTCGGAGCCCAAAACCAACCCCACCCCCCCTTCCTAAGCTTGTGAAACTCGTACAGGAATACTGTGGCCCACTTTACTGATGCCCGTTTGATTCGTCCTTCTTTTTTCAGTGGTGCATAATTATATCTTGGCCTGACACATTTCCTCCATGTGTCTTTGGGCCCGGAGCGTTTTTGAAATGGGGCTTATTGATCCCTTCTGGGAGAGGAAGATCTAACGTTTCTGTTTGATCCACCGTCTTGCCATCTGATTATGGACAGCTGACAATGACATTGCGAAGTTGTCACTTTGAAGAAGGTGTCTCCAACTACAAGCACATCTTCATTTTCTACATTTGAGGACACAAGCAGATTTGATCCTTTGTCTTTTTTTTAGCAATATTTGAAGATATACATTTATACATTATATAAATACTCAGACTACCAGCAGATCTTTTAGAAACAATCAGCTGTTAACAATTAAGCATGGCGCTTCTTCTTTCTGCTGCTCCTGTAAGGTGTCGGCATAGTGGATCGGCCATCTCCATGTCTTCCTGTCCTCTGCGTCGTCTTCTTTCACTACATCCATAAACCTCCTCTTTGTCCTTCCTCTTCTCCTCTTTCCTGGCAGCTCCGTCCTCAACATCCTTCTCCTGATGTACTCCTCGTCTCTCCTCTGCACATGTCCAAACCAACACGGTCTCACTTTGTCTCCAAAATTTTCAACTTGAGATGTCTCTAATATACTTGTCCTTAATGTTATCCATCCTCGTCCCCATCGACACACATCTCAGCATCTTTAACTCTGACACCTCCAGCTCCACCCCCTGTCTTCATCACCATCTCCAACCCGTATAATGGCTGGTCTCGCTACTGTCTTCAACCTGTATAGCATTGCTGGTCTCACTAACTAAGCACTAAGAATGCACTATGGACAAATAGGGTTACATCAGGAAGGGCATCTGGTGTAGAAATTGCCAAATCCAGTATGTGGACAATAAAACACAATTCCATGGCACTGCTTACCAAAAAGACTTCTCGTTTGAGGATATTGTACTTGTATACTTTTCAAATGGGTGAAAGAGGTTTCTCCATCACACAGACGCAGGTTGTGGTGGGGTGAGTGTTTCTATGCAGTAGCAGTGCTAACTGTTAGAATGGGGTTTTGAAAATGTCATTTCTACCACAGGTAATCCCATTAACTCTGACATTTGAAAGGTTCTCCCTCTCGTCATGTAACAAATGCAAAATGAGAAGCTTTTAAAACAGTTCTGTTGGAGGAAAAAGTATAATGTCCTCTCCAAGTTGGAAAGGAGAGTTTGTCGATTTTTATCTTGACTTTTATCTGATAATAACCTGCTCTTCCACTTCTCCTGCCAGACAGCCTGTCAAGTTTCACTTGATACTGGTATTTAATGCAAACCCATCTGCAGCCCCTCATCCATGCATGATTGAAGCAGTTCCCTAAAACACTAAGAGGAATGTGTCAACAATCTGATGTGATTTTCTGAAAGAAGTCTTAAGTGTCTCCTGGATAACGGTTGTGGCTTTAGAGGGTGAACAGCCAAGCTCTTGGCTCTTAAAGCTTGTTCTCAAAAAAAAAAAAAAACTGCTAAAAGGTCTTTAAGTGGTGTCGCAGTTTGGAGGATTTGGGGCTTTTCTTACCCAACACTTCTCCACAAAGCACACATTCTAATACTGAGTGTCTTTAACCCTGCAGTGAAAACCTTCAACAAATCCGTCTGTCCAGTAGAATCATGGACATAGTCTTCCACTGCTTTTTTTTATTGGAGCTGTTTAACAGCAAAATTAATCAAAAGCAACATCCTCCATGTTTGAGCTTAAAGCCTTTGTGGTAAATTTATCCTGACCACTAGGCCACCAAAGCAGCAGGTTTTGCAGATGGTCATGCTTGAACAAGAAGGGAGTTTCTGTAAAGTTACAAAACTATGTAGCATTAACATCACCTTTCACTCAGACAGAGGGCCAAACCCTGAAAACCCACCACAATCCCAGTATTCCTCCTCCACCAAACTTGGCTCTGAGTTGGTATCTGCCAAATCCAGTGTGATGCTGAACGGTGAATAAATGGGGTAATGAACCTTATCTTCAGAAGACACTCTGATTTAACAGCACTTACCGCGCACTTGGGGCAGCGGTGTCCTAGTGGTGAAGGAGTCGTCCCGGATCAGAAGATTGTGGGTTCGATTCCCTCACTAGTAGGTTGCCCAGAGGTACCCTTGAGCAAGATACTGTCCCTGTCACTGCTCCCTGGGCTGCACGTGTGTGTGTGTGTGTGTGTGTGTGTGTGTGGGTGAAACGCAGGGGTTGAAATTTTTTGAATTTCAGTGAACCACAATGAAATTGGACCTCTGTATTTAACTTAGGGGGCAGCTATGAAATCACCTGGGAGCGGTGACGGGGACGGTACCTTGCTCAAGGGTACCTCAGGGCAACCTACTGGTAAGAGGTTTGAACCCATAAACTTCCGATCCTGTGGCCGACTCCCTGATCACTAAGCCACCAATGCCCCAATTTTACAATGGAGAGTTGTCACTTTTGGTTTAACTTGCATTTGACCAAGCCCTGAATACAGTAAATAGAGGGAGTGTCCACATACCTTAGGCCACATAGTCAAGAACAGGATGCACAGAAGAGCAAGGAGCTCTCTCTCGTAATAATCTATGATGTCTGACAGATAATAGAAAGTTCTTTCAGGATCCAGCAGCGAACAAACTGAGACCAGAACATCCACTCAGGACCAGGGAGAGGGGGATATATTTCAGCCTTGAGAGAAATTCACCTGCTCCCTGTCCCTCTCCCCGTGTGTGTGTGTGTGTGTGTGTGTGTGTGTGTGTGTGTGTGTGTGTGTGTGTGTGTGTGTGTGTGTGTGAGACAGGTGGTGCTCCGGCTGTCCGTAAGGAAGTAATCAGAAATAAGATCCGCGCCATTGGCAAGATGGCCCGAGTTTTCTCTGTACTGAGGTGAACACACACCCTTCACAACACAAAGCCTTTGGAGAAGCTTCATTTCACACAGTCAGATTCTCACACACTTCACTGAATTTACTGACTGTGTACGAGGGGCTGATACTACACTAGTGGCACATTGGATTCACTGAATCGTTCAGAGCGGATAAGGGATAGTGTGTGTGTGTGTGTGTGTGTGTGTGTTTCAGGGAGGAGAATGAGAGTGTGTTGCAGTTGAAAGGTTTGACCCCCACTGGAACCCTGCCATTAGGAGTGCTGTCTGGAGGCAGGCAAACACTGCAGAGTGGTAAGAGTGTCTATATACACACACTCAGATCCACACACACACACACACACTCAGATCCACCCACACACACATTTTTCTCCGCTTGCCTTCGATCTCCATTCCCTGCTTTTACTCTGCACTTCATAGAATCACTCTTTTCTCTTTTACACTTCTCTCTAGTTCTCCCTCTCCCTCACTCTTTTTCTCTGTCTCTCTCTCTTCCTCTCACTCCCTCTTTCTTCTACATTTGAGTCCATCTTGCCATCTATCACACAGGAACCCACAGACCGTCCTGTGGAGAATTTGGTCCCTCACATTAACAGTGCCTGAGAGTTTGCTGTGCAGGGACTCTGTGGATGAAGGTCTAGTTACTGCTGGAAAACTGCGTCTGAAGGTGGCGATTCAACTGCTTTGGTTTAAATGAAACTGTATTTGAAACACTCATCTTGGCCAAAATAAAATTTTCAAAATCTGTTTCCCGCTATAAACACACCTTCAGTCACATGGATGATGACGATGATTAAGAATAATTGATAAATCTGATATAGAGATTATGAAGTTTAAAAAATTAGCTTGTATCAATTTGTCTCAAATCTGACTTGAATATGCTGAAATACTTGAGCATAATTGTTTAAAAACTGTAAGATATCTGTGTATTATTTATTCATTTATTTTTACTTTAAGAGCATTCAGTTATAATGTACAGCCTGGAAAGCAGGTTAAAAGGAATCATTGTGTGTTTAACTAATTCAGAACAATCCATCAAAATTTCAGAGCACAAACATGAACAGGAAAAGGAAGCGTTTAGCTAAAAGAGACGGTGGACTAACAGTCTCGGACACATTTCATTCTTTAATCTCAGTATAGGACTGTCATCATTGTCCTAACTCTGTCCATTGATTGATTAATTGCCAAAATTCTCATTAGATAACTTCTGATATGATCAATAGTGAACACTCTTGTCGACCAGACTGGATGAATTTGTCGCGTGTGAAAATGGTGACAATGTTCTAATAAAGTTCTGTTTAACCAAACAAACCAGTAACAGGCCGGAAAAACAGTTCAAACCAAAGATTAGAGAAGTTCAGATAAATGTGTTTAAATGGACAGCTACACTGCCGTGTCCGGTGCAGGTGATTTTAAGTACAGGATCAGGTGTCCAAGCTGAAGACTCTGGCAGCGTTTTTGAAGAAGGCGTTGGTACATGATTGGTGCCATCCCAACCCATAATGCCGCCCTGTGCTTGAAGTCAAAGCCTCCCTGAGTATTCCTGAAATGTTGAATCGCCTCCTGAGGAATCGTGTCAGTTCTGTAAGAGACACGGCGCCAGTCCTGGTCCGGGACTGTCGGTCACTCACAGCTCTGAGAAAATGAAAGCGAGCGGTGCCTTGCGCAAGGGAACCTCATGGCAACCCACCATTCTGGGATTCATACCCACAACCCTCTACTTATGTGGTCTGTTCCCTAAACACTAGACCGCTGCTGCCCCAAAGGCACTGCTAAGGCACGTCTAGGATTGGAACCCGTAATAGATTGGAACCTGTTAATAGACAGCTGCTTTAACCAACTAAACCACGGCGTCGCACTCTGATGCAGTGACCTGGTTTAACTCTCACGGCTTCCTTCTCTTGGCGAGGCAGACACTCCCACCAGCATCTCACGCTGGCCTTCTACCAATCACACTCGCTTCTCACCAACATCCTGCAGGCTGCAGATCACACTGACATAAAATCCACTCAAACACTGATTCCCTGCTGATCCTGCAGGCCTGACTGCCCTGCTGATCCTGGACTAACACCTCACACTAATGTCCTCAGTTTGGATTGATCTTTGATGGAAAGAAAGACATGCCTTAAAACCTTTCTCTGTTAAATTGAAGTCTTTTCCGGGTTGGATTCATGAAACATTTCCAGAATAAAACTGCAGGTCTCTTAAAAGAGAGAAAAAAAACTGCATGTTCTTTTAAGGACGTTACAGATGTGAAATACAAGCCAAAAAAAAACAAATCCTCCTTTTACATTTGAGAATCATCACATCGTTATCACCTGGATTTCTTTGGAGAAATGTTATTTAATGGATATTTAGTGATACGATTGCAGAACATTTCAGTGGCACTATTTTGCTAAAATTACATTTTGATATAAAAAGAAGAAAAGTGTGATACTGATGTAAGGAGGAAAAAAAGAATGATGATCCTAGTGTTTGTCTTAATGGGGAGCTTCTATTTTCAGTTTTTTTGTGTCAAATACTTTTACATGCATCAAAGTTTCAAAAGGTCTTAGTTTTCTTATACTGTACATATACTGTTTTCTGTCCTGTTTTTATCCTCATTCTGAAACGATCTGTTAGAATGCTGTGGTTCAGTACTGGTAGGGTTCAGCGCGGCTGCGTTTGAAATGTTACAGACAAAGGAGAACAAAGTGTCTAGTTCTGAGGCAACTTTGCACTGTTCATCTTAAAAACCTGCCAGAATCGGTGAGCGCTGGAGTCCTTAATGAATTTAAGGATGGCGTCCTGCAGAACCAGCAAAAAAAACAAGAAATATGGAGTTTTTGTACCAAAAAGGGGCAAATTGTTTCTGCAACCTCTTTTATCCCTTGTATGTAAATGACCTTAATTCTGATTGGCTGTCATGTGACTTGAAACGGCCCCTTTAAGAGGGAAAGGTTTTTAAGGCATGACTTTCTCAGAAGCATGATTAGCTCAGTGAATGGCGGAACTAACCTGCTGTGTGTGTTTGGGGGTGTACTCTGATGGACTGTGTGTGGGTGGGTGTGTGTGTGGGTGTTGGGTGGGACTGTGCTGGGTGGGGTAGGGGCTGGGTATAGCAGGTTTTGGTGGTCTTTTGATTTGCATTGATAACTTGACTCACTCTCTCTCCGTTCGTGTTGGGCATGCCACTGCTACTCACGCTTACACAGCCACCGTAGAAGCAGCCGAGGCCCGAGGTACGCAACACATCTGTGGATCTTCTCGTCTGTCTGTCTGTCTGTCTCTGTCTGTGTGTATGTGTGTCTCACTGTACTGCAGCTTGTCTCCTGTGCGTGACAGTAGTCTGTTCGTAGTGTTCTTTCTGTCCCCTTTTTCTTTTAAATTTCCCTAATGGTGACAGCTTAACCAAATATGACACTTCTTTCATTATTATTATTATTATTTATCAAACCACATGCACTACTTTTACACAAAGGTAAATAGACAGACGGACAGGTATATAGACAGACTGATAGACTGACGGACCGATAGAGGTATAGACAGACAGGTAGATGTGCGTATGTATTAATCAGTACTGTGTGCATATCATTCCACTCCGTACTAAAGCATCTGAAGCTTCTGTGTAATTTTCTAACATGTTTATCATTTATGTACAGTATTATTCAAAAAAAGTCTTGGAGACAAGAATATCTGGACAGTCGGAGCACTGACGTTACAATAAACAGAATAGATACAATAAAAATGTAAAATAAAGACCCAAACGCAGTGAAACACCAACATCAGGCTAAATTAAAACATTAGAATAAACACAGTAAACACCAATATAAACATCAATAATGTCAACACTTTAATATTAGAATAAACAAATATAGGAAAGTTCTGACATTAGAATAAACATCAAACAGTCAACACGTTCAGTTCCAGCAGCAGCTCCTGATTCAATGGACTGATTGGTGGATCTGAATCCTGGACTTTCTCCACTGCACTGGGTTCAGCTCCACACAGGAAACTGAGCTGCTCATTTCCTTTTATTTCTCTGAAAGTAATAGAAACTGTTGCAGCCCAAACCAACATCTCTACAGATCTGATTTATTTCTGTCCTCAACACCAAACCCGCTGATCTAAATGACGGACAGGGGAGAAAAACATTCATCATAATTCATTCACACAAGATCTGGACCATTTCTGTCACCCATTAATCAGGAAACACACACACAATCTGGCTGTTTTGTGCTCATGCTGAGGTCTAGCAGTGCGAGAAGACCACAGCGAGAGGAAGGTCTGTTTTGATCACCATCACTTCCTGTCAAAATAAAAAAACAAAAGGAAAAGGTCAGAACTGTAGCAGAATATTATCAAAGGGAAATAAACGAGTGCTGTATGATGTTTCCATCGGCCTATCTGCGTTTATTCTCCTTTTAGCCAATACTTTGGGCTGCTTGTTGAGCTGACGGTCTTCTGAGTGTGTGCTCGTCCTGAGTGTTTGTGCTGTTTTCTTGCTGCCCTTGCTGGTCTGGTCAGTTAGTTCGACAGCAGAAACACCACAAGTGGAGAAACTGCGAGTTTCTACAGCATGTGTCGCTCCGTTTTAACTTTGCTGTTCTGAAACTTCATTTCACCAGATGCTAATTCCCCAATAGCAGCATAATTTGGAGCCACCACGGTCAAAAAGCTGAACCTAATGTTCTCTGAATTGGCTGAAATAGGTTCAGAATTTAAATGAATACAAATCTGAAAAGCATGCCATTCAGAGTCTCCGTAGACCGTGCTTTCGAGAGGGAACCCACACCAGCACCGACTGACACAATTCTGGATCCTCCAATATTATGAATTCTTATTGTATTATACGGTTATTCCCCTAGAATTACTGCCAGTAATTTACAGCCATAAAATGAACACACATGAATTGGCCAGTTGAGACTCCACTTCACAGCTGATGTTGAAGAAAACGCTGGTAAAAATCCTGTTAATCACTTCATCAATAATGTTAACTCAGTAATGATGTTTCCAGTCTACACTCTTTCAAATGAAATTTAATGTAACTTAAAGGACTAGTTCTTCTAAAATAAATCTGATTTTCTCAAAAATAGTAGACTTAGTTTGTCCACCCGGCGATCCCTGCGCTAAACCAAAGAAAACTGATCCGCTACAGCAGTGCTGAACAGGATGCCGCATTTAAGGTTTGATTTTTTTTTTTTTTTTTTTTTGCTGTTTAGACATGAACTAGTATTAGAACCTCATTTTTACACTTATTTAGAGAAAATTAAAGGCTTAATGTTAAGAAATGGAGACGGGCGATCCGCTGTGGCGACCCCTAAACGGGAGGCTTAATGTTCAATATTGAATAAAAGTTCATCCACACATTGGTAAATTACAGTAAACACATTTACTGAAATAAAGTCACACAAACATTTTTATGGCTGAACCTGTAACACCTGGCTGCAGGTATCAGGTGATTATTAAAGTGATCAGAACTGATCTTTGTGCCACGGCTGATCAATGTGACAATATTTTTGTAATGGTTGTAGAGAGATTTCATCATTTTCTTTCATTTAGTGGTGAAATTGCTAGTAATTGATTCTGTCCAGAGAGAGTTAGTCCTGTTTACAGGGTCTTGTGCAGTGCATCATGGGAGATGTGAACACTATTTATATTTTGTGCCCTTACCAGTTCCTTCTGCTTTCAGACCGATCAGAAATAATGACCCGCGGTTCTCTTGACGTATCAGCATTTTATACCATTTTGCCCAGTCCTGCAGTTTGTTGAATGGGATTTTTACCAGCGTTGTTTAGGTTTGAACAGCTAACGAGCCTGTTTATGGGCGGAGCCTGGATTGGTCAGTTGCTGTTGGCGGTATAATAGACGATGTGATTGGTTGTCTGGTGTTAAAGCTTTGTGTTGTGTGTCAGTGGCTTGTATTAAGTGTTGTCTTTTCTTTCTGGTTAATTTTAAACACGCTAACGCGGCCGCCCTAATCAAGTAAGTAACCCGTCTCATTAACCTTCATTTTTCTTTTTTCTTTTTTTAATCTCTCCCAAAAAGAGACTCACTATTAACCAAATTACAGAAGAATAAAGAGTTTGATCCGATTTTTCCTTTCGTTCCCTCTTCAGTTAATTTATAAATGAAGAGAAATGCCACACAACTTGTTCTGAGTGATCAAAATGATTTTTTGTAGGTAATCAGTAAAACACACAATCTTCACACGTTTATTTTGAACGAATCTACAGAAGGGCAAACCTGACTGTGGATAGATGTTAGTAAAGGAGTGAAATTGACGATGGATTTGGGGATTGAAGTGAAAGGTTTGATCATTTGAAAAATTGGTTAATTTTTTTCTCAGATTGTGGACCACAGGACACAGCGATCAGCAAATTCAGATTAAATATTCAGCTGTTTTAATGTCACTGCGGTTCCTAAACCTTTTGGATTATTTATACAGTAAAAAATAAAAATCTAACATTGTGCAGCATCTTCCAGCTTCAGCCACCCTGAAAGCTGAGGCTAATCTCTGCTCTCCTTTCCTTTTTCAGCCATTCAAGGCTTCAACCCTCAGCATAAAATCCAGAGTTTTGAGGAGGCGCGTGGTTTGGACCGAATAAACGAAAGGATGCCGCCTCGGAAAGACGGAAAACAACCGGACGGAACCGGAAACTCCATTAACGCCTCCAACTCACCTGATAAAAACGGCACCAACGCACAGCTGTAATCGCCATCTCTCTCTCGCTCTGTCTGTCTCTCTCTCTCGCTCACTCTCGCTCTCTCCATCTCTTGCTCACTCTTTTGCTTGCTCTCTTGCTCTGTTTTCCTTCCCCTGTTTTTCTCTCTCTCTCTCTCTCTCTCTCTCTCTCTCTCTCTCTCTCTCTCTCTTCGTGTTATTTGAGGATCTTCCCCTCCTTGAAAGCTCTCCTGGACCATTTTGGGAGAGAACAGCACAGTTATACCATGAAGAAGGTGTAGTAAAGTCAAAAAACAGTAAATCATGGTTTTTATTTATTTATTGATAAGAAATTAAATCTCTCCTGTCTGAAAAAAATCAACATGAATAAATACACGAGTATTAAAGGAGAATATATAAAATGCAGTATATGTAACGTAGTTAGCTTTGGATTGTCGTCATCAGTTTCAGTAGAGGGGAAAAATTCGTTTAGTAAATTTTAGTTGATAATATTGATTTGACGGTTTTGTTTTTTTTTTTTTTTTTAAATCAACCAACTATTAGTTCAGCAGACGTTCTTTAATTGTGTGCTTTGCAAGGGAACATTTGACCCAAAATTCTTCAATACAGTTTGTGAATGCCCAAGATGAAAAATGAAATCTGGGGAGAAAGACACAAAAAAAAACCTCAAAAAAAAAAAAAAAAAACTTTCGTTCGAGTCGCTCTCTTCTGAAGCCGCCGGAAGCCGAGGAGAGAGTTTCTGATTCAAGTGTTCACACGTTTATATGTTCATGTCCATTTTAGTGTTCCTGCACTTCAACGTTAGGGTTTCATGTTTGGTTTTTTTTTTTTTAGTTTTTTCTTTCATAAAACTGCCCAGTTTAGCCACAAGTGGACAAAAGAAATCAATTTTGTTTTTTTTTTGTGCTCCTCAGTTCTTGCCTGCTCAGAACACAACAGTTCTTGAAGATGGCTCTAGAACACAGCCTCTCTGTCAGTGTTTTCGGTCATCAGGCCTGTCGTTCATCAAAAATCGAAAAAGGGATTTCTGAGAATAACCTAATTGTGTCCGAGTCTCTCAGTGCTCTCAGCATGCCTTACATTCACTCAGATTCACTGTGCTCCTCCGTCCGTTTATTCTTCCTGTCTTTTCCTGAGTCTCCCTTTTTCTTTTCTTTTGACCTCAATAATGTACCACTTTCTTTGGCTGTATTTTTTTTAATTTATTTTTTTTTCCTCTCCCTTCTCCTGGTTTTTAAACAAGACGAGTTTCCACCATCCTCACTAGGCAGCTCTTTGGGCACTTTCAGCATCAGAATAGTTTTTATTATTTTCCTTTGCTCCTCCGGACTGTGTGTAACTGCTTGGTTAAACCAGTTTCCTCACACGGACCGTCTGAAGCCTTCACTCTTCAACCAGAAGCAAAGGGTTGAAGCTGTTTTTCCTTTCGCTCCAAAACGTTTACCAAGTCCTCTGTTTCCTTGTAGTTTTGTCCTCTCTCTGCTGTCCCTGTAAGACACCTGTGGGGTTGATTTAGCTTTTGTCCCACGATGGAGGCGTCGCCCAGCTTTGAGTTTTGCTCTGGAGTTCTTGCACTTTGTTCATCTCCTGTTTTGAGGCTCGTGAGCCGCGCCAACCACAGCTGTCGCAAAAGACTGTTCTCCTGGTGTCCTGCACTCGGGACACCTGTTGTGGTTCTAAAGACGTTACTCTGAAGAACCTGCTCTCCGTCAGCGCCGTATTCGTCTCGTCCAAACAATGAACAGTGTTTTGACTCTCAAACCGGCAAGGAAGCCACAACGACGGAGAAGGTCTGTGGCCGAAATCAGACTGTTCTTTCTGATCACGCTATTGAAACATCTGGTCAGTATGAGTCCATTACGGTCTTCTGTTCTTTTTTTTAATGTTTTCTCTTGTTTTGTTTTTTTTTTTTCTCTTGTTGCTTATTTGTCTTCTCTTTAAAAGGGGTCTGCAGCATCCAAAGGGTTTTTTTTTCTTCATTTGTCCTCCCCTCCATGTCTAATTTAAGAGGGGCGTATGCCGTGGTGTGACTTTAGCTCGGGGTCCGGGAGGGTGGGAGAAATATTAGATAAAGGAATAAACGGAGAGGCTTTAGGTCAGGAGGGCTTCGTTTCTGACTTCTGTTATGGATTCCAAGCATATCTTGCAGAATGTACAGAAAAAATGTTTATTAAGATTTTTATTTCTTAATAGCTGATGAAAAAAAATAACGGGGGTCTTGTATGTTCTTGTATGGCGAGGCCTCCATGAATCTTGATTTATGTAGTTGTATCACTCCATTTAGAGGAAAAAAGAGGAAAAAATAAGAAACTTAAAGAAATATATAAAAATGTTGGGGGAATGAAGTCGGCTCTGGCTTGGTTTTTTGTGTTTTGCGTATTACTTGATGTCGAGTGAAGCAGCCTTGAATTTTCACTTTTCTCACAAATTACTCAGCCGCAACTCTTCGAGTCTCTTCAGACTTTTTCATGAGCAACTCTTGGATGCTCCAAAGCGCTGCGCTTTGTGTGTGTTCTGCCTCTCTGAAGGTCATTCTCAACCTCCAAAGAGATGCTTTTTAGAAACCGTTCCAGAACACTAGGAAGACGGTCCACGTGGTCCTCCTCACTGAAATGCGTGCAGCTCAAAAATCCACCTCATTTTAAAGCTCAGATCCATCCAGCCAATGGAAGCTGTCCTAATCACTACGGGTTATTTATACAGTCCTGTGCAAAAGTCTTGAGCCCCTCCTTTCTGTATATTCTGTAGGGAAGCACCTTGTTGGTGCAATAATATTGTGCTTTGGCTTTGAGTCGAACGTGAAGAAATGTTTAGTGCTCATGCAAAGTGTCAAAAGATAAGGTTCTAGATGAAGAACTTCTCTGCATTCAGCATCAGCAGTAAATGAATCACCTGATCATCTGGATTCATCTGCTCCTGTTTCTCTGCTTCATGTCTTCAGTTAGATGCTTTGTTCTGCTTGAAGGTTCAGACGTAGATCACTGTGTGGATTAACCAACACAGAACTATCAAACTGCTCAGGTACAGAGACTGGACTGAACATGAGAAACAACAACACTGTCCTTCAGGAAGATCTGGAGAACTGCTCAGGTACAGAGACTGGACTGAACATGAGAGACAACAACACTGTCCTTCAGGAAGCTCTGGAGAACTGTCCCTCAACCAGATGTTAAAGATGCAAGCTAGCCAGCCTGGATCTTTGGGAGAGAAAGATGAAGAAATGGTCTCAGGTTTTTGCTCTACACTTTGTGCATGTGTTTAAAGCTATAACATGCAAACGTGGACACCATCTGTTCAACACCAAAAATTAAGTCCATCCTCACAATCACTGCTTATCTGCTGCATATATTTGGGGGAAATATTTTTCCATGCGTCTGATATTTTAGATTTATAGTGTTTTTTTTTTGTTTGTTTGTTTTTTTTTAAGAAAAGTGAAATTCTGCACTAAAACAGAGTACAGTCATTCAGTATGTTGTAGAAAACATCACCAAAGCATTATTTATTTAATACAAAGTGTTTCCAAAGAAAGATTATCAAAAAAAAAAACTTCCACAGTGTAAAATGTGCCACACAAGAGGCTTTTAATGAAGAGTATGTTTATGTACTCGTTGAACCTGGTAATGTTAATGTTTGTATCCAGAATGTTCCGTGTCCTTCACTCTGTTCTCTCAGCATGAAAACGAAAGCCAGTTTTGAAATGAGAGTGTGGTGCTGGGTACCTGCAGTCGTGTTTGCAGGCGTTCTGAAGGTCGCCCGGTTTGGTGGTGTTAAAAATCAGAATGATCAAACACGGTGTCCCTTCAGACGGATGGAGCTCCTAATTTTGGCGGCATTTATCAAACTGGAGAGTCCAATAAATCACTAAGTTCATTTTGTTTCTGGAACTCCAGCAAGGAGAAGTGCTATTGGCTCATACGGTTCAGATGATAGCTCGTGTCCTAATCTAACCCCCTTGTCCTCTTCTCCTTTAACAGTTCCGGTCAAACCACACAGCTTTGAGCTTTTATGAGTTAATTTAGGAGAACACACGGCATGGTTTTGAGTTTTAAAGGAACAAAGTGAAATACTGTACATAATTCAAAAGGTTTATTTAGGGCTTCATGTAAAGTATGAATCTAAATTGTGCTGCATTTTTATAACATCATTGATTTAAACTCATTTAGTTCATTTTCTAGTTTTTTTATTTTTTTTATAAAAAAATCTTGGAGTGGAGAATAATTTGATGCATATGGAATGTTTTAGACCCTTTCATGTTTTACGTGTTAAAGGTTTTGAGCCTGTCAAACATTTTAGAGTTGAAAAAAAAAGTTTTTAAAAGCTTGTGTGGAACACCAGGCTGTCGTCTTAATACAGGAAACCATGGCGGCGGCGGCCTCATGTGAAGTGCAGCCCAGACTGGGAGGAGGTGTAGCAGAAAAACTATAATCTTGAGTGAAAACCTTTATCCAGAGAGTTCAGGATCTCCAGCTGGGGTGAACATCATTTCTTGGCCTTTTGGCTAAGACCAAGTGTAGTGTCGGTTCCTTATCACTTTAGCATCTGATACATTCTCTATATGAAGACTGCCTTTTAAATGAACATTTAGAACAAGGAGCTCTGCCCGCTCCACGCATCATTGCCAGTATTGCCAGAATCTCCAGAAACGATGCCCTTCCTCGGGCAGTGGTGTTCTAGTGTTTAGGGACGAGGCCCCAGGATCTGACGGCCTTGTGTTCGAATCTCAGACCAGTAGGTTGCCCTGAGGTACCTTTGAGCAAGATACTGTCCCCATCACTGCTACACAGGCACTTTAAATAGCTGCCCCCTGCTGCATGTTTGTGTGTGAGAGAAGTAGCATTTCGTTGTCTCACTGTGTGTTTTTACAATGACAATTAGTCACTTTCACTTCAACAGTTAAACCAGACGCCGACCCAAAGCCAAAAAGCGAAAATACAGAAGTGACTTCAGGAAAACTCTGAAGCTGCTGGAGTTTGGACCTGAACATGGCTCTGCCCCTTTAAAAGAAACCTTTCAAAGAAGTGTGTGGGATGCCAGGGAGCCTGGACTAACTGCAGAGGGAAAGTGAAAGTGACAACCCTCATCATTGCGAGGTCACAGCACAACACACAGTGAACCACAACGAAATTGGACCTCTGCATTTAACCCATACACTCAAACACAGCAGGGGGCAGCTATGGAAAGCACCCAGTGACGGGGATGGTACCTTGCTCAAGGGTACTTCAGGGCAACCTACTTGTGAGGGAATCGAACCCACAATCTTCCGATGCGGGGGGAACTCCCTGACCACTAGAACACCAATGCTAAAGGTTTTTAAGCAACCAATGAGGAGAAAGTCTCAGATCGTTCAGTTTCTAATAAATGTACAGTTGTGGTTCAGAAAATGTATGTTTCAGGGTGAATCTGAAAGAAAATATGGAAAACTTTCAAACTAAATGGGGAGAACGAGGAACAAAATGTTGATTTAAAATGTAGCATCAAGTATTTGTTCAGTTCTTGCAAAAAAGGAGCTAAAAGACTATTTTTATGTGGTTTTATAAATGAAGATGAGGGGAGTTCAATTGGTGCTGAATTTCTTTTTTCTCTTTATATTTAAACCACATAACGGTCACTTCTTCTCTTCCACCTGCTCTCATGCAGAGTTCACCTTTTACCTTTTTTGACACTTTCAGAGGATCCCTCCCATCCAGTGTCGGGCCGTGCAGGGATCCCGCGATGTTGTCATTCGGGTTAAAGTTTCAGTCTGACATTTCATCCATGTGTGACGTGTGAAAGCCGTAGTTCAGAGACTTCAGCTTAACCCCTTGATGGCCACAGGCTGATTTTAAACCCATGAAATTGACCTCTAGCTCCTCTTAAAGGGCTCATATCCACCTTTTTCTCATTTATTTAGATTTTTCAAGTCAGATTGATGATCTGATTGGCTGCCCTGTAAAAGCATGAAATGCTCCTTGATGCAGGTCACTGAGTGGGTGGGGCTACACTGCAATAATCAGACAGGTCGTGTTTTTTTTGAGACGTCACAAAAACAGAACATGCTGCACTTTCAAAAGTAAAGCGTGTTTTTAAAAACGACTGAATGACGTTACCAAAACAGTTCCGCTACCAGTGAGATGGGCTTCTGTGATGTGTGTTTGTGTAATGAGGGGGTGTGGCATAAGGAGATCAACACCCTGTATCAAGGTGTGCAGTATTATTGACCACCTTTTCCTTCTCAGGCAAAATGATCCAAAAAACGGAGAGAACGGAGTGTGAAAAGTCAGAAATGGTAAAAAGTCTTTCAGAAGGATTTCAGGTTGTGATCATGGAACCATCAAACGCTTTGTTGTAAATGGTCAACAGAGTCGCAAGAAACGTGTTGAGGAAAAAAAGATGCAAATAAACTGCTGCAGATTTGAGAAGAATCAAACATGAAGCAACCAGGAACACATGATCCTCCAGTGCTGTCATATTCCAGAACTGAACCTACCTGGAGTGTCCAGAAGAACATGGGGTTCAGTGTCAGAGACGAGGACAAGTTCAGGCTGAGCGACTGGAACCCCACCATGACTGACCAAGACACACCAGAAATATAAAGACTGGACCAAGAAACATCTCCAGACAGATTATGAAAGGTTTGATGGAGATGGGATGAGCGTGACTCTTGATGGAGCAGATGGACGGTCCCATGACAGGATCAGTAACGGGCACAGAGCTCCACTTCCACTCAGACACCAGTGGAACACCAGTTTTCTCTGCTGTCTGTCTGTCTGGAGTGTAAAAATGCAGACTAAAAATTTTTCTTTTAGTCTGCCAAAGAAACGCTTTTCGAGCGCCGGGGGACAAAAAAACCCTGAGAATAAAGCCTGAGGTGGATAATTGAAGTGGACACTTTGGGAGATTTTATTTGATGTTTGCAATCCTTGAATTCAGTTTTGTTTTATTGAGGTGCTACCAAATGCAGCTTTACAGCCGATACGTTCTCTTTGTCAGGCTGTACATTAAGTTTAGCTACAGATTTTGTTTTATTTACTTTCTTTGAACATGAACTTGCTGCTGAACCAGCCATAAAACCCCTTTTTAATGGTCTAAATCGAATAAACAGGTGTAAAATGTGATAGTTTGACCCCAAACTGTAGATCACCCTGAAGAGTGTCAGTTATTTAGAAGTGAAAGTGACTATCAGTCATTGTGAACACCGTGAACCACAACCAAACACTTCCTCTGCATTTAACACACACACACCACATTTCCACACTCGTATCCCAACTGTCCAACAATGGGGAGAGTGTCTCTGCAGCTCATTGGGGTTCAGGGTCTCGGGTGCTGGAGAGGACAGAACCAGACTTGAACCTAAAAACTCTTGGTCCAAAAACGAGTGTTTAACTCCTAGACCTCCACTATCCCCTGGGAACTCTTGAAGACGGCACACGCTCTCCTTCAGTGAGAAGGTTGTTGGTTCTTTTCCCAGTACAGGTTCTCACAGTGTGTGCATGTGCCCTGTGATGGATTGCCGACCTGTCCACAGTGTTTCTCCATCTTTTTTGTCCTGGGAAAGGCCCCAGCGACCAGACAAGATTGGTTGCGCTTAATTTTCATTCCGTTGAGAAAAAGGAAATCCTCATGCTTGCTTCCTCAAGCCTTGTTTCACAGCAGAGCAGGTGATATTTGTTAAATAATAAATGGAATTATTTTACATCAGATAAGTGCCTGAAAGCCAGGACAGTTCCTCGTCGGGGAATGAATGGGTCCTGACGTCCCTGCTGGTGTCCACAGAGTTGGAAAGCAGTCTTCTTAGGCAATCATGTAGACTTTCTGCCAAAGAAACAAACAACTGCTAATTGACATTTTGCTAAAGATGACAAGTACAAACCAGATGGCTTCTGGGAAACCTTTGAAAGAGACACTGTATTGGTGTAAATAAGGGGTCAAGGATCAGCACTGAGCCCATTCTTGTTTGCAGTAGTAATGGACAGGTTGAGGGACAAGGTTAGACAGGAGTCTCTGTGGACGATGATGTTTGCTGATGATATTGTGATCTGTAGTGAGAGTAGGGAGCAGTTTGTGGAGAACCTGGAGAAATGGAGATATGCTCTGGAGAGGAGAGGAACGAAAGTGAGTAGGACAAAGACAGAATACATGCGTGTGAATGAAAGGGAGGAAAGTGGAGTGGTGAGGATGCAGGGAGTGGAGGTGACTAAGGTGGAGGAGTTTAAATACTTGGGATCAACAGTTCAGAGCAACGGTGAGTGTGGAAGAGAGGTGAAGGAGAGAGTGCAGGCTGGTTGGAATGGGTGGAGAAGAGTGGTTGGAGTGATTTGTGACAAACGGGGACCAGCTAGAGTAAAAGGGAAGGTTTACAGGACAGTAGTGAGACCAGCTATGTTGTACGGGTTGGAGACGGTGGCACTGAGGAAAAGACAGGAGGCGGAGCTGGAGGTGTCAGAGTTAAAGATGCTGAGATGTTCGTTGGGTGTGACGAGGATGGACAGGGTTAGAGGGACAGAGCAGGTTAGATGTTTTGGAGACAAAGTTAGAGAAGCAAGATTGCATTGGTTTGGACATGTCCAGAGGAGAGACGAGGAGTATATCGGGAGGAGGATGTTGAAGATGGACCCCTGCATGTCCTCACACCACATCCATAAACCTCCTCTTTTCCTCTTTCCTGGCAGCTCCATCTTCAACATCCTCCCAATATCCATCTCAGTTTGGAGGAGGAAGATGCAGAGGACAGGAAGAAATGGAGATGGTTGCTCCGCTCTGGTGACCCCTAAACGGGAGCAGCCGAATGATGATGATGATACTGATACCAGACAGTAAAATAGGTTTGTGGTCAGAGCCTGGCAGACCAGAGTGGGTCATTTATTTATTCAATCCACCTTCTACACATAACAGAGCCAAACAGCATAACATTGAGATATCTCCTGGTGTTTGAGCATATTTTCAGAGAAACCTGAATAAGACTCTGTCAATAAAATCATTAACTTGTTTAAGCTGCTTATTTAGTTCCTTTTCTGGGCTGAATGTCACTCTTGGCCATGCCTCCAATTTTGCAGCCTTATTTTTCAATCAAAAAAAAAAAAAATGAGAATAAACCTGTTAAATTGCATAAAAGGAGGAACAGAGGTCAGTGTCTGAGGATCCTGTTAGTAATGGATGTGTAAGATAAACGTACCGGTATTGAGTTCACATCACTTGTTTTGCTGTTTCTGTCCGAGGCTGATGGTCTGGAAGAAGAATAAGGGTTTAGTTCAGAGGACCTGGACTCTGGATACAGTCAGCACTTTTATGTGTAAATGCACAGGAAGTAAAATAAAATTCTGTTTTGTTGTTGAATGTCCGCAACATAAAGTTCTGTGCTGTGTGTCAGAGTAATGTCCACATGAATGTAGGACACAAGCTTTCCCAGCAGGTCACACTGCCTTCGTGATGGAAAAGAGAACATGATCCATCAGACCAGTCCACCTTCTTCCATCGATCGTCTAGTTCTGATGTGCCTTTCGGACAGGGGACAGTACAGACACTGACCGGTCCAACACCTTTCTGTCAGACGTTTTCCAGCAGTTTGTGCTGCAGCAGTTCTTCTCTGGACTCCCATGAGCTTGTCGGTTATCCTTCCTTGGAGCACTTTTGGCCTTTACTGACCACTGCATACCAGGTACACCCAACTGTCCTACCAGGTACACCCAGCTGTCCTGACAGGTACACCCAACTGTCCTGACAGGTACACCCAGCTGTCCTACCAGGTACACCCAACTGTCCTGACAGGTACACCCAACTGTCCTGACAGGTACACCCAACTGTCCTACTTTTTGTAGGAAAAAGCTCCTGTGGGCTTTTTGAGGGTCTGTTTGGACATGTTGATCTAAGTGTATCTTGTGTTTAAATTTCCCTGTTTTTGTCCCGGTTAATGAACTGCGTGTTTATGTACTTTTGACGTCGCTCCCGCTTCCTCTTCTTTATTCTCCACACGGCTACCACGGTAACAATCACAATCAAAAGTGTGAGAATCACAGCCAGACAAACTCCTATGATCGTACTCGCTTCTGCAGAGACAGAGGGAGGGAGGGAGGTGCAGGGTCAGTCTTTAAACCGGACATATTTTTGGGCACTGAAATACGATTAAATACAGATTAAATACGGTTTTCTGTTTGGTTTCAGAGACGCTTGCTGGGATCTTACCTCTGCTTAGTCCGGATTCTGCATCTGCAATGTAAAAGCAGATATTAATCCTTATTACTCAATGTGCACTATAAAACACTCAGTATTAAACTTTTTAAAGTTTGGATATTATTACTTTTTTAGCAACATTTCGATGTACGATATTCACATCACTGACGCCTTGTCACCTTTATACAGTTGTAGTGGTATAGTGGTTATACAGTTATGGTGGTTATACAGTTATGGTGGTCAGTGGTGGTTATACAGTTATGGTGGTCAGTAGTGGTATAGTGGTTATACAGTTACGGTGGTCAGTAGTGGTATAGTGGTTATACTGGTATAGTGGTCATATACGCTGTATTTTGTCTGTTCTTCTGTGTGAAGGTGGAGCTGCTGGCAGTTTGGTCATGTTGTGGTAAAATGACTAACCTGATTTTCTAGAAATCAAGTTAGTGAAAATGATGCTCTGAACCAGGTTTGAGATGCTATAAAGGATTATTTTCTAAATGAATTCATCTGAATGGAGATTGATTTTGATGGTCCATGATTTGCTGAATCATGTCCTCGAGAGTTGCAGACAGGGTTGAATGTGTGGAATGTGTGCGTGTTCTCACTGTTGGTGTAGATGATGTGGTCTGTATATTGGCTGGTGCAGTCCGGCGGTACCCATCCAGGTATACACTGGCATTCTGCCTTATTATTACACACCTGTATGAGGAAAACATCTAGTCTGAATAAATGAGTCCATTTAATAAAGGATCTTGCATGTAATGGAAGTTTTCCCAGCCTGCAGCTTATAACGTCACGCACTTCATTTAATTCATTGTAACGTAATTTTGTCATAATTTTTCATTCTCTAGATAAATGTGCAAAAACATCAGATTTTCACAAAATAAAAATAAAAAAAATATAACAAAAATAATAAGCCTGACAACCATATAACCTCACCCCGCCCCCCACCCCCGCCCATGCTACTACGCTCTTCTGCTGGGCCTACCACTGAAAACAAGAAGAGGTCCTGCTGCTGGAGGACTTGTCTTCAACCGTCCCAAGCTCTGTCCTACTATGTCTCTGTTACAGGACGGGTCCAGAACTCTCACCTTCAAGGCCAAGAATGGACCAGAACCTTATTTGATGGCACTGATCAAACAATGTGTCTCCTCTCGTCCCCCCAGAACATCCAGCACTGCTGGCCTCAAACCTCCATCCTCAAAAGAAGAGGAACCTGCATCAAATCTCTTCAGTCCTGGCTCCTCAGTAGTGGAATGAACTTTTATCTTGTGGTTAGAACTGCTGAGTCCCTTCAGTCTTCAAGCATTGTCAGAAGAACCTCCTCTACAAGGAGTGTTCCTTGAAGAGGAGTATCTTCAGACAGTGCTTAAAGACAGAGGGGACTAACCTTTCATAACCAGCTCTACACTCTTCTACACTTTCTTCTCTTCTACCAAAAAAACACTTTTGGTAAGCTGTAGAGATTCACTTCTTTTGAACTATTTGTCGGATCACTTCCTACTGATCTGACAAATAGTTCAATAACAGTCGTTGGTTCTTTACAGGTTACAGGCATGAAGAACACGCTCTTCGGCTACTTTTAGAACTTGTACGATCCACTGGTGATGTTTTGGGTTGTATTTATGCAGAAGTCCAGGGATACTGTTACAGATACAGGTGAGTTGAACATGAGAACGAGTAAATGTGCATTTAATTTGGTGCTCAAGTACTAAACTGTGAAGCTCTGCTCAGCTGATTTGGTGAGAGGAGGTGAGAGGAATGAAACTCACCGCATTCCCTTTGCATTTGATGGAGCAGTGCGGTTCTCCATAGACTTCCTTCAGCTCCACACACTCACTGTTACTGCAGACCTGCAGAGATCAGCACGCGTCCAGTTAAACCCAGTGTCCCAATATTGTCAGATTGAGGAGATTATATAAAAGAAACTGGAACAAATGTTTTAGTGCTCCAGGCTGAAAAGTGTCTAAAGATATGGGGTTCTAGATAAAGAGGTTCCTGATCATCTGGAATCATCTGCACCTGTTTCTTCACTGCTTCAGAGACTGTACTGAAAATGAGAGACAACAACACTGTCCTTCAGGAAGATCTGGAGAACTGCTCAGGTACAGAGACTGGACTGAACATGAGAGACAACAACACTGTCCTTCAGGAAGATCTGGAGAACCGTTCCTCAGCATTAAAAATACAAGAAAGTCTGGATCTTTAAAAGTGAAATATGAAGAGACGAGGGGCTTGACATCTGCTGATCTGAGGTAAGGAGTAAGTGATTTTTTTTTTTTTTTTGATTTCTGTGCTGACTCTGTTTTATCTTCAGTTCTTCTTGTGAGTGAATCTCTGTATAAAAGGTATTTAGTTTTTCTCACCTGTCCATCTCCACACTTAGTCCCAGGTTTAACTTGGCCATAGTCCATGCTGGGGTCTTGGTAAATCGCGGCTTTGCATGAGCCGACAGTCACTCCTGTCCCGAACTGAGGCGAGGCCGTTCCATTGGAGCAGAAAAGCTTCCCACACATGATATCCCTATTGAGGCAATCAATAATGAAATCATATTAAATTCAATTATAATTCAAATAACATATGAAAATAACAAAAATCATAAATAAATGTGTGTAAATGACATTTCTATAGCCGTGTGTATTGACTGATGAAAAATCCAACCTACATTAGTGTGTAAAAGCTCTTATCTCCCTGTGTGAGTCTTTCTGCCCCAAAAACACACGTTCAAATCAGAATAAACAGTAAAGCAGTCAAAATAATCCAGATGAGTTCTGGGAGCTGCTTAGAACAACAGGTTCTAGATGCCTGCCTCCAAACACTGAATGCTTGCATGGAGCTGTTTCAGTTTAAATCAATAAATAAAGTATTTATTTATACAAAGTATTTTCTGATCAGAAATCACTTCACTCATGATGTTGCTCAGTTTTGGGGTTTTTCTCTAATTTTCACTACTTTCAATCTCCGTTGTTTTAATTGCTCTTATTCTCTTATTGCGTTGCGTTTCCGGTGTTTTACATTTACATTTACGGCATTTAGCAGACGCTCTTATCCAGAGCGACTTACAGCGACTTCCTGATTACAGGGACAGTCCCCTGGAGACACTCAGGGTTGAGGGTCTTGCTCAGGGACCCAGTGGTGGTAGTGCCAGAGGTGATTCGAACCGGGGACCTCTGGATCCATAGGTCCATAGGCAAGTACCACCACTAGACCACCGCCACCCTTAAAGTAGGGTTAATGTTTTAAAGTTTTGTTTTGTATTTGCTCTTCTGTAAAACTCTGAATGACTGCAGGGGACGAAAGGTGGTGTAGAAATGAGCCTGCCTCGCCTCGCCTCACCTTCAACAAAGGCTTTTACTGAGATTTTACATGGCGGTGTTTGTTGAACTCACTTCTTCTGACAGCCTATGTACTGCTCTGGACGTGGGCGTCTGCAGTAAGCGTAATGTGTCCCTCGTACGTTCAGATCGTAGCAGGACTCCGGGGCCACTTCAGCAGCTGAAACAAAGACGAGACATAAAGGAGACAGTCTGATGGGTCCCTCCAGCATCCAGCAAACCTCAGCCTCCTTTGTTTCTCAAACCCAGTCCTTTTTCAGCGATGTGTGGGCGTCCTTTCAGTCCTGTGTCCTTGATTTGGATGCTGAATACCTTCTCCACTCTTTATCTAAAGCTCCATCTATTCCCTCCCACACAAGCTGTCCTGACACACAAGGACAACTTTCGCTCCATAATTCCTTTGTGGAACATCTCACTGCTTTTTTTTTTTTTCTGCTTTTCTTTGCTCACTTTACACCCCTGACCTCAGTCCTGTGGGTTAATTGTTCAGAAATCTTCTGTTCATCCTGATCGTTCAAAACCAACCAGACACCCTGTTTCTCTGAAGAATTAGTCGTAGAACCATTTTCGGAGAAAGGAACATCTTTTCTACGCTCTCCTTCTCCTGGTGGAGATGTTTGGTTTTCCAGACTTTCTGAACTTCCTCGTTCGCTGAGTCACAGCAGGGGCAAATATGAAACCCTCGTTTAGGAGAATGAGTATCTCCACACTCTGGCATTTCAGTCTTTCTGAACGGTTAATGGTGGTGCAGTCGGGAACTCTTTCTTTTCAGGAAAGGATGCCATTTACAGAGATTTTACTCCAAGTTGTTCTGGATGTTTGGCCCATTTTGGGGAATTGTTCCCACTTTCTTCCAGCTGTGGAGGTTTATTTTTTAAGAAAGTGGAGACATTTCCCCATTATTAGTATTTAAAATGAACCACTATCTACTAGATACTACTACTACTACTACTACTAGATTTTTCTTTCTGCACAATTTAATCATTAATTATCATTTACCACATTTATTTCTGAAATATTTAAGACACATGACTGGAAACAGTGATTCCGAGGCCGAGCAGGGTGTAGGAGCGTATCTGCGTGTACTCACTGTCTCCCCACATGTTGACACACTGGTCCAGCTGGAGGGGACACTGTCCATCGTAGCAGTAACCGCTGTTGTTTCTGCAGGGAAGACCGTTCACTCTGTATGTGTCGTCCGGACAGTCGGCACTCGTCCCGCTGCAGTACTCGGGCAGGTCACACTCACTTTTGATGTTCCGACACATGGTGGCCAGAGGCAGGATCTGGGAAAAATCATAATCCAGGCAAAGTGAGTGGTGGGAAAAGGGAAAATGTGTACTGCACTGTTAGTGTTGCTTGTCCCCTGTCCGTTTGGGCTCTGTCCTGCAGGAAAACCATCTATAAATATAAAGAAACTCTTCAGTTTCACACACAAGGAAGTTGTTTCCGGCGTTTGGCCAATCCCTACAACTTCTTCTCCTATTTCTTCTTTCAGTTTCACCCATTAGGGGTCGCCACACAGGATAAACTGTCTCCATGTCTTACATTTACAGCATTTATCAGACGCTCTTATCCAGAGTGTCTTCCATGTCCTGATTACAGGGACAGTCCCCCCTGGAGACACTCAGGGTTCAGGGTCTCAGGGACCCAGTGGTGGTAGTGCTGGAGGTGGGATTGAACCTGGGACCTCTTGAGCCACAGGTCCACAGGCAAGTATCCTACCACTAGACCACCACCACCATGTCTTCCTGTCTTCTTCATGTTCCCAGCAATTGGTCTGCATTTCCTTTCTCATCCCATCCAAATGGGCTGTTTGGGCTGTTTTAGGTGTGCAACTAGGGTCAATATATCGTAAGCCCAGAAACGGGTAACTAGTCTGGAATGGTGACCTGTCCAGGGCGGTCCTCCATTTTCATAGATTTCAGTCAAATAACCACCACTGAGCCCTGAAGGGCAAAAACACAGTACATTCTCCCTCTGTTCCAAACGAATATTAGCATCCTCGATCAACAAAAAAACTAAAATCTGAGAACGGACTGTGAGTTCTGGGATCCCTGTGGAGCCCCTGCTACAGTAGTTCAGTCCCTAAAGACAGGGACGTCCCTGCCAGAGCTCCACTGTGGGGACGTCTGCATGTGTCCTGTGGAGAATCCCTCCCCTTACACTGCCATCAGGATGAGAGTTTACAGAAGGACAGACAGCTGTGTGTGTCCTCAGTGTGGACGGTGGACAGACAGCTGTGTGTGTCCTCAGTGTGGACGGTGGACAGACAGCTGTGTGTGTCCTCAGTGTGGACGGTCAGTAACGCTGTCTCTCGGGAGACGGAGGACGAGAGACTCTCACTGTTACAGTAAAGGGTGATGATGAGCTGATGTTAGCGAGCGTCCCTCTTCTCTCCAACAATCATCGTGAAGTTTTCAGACTGAAGATGAAGATCTTTAACTGGAGAACTGATTACTGATCTCTCGTTACATCACTGTCCACACAACCGTGTCCCAAACTGGACACGCACTCAATAGTGTGGACAAATAGTGCACAACCACTAAAACGTGTATGAGTGTGTGGTTTGGGATGCAGCCTGTCTGTTCTGTTTGACCCAGAACGACGTGGTGAAGATACGACAAAAAAATCTGACTCAAATTTTCGCTGCAAAGACTTGTGAACAACTGGTGTCCATTTTATCATTCCCGCTCCATAGACACGTTCAGCAGTATTCCTCCGTCTCCTCCTCTGGACTTCGTCTCTCTGTTGGGATTCTGTTATAAAGTTCAGCATCATCAGTTTGTGGGTCCAATTACACACAACTATCCAGCGTTTTGGAGAAACACCTCTGGTGAAGATCAGTGGAGGGCAGATGGAGGAGGATCTGTTTGCCCTTCAGGTGGGCGGAGCTTTAAGGATTTGACGTCACATGATAAATATGAGACTCTACTGGGATAGGCTACAGCAGTTGTTAGGATTGGTGAACCACACAGATGCACAATACCTCAAAAATCAGCAGGTTCATTTGAAGCTGAACTGGAGAACCCCTATGTTAGAACCAAACCTTTGAGTAGGGTGTGAGTGTGGTGTTGGTGTGTCTAGAGTGTTTGAGTGTGTGTGTGTGTGTGTGTGTGTGTGTGTGTGAGCTAGAAATGTGTGTGACCTCTGACCTTGCAGTTGTTGCAGCATTCCCCAGAAGAGCACTGGGAGCCGGGGGTGAAGCGGCAGCTTGCAGCGTGGCAGCATGGATCTGTACACTCCTTCAGTACACACACACACACACACACACACACACACACAAACAGTCAGGTGATAATTCAGTCTTATATTACCTTCAGTGTCTCCATCTCACATTTTCTCATGACATGTTCTTTTATAACATTTCAGAATAATTTTTTTCATTCCTTTAATCCTTTAGAATTAAACTGTTTCTGTGCCTCATTAATGAGCTCTGTTCTGATTGGTCTCCTAGTTTGCCTAATCCTGCAAACTAAAATATGGAACAAACTGGTGAATAAAAAAAAACGCAGACTTTCTTTATTGTGAGCCTAAATTAATGTTTGCAGAATGGGTGGGGCTAAACCGATGTAAGTAGAGTGGGCGGGCCTTAACAGATGTTTGCAGAAAGGGTGGGGCTAAACTGCTGTAGGTGGAATGGGTGGAGCTAAACTAATTGGTTGAGGGGGCAGGGCTAAAGCAGAATGGGTTACAATATTGAAATATGATCGTGCTCATGACCTCACAACCATGATCTTTAAAAAGAAGCTGATTTTGGGTACAGATGGACTGTGGAGTGACTTCCCGACTCTGGCCTCTCACCTCCACCGGGCCGCAGTCACACTCCTCCCCCTCCTCCTGAAAACCGTTCCCGCAGACGGGTGGAGAGATGATGGAACTTTCACCAGGTTCGTTCAGCAGACACTGCAGGGCCGGAGACGACTGCAGGAACATCTCGTAGTCGTCCATGCTGCAGTTACTGAAGTGCTCCGCCGGAGGATTACTGTAGAGGACACACGCCTGACTGAACACGAGTCTCACACGTCCACAAAATATTCAGACAGTTTCCCTTTGCAGTTTATGTTCACTGAACAGTTTATCAAACACTTCCTTTTTTGCTTCCATTCACTGGCCACTTTATTAGAAACACTAACATTGTACTTTCAGGTCTGATGTTGTCCAGAACGATATGGTGGCGTGCAGGCACTCTTCCCATTGGTGATTTGTTTTTTTTCCTCTATTTTAGTCTCTTTTTTTTTTGTAGTTATTAGCAGGTAAGGTGTGGTGACATGGTTTTAACATGTCAAACCGGTTCCAACTCCCAAAAAAACATCTCCCTGAGGTCTGAAACTGACCCCAGGTCATCAGGGGATGAGCTGCAGCAAGCAGGAGCCACAGGGAGGGGTCTCTAATAATGTGGCAGGGTGTGTGTTTTCATTCGTAGAGCTAAATGTCTCTGAAGCAAAGGTGAATTGAATCAAAACGGAGTACCTGAGTTCAGGAGCCATGATGCAGTGAGCCGAGCCACAGGAGCAGGAGGACGAGTCGTGCAGCATTCCCAAGTTGTGTCCCAGTTCGTGTGCCAACACGGCCCCTGTCAGCGGGGCGCTGGACGAGAAATCCTACAACAGTTCAGGTGATCTCAATGTCTGGCATCTCAGGTGTATGTACCCGTCACCTCACACAGGCCTTAACATCAGCGTTAGTGTCGAGTGAGGTACTTACCCGAATCAGAGTGGTGGAGTCGAGGGTGCAGAGGCTTCCCACGTGAGCCAGACCCACTATGGATCCAAGGTTTACGGCTCTGAAACACAAAGGCATGGTTAAGCACCTGTGGGCGGTTCTTCTGCACAGCTGAAGGTCCAAATCTCATTTAAATAACTCACTATTAAAGACTCGGTAAAACGAACAGCCTGTTTAATTCTAATGTTGGTTTTGTGATTATTTAGGACGGATTGTGGTGCAGGTGTTAAAGTATCTGGAGGAACTTGTAGAACATGTGAATATTTGGGGATGGTTATTCTGTGATCACCATGTGTGGAATATAACTGGGAGACCCACGTGATGAGCTGAGCATTGTCGTTTTCTCTGATGGTGTTCAGTTCATTGCTCCTCCACTCTGTGAAAGCTGACAGGGTGCTGGCCGCAGAGGGGGAGACCTTTATCTTATCTCCATCTGACCAAACCTCCAAGCCCACCAGCGCGATGAAGGTGTGTAAGGGAAGGTACACCTGAGGACACATTTTACCAGGAAGAATTGTGGGTGTGTCTCCAACACTCGGAGACATTTGTCTCTTCCAGCCTTGAGAGATTATGTGAAAAAGTGATATAGTTGGAGGAGAGTGTGTGATGTTTTGGGCACATTGCTAATTAGTAGCTTTAAAGATTCCATTACTTGCTAGCTTGTTGCCAAGGTAACTCACCATGTTAACGAAATTGATGATCTCGAACATCTTTTTCCTCACTTTAGTCACCTCACTCCCTAATTTCACAAACTGAAGCAGAACAGAGAGTCAGTCAGAGTGTAGTGTGTGTGTGTGTGTGTGTGTGTGTGTGTTGGTGGTCTTTCTTGCCTCACTGTTGTCCACCACCAGAAACATCTCAATGTACTTTGGCTCTTTCAGAAGAGCTTTCGTTTCTGCCTTCACTTCCGCAAACTGTTGGGGGAAAAAAGGAAGACAGTGGAGTTTTTTTTGTGTCCGACTCATACTGCACATCAAAAGTTTGGGGACACCTGGCTCCACGTTCCCTTCCATGCACACAACTCCCAAAACCATCTCCTGACTTCACTGATTGCCTCTAATGAACACATTTACAGCAGCTTGAGAGGAACCATCAAAAACAGAGTAAATATTAATGCCAATATAGAGACAGTAATGTCTCCGCCTGAAGACCACAAACTTTCCAGGTGTTTAAACCATCTTTGGGCCAATATGTTCTTCTAAACACAGTTTGGATACAAAATAAAGCTCTTTGATTAAGGTGTGTATCCTCAGTATTTATCGACTGGACATTATTTCTCAGGTGCTTCGTGTAAAATTGATTTTAATGTCTTTAAGTGCTTATAATGGGAGAAAAAGGTATCCCCAAACTTTTGAGGGAGGTCTATGCAGGACTGTCTCTCACCATGGACCTAAAACGCCCTCTAACGTTGAATGTAGGTAGTGCAGAGTCCATGGTTTGGTTTGTCACTCCGCAGAAGAAGTTGCTTTTGAAGAATTCAGCCTTAAACACAGCATGTTCTCCAGTCTCGCTGTCCGTCAGCGGCTCAACCATATAGTCCTCACCTCCTGTCCTGAAAAACCCTCTGTCCACACAACCACCAACTGTTTCAGAGTCCGGCTTTAACCACACATCACTGCACACTAACCTGTCAAAAGCTTGGACACAAAGATAAACATTCTCTTCCTCTTTAAGACATTTTAGTGAAGACCTCAAACTGTGAAATAAAACATGGAACCAATCAGCCCTGGCATTAAAACCACCTGTAGGTCCACCACCTTCCAGAAAAAACCCATTGAGTCCTAGACACCACAGTCCCTCTTGTAGGTGAGCTGTGGTGTCAGATCCTTTAACGCCTGTAAGTTGAGAGGTGTGTCCATGGATGGGACTAGTTTGTCCCAAAAGATGCTGGATGGGACTGAGATGTGGGGAAGAACTCTTTGCTTCTCAGTCAGTTCCTGAACATTGTCTGCAGCATGAGGAGAGTTTCCTTCTGGGGACACCATCACCATAAAGGGGGATCTTAGTCTACAGGGACATTTAGGTGTCAAAGTAACGTCCACATGGATGCAGGACCCAAGGCTCCCTGCAGATCATTGTCCTGCGGGTCACAGTCTCCGTCTCTGGCTTCCCATAACGCACCCTGGTGTCTCTTCCCAGAACCAGAACTGTTTCAGCAGTTTCCGCAACATCAGGGCCTCGACGATCTGATTCCCCAGTTTGGGTCGAGACTGACCACTACATACCAGGAACACCCCAGAAGACCTGCCATGTTGGAGAAGTTCTGACCCAGATTCTCACACTTTGTCCCTAAGACGTCCCTTTTTTCTGCTTCCAACATCGCCACCAAGAGCCAACTGTTCACTGACTGACTGACAGATCTCTCCACCCACTGACAGTAGAAGCCGATCGTAAAGGTCCACCTGCCTTTGGTTTCAATGCTGTGGCTGATTGGTGTAAATTCTCACCGTTTCACTGTTCATGTTTTCATGCAATCATCCTGAATTAACTTTTAGATCTAAAGGAGTGGAGATGATAAGAGGTACCTGAGTCCTTTACAGGTGCTCATGCTGACCATGGACTGCTGGTCGTCTCCGACTGACCCCTGGTAGTAGCACTGATATTCTCCCTGTTTATCACACAGATACCAGGCTGCAGTTCTCCATCACTCAGTATCTCCTGCAGAGTCAGGGACCACAGGTAAACACTCACCTGTTCTGGGAGGCCAGCCGTCACTCTGGTCCCGTTAGGAGTGAAGTGGGTCTCAATGTAGTTCCTGCTGATCAGTTCCCTGCCCACCAAAAAAAGCAATCAGTCAGAGGCAGATGATGATATAGAAATAATAAAACTACCTGCACATAAACAGAATTTAATTATGATTTTGTTTGAATATAATTACACAATTTATTATTACACTGTTGTTATATTATACAGTGTTTAATCAGAGGTTTAAAATAAAGAACTGTAATTATATGCTTAATTTAAAACACTTCAAGTACAGTTATGCAGAATTGTTACTACAGTGTTATGAATAATAATTATTAGTGTTATAATATCACAGTGTAGTTTTTTGCAGTGTATGACGTATATAATATAATAATATTATTTTTAAACAGTATGATATAATGTATTATACTGTGTAAAATCTAACATTTTTATATTATATGCTAAGTTATTAAAATCAAGGTATTTTAATATGTAGTTTTATTACAGTGTTATTACATATAATGCATATTATAATCACTGTTTATAATCTTATTAAACAATGTAATTTATTAAAATTACACTACATCAAAGTAATATTTCAAGATTTTTAAGAATAAGGGTGATGCACAGAGCTGTGGTAACTATAGAGGGATAAAGTTGATGAGCCACAGCATGAAGTTCTGGGAAAGAGTCGTGGAAGCAGGTGAAGAAAAGAGGTGAGGATCACTGAACAGCAGTGTGGTTTCATGCTGAGAAAGAGAATGGGAGCAGCCGAAAGAGAAAGAAGACACTACATAATAATGTTGTGTAGTGTTATTATTGCATAATGTACTTTATACATTATAATAACTTTATAAACAGTGTTATTACAGTGTTCTAATGTTGTTGTTGTACACAGTGTTGTCTGCGCTCGTTGCAGCTTCATCTGTTCTGGTCTTTACCTGGTTCTTCTCAGATGAATGTCAAAGTTTTTCTGCCTCAATTCCAGTCTGAATGAAACTGTGTCTGAATGTGAGGACTGTAAACAGAACAGAGGAGGTAGATGTTACGTGTGTGTGTGTGTGTGTGTGTGTGTGTGTGTGTGCGCGTGTGTGTTCATTCCCATATAAAAGTACCGGTAGTTTTTATGTATTTACGTATTAACGGTAGTTTACCTGTGTGTGTCTCCGTTGGTGTGTGTGTAGTTGCACCGGATGAACCACCTCATATTCTTTCAGTTCAGGGTGTAGCTCCGCTAAAACACACACACACACACACACACACACACACATTATTACCTGAGGTGAACAACTGAATTAATTAACGAGTGAATTAATGTCCCCTTTAGTCCTTTTTAGTGCTACTGTACAAAACAAAATACAATTTATACTGGATACAAAACTGGTCACCATAGTAACAGCATAATGGATAATGAATCATTCAAATTAGATCCACCATTTTCAGTTACATCAATTAATAGCTGATACTGAATTAATCACAGTGAAAACTGAATAATTCAATTAATTAAGTAAAATGGGGTATGATCAGGAAATCATTTAACTAATATAAATCAGAATCTATTGAATTGGACACACGTGCAATATGTTTCCGGCTGTCGGTGACTCAGGAGTGTAAATATACAATAATCTCTCTCACACACACACACACACACACACACACACACACACACACACACGGTAAATATTATATACACAATATCCACCTAAAATTCAAACAGTGTACAGATAATGTGTTGATCAGGCTAAACACACACACACACACACACACACACACACACACTCTCTCTCTCTCTCACACACACACACATACACACACTCTCTCTCTCTCTCTCTCTCACACAGAAACACACACACACACTCTCTCTCTCTCTCTTTCACACTCGCAGCCTGTCAGTCAGGCCTGTTATCACTGAGTGTTCAGTGTTTGTGGATCAGAGCAAAATAAACATTTCGGAAACAAAGCAGACACGTGAGGACTGATCAGATCCTCAAGTCAAGCTGCAGTAACTCTCTCTCTCTCTCTCTCTCTCTCTCTCTCTCTCTCTCTCTGCACTGGCTATCAGTGGCTGCAGGTTCAAATCCTGAACTCCCATCTTCTTACTTATCAGCGCTGATCAAACAGCATGTCCCTTCCTGTCCTCTCGGAACGTCCAGCACGATTCATCCTGAACACTGCTTGTCTGCTCCTCAAAAAAACTGGAAGACCTGAATGGAGACTCATTTCAGTCCTGGATCCACAGTGATATATACATTTCCACTTGGTCTTCAAGGAACACCAGGGAGACTTTTCCAAACCAGCCTTAAACATTTTCAAGATTTTCTTCTCTTTACTAATGAAAAACAACATTGTCTTAAATCTAGGAATCCAGGAATGAAGAACGTTGCTCTGGACATGAGTTCTTCATACCTGTGAACCTGTATTTAAGTCAACAACTGTCCATCAACTGTTTGCCAACTAAGTAACACCCTTCACACACTCGTCACTGAACAAGCCAAAGAAGTGAAGATCTATACAAAGATGTTCCAAAACTAGTGAGTGAGGAATATTTTCATTAAGATGGAGAAGATTTGAAACTGTTGACAGAATACAGCTGGTTAGGAAAAGCTAGTATCCTCAGTGTCCCTTCACGAGATCTTTGGACGGCGCTCGAGGACAGAAGGGACGCAGCAATTCAGACCAAATAAGGAAGAACAGAGAAGTCTCCCATCAGATGGTCACATTGTCCCAGAGGAAACATATGCAGACACAGAGACATGTCCGCTCCACATGGAATGACCTAGACTGTCCCACCTGGGATTCAAACTCAGGACCTTCTCACTGTGAGGCGACAGCGCCACCTAATGCACCACCGTATTCTTCACAAAATCAAAATGTTCATTTATCCTTAATATGAATTAAGGATATGTAAATTAAGGGGCAGCGGTGTTCTAGTGGTGAGGGAGTGGCCCTGGATCGGAAGATTGTGGGTTTGATTCCCTCACCAGTAGGTTGCCCTGAGGTACCCTTGAGCAAGGTACCGTCCCCGTCACTGCTTCCCCGGCGCTTTCAATAGCTGCCCCCTGCTGCACGTGTGTGTGTGGGTGAAACGAGCTTCAGCAGTAGGAGACACACTGCTGCTATCAGAACAAGCATGCTTCCTCACAAAATGTCTTTTTTATTTACGCTGAAATAAAGGTTTCATTCCATGGGCAGAGCAGGTGAGCTGAAAAGTTAAAAGGTTGTGTTTTTGTTTTTCTTACCTGAGCAGAACAGTGAGCTGAGAGCAACACACAGGAGGAGAACTTCCCTCATGATGAAGCGTCAAAACAGCAGAGTGTGAGAGCAGAACGAGCCTTACACACTTTATACACACCTGTACTCCTCCTCCTTCACCTGCAGCCAGGTGAGCTACTGGTCAATCTCTCCCTCTCTCTCTCTCTGTCTCTCTCTCTCTCTCTCTCTCTCTCTCTCTCTCTCTCTCTCTCTCTGTCTCTCTGTCTCTCTCCCTCTCCCTCTCTCTCTCTCTGTCTCTTTCTCTCTCTCTCTCCCTCTCTCTCTCTCTCTCTCTGTCTCTCTGTCTCTCTCTCTCTGTCTCTCTCTCTCTCTCTCTTCTCTCTCTCTCTCTCTCTCTCTCTCTCTCTCTCTCTCGGTTTCCTGTGTTCTGGAGATCTGTTTCTGGAGGGGTTTCTTCTGCAGGTTTGATTCCATCAGTGAAGATGATCACCACGGTATTTGTCATTGTGAACACACAGCACAGTGAATACAGCCAAACTCATCCTCTGTATTTAACATACACACACACACACACACACCATCCAGCAGGGGGCAGACATATCCAGCACCCGAGGAGCAGTGATGGGGACGGTACAGTGTGTTCTTGGTGTGGGGGGTAGTTTTTCCACAGGACTGCGTGTTTAATGTGAGTGAGGCTAAAATTGGGGGGTGGTGTCCTAGTGTTTAGGAATGACGCCCCATAATCGGAAGGTTGTGGGTTTGAGTCACAGACCAGTAGGTTGCCTCAAGATACCTTCCCCATCACTGCTCCCTGGGTCTTACACCACGCAGGATTAAAGTTAATACTGAGTTTACACCTGACAAATGTTCCTAAAATAAAAACACAAATACCTTTCACATAATAACCAGCTTTGGAAACTGAAACAGGTTTAATGTGCATCAATTTAATTTAAAACCATTTCTATATGTTCTCATGTATTGTTTTATTTTGATGAATTTATTTTTAGAATTGGCTAAACTGGAATAAATAATCCTCTTTATAGGCTCTATAAACTGTGGATTCCTAAATCCTTTAAAATGAACTCTAAACAACATAAAAATGGGCCAAACTGCAGGAGAAAAGAAAAGGAAAGGGATGAAAAGGCACTGCAGGCTGGTGTGATGAGATGGTGGTGTTTTTGGAGTGAAATCCTCCGAGTGTTTGTGCTGCTCGCTGAGCCCGCTCCAGATGAAGGAGGATTTTATTGCTGGTTAAACACTCTGTCACTGTGCTTTGTGTACAAAGATTAAAATAAATTGCAGAACTTCCTTCTGGTTTACTGGAAGGAGATGGAGAGAGAGGTGCCGGAGTCATGGCCTACGTGGATTATTTACAGTAAGAACGAAGCTTTCTGGAAAAGGATTAATAAAAACGAATATTCTCCTTTTTAATGTTCAGTATTGAAGAGCTGGCGAACCACGGATCCCATCTGGACCATCTTAGTACTGGGACCCTTATTATTATGGGATATAAATATAAATCCCAGCCACTAGGGATGCACAGGTCAGTGTATTCTTCGTGCCGGTCGAGGCCCGGGTTCACAACGACCGCCACCAGTGCTGTTAGACTACAGGGTGCGGGTGGACACTGGACTACTGTCGTTACAATTTTTACTGTTACATTAATTTACAAATTACTGTTGCAGGGGTCGTGATGGCCTAGTGGTTAAGGACAAGGCCATAGGATCAAAAGGACATTGGTTCAAATCCCAGACCAGTAGGTGGCCCTGAGGTACCCTTGAGCAAGGTACACTCCCCATCACTGCTCCCCGGGTGCTTAAAATAGCTGCCCCCTGCTGCATATGTGTGGGTGAAATGCAGAGGAAGTTGTTTGCTGTGCTTCACAATGGATGTTTTGGAGACAAAGTGAGAGTGAGACGGTGTTGGTTTGGACATGTCCAGAGGAGAGACGAGGATTATGTTGGGAGGAGGATGTTGAAGATGGAGCTGAGAAGAGGAGAAGAGGAAGGACAAAGAGGAGCTTTATGGACGTGGTGAGAGAAGACATGCAGGGGGACGGTGTGAAAGAGGAAGATGCAGAGTACCAGAAGAATTGGAGGCAGTTGATCTGCTGTGGTGCCCCATAATGGGAGCAGCAAAAATATATATACATTACACATCTAATTAGCATACAGTACAGCGTGTGAAAAAACGCTGTAAACAGAACGCTTTCAGAAATGGAAGTGTTGATCATTTATCTTCATCAATCAACAAAATGCAGTGAATGAACAAAAGAGAATCTAAATCAGATCAATATTTGGGGTGACCACCCTTTGCTTTCAAAACAGCATCAGTTCTTCTAGGTACACTTGCACACGGTTTCTGAAGGAACTCGGCCGGTCGGTCGTTCCGAACATGACTGTGTTTCTCCTCCGTGTGACGTTGATGATCACCAGTACCTGTTTGGTAAAGCTGGTTGATCAGACACCGACTATAATCCTACAGAATCCCTGACTGTGTGCAAGTGTTCCTAGAAGAACTGATGCTGCTCTGAAGGTAAAAGGTAGAAACACCAGATATTGATCTGATTCAGATTTTTCTTTTGTTCCTCACTTTGCATTTTGTTAAATGATCAGAATAAACAATCATTATTGATATTTCTGAAAGCGTTCTGTTTACAGCATTTTTCCACACCGGCCTAAAACTTTTGCACAGGACTGTGTGTATAAAGGCTGGGAAATGTAGAAACAGGAATTTTACAGCTATTCAGCAGAAACCTCATATCATTGTTGAATACAGGAACTAAAATGAATCTTTAATTTATTTAGCTTGGAATAAGGATTACACTGCACTACTTTATATTGCCATAATAATAATATAGTAATAACAATAATAATTAATAATCATGTAATTATTATTTTATTGCTAAGTTATTATTATTCATGCCATAACAGCTACTTTACTGATATAAAATAGTCTTTCTCTCACTCTCACACACACATACTGTTATTGAAAGTTGGTCAGTATCTCAGCAGAGCAGTGTGTGTGTGTGTGTGTGTGTGTGCGCGTGTGTGTGCAGGAGCGGTGTGTTATCAGGGTTTTACTCAGTAAACACTGAGTGTGTTCTGAGTTACACTCGTGTTCTCTGCCTCAGCGTCCAGGACGTCCCACTGCAGCTCTGATTCAGGGTGGAGTCTTGCCTCTGTTTTTATTCAGCTGTAGTTTGTGGTGTTGATAACAGGCGAGTATCGAGCGTGAGAGATTTTAACCTCCAGGTGTTTATCTTTCTTCAGAAAAAGATAAGTGTGGTTGTTTGAGTCGCACTCAGGGCGGGGTTTTCACTCCAGGAGCTTTTAAACAGAATTATAATCTCTTCTCACAAAGAAAAGATTTTGCACGTCGTCACTCCATTGTTTTTGTATCAGAAAATGATTCCCAGACATGCCCATGGGCCGATTTACTCACAGGCAGGATCAGGCCGGTGTGTCTTCCTGCTGCACCACAAGGGGGCGTCACTGTTACGCATGTGCTTCCTGGTCTGGAACTCCGAGTCTGAGCATTCTGAAATGTAATCTCTCTGGTTAGGCTGGCAGACGGTGCTGGAGTCTGTCCCAGCTCTCACAGGAGGAAAGGCAGGGACACTGTGGACAGGTCGCCAGTCCATCGTAGGGCAGACACACACAAACACAGTCACACCTAGGGGGACAATTTAGGAACTCGCGTCCACCTGACGTCCAGGTCTTTGGTCTGTGGGAGGAAACAGGAGCTCCCGGAGGAAACGCACACAGAGGGACAACATATCCACTCCACACAGAAAGGACACAGACCGTCCCACCTGGGAATAAAAGCCAGGACCTTCTTGCTGTGAGGAGACAATGACACCCACTGTACCACTGTGCCGCCCTGACAGGCGTTTAGTAATCAGTTACTAAACAGCAATTTATTATTTCAGTTTTGTCATATATGTTATACAGGTTGGAGACTGTAGTGAGACCAGCTATGTTATGCAGGTCAGAGAGGGTGGTAGTGGTCTAGGGGTACTTGCCTATGGACCTATGGATCAAGAAGTTACAGGTTCAAATCCCACCTCCAGCACTACCACCACTGGGTTCCTGATCAAGACCCTTAACCCCAAGTGTCTCCAGGGGGACTGTCCCTGTAATTAGGACAAAGGAAGTTGCTCTGGATAAGAGCGTCAGCTAAATGCCATAAATGTAAATGTCAGAAGAATGAGGAGAACAAGAAGAAGATGAAGAAGGATCTAAACAAGAACGTGAACTCACTTCGTCCACCATGTCCCATCTCCTGGTTTTCAAATTTACTGACCTGCATCAGGTCACAGATCTGTCCAGTTTCTCCTGAAAAAACATATGTAAGGTACAAAACTGGACCTCAGTGTGGATGTTGTGCCTCTGAGGGAACATTTTCACTGTTTGTTCCTTGAAGAACCAAAGACACCTGCAAAGGTGTTACTTTGGAAGGGAAAAGCCATCCTTTAGTAATTATTATGTCTTATGGAAGTTAAACCCAGAAATGATCTACGTTCTTGGTTCCTTATCAGAAAAACTTTGGCAAAGTTCCCACACAGACAGCAGCAGCAGAAAAGCTCCCCAACGTCCAACCCTGAGGGACGACCTGTGGCAGAAATGTTAGAGAAGCACTAAATATAGCTCAGAATTTCTGCCTAAACTGCAAGGAACGTTCCGGAACTTCTGCTAGGCCGTGCTGGTAAAACTGTACACCGAGAGACGTTCTAAGCCCAGAGCTGACGTGTGTCGTTCTGTCATCCCTCTCTCAATTACATCACTGAGAACATGCTGTAATTCCTGTGTCCCATTGCTGTCCAAAAAAGGCAGTAAAGTTTGCATCACTTCCTTCAGCGTTTAAAAATTTAAGTCTACTGAAAAATTCAAGCTGCTTATGAACAGCAGGGGTCCCGTGAACATGTCGAATAATTAAACTTTAAAAACCTTTTCAGATGAAGTCACCAGTTTGTAAACTTCCCGCCCTGCGTCCCCCAAACTATCAATATTGCACACAGTCCGTCATGGGCCTCGTGATTAAATGAAAGTGAAAGTGACTTTGTGAACACAGCACACAGTGAACCACTATCAAACACATACTCTGTATTTTACACACACACACCGTCCAGCAGGGGGCAGACATGTCCAGCACCCCTAAACACTTGGACACTGTCCCTCTACAATGAAAGCAGGAACTAAATCATAAGCTGTGTGTTAAAGCTGTGGGTGTGTTTATCTCCACTTCAGGATCATCAGAAGGTCTCAAGAGGAGCTTCTAATTAATGATGGACACCGTCTCTGCTGTGCATCCTCCAGTGCCGCAGTGGATAATGACCTGTCCAGGGTGTGTCCCTGCCTTTCACTCCGATTGAAGACACTGATAGAGATGACGTCCCAGTGAAGAAGCACACAATTTTATGCAGGTGGTTTTAATGTTATGGCTGATTGGGGAACAGTGCTCAGTTGCTTCAATGAGCTTTGAGCCAGAGCACAAGACTCAACCAGCACAGGAAGTTAAATATTGAGAGTTTCAGGGACCTTGCTGGTGTTTTTTTCCCAGAAAGACTGGTTCATCGTTATATTTTAATGGACTTTAAGGTCAGGTTGTTGTGCTGGTGGAGCCATGATGGCTGTGAGAAGTGACCTCACCCCTCAGTATTCCAGATTCCCTAAATATCTTCATACATCAGCTCTGCAGCAGCGTTCGCAGGGTTCGCATCACTTGTTGTGCCAATAATGTTACAATTACTTCACATAAAATAACGGTGAAGGAGTCAAAGACAAACAGTTTGAAGCTCATTACCTTCAGGACCAAAAGGCATCACTGGAGAACTCCAAAAATCAGCTCAGGAAAAAGTAATAAGAACTTGTTTTTTGTCATTTTATCTTCTGATCTGGTTTTAGGAACAGGTTTAGTTCCAGATTTGCTGCGTCACAGTAAACCATTCTCCTCCATCAGCAGCTCCTGATTGAACTTCATCGATTCGCCAAAGCAGGTGTTGATCAGAAACCCCTGATTACACTGGGAGTCACTGAGAAGAACCCAAGCAACACACACATTCAATACTTCCAGTACGGATCTGTGTTCTTAAGTGTGTTTAAAATGTTTTTTTGAGCTTATTGCCTGAGCTTTAAATCTATTTTCTAAAACTTTTGCCCAGGACTGGATCAGCAAACAAAGCAGATTTTAAATGATTAAAAACATTCATTCTGTTTTCAAATGCCAGTTTATTTGTATCCTAGTTGAGCAACAATTTTCAATGAAATATTAAAGATAAAAACTCTTCATTATGTATTTATAGATGTCTTGTGGGAAGGGCGGCTGATTGAATACGTAGTCTGAGAACTGACCTCACTGACCTCTGGGACCTGGTGATGTCATGAAGAGCTTCCTATAAAAGGAGCCGCCTGCTGTCCAACTGCAGCAGAGTGAACTTCAGCCCAGACCCTCCCACTCACACGCTCACACACACTGCTGCTGTCTACCCAGCCATGTCTGGCTCCTCTCTGCCGGCGGGAAGGAACACACACCTCCACGTGGCCTCGCCCGTCATGGCCGGCCTGATTTTCGACACAGCACGACGCAAGAAGGCAACCGCCAACATCTTCGCGGATGTCAAACAGGACGTGCTGCTGAAGCTCTTCGAAAAGGCCGGAGACCTGAGGGCGGCCGAAAGGGCCAACAGCATTGTCTCCCATGGCAACGACCCAGAGCGCATTGTCTGGGCACTGAAGGCCCTTCAGCAGGACAAGAAGGACAAGTTCGTGCTCATAAATGGGCTGAGGAGACCATCGCTTAGGTTGCGCTGAAGAGGAGCTGAAGAGAAGCTCCATCCTTTATCTGCTGGACTCCAGCCCAAAATTCAGGTTCACAATGAGGAAAATACATCGACATGGCTGAGATGTTTAAACTGTAGGTGTTTTGTTCCTTTATGGTGGACAGATGATGAACTTGATGGACACTAGAAAAGTTCAGACATCTGGAAACTCTGGTTTCTGCTGAACGTGGTGGAAGAGGTGATATGAAGACACTGAGTAGCTGTCCACTTTTCTTTGTACTCTAATACAAGCTGCAGCTTGTGATGATGATCATGATGATGGGATGTTGAACTGGTGTTAGGAAGACAGCACCTGTTGATCATGTTAATCATGTTTGGAATATTATGACCAGCAACATTGTGGTCAGCTGATTCATCTTCAACCAGTTCTGTCCAATGAACCAACGGATCAATGTTTCACAGACATCATTCTCATTCATCTCCTTTTATAAACAGAGTTGGGTCTTCTGGCCAAAACATAAATGTATGAGAGAAGGCAGAAACCAGAGAAAAATGTCCATTTGTAGCTCTGACATGGACTAAAGTTGCTGAAGATTGGGTCGACTTTTGAATCAGTAAATCAGTTCATTAGTTTGAACGTCGTAACTGCTCTCTGGAACTAATAGTTGGAATAGTTGGTAGAACTGTAGGGTTGTAGCCTGTAGAGATGCCTGTTTTCACATGTTTTAATTATTTTCTATTTAAATAAATTGTTCGATTCATTCTCAGAGTGTGATTATTATTATTATTTTTTTTTAATGGAGACGCATTTGTAAATAGTCAGAAGTAGTCATTTTGGGGGGCCTCCCTCTCCCCCATCACTAACCCTAGAACTGTCCTCTCTCTCTGTGTGTAGGGCGGTCCTCCCTCTCCCCCATCACTCAGCAGAACTGTCCTCTCTCTCTCTGGGTGTGTAGGGCGGTCCTCCCTCTCCCCCATCACTCAGTATTACTGTCCTCTTTATGACTAGGCAGAAAAATCTGTAAATTTTTAAAAGATCCGTTTAAAAGGATGATCAAACAGGTTAAACGGTTACTTTTGTGATAAATCAAAGTCTAAAATTGACACATTTGTGCAGATGATGTAATTTCTGGTTCATTATACCACATGAACAGTCACAGGGCACAGTTCAGCGTGCTGCCCAGATGAATGATTACACACCAGAGGGATCCTTTCATCCCTCATTTCTGTTTTTCATTCCTCACGGCCGTTCCAAAGATCAAAAAAGAAATGCAAATCTTCAGAACATGTATCCTTTTACCCTTTAAACCCTGAAGAAGTCCCAAGCAGCTGGAACAGAATCATGAAAACGATCAGCCGTACTGACCCTCATTTGGTAGGATGTCCATGTTATTAAGCTCGAGTTTTATGTGATGCAGAACATTTTGTGAAACTGTGTAAATATTATTCATCTGACCTGAGAGGCCTCCCTCAGTGAGGGACTGTCAGGGAGCCAGTTACAGTTACTTGCTGACTGGAGATAAGAGTGTGTGAGAGAGATGAGCGTGTTTTCAACCTCACCCTTTTACAGCAAGTATGAACTCGCTAAAACCAGTCTGATCCTCTTCCAAAGACGTCCTTTTCTCAGCCGCCTTCTCTCCTGATTAGACACTAATAAAAGTAAAAAGTACAGGAATGTACTGAGAGTGTAAAGTAAAAGTAGAGGAGTGTACTGAGAGTGTAAAGTAAAAGTAGAGGAGTGTACTGAGAGTGTAAAGTAAAAGTACAGGAATGTACTGAGAGTGTAAAGTAAAAGTACAGGAGTGTACTGAGAGTGTAAAGTAAAAGTACAGGAATGTACTGAGAGTGTAAAGTAAAAGTACAGGAGTGTACTGAGAGTGTAGAGTGAGACGTGTCTCCTCTGAAGGACGTCTGGAGTGTCTGTCTGTGCTGAAAGTGAACTGAATCTCACTCCATATTAATAGAATTAAAGACTATTAAAGCCTCGAACTTCAACTCCAATAAAAACAATCTACTGAAAATAATCCACATGAACTTCACCGCTTCACTTTCATCACCGTCTCTACTAGTTCTCCATCACGGACACACACTCCACACACCCTGAACTCCACCGTCCACGCTCCCTGTCCTCTCTCTCACTCTCCTTCACTATTATCAATAAAGATAATAGAGGATCAGCTCAGATGTTCAGACTGAAGGGAGGAGTCTGTTCTGAGAATGAAAGGAGGAGAAAACAGATGTTTTTTGTTCTTTTTAATGTCGATGTGCTTGTGTTTCTACATCATGTTACATGATACCTGTGACAACACTGCATTGCTTTCAGGTGATTATACTCACTGTTACTATTCCAGGAACAGTCTGTTTTGGTTTTGGTTGGTCAGTTACCACTAAATAAATGTTCAGGAAATCCATTAGGTCTGAGTCTGAGCTGGATCTGAAGATGTTTTTAAGGTTTGTCCTGATCGATACTGTCCCAGACCGGTGGAGTTTTAAGTGGGGCAGGACAGTAGCTCAGTAAAGTGAGGTGAGGAACGGAAGTCCAGGCAGCTCAAACAGGAGATCTATCTCCAAAAACCTCTCCAGATACGAGGAGCTTCTTTAGAATAGAATAGAACTTAATACTTAAAATGCTCCATCATCTCTCCCTCATGACTTTAGTGGGAACTCTGAGAGGAATGTGAGCGTTAGGGAGGTGCGTCACTTTTCTATTTGTGGAGTTTTTCCTCCCTCGTCCAGATTCTTCCACATCATAATATTTCCATGTTCCACTGTTTAAGCTCCATCTCTCAGCAGTTCTCTTTTCTTATTTATAAATAATACACTTTTTCCTCGTAAGGAATTCATTTAAATGATCTTTTATGGTGGGAATTGCTGGGCCAGTGGGTGGTCTCCACACTGCGAGAAGGTCCTGAGTTTCCCAAGTGGGATGATCTGTGTCCTTTTGGTGTGGAGATGCTAAATTGTCCCCTAGAGGTGTGTGTGTGTGTGTGTGTGTGTGTGTGTGTGTGTGTGTGTGTGAGGGGCACTGGCAACCCGTCCATGGGCCTCGCCTTTCATCTTGTGAAACCTGGGACAGACTCCAGCACCTTCTGCTACCCTGATCAGGACAAGCGGCTCAGAAAATGAGTGAGAGAGTGAGTGATCTTTTATGAACTTATTTTATTTTCTGACTTGAATTTTCTCCATTTCATCAATCTCTTCTTCTGTCGTCACAGCAGATAATCTGTCGGCACTGTTTGTTTCTTAAGAGCGTATAAATATGATATATAAATGTATCGAGTTTTATCAGGAGCACATCAACAGATCTGCACCGCACTCAGAAAAGTGTTTTGTGGTGAACGTTGGGGTTTTAAAGAACAATATAAAACTTGTTTTGAAGTTATGAATAAAAAAGAATTGAATTTTAAGTAAATAACTCAATTCTGCAATAATCAGATGAAAATTAACCCGTTACTAAATACAAATGACAATATATTACAGTTGCAGGCCTGAAGGAAAACCCACTTTAAATGCTGTGAAGTGATTCTTTGCATATTTTCATTTCCAAATGAATAAATAAATGATCTGTGTTGGGACTGTGGCCGGGTCGAGTTATCTTCTGTGTTTAAGAGTTCCTTCTGCTTCAGTCTCTCATGGTCTGATGGATGTGTGTTCTCCCTCCGCTCTGCTGCTCGGCTGAGATAAGACCAGACGGGACCCACAGTCACTGAAGATTAGAGAGGACCGAGTCTCAGCCAGGACATCCCCAGCCTGGGGGGACCTGCTGTCCTGCAGCTCTGAGCTGAGTTGGACATTTTGGCTGATTTCATGGCGATGTTCTTTTACCTCAACAGTAAACTCAGTGAACCTGCTTTAGTGCCGATTTTTGTTTACAAAAGCTAAAAAATCAAATCCAGCTGAAGCAGACTGTTACAGATGCCTTCGTGCACAAACCTCCTAAAATAGAAAAAATGATTTGTTATGACCCCACCCCACATGAAGCAGCCGCACCTTGAATAAACACTTGAGAAAAAAGAAGTTCTGTGATGAGAGAGTGGTGTTTGTAGAGAATTTTTATACTAATCAAATAGATTCAAACGGTCTTTACCACCTAATTATATCAAAAGGACAGCGCTGTAATTTCAGAGCTTCTGTATTTTTAATTTAGGTTTTAGACACGAACTGGCGCTCCTCTCATTAGATAAGCTGCATGTGGAGCTGAGAGGATATAACAAATCCAAATCTCTGGCACTTCTGATCAAGGGAACCTCAGGGTAACCAACTGGTCTGGGACTTGAACCCACAACCTTCCCATCAAGGGTCCTAACACTGGGACTGCTGCTTTCGCTGCACAGTCCTTGTGGTTTTACTGAACATTTTCAACATTCTGTGCCTTTTGTGAATGTACGATGTTAATCCCAGTTGTTTTTATATAAATTTGATGGATTAATCGAACACAGGGCAGCGGTGGCCTAGTGGTTAGGGCGTCAACCACATGGTCAGAGGGTCGGGGGTTCGAACCCCTTCCCAGTAGGTTGCCCTGAGGTACCCTTGAGCAAGGTGCCGTCCCCATCACTGCTCCCCGGGCGCTGCTGCACGGGTTTGAGTGTGCATGGGTTAAATGCAGAGGTCCAATTTCGTTGTGGTTTATGTGTGCTGTGCCGTGACCTCGCAATGACAAGGGTTGTCACTTTCACTTTCACTTTTTCACTTTCACTTCACTTAGAAAGAGCAACGCTGTGCAGTAGAGGGCGCTGCTCACCACCTTTAAAAGCACCCTGTTCGGACATCCATCTACATGTAGACATGACCCAGGGCTGTTTTCTTACATCCTGATTGAGCTTGAGGGATTGTGTGTGTGTGAGTGAGTGAGTGTGTGTGTTTGTGTGTGAGTGAGTGAATGTTTAGTGAATCTAATTTTAGGCAAACCATAACTCTCTGATCATCTTTATTCCCACTGGGTTCCTTAAATTGTGGCCACCAAACGTCCAGCTGTGCAATCACAGCAAAAAGAAAACATCTGTATCAACACTAAATGGCCACTTTATTAGAAACGCCCAGCCCGTGCTTCCCCTCAGTGGCCACTTTATTAGAAACACCCAGCCTGTGCTTCCCCTCAGTGGCCACTTTATTAGAAACACCCATCCTGTGCTTCCCCTCTGTGGCCACTTTATTAGAAACACCCATCCTGTGCTTCCCCTCAGTGGCCACTTTATTAGAAACACCCATCCTGTGCTTCCCCTCTGTGGCCACAAACCGACCCCCAGACGGCCAGCAGAGCAGATCATTATCAGAACATCAGTCCAGACCCAGAAACATCGTCAGAACCACCAGAACCTGTTTGTTTATCAGCTCATCCGGTGAAGTGAAGACTCCAAACCACCAGTAAACAGTGTTGATGTGAAACTCCACCCTTAAACAAATCGGTTCATCTTAACGTCACACTTCTGTTTCCTCACAGGGGAACTCCACCTGCCTCCCAAAATTCTCCCAAACTTTTGGGTTTGGTGTGAAGTGCTCGACAACACTTTACTCTTACACTCTTTCATCTGTTCTTTATCGGAAAGGTGGACGATGCTATTGTCGATAATTGTTTTTGCAGCAGGGGGCAGCTATTGAAAGCGCCCTGAGAGCAGTGACGGGGACGGTACCTTGCTCAAGGGTACCTCAGGGCAACCTACTGGTGAGGGAATCGAACCCACAATCTTCCGATCCGGGCGACTCCCTCACCACTAGAGCACCGCTGCTCCTTTATTAAGATTCATTCTCCAACTGTACAACTGTTTGATCCTTCTCTGATCCTTGTATCTCAGGTCCTTTTATCCTGCTGCTTAAATGATCCACAGTTGAAATAAATGTCATTTTTCTTTAATCTTGCTGTTTTTGACATTTAGTCTAAAGCGATTAACGATCCTCTCTCTGATTCTCTGCACCCAGTGTTTCTGTTTCTGATTTGACTTCTATTTCCATTTTTATTCCACTGAGCAAATAAAAAGCACAGGAATTTCCCTCCAGGTCATCAATGTTCTCATCTCATCTCTCCAGTGGAGGCGAACGGAACCAGACACCCCGAATTCTGTGCGTTTAATATCCCCACATGTCTCCGAGTGTCTCTGTGGGACCGTGTTGATGGTAAAATAGTCCTAAATCACTTTCTTTGTGTTCCTCAACGGGTTCAGCTTGAGTCCAGACTAAAACAACATCTCAGGCTTTGGGCAGCGACTGCTGGAGAAAGAGCTTCAGAAATGAGACGGAAGTTGATGGACGTTCAGTGTGGGACTGTGGACACGCTGGACCGACTGTATTCAATACATGACCCTGTAGAATGATGCCGTCTTCCTTTTCTGATCTTCTGCTCATGAGCCCGAGGAATTGAGCTGTTTGTCATGCAACATTCCTGAACTCCCACCCACTCCAGCCTCAAGTTTGTGTGTGAGAAGCAAACTGAATCATTTCTGAGCAGCAACAACAACAAAGAGGAAGCAGTGCAGCAGATGGAGGACGATGTGGTGGAGATTAGACTCACGCTGACATACTGCTTCCATTAAATCAGAAATTCTTTTTACGATAACTGACCATATTAAAGTCTAACCAGGTTTATCGAAAGGAAAACAACATCATGTTTAGATATTTATGAAAGTATTCATACTTTTCATGTGAGACCTGGAGGCCAAAAACCTGTAGAACTTCAGCACAGATGAGGACATTTTCCACTCTGTTCCAAACAAAGTAATATCTAGATGAC
>CM029383.1:24503666-24516166 GCA_017165825.1 Hepsetus odoe
AAACGTGTAAAGCAAGTGAGACAGCTTGAGGAAATGGAGTATATCTGTGTGTAATTGGATGAATGTTTAAAAAAAAAAAAAAAGTGTAAGAGACAGTTATAATGTTACACTGGAGGCCGTTGGAACCGAGCGGTCCTTGTCCGTATTGTGCTCGGATGCAGCTATTTTTCTATGCAAACGTATTCTTGGCCCATTTTGACGTCTGCCCTTATTTTCCCCCTTCGGCACCACCGGCTGTCCCAGCGTTTCCTCCAGGATTCACTACCAAGCAAAACGCAACACACGGCTATAAACAGCGGGGGGCAAGAGTCTGAGAGCACCACTGAAAATCCTTCTGTCTTCTGATTTAATCTCATCCCAGATTCTCTAATTAGATCTTTTATAATAATAATAATAATAATAATAAACTATCTAAGGCACTGTGCAAAAGTCTGAGTAATTTCTTTATGTTCTGCTTCCAGACTTTCTTGTATTTTAATGCATTATTGAAGGACAGTTCTCCAGATCTTCCTGAAGGACAGTGTTGTTGTCTCTCATTTTCAGTCCAGTCTCTGTACCTGAGCAGTTCTCCAGATCTTCCTGAAGGACAGTGTTGTTGTCTCTCATGTTCAGTCCAGTCTCTGTACCTGAGCAGTTTGATAGTTCTGTGTTGGTTAATCCACACAGTGATCTACGTCTGAACCTTCAAGCAGAACAAAGCGTCCAACTTAAGACATGAAGCAGAGAAGAACCAGGGGCAGATGATTCCAGATGATCAGGGGATTAGTTCACTGCTGATGCTGAACGCTGAGTGGTTGGAACCCCTTTATCTAGAACATTGTATCTTTAGACACTTTACAGCCTGGAGCTCTAAAACTTTTGTTCCAGTTTCTTTCTCAGTCTGATAAAGATCAGACGGTCTGACCGGCACCAACAAGGAGATTCACTACAGGACATGGGGAGACTTTTGCACAGAGCTGTTTATGGTGTCAAGGTTAAAAAAATAATGAAGGCAGGAGCATAATCAGAAAGTTATGGATTTGAGTCCTGCACCCTTGAGCATGGTACCGTCCCCATCACCTGCACATGTCCCAGATATGGCTGCCCACTGCTGGACGGTGCTTGGGTAAAACACAGAGAAATGATTAATTTTGGGTACATGAGTGCTGTGTTCAAATAATCACTTTCACATCATGTCAGACTTTGGGATCCACTGATGGGACTGTCCTTCTTGGTGGAAAGCCTATTTAAGGGGGACATCCAGGAGATTAGTGCTAGATGATGTGAGGGAGCGAGAAAGGAAGTACAGTTAAAGCAGAAAGTAAGAATCACTTTTTTGAACTGGATGTAGGATTAAAGTGGGAACCAGTGAATCTAAAAAAGGAGAGGGTGATGTGGGGCCAACTTGGTGAGGGTCATTTATGTGTAGATCCCATGAAAGTGTCTAAGAGATAAGAACATTAGAACTCTGGCCTGAATGACAGAAAGGAAGCTCATCTCTTTTTGAGCCCATTAGGAAGCAGCTACACCTCCTGCACACTCTACCCAGGTGCCACCCCTCAACTAAACCACAGGGAGCATATCCAGCAGGTGAGAACACGTCCCACATGGAAGGTTCTGCTTTGTTGAAGGCCCTCTGGATCTCATTTTCTGCACATTGTCTGGAATTCATGAGGGCAAATAGCTCTCTAATTACTGCCCCAAGTTTTCTTTTTGAATCTTGGCTCTTTATTTGCTGATTAAATTGAGGAAACCCTGTATTTTCATTGTGCTCTCAGACTGTTGGTCCTCACCGTGAAGCTGACAGGAGAGGAATACGATTCAGCATTGTTATATCGGCTGTTTTCCGCTAAAGAAGGTCACTCATTTAAAAGCAGTCTCATACTCTTGGCACTGGAAGCTCTTCATTCTCTTCACAACCTGTTTGAACTTGCTAGATTTGTCCCACTTGTGGATTCCCATTAGCAGGTAACGCTTGTTCACTTTGCGGCCCATGATGAGGAAGCTGCTCTTCTTGTTCTCCAACTGTGGACAAGGGCAGTCGGCCCCGTTCTTCAGATACAGCACCAGCTTCTTCATCTCCTCTTTCGTCAGGATTCCTTGCTTCAACATTTTCTTCCTCTTCTGCAGGATGACCTTCTTATCCATGTTGTCTTGCCTCGAATCCTTTATTTTGGCCTTTATCGCTGCAACGGGGCAAAGAAACAGCATCGTCAGCTCCGAAATTCACAACAAACATGAAATAATACGCTATTTTGATATTTTAAATGTTTTTGCTTTTATTTTAAGCCTAGTTCTAGTTGCACATTGCTTTAGCACATTCTCAAATGCAGCGGTATAAAAAAGCATAAAAAATCTAATACTTAAATAAATCAGTACAAAAGAATAAGAGTAAGATCCAGTATGGTAAAAATAGGATAAAAATTCTTTTTTAAAAAGGTTTTTATAAAAAACTTTTTTATAAAAAACTTTAGAACAGGTTATTTCCACCATGAAACATATTGTCTTTAAAATATTTTAAAAAGTGTCAAAAATTCAAATAAAATCACACCATAAAGGGAAATATAAGAAAAGACCAAAAGCTGAAATTGACTAATTGAATGTCCTTTAAAACACTTCACTTGTAAAGACATTCCTGAAGAGTTTCCCAGTCTCTCCTCTGGTTCTGTGCCTGATGCTGGAAAGCTGGTTTTGATAAACGTGTTTCACGACTGAGCCAAGATCTCACTCTGGTTTATGCCTTTCAGATGCTTTTCCGTGTTAATTGCGCGGCTCGGGGTCATGTGATGTATCGTATTCAAAAATCTCAAAGGATTTATGAGCATAAAATTCTTGGTTGGGGGTCAAATTAGGAAAGAAGTTGGACAAAAGTATCTTCTGTTTTTAACGACCGGGCAACAAAGCAACAAACCAAAACAAAGAAAACAAAATCAGGGGAGTTTATTACGGCGCCCGGAGGCGCTTCTTGCTGCCACGCGTTAAAACTGCTGAAATACTTTCAATGTTTTTTTCTTTTTACTGTTTTTTTTTTGTTGTTCTCGGTTTACTCGCGTCACATTACCACCCATTCTCTCCAATCACATGTTCCAAAACAGACACCAGAACAACATACAGTAGGAGAGTGATGGGGGAGAGGGAGGACCGCCCTACACACCCTGAGAGAGAGAGAGGACAGTTCTACTGAGTGATGGGGGAGAGGGAGGACCACCCAGAGAGAAACCGTTATATTGAGTGATGGGGGAGAGGGAGGACAGTTCTCCCCTGTTCTGTTATTTGTCATCTTGATTAAATGGAACTCATCTGTTTTTCTGGAGCACTTTCTCCAAAACTAAATGTCGTGATGCTGTGTATCGTCAAGTGCTGTGATCTGTTGCGTAACATGGCGAACAAGAGTAAAGAGATGAAGCACGACAGTCGAAATTGATTTGTCTCGGCCGCACAGCGTGACTCACATCTGCATCCGAAGAGAGGCGAGCTGACAAAATGCTGGAGCCGTTACAGAAATTTGAGGAGTGAGGAAACTTCAGGTCACAGAGTCTTGGGGAGGGACGTCAGCAACTTGTTTTTTTCATTTTTCTGAGATTTTTTTAATTCCCCCAAGTTCCATCCAAGCATTAATGACTGTCATGTGGTGTCCTTTATGATGGGAAAACCATCCACTGATGGGACGAATGAGGACGAGGGGCAAAAAAGCTTAACATCATACGCGTTGGGCCAGTTCTGCCACAAGAATAATGAGATTTCACGACTGATTGTAACAGCAGATGACAGAGAATCGACACAATAGTTGGCTGATGTGCATAAATACACAAAAACTTGTGAAGATTGGGCATTTAAGAGCTCATGTCAATGAAAAACACATGTTTTTTTAGAAATATGGAATTAATCTAATAGGACATAGTGCTGTCACTCCATACAGTTCATACATGGAAACTTACTTCCACTGAAACAAAAAGCTGGAAAGTGCCCTATAAAATGTTTTATTAGATTATTTGTTACCAGCTTTTTTTTTGCCCCCTAACCTTCTACGTGTAAGAAATAAAAAAGATTCTGGACAATAATCATAATTCAGTCCCCTCCAAAAGTACTGGGTCAGCAAGGCAAATCTGTTTGTGCTGAAGGTGACCGGAAGATCAGATTTTCAGCTTTTTATTTTCATTTTGACATCCTGACATGTTTAATTACACAGGGCCTTTTCTGTCTGACTGCAGGTTCTGCACGGTTCAGATCTGGTGGTTGACTTGGCCGGTCCACTTTTTCCTCAGTGATGAAGTACTGCCTCATAGACTCGCTGCTGATAAAGTTCCTCCTGATTAGTGTGAAGGCATCTCTCTGGCTTCTTTTTGTAGAACTCCAGAATTCATTCTGTTGCTCCCATCATGAGTGACATCATCAATAACGGATTGTGAATTATTAATCTGGCTCCAGAAGCAACCCTGAAAGTCTGATCCATGAAACTACCTCCACTGCGCTTCACAGATGAGCTTGAATGTATTGAAACATTAGCATAACCTTTCATTCTCCAACCTTTGACCTTTCCATCACTTACGTCACTTCAGTAGAGAGGAATCTCATCAGTCCAAGAAGCTTTGTTCAAGAAACTTTGTAACTAGTCTTATCTAATCTAGTCTAGCCTAGTCTAGTTTAATCTGACATAGTCTAGTCTATTCTAATCTAATCTAGTCTAGTCTAGTCTAATCTAGTCTAGTCTACTCATCTAGTGTAGCCTAATCTAATCTTGTCTAGTCTGATCTAATCTGGTCTAGTCTAGTTTCATCTAAGAAATTCTAGTCTAGTCTATTCTAATCTAATATAATTTTGTCTAGTCTACTGTCTGGTCTACTCTAGTCTAGTCTAGCCTAATCTAATCTACTCTAGTCTAGGCTAATTTTATCTAATCTGTTCTAGTTTAGTCTAGGTTAATATTATCTGATCTGATATGATCTGGGGCAGCGTTGGCCTAGTGCTTAGGGAGTTGTCCCCGCATTGGAAGAACAGATTAGACTAGAACAGACTAGACTAGAACAGATTAGATAAAATTAGCCTAGACTAGAGTAGATTAGATTAGGCTAGGCTAGACTAGACTAGAGTAGACCAGACAGTAGACTAGACAAAATAGACAAAATCCCTCACAAGTAGGTTGCCCTGAGGTACTCTTGAGCAAGTTACCGTCCCCGTCACTGCTCCCCGAGCGCTTTCAATAGCTGCCCCCTGCTGCACGGTGTTTGTGTGCATGGGTTAAAAGCAGAGGTCCAATTTCGTTGTGGTTCACTGTCTGCTGTGCTGTGACCTCGCAATGACAATGAAATGACTTTCACTTCATCTGATCTAGTCTAGTCTGGATTAATCTAATCCAAACTAGTTTAATATAATGTAATCTGGTTGGATCTGATCTGGTCTGATGTGATCTAATCTAGACTCCTGCTTGTGAACACCCCTCCTCAACATGCTGCTGTGTGAATTGAAAGAAAACGTTCGGTTTCGGTTTCTTTGTAAAAGATCCCATGAATTTGTTGCCATTAGCAACCGTGCTCAAGCATCATCTAAAACTCTATCCACACAATTTCTCCTTGATTTACGGGTAACGGAGTGTTTTTCGTAAATGAAAAAGTAAAAGAAATTCTGGTTCCAATCAAATGGTCCTCAGTGCATGTCACCATGACCGTGTTGTCCTGCACAGGGAGGGGAAACAAACTTAATCTGTTTGAAAAAAAAAACAAAAAAAACAATGCCTTTGAGCTTCAGCCACTTGGGTCACTCTAGCACAACCGCTGGCAGAAAGAGGAGAAAAAGCCACCGACTCGAAAGTAAACAGGGGTTGCCATACGGCCCTGTGTGTTTATCCTCTGTATACACACACATTGCAGGAGGGCCACATGTCTCGGCTGAGGACCGTCTCTCAGAGGACTCTCTGGGGTGGATGCGTTCGAAAGAATCAGAATTATTATCAAAAACAAATGTGCGTGAAAGGGAAGTGGGCCAGGCCGGGGTTTTAAAGTGCCTGCACGAGAAACAGACGGAAAAAGAACCCTTAATGTTTCACAGTGCCTCTCATTCTGAGCTGTTTGGTGTTTGTAACAACGTGCTGAAAGGTGTTTGGGATGAAGAACACTTTCCTGACTGTCAGCTTCGTTCTCTGTTCACATCAATAAACAGCCCATAAACATGTGCTGCCACATATGAAATCTACAGCACTGCACAAAAAGCCTCGAGCCATTCATTCCTTCATATTCAGCTCCCAGACTTTCTTGTATTTTTAATGTTGAGGAGAAGTTCTCCAGATCTTTCTGAAGGACAGAGATTTTTTCTCTCATTTTCAGTCCAGTCTCTGTACCTGAGCAGTTCTCCAGATCTTCCTGAAGGACAGTGTTGTTGTCTCTCATGTTCAGTCCAGTCTCTGTACCTGAGCAGTTTTATAGTTCTGTGTTGGTTAATCCACACAGTGATCTACGTCTGAACCTTCAAGCAGAACAAAGCGTCTAACTGAAGACATGAAGAAGTGAAGAAACAGGTGTAGATGATTGCAGATGTTCAGGGGATTCATTTACTGCTGATGCTGAACACAGAGTAGGTGGAACCCCTTTATCTAGAACCTTGTATTATTAGGCACTGGAGCACTAAAACACTTGTTCTCGTTTCTTTAATTTAATACTCAGTCTGATGAAGATCATCAGAGAACAGGAAACAAAAGGCAGCTGATGTCCAAAGACATCATTTGGGATGTCCTTCAATTAGGAGAAGTGTTCCTGATGACTTAACGAAAGGAGCTGGTCTAAGAGAGTTGAGGCTGTGCAAAAGAATAACGGTGGTGGTGGTGAATATTGACTTTAAAGCTGGTTAGAATTAAACTCTCATTGTGTTTAGATTGGAGTTACATGTGTTTGTACACAAATCACTGAACCCACTGTCTCACTTTCACACAGAACAGAAAGAAAGAAGAAGAAGAAGACTTTTGCACAGAGCTGTTCTTTAAACATTACAGACGTGCCAGCAACATAAACCACACTGGCTGTGCATTATTACCACTCAATCAGGTTAATTACTGTTTACCACTGAGATCTTATTATCAGCTACACTGTAAGCAAGGGTCACAATAAATTTATTTCAGCTTTATTTGGTTGACTGACTAACCCAGCCACTAGGGATGCACAAGCCAGTGTATTTCTTCGTGCTGGTCCCAGTACTGGATAAATGGGGAGGGTTACGTCAAGATGGGAATCAGGTGTAAAACTTTTGCTAAATCAATATGCGGACAACGATACAGACTTCAGTTCAGTTCAGATCAGTCAAGGCCCGTGTTAACAACGACCGCCACCAGTGCTGTTAGCCTACAGGGTGCTGGTGGACACTGGACTACTGTTGGACAAAGGAGAAGAAGAAGAAGAAGAAGAAGAGGAGGAAGGCATGTCCAGAGGGAGGAGGAGAGAAAGAAGGAGAGGAGAGTGGAAGTGAGGGAGGAACTTTGAATGTTGGCAGCATGACTGGTAAAGGTAGAAAATGAGCTGATATGATGGAGAGAAGGAAGGTTGATCTTCTGTGTGAGGGACTAAATGGAAGGGTAGTAAGACCAGGTGTACAGGAGGAGGGTTTAAACTGGTCTACCATGGAGTGGATGGAAGGAGGAATGGGGGAGGAGTTTTCACATACTTTTCCTTCAGGATGAGTGTTTTGGAGGTGAAGAGGGCGTCAGGGAGAGTGATGAGTTTGAAGCTTGAATGTTGTTAGTGCTTATGCCCCACAAGTTGGTTATGAGATGGAGGAGAAAGAAGAATTCTAGAGTGAGTTAGATGAAGTGATAGAGAGTGTACTCAGGGGAAAGTGGTGATTGGTAAAGACTTTAATGGATATGCTGGTGAAGAGAACATAGGTGATGAGGAGGTGAACAGAGTTGATGAGGAGGTATGGTGTCAAGGAGAGGAATGCTGAAGGTCAGACGGTTGTAGATTTAATGGCTGTAGTTAATACTTATTTGAAGAAGAGGGAGGAGCACAGGGTGACGTATAAGAGTGGAGGAAGATGCTCACAGGTGGATTATATCCTTTGCAGGAGGGTCAGTCTGAAGGAGATTGGAGACTGCAAAGTAGTGACAGGGGGGAGTGTAGCTAAACAGCACAGGATGGTGGTCTGTAGGATGACCTTGGAGGTCTAGAAGTGAGGACAGAGTCAAGGATCAAGTGGTGGAAGCTGAAGGAGGAGGACTGCAGGGTAGAATTCAGGCAGGAGTTAACACGGGCACTGGGTGGTGTTGAAGAGCTACCGGATTGCTGGGAAACTACTGCAGAAGTGATAAGGTAGACAGCTAGAAACGTACTTGGTGTGACATCTGGAAGGAAGAAGGAGGATAAGGAAACCTGGTGGTGGAACCAGGAAGTCCAGGAGTTTATACAGAAGAAGAGGCAAGTGAAGAAGAAGTGGGACAGTCAGAGAGATGAAGAAAGTAGAAGTGCAGGAGTACAAGGAGATGAACTGCAGGGTGAAGAAAGCAGTGGCGAAGGCCAAAGATCAGGTGTTTGGTGAATTGTATGAGAGATTTGACAGTAAAGAGGGAGAAAAGGACCTTTACTGATTGGCTAGACAGAGAGACAGAGATGGGAAAGATGTGCAGCAGGTCAGGACAATAAAGGATGGACATGGAAACATACTCACAAGTGAACAGCGTGTTGAGCAGATGGAAGGAATACTTTCAGGGGCTGGGAGAGGGAGAGAGAAGATTGGATGATGTGAGGACAGTGAACCAGGAAGTGCAGCAAATAAGCAAGATGGAAGTAAGGACAGCGATGAAGAGGATGAAGAATGGAAAGGCTGTTGGTCGGGATGACATACCAGTGGAAGCATGGAGGTGTTTAGGGGAGATGGCAGTGGAGCTTCTGACCAGGTTGTTTAACAGAATGTTAGAAAGTGCTTGGAGCCTGAGGAGTGGAGGAGAAATGTACTGAAATCTTCAAGAATAAGGGTGATGAACAGAGCTGTAGTAACTATAGAGGGATAAAGTTGATCAGCCACAGCATAATGTTCTGGGAAAGAGTCGTGGAAGCAGATTAAGAAAAGAGGTGATGATCAGTGAACAGCAGTATGGTTTCATGCTGAGAAAGAGCTCTACAGATGCAGTGTTTGCTCTGAGGGTGTTGATGGAGAAGAACAGAGAAGGTCAGAAGGAGTTGCATTGTGCCTTTGTGGACTTTGTGCAGATGACAGGGTGCCTAGAGAGGAGTTGTGGTTTTGTATGAGGAAGTCTGCTGTTACAGAGAAGTATGTGAGTGTAGTTCAGGGTATGTATGAGTGCAGTGTGACAGTGGTGAGATTTACAGTAGGAGGGATGGATGCATTCAAGGTAGAGGTTGGATTTCATCAAGGATCAGCGCTGAGCCGATTCTTGTTTGCAGTAGTAATGGACAGGTTGATAGATGAGGTTAGACAGGAGTCCCCATGGACGATGATGTTTGCTGATTATAAGGATAATAATGAAAGGAAGTAGAACAAAGACAGGGTTAGCCCTCACCTCCGCCTTGGTTAAAACCAAAAAATGCAGTTCCTTTTTTCTTTTTCAGTTTTCCTCTCACTATGTGGTGGCATTTTGTCCGATGTTCCTTCAGATCTCTGTGTGACTGTGTGATGTTCTGTCAGATGAGGAGACAAACGAGTCTGTCCTTCACATCAGCAGTGACACAGAAGTGAGTTTAACACATAAATATTTGACAAATGCTCTTTTCAGATGAGGTTTATTTGGAAAACTGGGTCAATATTATTGATTATCTGAATTTTTAGCCTCTTAAACCTGTTCTCAGATCAGCCACTAAACTTTTATATTATTACCACTATACAAAAAAATCATCTACTCTGTACCCCTTTATGGGTATCATCACTGTCTCTAGTGTGGTCCTGTTAAGGTTATGTCCTCAGTACCTTCAGTCAGTCAGTCATTTTCTGGGCCGCTTGTCCTAATTAGGGTCGCGGGGGGCTGCTGGAGTCCATCCCAGCTCACACAGGGCGAAGGATGGAGACACATTCTGGACAGGTCGCCAGCGAACTGACGGGGATGGCACCTTGCTCAAGGGTCCCTCAGGGCAACCCACCAGTAAGGGGTTTGAACCCACAATCTTCCGGCAACTCCCTAACCAGCAGGCCACCGCTGCCCCAGTACCTTCAGTTATGGAACATTATCCCAGCCTAAATCCCAGAGCTTATATTTTTAACTTGGGTATTCTCACTGCCATCTCTTTTATTTTATTATTTTAGGAAAAGGTACAAGGAGTACAAGGAGTACAAGGTACTCTCTCCTGAAAAAAGGAAGGTAGTGCACGTTCAGAAGGTCCATGTCCTTCCTTTGTGTCCTGCAAAGTGTGGTTTTATGTCTCAAAAAACAGACCCAAACGATTCTCCAGCCTCCCCATTATGGTCTCCATTTCTTCCTTGCAGCCTCTCAGTGTATCCATTAGAATTAAACTGGCAGCTTTAAGAATCTGATTGGCCACCCAGGCTGAAACAATCCTTATAACTTCAGTGGGTGGGGCTAAACTGCTGTAGGCTGAATGGTTTTTGGTGATGTAAGAAAAAAAAAATCCAATGAATGTAGATTGAAGACATAAAACTTTTGCAGAGTTCAGGAAACGGACCTTTTAAAACTTTAAGGTGCAGCGACGGATCTTGAGGACACATTTACGGCGAACTCTTTTCAGACGTATGATCATTTAAAACTACGACCCAGATTATAAATATTACAGATTGTCATGAAACACACAGAACTTAATGTCTGTTTCCCTCCATAACCCATCAAATCTGTGGAACCAGCAGTGTTTCGAACCCACTGCAGCCTCAGGAATTCCACAGCGAAACCTTTCCAGACCTACAAGCTGGAAGCCGTCCTGATGGCGTACAACAACATCCATTCACTGATAATGGAAAACAGGTTTCGGCTCTTTCCTCGCACACAAACACCAGTTGTATCTCGCTGGTTTAACCATTAAATGGTTTCTCGTGTGTTTCAGACCCAGTTGACTTCAGAAACTCCCAGTTGAGTGAGTTCCACACCAGACCGTGTGGAGATCCAGTTACTGACGATTCGTAGGGCTCGACAGAAGTGTGCTGTAATTTTATATTCATATATTAACTTATACTGAGTGATGGGGGAGAGGGAGGACCACCCTACACACCCAGAGAGAGAGAGGACAGTTCTACTGAGTAGGGGGGGAGAGGGAGGACCACTCTACACACCCAGAGAGAGAGTGGACAGTTATACTGAGTGATGGGGGAGAGGGAGGACCACCCCATTCAGAGATTACCAGGTTAAATAATGAGGCCTGCTTTAAAAATGGAAGTTTAATTTATAATTTATATATTTATCATTTATAATATAGTATATTTTCTATATAAATTATACTATAAATTACATATATTATTTGATTGCTACTGTATATCAGTAAATATATTTTGGCCACCCTCGAGCAAAACACTGGAGATTCGGTAAATAATAAACGAGGAATGTGTGTCTGGCACTGGAACAGTCCTGTAAACCCTTCAGGAAGGACTGTTAGGACATGAATAATTCAGAGCAGTGAAAGGCCACAGACTTTCACTCTCAATCTCTCTGCTTTAGTGTCCTCTGATGGGATTGAGTGTGTGTGTGTGTGTGCGTGTGTGTGTGTGCGTGTGTGTGTGTGTGTGTGTGTGTGTGTGTGTGTGTGTGTGTGTGTGTGTGTCCTTGGCAGAGCTGCTGTCGTTGTTAATGTTGGCAAAACTGCACCTAGACGTCAGAACCGCTCGGGAGGCAGATCCGAATGTTTTAATGACCCTCGACCCGTCTCTAACAGTAATTACGTTTTTGTTTGTGTTTTTTTTTTACTGGCCAACAGTAACTCAGGATTAAACAAGAAACATATTCTTTTTTACAGCCGATCATCTCCTGTAGTGTGTGTGTGTGTGTGTGTGTGTGTGTAACTGCTCTACAGGTTTATTGTCCTCCTGCTGTGTTCCCGGTGGTTCTGAGCTGTTTGGAGGTTCTTACCGAACTCGCTGGCACACATGTGTTCCATGATGACTTCTGAGTTAGGGTCGTCACACGGTGGACAGACGGGAACCCTGCCTGCAGGAACAGAGAAGAACTTCAGCTGCTCATCGAGTCTAAAACACAGGAACCACTTTCATTTCCTCAAACCACTGGAATTTCCTTCAGCATGAATAAGAACCTTCCTATCTGTCTGTCTCTCTGTCTATCTGTCTATCTATCTATCTATCAAAAAATAGAAAAAGAAGATGAATTAACCATGGAGGAACTGAAGAACATTGTGTACCTGATTCAGGAAGAACACACACCTTCAAACAGCCTCCAAAGTTCAGTGACAGCCGTCGTTACTGTGTCTTTATTAGTGATGAAGAAACTGTATCAGATTTTTATTTTATGGAATGTAACATTTGAGCTTTAAGTGTTTCATTTCCACCGAGAACCTCAGCATGTCTTGGCTTTCAGGCCTGAACACCAAACAAAGTTCATTTTACACAATCTAACAGGGCTGGACTTTGGAGAA
>CM029383.1:24523666-24551358 GCA_017165825.1 Hepsetus odoe
TGTTAACTGTGGTGAGGACGCCAGTGTCTCAGGGTGTCTCATGTCTGTAAAACCCTTCTGTCCTCTTACGGCAGGCTGTAATCGTTAGATTCACTGGAGTGATTGTTTGAAGTCTTTACTTTGATATTTTGTATCAAAAGTTCAAACAGAAGTAACTTCTTATTTTCCATGAAGAACAAATTCAGGTTTTTTGACCCCTGATGACACCTTGAGCCCCTAAAGTGTGTCTCAGTGTTTCTGCTGAAAGTCAGAATTAAGGAAAAGCTGTTTTGACGTGATGTCAACACCACCGTCCTCCACATAAACAGCAGGATGTGGGAAATGAGGCAACGTCCCTTTCATTAAAACTCTCCAAATCTGTTTATTTACTGCTTCTCTGCAGGGCAGTCATTTGGACTGACAGAGCAGCAGAAGTAACGGAGTGAAGAACGAGTGCCTGCAGAGACTCGGAGGGGTAAAGTGGGGGATTTTACTCAATAAATGAAGTGTCTTCAGAGACGCATGAAAGTGTCCACTCACTAAATCCAGCAAATGTTCTTTTTTTTAATTCTAACCACATGGTGAAGCGGTAGGTGGTGCTGTCTCGTCACGGCAAGAAGGTCCTGGGTTTGATTCCCATGTGGGATGGTCCAGGCCCTTTCTGCGTGGAGTGGACATGTTGTCTCCATGTCTGTGTGCGCATCCTCCAAGAGCTACGATTTCCTACCACCGTCCGAGGACATGCTGGTCAGGCGGACTGGAGATGATAAATTGTCCCCCTAGGTGTGTGCATGTGCATGTGTGCATATGTGTGTGTGTGTGCATGTGTGTGTGTGTGTGTGTGTGGTTTTAGAGAAAAACTGCTGTAAAAGTGGAGTGAATTCACAACATCAGCACTAATCCAGGAGGAACCAGGGCTGGAATCAGGGTCTCCGGTTCAAAGGAATCGTACGACCAGGTGATGATCAGTAGCTGATCTGTAGATCATACAGTCCACTGGGACGAAGCTCCGCCCACAAATACAGAGCATCATTTGAACATCTTTAACCTGCTGTTTGTTATATTGTTATATTGTTATATTGTTTGTTTACAAATTAACACCCAATATTATCACCAAAGTTCATTACAGATCAACAGTTGCCATGGTTACAATGCATGAAACCAGAGCTGTCCTGGTTTTTAGCTCATAGATGAAAACATGGGATATTTTAATGATACACTGATCACTGAACTGAACGCTTGTGGCCTGCTTTGTGTCTGTGCTAGGCTGTATGTCTCACCCTCCCTGTTTGGGGAGGCTTGTGGATTTTTTAAAGACAGGCTGCACTGGACATCCAGTTCTGTTTCTTGTCTCTGTGACATAACTAGGACAGGAAGGGAGCTGCTGTCTTTTAGTGGGATGTTCTTTCTGCACCTCCTTAGCTTTTCTATAGGTTGTGTTTCTGTTCTTATATCATTCCATATACGATGTTGTGCTGTCCTGAATGTTCCTCTCTTTCTTGTAGACACTCTTTAAATGCTGATCTGTCTTTAATAAACTCAGAATATTGGAACTCTCACTAATTTCTGTGTTTCATCTGAGTTCTCCCAGGCCTTGTTAAAGATCAATGCTCTCAGGACCAGAGTGAGGAGCAACCAAAGAGATGAGCCCTATCAGTCTAATTTATTGCAATTTATGGATCAGAATGAATAGTACAGGTTCAGAAAACACATAAACGAGTCTAAAAGAGAATTCAAGCGATTTACCTTACCTAGTCAAAAGGAATATATATATATATATATATATATATATATATATATATATATATATATTTATATACTTCAGCTGTGGCCTAGTGTTTAGGAATGAGGCCCCAAGATCAGAAGGTCATGGGTTTGAATCCCAGACTGGTAGGTTGCTCTGAGGTTCCCTTGAGCAAGACATTGTCCTCATCACTGGCTGGACGGTGTCTGTGTGTTGGATACAGAGGACGTGTTTGGTTGGGGTTCACTGTGTGCTGTGTGTTCACGCTGACAAATAGTCACTTTCACTTTTTCACTTTCAGCTCCAGCAAACCTCATACAGCAAATATGTTTGGACTGATCACATCATTTGGGAAAAGAAGGGATTCGGTTGTTCGCCAACTTATTTTGAAGATTATCGGCAGTTTACACAGGACTTTCAGTTTGGATGTGGTCCTAATTAAAGAGTGTCCATCCAGGGGGATAAACTGTGTTTTCCCTCTGGTTCATGGCAAAAATTTTTGTACTCCAACCCTTTTCGCCTGGCTAACGAGCAACGTTTGGCTTCGTCATTAAGACCACATGCTGACTGAGAGCGCTGCGCAACATCTGTTTCGACACAATGCACTTACACATATTATTGTAGTAGCACAATCAGCAAACGCTGCAACTAAACATTTTACAGATTGCTGTAGACTGTCGAGCTCGAATCACACAGAGGCTGTATTTATAATCCGTGCTGCCAGAAGCGTCTGAAGATACACGAAGGATGGGAAGTCAGTGAGGTTCAGCCCTTTGTAAGCCATAAAATATGACCTGCCTTTGTCCCAGAGGAACATTTTCTAGTAAATTATCCCAGCGCTGAATCCTGCCAGGATCCATTAAATCATAGTTATACTCTTTAACAGCTGTAACACATGAGAACTTTTACCTCAAGACTCCCTGCTATAAGTCATTTAAGGACGTGTCCTACCATTAAAACTACTGGCTCGATATTCTGGGTCTCTCTGGTGCCACCAAATCAGCTCTGGCCAATCAAACTCTGAACTCCACAGTCCTGCTGATCCCAGCGTACAGACCCATCGTCAGGCGCGTGAGACCCACCCTGAAGCAGGTGAAGACCTGGCCCACAGGAGCCATCTCTGCTCTTCAGGACTGCTCAGAACGCCGACTGGGACATGTTTAGGGAAGCTGCAACCTACGGTGACTCCATCAACCTGGAGGAGTACACAGCTTCAGTGACTGGCTACATCAGCAAGTGCATTGAGGATGTTACTGTCTCCAAGTTCATCATCACACGTCCCAACCAGAAGCCATGGATGACTGCGGAGCTGCGCAGACTCCTGAGAACCCGGGACAAGGCCTTCAAGTCAGGGGATGAGGCCGCCCTAAGAACAGTGAGGGCGAACCTGTCTTGGGCCATCAGAGCGGCGAAGCGAGCTCACGCAGAGAGAATCCATGACCACTTCAAGAACACCGCAGTTTGCGTATCGTCCCAACCGCTCAACGGATGATGCAATCTCCACCACCCTCCATCTGGCCCTTTCTCATCTGGACAGAAAGGACAGTTATGTCAGAATGCTGTTCATCGACTACAGTTCAGCATTCAACACCATCATCCCTCAGCACCTGAGTGAGAAGCTGAGGCTGCTGGGCCTGAACACCTCCCTCTGTAACTGGATCCTGGACTTCCTGACTGGGAGACCCCAGTCAGTCAGGATCAGTAGCAGCACCTCCAACACCATCACACTGAGCACAGGAGCCCCCCAGGGCTGTGTGCTCAGCCCACTGCTGTTCACACTGATGACCCACGACTGTGCAGCCAAGCACAGCTCGAACCACATCATCAAATTCGCTGATGATACAACCGTGGTGGGTCTGATCAGCGGTGGAGACGAGGCAGCTTACAGAGAGGAGATACAAGAGCTGACGGACTGGTGCAGAACCAACAACCTGTCTCTGAACGTCGACAAGACTAAAGAGATGGTTGTTGACTTCAGGAGATCACGTCGGGACCACACTTCAATTATCATCAACACCTCACCTGTGGAGTTGGTCCAGAGCACCAAGTTTCTTGGTGTTCACATCACTGACAACCTCACGTGGTCCCTCAACACCAACTCGGTGGCGGGTGGTGGTGGTCTAGTGGTGGGTACTTGCCTACAGACCTGTGACTCAAGAGGTCCCAGGTTCAAATCCCACCTCTAGCACTAGCACCACTGGGTCCCTGAGCAAGACCCTTAACCCTGAATTGCTCCAGGGGGACTGTCCCTGTAATTAGGATGTGGAAGTCGCTCTGGATAAGAGCGTCTGCTAAATGCTGTAAATGTAAATGTAAATGTAAACTCCATCACAAAGAAAGCCCAGCGCCTCTACTTCCTGCGCAGTCTGAGGAAAGCCCATCTCCCACCTCCCACCCTCACCATCTTCTACAGAGGAACCATTGAGAGCATCCTGAGCGGCTGCATTACTGCCTGGTACGGGAACTGCAACGTCTTAGACCGCAAGTCCCTACAACGGGTAGTGAGAACAGCTGAGAAGATCATCGGGATCTCTCTGCCCTCTGTACAGGACATCTTCACCACTCGCTGCATCCGCAAAGCAACCAGCATTGTGGATGATCCCTCCCACCCGTCCCACACTCTCTTCTCCCTCCTGCCGTCCGGGAAAAGGTTCCGCAGCATACGGATGCTCTCAATGGTTCCTCTGTAGGGCCTCCACTTCCAGGATGGGAAATAGTTTCTTCCCCCTGGCCATCAGACTCTTAAACTCTTAAACTGCGAATATCTACCCAGTCCACCATCTTCATCCTGTATTTATTTATTTATCTCATGTTGCACTCTGCACTTTATCAGTAACACCGCTCCACCACACTGCTACACTGAGATCTACCTGGGCTGCTTTGTTCTACAGCACTGCAGCCCTCCACGGATGAATGTACTGTCTATCGTCTGTTGCTGTCTGTTGTTGTCTGTCTTGTCTGCACTTGTTGCCCCGTGTTGTGTATCATGTTGTGTCTTATGTTGTCTTGTGTCTTGTGTTTGTCTTGTGTGTAGCACCAGGGTCCTGGAGGAACGTTATTTTGTTTCACTGTGTTCTGTGTATATGACTGAAATGACAATACAATCCTACTTGACTTGACTTGACTATAAAGTGCATGGCAGTTTTAATGTTTGAATTCACATTAGCTCTTTATTTTTTTACAGCTAATTGGCGCTTTATAAGGTTCCACTGTGGAATGTATGTCATGCTGTAAAGGTTACTTTCAGAATGATTAAAGAACAGAAGTCTGGAGGAACGGTAAAACACAGAGCTCTTGTCAACTTGTGGGTGAATTTATAAAGGAAAAACTCCTCAGATGTGTTGTTTTCATACTTGAACAAGTATGTTATGAATTTCTAAAAGTTTGGATCTAGATCAGCGCTCTGGACGTGAAGAGCGGAACTTTCGCAGAGGCGGTGAATCACCGCAGGTTCCAGCCGGAGCCTTTTCCAGGCGGGACACAGGAACGGGGTGCAAGCAGAGGCCATGGCGGAGGTTTGTGGGGAAAAATAACTCATTTAAAAAAGCTTTTCTTTTTTATCACTCACCTCTTTCAGCGTCACACGTCCTGAACAAGTCGCAGATGCAGACCGCGACCGAATTCACGACGGATTTAATGTTATAAATGTCAAAGAAGCAGCGGCTCGGTCTTTAGCTTGTAGGCTAACTACATTAGCATAACATCTGTTATATTATTTACAAAAATATCCAACAAAAGTCCTCATGCAGTGACTTATTGCTGTTGTCACTGCTTTTAGTCAACGATTTTATAACGTGTAGTTATGTTGCAGTGTACTGGCACTGTGCCTGATGTTTATTTATTGTTTATTTGCTGTTTGTTTACCTCAGACGCAGATTAGAGTCTGTCTTACATTTTAAACTTCCTTTTAAAAGGGTGATTCATCCTCAATATCCGGTACTTCTGTGTAATACAACCCTTAAAGCTTGTTTCTGATTGTTTCCATGCTTCTGTGACACCAGGATATTCATATACTCGTTGTTTTCAGAGATCTAGTGGGGTTTTTATTTCTGAGGGTCTGTTTATAACACACAGGCATGTGATCTCCATCAGCACGTTGAACAAACCCGGCTCTTCGTTGTGAAGAACCCAAACAGCTCCGATGGAGAAGCTTAAATCTGTGGGAATGATGTTAAAATCAGCAGGAGTTTAGTGGAGCAGTTTCTATCTAGAGAGCTTTGGCTGTAAAAGTTTATGGTAGAGAGTCAGATGTGTTTACAGTGGTGGCGAAAGGAACCAGAAATCGGTTCGTTTTATTTCCTCTCCAAACCCACCAGTGATCCGTGTGTGTTTGAGTGTTTATATGTTATATATGTAAATAAATCAGTCTTACCAGATTATAGTTTTTAAATATTTATGTGTATTACATTTTAAAACTTCACTGGTGGTTTTGGAAAGTAAATAAAATGGCCATGATGAATGATTTTTGCTACATATGAGTGAGTGAATTTTAGGGGGAAATGGTGGAATTCCTTTTAAACAAGAATGGATGCTCCAGTGTAAGTGGGAGGACACTTATGTACAGTCAGATCATTTTTAAAGCAGAAAACTGTGTTCAGCACTTTCTTCTGTTTCTATTGCCAATATCGAAAGGGTTAGTTTAGTGTAAAGAAAGAGTGTACAGGTTTAGTGTAAAGTGTAATTAAATGTTTCGTGTAAAAAGTTTCCGTTCAAGGCAGCAGTAAAGAGGTCATTTAAAAATTAAAATTGTCCTGTAGAAAGAATGACAAATTATTCTAAGTGATATATTCAGTAAGAACACCAGTGGAGAAGAAGAAATTTTAGGAAACTGTAAAACACAGGCTCTTTTAAAAACACCTTAAAATAACTGGACTTTTATTATATAAATACCTTGTTTTGTGTGGAAATGACCCGTTAGGACCCCTACTTGAACCGCCACCTTATCGTGGTGGAGGGGTTTGCGTGTCCCAATGATCCTGGGGGCTATGTTGTCTGGGGCTTTATGCCCCTGGTAGGGGCACCCAAGGCAAACAGGTCCTAGGTGAGGGAAGAGACAAAGAGCGGTTCAGAGGACCTCTGATGATGCATAAAAACCTTGGAAGACGTTCTCCCTCGCCCGGACGTGGGTCACCGGGGCCTCCCTCTGGAGCCAGGCCTGGAGGTGGGGCCCGCTGGCGAGCGCCTGGTGGTCGGGCCTTCACCCATGGGGCCCGGCCGGGCTTAGCCCGAAGAGGCAACGTGGGTCCCCCTTCCCATGGGCTCACCACCTGTGGGAGGGGCCAAAGAGGTCGGGTGCATTGTGAGCTGGGCGGTGGCCGAAAACGGGGGCCTTGGCGGTCCGATCCTCGGCTGCAGAAGCTGGCTCTAGGGACGTGGAATGTCACCTCTCTGGTGGGGAAGGAGCCTGAGCTAGTGCGCGAGGTTGAGCAGTTCCAGCTAGATATAGTTGGACTCACCTCGACGCACAGCTTGGACTCTGGAACCAGTCTCCTTGAGAGGGGCTGGACTCTTTTCCACTCTGGAGTTGCCACCGGTGAGAGGCGCCGAGCAGGTGTGGGCATACTTATTGCCCCACGGCTTGGCGCCAGTACATTGGGGTTTACCCCTGTAGATGAGAGGGTGGCGGCCCTCCGCCTTCGGGTCGGGGGACGGGTCCTTAGTGTTGTCTGCGCTTATGCGCCAAACAGCATTCTGGACTACCCACCCTTTCTGGGGTCTCTGGAGGGGGCGCTAGAGAGCGTCCCTCCTGGTGACTCTATCGTTCTGCTGGGGGACTTCAATGCTCACGTGGGTAATGACAGTGACACCTGGAAGGGCGTAATTGGGAGGAATGGCCCCCCCGATCTGAACCAGAGCGGTGTTTGGTTATTGGACTTTTGTGCTCGTCACGGATTGTCCATAACGAACACCATGTTCAGGCATAAGGATGTCCACATGTGCACCTGGCACCAGGACACCCTAGGCCGCAGTTCAATGATCGACTTTGTGGTCGTGTCATCGGACTTGCGGCCCCATGTCTTGGACACTCGGGTAAAGAGAGGGGCGGAGCTGTCAACCGACCATCACCTGGTGGTGAGTTGGCTTCGTTGGTGGGGGAGGATGCCGGTCAGACCTGGTAGGCCCAAACGCATCGTGAGGGTCTGCTGGGAACGTCTGGCAGAGTCCCCTGTCAGGACAAGCTTCAACTCCCACCTCCGTCAAAGCTTTAACCACGTCCCGGGGGAGGTGGGGGATATTGAGTCTGAATGGACCTTGTTCCGCACCTCCATTGTCAAGGCGGCTGACCGGAGCTGTGGCCGGGAGGTGGTCGGTGCCTGTCGCGGTGGCAACCCTAGAACCCGTTGGTGGACACCAGCGGTGAGGGATGCCATCAAGCTGAAGAAGGAGTCCTACCGGGCCTTTTTGACCAGTGGGGCTCCGGAGGCAGCTGATAGGTACCGACAGGCCAAGCGGAATGCGGCTCTGGTGGTTGCTGAGGCAAAAACTCGGGCATGGGAGGAGTTTGGAGAGGCCATGGAGAAGGACTTCCAGACGGCTTCGAGGAAATTCTGGTCCACCATCCGGCGTCTCAGGAGGGGAAAGCAGTGCACGGTCAACGCAGTGTATAGTGGGGATGGTGCGCTGCTGACCTCGACTCGGGACGTTGTGGGTCGGTGGGGGGAGTACTTCGAAGACCTCCTTAATTCCACCAACATGCCTTCCGAGGAGGAAGCAGAGCCTGGGGACATCGAGGTGGACTCTTCCATCTCTGGGGTCGAGGTTGCCAAGGTGGTCAAAAAGCTCCTTGGTGGCAGGGCTCCGGGAGTGGATGAGATCCGCCCAGAGTTCCTCAAGGCTCTGGATGTTGTAGGACTGTCATGGCTGACACGCCTCTGCAACATCGCATGGACATCGGGGACGGTGCCTCTGGATTGGCAAACCGGGGTGGTAGTCCCCCTCTTTAAGAAAGGGGACCGGAGGGTGTGTTCCAATTATCGAGGGATCACACTTCTCAGCCTCCCGGGGAAAGTCTATTCAGGGGTCCTGGAAAGGAGGGTCCGTCGGATAGTCGAACCTCAGATCCAGGAGGAGCAATGTGGTTTTCGTCCAGGTCGCGGAACAGTGGACCAGCTCTACACCCTTAGCAGGGTCCTGGAGGGTGCATGGGAGTTTGCCCAACCAGTTTACATGTGCTTTGTGGACTTGGAGAAGGCATTCGACCGTGTCACTCGGGGGCTCCTGTGGGGGGTACTCCGGGAGTATGGGGTATCGGATTCCCTGTTAAGGGCTGTCCGGTCCCTGTACAACCGGTGTCAGAGCTTGGTCCGCATTGCCGGCAGTAAGTCGGACCTGTTCCCGGTGAGGGTTGGACTCCGCCAGGGCTGCCCTTTGTCACCGATCCTGTTCATAACTTTTATGGACAGGATTTCTAGGCGCAGCCAGGGCGTTGAGGGGGTCCGGTTTGGTGGGCTCAGGATTGGGTCTCTGCTTTTTGCAGATGACGTTGTCCTGTTGGCCTCATCATGCCGTGACCTTCAGCACTCTCTGGATCGGTTCGCAGCCGAGTGTGAAGCGGCTGGGATGAGAATCAGCACCTCTAAATCTGAGGCCATGGTCCTCAGTCGGAAAAGGGTGGAATGCCCTCTCAGGATTGGGAGTGAGACCTTGCCCCAAGTGGAGGAGTTTAAGTATCTTGGGATCTTGTTCACGAGTGAGGGTAAAATGGAGCGGGAGATCGACAGGCGGATCGGGGCAGCTTCTGCAGTGATGCGGGCTCTGCATCGGTCCGTCATGGTGAAGAAGGAGCTGAGCCAGAAGGCAAAGCTCTCAATTTACCAGTCGATCTACGTTCCCACCCTCACCTATGGTCACGAGCTGTGGGTAGTGACCGAAAGAACGAGATCGCGAATACAAGCGGCCGAAATGAGTTTCCTCCGCAGGGTGTCTGGACTCTCCCTTAGAGATAGGGTGAGAAGCTCAGCCATCCGGGAGGGGCTCAAAGTAGAGCCGCTGCTCCTCCGCATCGAGAGGAGTCAGATGAGGTGGCTCGGGCATCTGATTAGGATGCCCCCTGGACGCCTCCCTGGTGAGGTGTTCCGGGCACGTCCCACCGGAAAGAGACCCCGTGGAAGACCCAGGACACGCTGGAGAGACTATGTCTCTCGGCTGGCCTGGGAACGCCTTGGGATCCGCCCGGAGGAGCTGGAAGAAGTGGCCGGAGAGAGGGAAGTCTGGGCGACCCTGCTGGAGCTGCTGCCCCCGCGACCCGACCTCGGATAAGCGGGAGAGAATGGATGGATGATCCGTTAGGAGATATCTTGCACATCACTGCTTTAGGTTCTGCAGAGATTGATTTTGTGAAAGTGATTTACAAATTATATCAACAACAAAAAAATCCTCATCACCCCCTTTCTGTCCCTCCTTTTGCACCATCACTTTACTGTTAAAAACATACTGACATCCCTTTGTCAGTAATTTTATTTTTTTTAGTTTGTACAGCTTTTTGTTTTTATCATAGTTTGTGTCTATGTATACTTTTGACTTTTTTAAATGTGCGCTATATGCTGTGCTGTACGTTCAGTGTCTGTTGAATGTAAGTCTGTGCTTTCAAAAAAGAGTTTGATTGTACCCGCCCCTGTTCGGTGCACACATGACCCTAATGCCGGATCTCGAAGGATGAATGTTGATAAATTGTGCAGCACTAGTTTGAGTCTCTTTTACTGAAGAGTCGGTTCAGCTCATCTGAGACAAACGGGTGGAATTTGAGTCCCGCCGTCCTTAAAGCAAAAGGACCCTGAGAAACTGCATCTAATGGGTCGGTGTTGCTCTTCAACAGACGCACAGCCTGCAGGACCTGCGGCAGCAAGCGGCCATCGCGTCCAAGGTCTTCATCCAGAGGGACTACACTTCTGGCACCATTTGCAGGTTCCAGACCAAGTTTCCAACCGAGCTGGAGGCCAGGGTGAGATCATCTGCAATTTTTTTTTCATTTGAGCTGCTTCTGAATAGAAAGTGGCAGGTCCAGCTTTGTATCAATTACTCATGAATAAAGCCGTAATTTGTTTCTGAGAAGCTAATGATAATGTTTATGAGTATTTTTAGGTTCTTCTGGTCACATCGGAGCAAAGCAGCACACATCATTTGCTGTTTTTTCAGAAAAGGTTTTTCAAATGTGCTATTTTTGTTCACAGATCGAGAAGCAGCAGTTTGAGGAGACAATACAGACCCTCAACAACTTGTACGCAGAGGCAGAGAAACTGGGGGGCAAGTCTTATTTGGAGGGATGCCTGGCTTGTCTCACCGCCTACACCATCTTTTTGTGCATCGAGACCCACTACGAGAAAGTGAGCCTGTCCGACTGTTTAAGTGTCCGTATCACACTGTGCTCTAGATTTATTTTTTTTTTTTTTTGAAATGATAAATAACAAGCTTGATAACGACCTAAAATTGCTTTGTGTGTGCATATATATATATATATATATATAATATATATATATATATATAGAGAGAGATCATTTATAGCTCTTGTATATGGATGTTCCTCGTTCTTTATATTTTTCTTTACATCTATCTTTCTATATTCTTTCTGTCTCCTTGATAAAGAGCCCTGTAACGCCCATATTACCCATTCATGGGAGAATAAAAGATTACTCTTTTCTGTCCTATTCTATTAAAACAATAATCAACAAAAAGTCAGGCTTCTGTTAGGCTCAACCTTCAGGGTTATTATTTTTTATGGAGCAGCAGCATTCAGCAGGATTTAAATACTCAAATGATCAGTAAATAATTTTTTAATTTTAATGATCGAACACAGGAAGGCTGGATAGGCCGATGCTGATGTCCAATAGTTTTTCCAAACAGAAATTGGGATTAGGGGTATTAAGAAAGAAGGGCTTTCACCAAAACCTTGGTTTCAGCATCAACCTTGCCAATCTTTAACATCCTGCTCTTCCATAAATGCCTCATTAAATTTCAGTTTAAAACACTGTTTTGAACATCAGTCCGGTGCTGAATTTATTTTTCTTAAAAATCAATAAATTCAGGCAGCGGTGTTCTAGTGGTGAGGGAGTCGCCCTGCATCGGAAGATTGTGGGTTTGATTCCCTCAAAAGTAGGTTGCCCTGAGGTACCCCTGAGCAAGGTACCGTCCCCATCACTGCTCCCTGGGCGCTTTCAATAGCTGCCCCCTGCTACACGGTGTTTGTGTGCATGGGTTAAAAGCAGAGGTCCAGTTTCGTTGTGGTTCATGGTGTGCTGTGCTGTGACCTCGCAATGACAAGGGTTGTCACTTTCACTTTTCAGTAAATATCTGATGATACGGATTTGATTTCTGTATTATCACACATCTCTAAATTATAGAATTATTCTGAAATATGGTGGCAATTAGATTAAAAATAACAAAAGATAATAAGCAGAAACTTCAGGATGTTAGTAAAGCATCACGAAATCCGCTCCAGAATATCTGTAAATGATTGTGAGACTTCTTTAAGGTGGAGTTTCCTCGAATTAAGAGTTTGTGGAGTAATTACTTCCTTGGACTTTCGATCTAGTTTAGAGATAATCTGGAACTAACGTGGCTGCGCCGGATTGGTGGGTGACTTCTTCAGGCTGTGAAGAAAGATTGCACAGGTTTGACCGTTCTTTTCTTTTAATTCCTCTTTCCATCTTTTAGGTGCTGAAAAAGATTGGCAAGTACATCCAGGAGCAAAATGAGAAGGTTTACGCTCCTCTGGGTCTCCTCCTCACTGACCCCATCGAGAGAGGCCTGCGAGTCGTATCCTCTTCTGAAGAATCACCTTCAGATTCAGATCCTTTAAATTCCTGTTACTAGATTTCAGAGGCAGTTTTAGAATTTCAGGGGAAATTAAAGAATAGTGCTTATCTGTGAACAGAATGAATACCGGTCAACAATAAACATTCAACTGTAATCACACTTTGCAGGCAGAACGTCTCTGCAGTTAATTAAGGGTTTTTATTTCACCGTGTAATCAAGGGTTTCCCTTAACCTGATCTTCTCAAGGTGGAAATCACCATTTTTGAGGACAGAAGCATTGGATCAAGATAAAACATACCAAAGGTAAACACTTCACTACCACCTTAACAGACAGCCTAGAATTGGCCACTTTATCAGAAATCCCTGCCTTGTGTGTTTCTGCAATGTCCACTTTATTAGGAACACCTCGTTTCTACTCACTGGACATTTTATTAGAAACACCTATGTTGTAATACTAACTGGCCACTTGAAAAGAAACACCTACCGTGCAGTTGCACGGACTGGCCACTTTATTGGAAACACCTACCTTGTACTTTTGCTAACTGGCCACTTTATTGGAAACCGCTTGTGCTGTTCACTATTAACTGGCCACTTTATTAGAAACACCTACCTAATACTTTCACTAACTGGCCAATTTATTGGAAACAGCGTGTGCCATCCACTGCTAACTGGCCACTTTATTGGAAACACCTACCTAGTACTTTCACTAACTGGCCACTTTATCGGAAACGCCTACGTTGACGTGCTGGTGTGTGTGAGTGGCCCAGGCCCCGTCGACTGAGACCCAAAAACATCCAGAAGTCTGGAGACGCCAGTGAAGGTCTAGAGGAGCTCCACACGCTGCACGTCAGCTACACGGGTGGGGTTTCCGATAAAGCGGCCAGGGGGAGGCAACGTAAGAAGACGTAACTGCAGCAGGTTTGTTTCTCTGCAGGAGAACGCGCTGAACATCCTAATCACTGGCCTTCTGGACTGAGAACCGGGTCCCTTCGCCGTGTCCACATCCTGCCCTCCTGCGTCTGCATGTAGGGGGCGCTGTTTTACAGATATTTCCCTTTTTTTTTCCCTCAGGAGAACGATGCGTAACGTTCTCCGAGTGCTCGTCTGAAGCAGCGCTTGTTCGTTTGAGTCGTCGGATTTTGTTCGCGTACCGTCTTAATTACTGAAGATTATTTTTAAAGCTGTTCTTTTGTGCCATGTGTTTTATAAAGCTCCCTCCCAGCTCCTGCCTTTCCTCCCAGCTCTGGGTTTTCTGTATATACTTGTGTTTGAGTTGAAATGTGCAGTGTTCACCGCGTGTCCACGTCCTGAGAAACGTCTCCGAGGATCATCTTCAGCGCCGCGCTTGGCGGATTCTCACGGAGACACTTGGGGCGAATATTTGAAATTGTAAGCGATTTTGATAAAACGAGCCACCAAGCTGATCAACCATCATCATTCCATCCTCGTGACGAACATCCTCACCTGACCATTTTTTAGAAGTCACCCAGTTTAATACACTACAGGCGGGACTCGCCGCCGCTCATAACGGATCCAAATTCACACCCAGGTCAGGTGGGTTTGATTCATCTGCGCTCCGCCGATCTCGCCGTGTCCCTCTTCATCACTTCTGTCCCTAAAAACCTAAAGCAATGGTTCCCTCCAGTGTTGCATCTTATATTAACTGTCTTTGTACCTTCGGTTGTATCATAAACTATTACTGTCTTCAAAATTTCTGGACATTTATTTAAGAAATGTATCTTAATAAATTAACTTTTCCTTCAGTTTGCTGTCGTGTGTGTTGATTTGAGGGGAAAATGGAAATATATCAAATTTTCTTCAATTGAAAGATGTAAACAGGTTTTCTGTGTGTGTTTCTGAGAAGAGAAGCACACAATATATTAATGCTCAAAAACAGATATTAAAGCTCTGTCCAGGGTGTCTTGTCTTATAAGTGATATTTGAAAAATGTAAAAAATCTTTTAGTTGTTTACATTTCTTAGTAATACTTTATTTATACACATATTGAGTACATCACCCAGCAGACCCGTGACCTTTTATTAGAAAAGTTGTTTCTCCAGAAGTACATAAAACAAGTGTTCAAAATGGCTCAAAAGTGAGTAAGAGTGCGTTAAACTCTGGAGGACAAGAACACAACAGGTCCGCAACAAAGACCTGTAATTGTGAATAATGTATTTTAATTGCAGTTAATGTATAATGGAATTTTATTATTTTAATGGTATGTATAAATTAGTATTTTCGTTATTTTTTAAATGATAATAGTGATTGTTTTTATTTCAATAATAAAATAGCCATCATAAATATTATAATAAACTTCATTTACCAAAACTCTTCCGTTTAATTTAATTGTTCGTTTTCGTGATGTAATAGAATAATGACATTATTATTTATTTATTTGGGAGGATTTTTTGTAAATAAAGCTCTTTGATGTGAGGTGGCTGCAGTTCCGCCTCCGGCCGCTTGGCTCCGCTATAATCCCCTCGCGCTCCATTAGCGTTGTTTGAATTAAATGCAGCTTTAATTACTGAATTTTAGCGACGTTCCGTTTCTTTTATTGCTTTTTTAGTGCTACGTGTTTCTTGTGCGCTCTCCGCTGAGGTATGGGGAAGGCACTGCTCCAAAAAAGTGTTTAAATGGATTTGAACTCGCATTAGCATGCTAGGCTAAGTAAGCGCTGCTAGCTGAAGGACGGCTAGTTTTGTGTAGAATCGGTTTTGTTCTGCAGCTCGGTCACTGCTCGCCTTTTGATGGTTTTTTATTTAGGTTGAGGTCAGACTTCGTGGCTCTGGTGATCAAATTCCCGCCTCGCTATACTATAAAGGTGAAGTTCGACTTTTCCGGTCCACCTTAAATGTGCAGCGGTCGCTCCCGCGCCTCCGCCGCCTGTTTAAGGTGGAACTCCAAATTCCAAGAGCAGGACGCTGACTTCACCCAAAGTTAGATTTCTTTTGGTTAAATTGACACTGACAGTGCTGAGAATGGAGCTTTATCACTTGGGCACGTGATGTAGCTGCAGAAATGGCCCGTGCAGGGTTGCTTTATATCGCCTTGCTGTGGGTTTGGGTTTGGGTTTGAACTGGACTCGTGTGTCCACAGATCACCTTCTCTCCACCCTGGCGGTTCCCTGCTACGATGGCTGCTACCTCCCCAAGCAGGAAAATGAATTCGTGCACAAAGTCCTTGAGGAGCTGGACGCCTTTCAGCAGAGAGAAGATCAGAAAAGGTGATCCAGACTGAAGGAAGACCGTCCAGTCTGATCAGACTCCACTGAGTGTCCGAAAGTGTCCAGGAGGCTTTTTCAAAGATTCAGTTCTCCTAAGTGAGCAGTGAAAACCCACTGCTGTTGAACTGTGATAAGATACCTGTCTATGGACCTGTGGCTCAGGAGGTCCCAGGTTGGAATCCCTCCTCTAACGCTACCACCACTGGGTCCCTGAGACCCTGAACCCTGAGTGTCTCCAGGGGGACTGTCCCTGTAATCAGGACATGGAGGTCGCTCTGGAGAAGAGTGCCACAAATGTAAAGGTCAAAGTAGAATTCGGGCCAAAGAAACCATCTTTCATCTTTTTCATTCAGCTGCTCCAGATCGGGTCTCCACATGTCCGGGTTGGGGACAGTGATGAAAAGACAGGAAGTGGAGTCATTTAACATTTACAGTATTCAACAGACGCTTTTATCCTGAGCAGCTTCCAGTTCCTGATTGCAGGGACAGTCCCCCCTGGAGCAGCCTTTCAGTGATCAGGAATCCATTGGTGGTGCTGGAGGTGGGATTCCAACCTGCGACCTCTTGGTTCATAGTCAAGTGTCCAACCACAAGACCTCCCGCAGCCCGGGGTTAAAGATGCTGAGATGTGTGGTGGGAGGATGGATTAGGAATGAGTGTGTTGGAGGGACAGCTCGGGATGGATGGTTTGTGTGGACGTGTCCAGAGGAGAGACGAGGAGTATATCAGGAGAAGGATGTTGAAGATGGAGAAGAAAAAGCAGGGAGCCAATTGGAGCATTTTTAAAGCACAGTGTTGAAAAAAGGGTCTGTTTGTTTCAAATGGCTAAAGAGAGTCAACGCATAAAAGGAATTATGTCAGTTGTTTGATAAATCTCCTTCTTCTTCTCCTTCTTCTTCTTTCGGCTGCTCCCATTTAGTTGCCACAGTGAAGCATCCGTTTCCATTTCTCCATGTCCTCTGCATCGTCCTCTTTCAAACCGACCACCTGCATGTCCCAAGATACTCCTCGTCTCTCCTCCAAACCAACGCAACCTTGCTTCTCTAACTTGGTCTCCGAAACGAGTGATAATGAAAAGGGCAGGAACAAACACCAACTCAGAAGTGAAGACAAACTTTTTGATTTCTTGTTTTCTCGTTTCTTCCCACTCCAGCGTCCTCCTGTTTCCACCGCTCCCGAGTCGACTTCGGTTTCTGATCCACAAGACGGCTGAGAACCTCCCGAACTTGAGCACGTTTTCCGTCGGGGAAGCCTGGTGCCGCAGGGTAGCCGTCTGCCGCTACCACCTCAGGTAAACCAGAGGCTGCAGCTTTGTGAACGCAAAAATTCAAATCTTTACCATTTTTCTGTTTTCTACCCTGGAGCTAAAAACAGGATCTTCTGAAATGAGTGTCTGGGATTGGCTGGTTCTGGCTCCGACATTCTCTGGCACGTTAAGTGTGTTTTACGTGCAATTAAAAACGGTGGAGTAATTCTGGCTCCAGTGAAACCCTTCGTGAAGTTTGGCACAGTTTGATAAACCACTGAGCGACTAAAAAATATCCAACACCACAACAAACCTCTTCAACCCTGGATCCATAGCAACAAGATCAGACACGTTTCGCTAAAGGAGGGGAAAACCGCCTCTTTTACTTTCAGGCTGATACTGAATCAAGTGCGGGCTGTAAAAATCCCACTTCAGCGGCCCGGTTCTGGTTCCCCAAGCGGCAGGATGTTCTCTGTAGAAGCACCAGGGCCGTCCTGAGGCCACAGAGTGTATGAATTGGGGTGAGGATGCAGTCGGACTGGATCCATGTCCTGATGTTCAGGATGGACGGAGAGCAGAATCATCACTTTCAGGCATTTCTGGTTCTCTCTTCTTTAGGTTCTTCAACCTCTATATATATATATATATATATATCATATATATATACACACGAACACACACACAGACCGCTTACATTAGTGAACCAGCAGCATATAAGGCTACTTAATAATAATAATAATTTTTATTTATATAGTGCCTTTCTCAAACCCAAGGTCACTTTACAGAGCAAACTAAAACAGTTAATACAAACACAAAGACAAACAGCAGAATAAGGAAATGAAGAACTGGGAGAGTTGGAATAGCACCAACTGAATAGATGTTTTTAACTGTGTTTTAAAGAGGGACAGAGAGGACATTTACTTCCACTGCTTCACAGGAAATAAAACATGTACCAGATAAATAACTTGTCATTTTTGAATAACTGTATTTATTTTTTTTTTCTGCTCCCGAAGATTGCCGCCTAAGGAGGACAGCAGCGACACAGACGGTAGTTTATATGAGCAGCCGAACAGCTGGGACAGAGGAATGGAGGGACGGTCAGGCAGCCAGCAAGCCGGGCAGCGATCCGCCCGCAGCAGAGGAACCAGAAGGCCAGATAAGGCCATCTACGTCCCCCGGGCCCTGAGGCAGAAGCCGGGTGAAAGCTCGTGCCCTGATCAGGCGCCCTGCAGGAGCTCACCCAGCTGCTGCCACAGCACCTCCGAAGAGTCCAGCTCCGACACTGCAGAACCTCTTCCATGCAATCAGGAACCTCCGGTTCACAGCACAGGTGAATCGGTGAGCGAGCCGGACGTGCTCATGCAGGTTTCAGGGTCGGGGTCCTGTGTCTGGCCTCCTGCCTGGGACCAGACCGTCTCTTACTTCATGGAGATGACCCTGGTAGACCAGGCAGAAGAAGACTGTAGTAATATGGCTCCCCCTGAACCACAACCCCAGTCGCAGAAGGAGGAGGTGGACGACTTCTACTCAGAGGTACGGGAGTATGGTATAGCAGATTGGGTCATAAATACAATTCTGATTTGTTTAAAAAAAAAAAACCTGTGGAATATACAAATGAAATGGAGTTGGAGGTGGTAGTGAGACCAACTATGTTATATGGGTTGGAGAAGGTGATGAAAAGACAGGAGGATAAGCTGGAGGTACAAGGATGGACAGGATTAGGGAAAAATATATCAGAGGAACAGCTCAGATTGGACGGTTTGGCGACAAAGTGATAGAAGTGAGGCTGTGTTGGTTTGGACGTGTCCAGAGGAGAGACGAGGAGTAGATCAGGAGAAGGATGTTGAAGATGGAGCTGCCATTGTTGTAGTGGACAGGGGACAGCATGGACATTCTGAGTGGTCTGCAGCCCCATACACAGCTGCAATGTGTCTTCTCACACCTTTCTCTTAGAACCAGAACTTTTTCAGCAGTTTCAGCAGGGCCTCCATGATCCATGGATCCAGGCATACCAGAAACACCCTAGAAGATCTGCCATGCTGGAGAAGTTCTGACCCAGTTCATCTCACCTTCACAGTTTGTCCCACAGATCCTCCGGTCGTCCATTTTTCCTGCTTCTAACATCACCATCAAGAACCGACTCTTCATTTACTGACAGGACACTTACTGACATTTACTCTCCTCACCTGGTGTTTTGATGTGAGTGATGAACGTCTTTGGGCCTTTTTTAATATTCGGTTTAAAAGTGCTTTTATAGCAACAGTGTCTCTGACTGACGAATCTCCCAAACATCCGTGGAGATCTGGTTCACATTGAAGAGCTGCTTCCTGGTCGAGCTTTGTTTTGAATTATGTTCCTTTCTTTTGTTTGTGTGATTATGGTTGTTTTCCATGACCTAATTGTGTCTGTTTTAAATTGACCAAGATCGTAGCCCATCTGAAGGAAGGAGAAGTGGTGATCGAGAGTGCCCAGAGTGACTTCTCCAGCTTTGAGAGTGTGTGGATTAACCACGAGGAGTTCGCTCACGTGATCGAAATCTATGACTTTCCAGCCATCTTCAAAACAGATGATTTACTGGATGCGTTTGCAGACTTCAGGTGATTTTATATATTCTTTTAATATCTTACTGGCAAGTTCCTGTGACCTCGCTGAAGTGGAATTTAAGTAAGCCTGGGGTTTAAACAAAGAATTATGGAGGAATTTTGGAAAATTTTAGAATTTCCCTTTCAAAAATGGCTTGGCGGCAAGTAATGAAGACTTGTGGTGGTGAACGGAACCGGACGTCCCAGATGTGTGTATTTTCTGTCCCCAGTGAAGCTCCCCGTGTCTCCCCGTGTCTCTGTGGGACGGTGATGATGGTCAAATAGTCCATCTGAACTAAATCTCTGTTCTTTGTGTCCCTCCACCATGAACGGGTTCAGTTTTAGTCCAGAATCTTCTCCAAACTAAAACACCGTCTCAGACTCCAGACAGCGTCTCCACCACCAGCTCATCACTGAGGGACGTCCGGTTCCGTTCACACACACTGGGAAAATGTGGTTACGTTTCCCTTTAACAGAGCGTTTCACCCCAAACCCACCGCGAGCGACTTCATTCGCCCGTCATTGGGGCAGTAATTCATAAAACTGTGGGCCTGACTCTGTTCCTCTTGTTTAACAGTGAAGGTGGAATGAAGATTAAGTGGGTGGACAACACACACGCGCTCGGTGTGTTTTCAAGCGCCTCAGCAGGTGTGGTTAAAAATAGTTTTCAAAAATACACCAGTAGTCTGTTTTTAATTCTTAATGTCTGCTGTGATGTGTTGCTTCTTTGAGACTCTTCAGTTAAAGAGATTTAATTCTGTTTAAATTGAGGTTCTTCTGTGAAACAGTAAAAAAATTCTACAATTTAAAGATTATTTTTACCAAAAACTTTGACTTTCATATCCAGTGCTGTAAATCCGATTTTAGTACTTTTATTTTTCATGTTTAACTGCTGCATTTCTGAACCCTCGGAGATCTTTCACTTCTCTCAGGCTGACGCTTCTTTTCTTGTTTTTTCGTGCACAGCAATGCAAGCCTTGTCCATCAGACACCCACTGCTGAAGACGAGGACGCTGTCCGAGGGGAGCAAGAAGGCCAAGGGTAAAGCACTGAGACGGGCAGGTACGTTCTGACAGCGTCGCGTGAAAATTCAGACCGTTTTGCTCGTTTCTCGTGATTGTACACCTCGAGCAATACCCTGCTTCATGAGGACACACAGCTTTATCTCTGATGGTTTAGTAATTAACAATAAATGCACATAATAATAAAATGTGGAAAAATGATTGTGGTTGTACCACTAGAACAGACAGGATGATGTGGAGGATGAACACAGTCCGACGTGTTTAAGATCGACGTTCCTCTTGATGCTGAATGTGTACAATCTCTTCTGTAAGTGTGAACCACGGGGCAGCGGTGACCTGCTGTTCAGGGACGAGGCTCCAGGATCGGAAGGTTGTGGGTTCGAATCCCAGACCTGTAGGTTGCCCTGAGGTACCCTTGAGCAAGGTACTGTCCCTGTCACTGCTCCCTGGGCACGCGTGTGTGTAAAATGCAGAGGTGTGATATCGGTGTGGTTCACTGTGTGTGGTGAGAAAAGTCACTTTCTTTTCGTTGTGTTTTTTTGGCCAGAGTTTATTCAGCCGGTGAAGGAGAGGCCGCGGACGGACACGGCGGTGGCCAAGAGGATGGTGACCCGAGCGCTGGGGCTGAGAGGAGGGTCCAGAGGAAAGCGTTACTGAGCCGCTCCACATCCCAAAGGAAGAAGAAACGTCCAACACCCGTAACCCCGAGAGTCAGCGGACTTTACTGAACTCCTGTCCTGAAGCACCGTGATCGTGTGCTGAGTTTCTTCATCTCCTCACAATATTTTTGCCTAAAATCCAGTGAAAATCAGTTTTCCCACCTTTACCTGAACACAGCCAGTCTGCCTAGACTTGCACGTTTCTTAAATCCATGTTGAAATTTAAGGGCGTCAGAAAGCACATGAGCAGGTGCTGAGACTGAGCACCACAGTTTACAGAGGGTTTCAGTAACATCGTCATCAAAAGGCTAAAGTGGAAGAAAATCCATCAAGTATATGTTAGCCAGGGCTGCGCAACACGGTCAGTAGGGTGATTTTATCGTATTCGACCGAAACAACTAATAAAATCTAAAGGAAAATGGAAAACGGAGCTTTTAATGGCGCTTGACTGGTCTGAGGCTCATTTGCATATCGGCCGATTATGAAGCGTTAATCTTGGCAGGTTGTGTAAATCTGATTTACCAGTTCTGAACCACTGCCCTTTTCCTAACCTGCTCCTTTCCCGCTCAGCCTGGACGTTCGTTTTGTCTAATGAACCAGAATGGGCTGATGAATTTAAACGAGCTCCTCCCAGGCTGGCCCGGGTGAGCTCCTCAGTGCATCACATCCCTCCCTCTTGCTTTCATTTGAAATAAATTTGAGCAAAACGTAGCAGAAGTTTAGTTCAGGTGCAGAACGGACTCTTCATGAACAGTTTGTGTTTGTTAGAAACGGAAGGTTTTCTGCTTGGTGAAGCTGCGAGCTGTGAGTGCTCCTGTGTGTGAACGTGTTTTCTGCTCAGAAAATCCCTCTTTTCACTCGAGAACAGGAAGGAGCGGCGGGTTTAAGAGCGGAAAGGTCCTGGAGGTGATCCAACAGGTGTTTGTTGAAGCTGCTCTGCGTGTTTCCGTAAGTTTCTTGTTTACATGCAGTTTGTACAGTGAGACGCTGCTTCTGCTTTCAGAAACCCATGTTCTCATTCGTCTTTTTAAATGAATAAATGAATCAGTTCCTGCAGAACCCTGACGACTCGCCCGTGTTCTATGGTCCTACTTTCTTCAGCCTGTTTGTGACTCAATGATTCAGTGATGCGGAGCAGCGGTGGTCTAGTGTTTAGGGAGTCGGCCACAGGATCGGGGGATTGTGGATTCAAACCCCTCACCAGTAGGTTGCCCGTAGGTGCCCTTGAGCAAGGTACCGTCCCAGTCACTGCTTCCCGGGCGCTTTCATAGCTGCCCCCTGCTGCACGGTGTTTGAGTGCATGGGTTAAATGCAGAGGTCCAGTTTCGTTGTGGTTCACTGTGTGCTGTGCTGTGACCTCGCAATGATGAGAATAGTCACTTTCACTTTTCGAGCTTTAAATGGCATCTTCTGAAGGGTCTGTGGTGATGAGGCCTGATGACCATTTTGGAGCTTCTTTTTCATTATTTATTCACGAAAATGTGATGGTGTTTCCTTTTTGGTGAATGTGAGTGAAAGTGATCAGAGAAGATGCTCGTCATTCAACTCCAAACATCACAAAAGGGACATTGTTGCCTTTATTGTTGACAATGAGGAGACACTGTTTATTGTCCATTTCAAAATCTTTTGATGCACATGGTCTCAGGCGCCCTCGTAAAACAGAGCGATACGAACAAGCAAAAGGTGGTTGTTTTTTTGGGGGGTTTTTTTGTTGTTTTTTTTGTTTGTTTGTTGTTGTTTTTTTCATGTAGCGTGAATTAAACTGAAAAATAGTAAATAAACTGAAAATCCCTGACTGGTAGAAATAAGTTACTCGACATGCGTGCTGAACAGCTCGTGAGGAGAAGCTGAGAGTGGAGACAGCCGCTGTGTGTTTCATCCTATTGATCTTCTCGATCTGTTGAAGTGAAGCACCATGGGTACAGTACGTGTTCCCTGAGGCCGGGTTCAGACTCCACAGACTCAGCGATGATGAAGTGTCCATTTCGGTCCTGAACATTAACATCACGTTACCTCTTTCAGTGGGACACTGAACAACAATGGGACGTCCCAAGATGGAAGTTTTTAGACTTTTCTAGCCTAATTTGACCCCCTGCCACTCGTCCCTGCCGTCAGATGAGCTCCCTCAAACGGTGAAGAGAACGAGGGAAGAACCAAAGTGAGGATGGGTTCTCTGAGCTCTTTAATGGGGAACCGTAGTTAGAGGGAGATGCTGGTGAGAAACAGCAGAAGGATCTCCTCGTTTCCATTAAGAAAAGAGCTGCAGCTCTGTGATGTTCTCTCTGAAGGACCTTACTTTTCTTTTGGGACGCAAGGGAACGGCTCCACAGTCCCTTCTCTGGTTTATTTCTCTTTTAGGAGCACACGGATCCCCTGCTGTAGCCGTGATGGGCAGGTTTTGATCCTGAAGACGAACGAACCCGGATCCTGAATCGTGGTGATGGTGCTGCCAGTCGAGGAGGAAGAGTTTCTTTCTTTCTTGATCTAATCTGAGATGATGAGCATCGTTTAGTCTGATCCCAGCATCACTAAAGACACAGATATGAAGTCTTGATCATCACAAGGAGTTTCTAAAAAGCCACCCAGCTTCTACGTAAACCTCTCATGATGGACGTTAACATCTCTAATGGATTCCAGCAAGCGGCGGGCTCCTGTCTGATCTCACCTCAGACAGTGGAAAGAATCCGATGCTGGAAAAGTCATTTATTCCCATTTTTGTCCTGAAAAGCCCAAATAAAGTGTCCCCAAAGTGGCAACTTTATTGGGGAAAGTATGAGAAACTTAGCACCTTTTAGAGAAAAAAAAAAAAAAGGATTTTCTATTTTTAACCATTTTAAAACAAGTATTTTCATTCAGCTTTACGTTTGAATAACTTGTCAGATATAACTGCCATGAAACGTTCACACCGTTTAAAGAGCAGCTGGAGTTTTCACACGTAAAACGAAAGAAGAGTTTTCTGAGGGTGGAGATGGTGTGAAAGCCCAGCCCCTCCAGTTCCCTAAAGTAGACAGTAAACTGTGGCACGAGGTGCGAGTCTCTCCCTTCAGCGTGGCTCCGTCTAGTGGTTGGTCTTGGTTTTACACTCAGGCCTTCCTCGCCGTCCGCGCTCTACCTGCGCTGCAGCTGATTGGTCAGAATTCCAGGGAACTCGTCTACGTCTGAGCTCCGAGAGCCGCCTATGAGGAAAGAGGGAGAGTCACAGTCAGCCAGGGGTGGACATGTCCCTGTCCTGTCCTCCTAGTGGACATTCCTCATGAAATCCTCACGTTTTAAATTTGAAGGCAGTCTGAGAGGAGTGTGTGTTTATAGGAGGGGAAATAAAACATCACGATCAAACCTGTCAGTATTGATATATTGATCGTTTTAAACAGCCTCTCTTTAATGAACAGAAATTTCATTCACGGTCAGAAAAATGGAACTGATATGGAGGTGAAATGGCTCAGTTCAGGGCCTCTAATAAACATTTTTATTCAATTAATAAAAATAAATAAATTAAAAATAAATGTATTCTAAATATATATAAAACTCATTCAGTTCTTTAAGTGAAAAAGAAATGAAAAGGCATTTTTAATTCATTAAGTGTATTCACTTATATTTTTTTATCATTTAAAAGTAAATGAATTAAAATAAAAATATTTAATGACCTTTGATGAATGTAAAAAAATGAAATGGTCTCTTTAATAATCAAAATGTCATTGTTCATAAAAATATTAAGTGACCCACTTTGCTTTGAAATGAAGCAGATTATTTATCCTGGCAAAGTTACTTTTTAACTCAAGTGAAAGTGACTACCCTTGTCATCTCTGCGTTTAACCCATACACACATGCACCAGGGGGCAGCTATGGAAAATGACGGGGACGGTACCTTGCTCAAGGGTACCTCAGGGCAGCCTACTGGTGAGGGGATCGAACCCACAATCTTCCGAGCCGGGGCGACTCCCTCACCTCTAGAGCACCGCTGCCCTTAACGTCTTTAACTTATTTTAACGGAAGAAAGCACCAGGGGGGGTCTTGTGTGAGGGTTCTGATCCTGTTCTGTCAGGTTGTCCCTCTCTAGTGCGGACAAACTTTAATATATTAAATAGTGAACCTCCACGGGACAGTCAGGATTATCCAGTACGACTGTCTCTTCAATCATGGGACAGCTTCACTTTGTGAAATAATGTCCCGGGACGTGTGTGTAGTGTAATCAGGAGGGACCATAAATCAATGATCATGATTATTTTAAATGATTAACACCAGCTCACCTATATGGCAGTTGTATGTCCATATCCGGTGTCCATCGTAGCGACATTTACACGTCATGACGTTGTTGGTGAAATCAGACTCCGCCACCTCGTAATTGGGATTAATCACAACCTGCAGGAAACACCATCGGACGGCATTCGGTCAAACTCCATAATCATCCTTTTACCCACAGTTTAGATCGAAATACATTTTTATCGTCGCCCTCTCGTCTGACTCCACGTTCTGTTCAGATCCCAGGACTGCAGGTTGTTTCCCAAAGGAGCGTCTACCCATTCTGTCTAAATGTCCCATAATTATGTGAATGAAGTCATCAACAGATCAGATCCGTCCCCAGTGTGTGTGAACGGAATGGGACGTCTGAACGTCCCTCACAGACGTGAGCTGGTGGTGGAGACGCCGTCTGGTGTCTGAGACGGTGTTTTAGTTTGGAGAAGATTCTGGACTAAAACTGAACCCGTTCATGGTGGAGGGACACCAAGAACAGAGATCTGGGACTCTTTTACCATCTTCACCGTCCCACAGAGACGTCCGATTCCGTTCACCATCTACTGGGGAGAATGCTGAATGGGACCCACTCTGGATTTTGGGGGCTGAACTGTGAACTCTGACCTGGAAGATGTAGTCTCCTGGTTTGACGTCTGTGATGTCTATCCACTGACAGTCGATGTCGTGTCTGTAAGTGTCCCAGCAGCCCACCGTGATGCCCTGCTGTCCGAAATTCGCACAGGCGTATCTCTTCTGGATGCCTGCCAAGAGGAGGACAGCTGTTTAAAACATCTGCACACACACCTCAGTAAGGGACGAACTGAAGGACCCATGTCCAACTTCTTTTTTTTTTATTCCTTTTTTGACGCTTTTCATGGTTTCCTAAACTCACTGCCTTTAGCACAGATATATGTAAATGAGGTCCATTCTGATTGGAAAACAGCCCATGTTTTGTTTATTTTGGTTTTAATGAAAATGAAAGTGGGTTTGTTTTCACATTGCTGGTATATAACAACTATTATCACTCTATTATTCATTCTTCTTCGTCTTAATAATAACAATAATAATAATAATATCACCCCTAAGTGAATAATATTTGTGATATTGTAGGGTGAAAATTAATGATGATCACATTTTACTGTTATTTCTGTTGACCTTGAATAATTGAATCATGTTTGACAAATGTTTGATTTCATTGATATTAATAGTACTATTCATTTGTCACATTACAACCTATTTATAAGAGATTTACAAAATAATAATAATAATAATAATAATAATCAGCTCTCAGACATTTCCACTGACAATGTAAAAGATCAGTTGTGTAATATTATGGGATGGATTTCTGACCTTCGTCACAGTGTGTGTCCTCCAGACAGAAGCTGGCCTTGTGTCCCTCGGCCACTTTGGTTCCGTTGAGACTCAGGAGGTCGTAGTGGGTGAAGACCTCCATGCTGTGGTAGTGCCTGCAGAGAGAACCATCCAATCAGCCTGTAAAGCAGGTGTTTCTGATAAAACGGCCACTTAGTGTGAGTTATTGATGCACTGCATTAGTCAGTACTGCCCACTCTAAAATGTAAAAACTTTGCATAAATAAATATTTTTAAAATATAATTATATATTTAATATCAAAACCATTTATAAATGCAGTTGTTTATGTAATATCAATATTTCGTTTTAAAGTGTGTTTAAAAAAGTTTTTGACTATTCCTTGACGTTTCTGACAGCTTCACGTTATTATTTATTTGTTTGTTTGTTTTGTTTATGTATAGATTTATTTGCAGTTGTATATTTCATATTAAGTGAAAACCACACTGTTTAAGCTGATCGTTCTGGGGCCTGTGTGATGTCATCATGTAGCGATGACAATGTCAGAACCCTCCCCCTCCCCCCTGCTGCTTTGTTTACCTAAATTTCTTAGTAATTACTCTGATTATACTTCTGCCTTCTCCTTGGTTTCTTTCGTTTAATAGTGTAATTGGGAGCAAAAAAAAGAGTGATTTTAATAGAAGATTAGAGCTTTAGTATTACAGTGAACAACATTTTCACTTCAGATACAATTTTGTGTCGTACAAAAGAACAAACAAACAAAAAACAACAACACCGAGCAGCCCGACCTTGAACATCTCTGCTCAGCTTCCAATAAAAGAGTCAGAAAAGTGATGATGTGCAAACTGTAGTGGAGCTTTAAAGACTGTGTGTGTGTGTGTGTGTGTGTGTGTGTGTGTGTGTGTGTGTGTGTGTGTGTGTGT
>CM029383.1:24556220-24593720 GCA_017165825.1 Hepsetus odoe
TCTCTCTCTCTCTGTCTGTCTCTCTCTCTCTCTCTCTCTCTGTCTGTCTCTCTCTCTCTCTCTGTATGTCTCTCTCTCTCTCTCTCTCTGTCTGTCTCTCTCTCTCTCTCTCTGTTTGTCTCTCTCTCTCTCTCTCTCTGTCTGTCTCTCTCTCTCTCTCTCTGTTTGTCTCTCTCTCTCTTTGCTGAAACACTCATACGTTTAGTCCAGATGAAGGTTTGGGTCCAGACTTTGTTTAATGACTGCGTCTCCATATGGACTTCCTGTCTGTGTCCATTGGGAAACTCACACTCCAAACCCACAGCCGTCCACACACTGGACATGTTTCGGCACATAATTACACTACAATTACTAATTACATATTTAATTACACACAGAGACACTCACGCATACAGACATATATCTAGATCTCTGTTTACCTCCCTCTCATATATATAAAGTTTGGCTGTAATAACTTTTTGGCATAAACTAAAATACTGAAATGGTAAAATCCTGGCTTCCTGCTGAAGCCAATTCAAAGTTTTCAGACACGTGACAAACCCTTAAAACTTCAGCATTAGTGAGTACATAGCTGGTACCGTCTCCAACCCGTACAACATAGCTGGTCTCACTACTGTCCTGTAAACCCTTCCTTTTCACTCTCGCTTGTCCCCGTCTGTCACAGATCACTCCTGCCATTCTTCTCCATTTCAGCTTGCTTGCACTCTCTTCTTCTACTCTCTACTACACTCCCCGTTACTGTGAACTGTATTTAAACTCCTCCACCTTCACTTCTTCTGCTCCCTCCATCCTCACCACTCCACTGTCCTCCCTTTCATTCACTGATGTATTCTGTCTGTCTGAATTTAAGTCCTCTCCTCTCGAGATCTCCATCTCTCCTGGGTCTCCTCACGCTGCTCTCTAGTGTCCCGCATTCCTGTCTCCTCTGAGGCCGTTCCATCCACCAACCCTCACTTCCAGCTGTGGCCAGTTTTACACAATCATGGTAACGAGACTACATCATGGTTCGGTCCGCAGGGCCACCGTCCAGTTTCCACTCATAAAACCACGGCCGCGCTGCCAGCCTCTCACCAAACCCCTAATTAAACAATTCCAGCCTCATCATCCGGGCTGTAGCAGTGAGAAAGCATGTCTCGCTGCCAGGGAGACATTACGCCTTTCTCCGTCCACGGTCAGCCTCACGGTGAATCGGCAGCAAAACTGCAGCCCATGAACTACACCGGAAAGGAACGTGAAGCATCTTTACTGCAGTGTGGAGGTGATGCGTCATGTTGAAGATTCGGTCACAGTACATCGATTTTACTGCTGACCATGTTCTAGTGCTTCTACACAGCAGTTTTAACAAAGGAGAAAAAAAGGAAAATGTTTATAGTCTTTAATTCCAACCATAACTTCCACCCAAAAAAGTAGTTCCTGCATTGTGTTGCTGCATAGCAACCGGTGAAGAGTGGAAGGATACAGGTATAGTGATAAAGCACACATCATAAACAAGAGTTAGTACACCTTAAAAAAGACAATAAGAAGAATAATCATTTTTTGGTTCCTCAAACTGGGGAAAATGTATCAATGCTATTGCCGTAGTTTTATTAATGCAGTAAACTGCAGGATGTAATTAAGTTTGAAAATAAGTGAAGATCTTGAGCCAACAGTTCTAACCAACAAGTGCAGTTTTACCTGGAAGGCGTGGCTGGCGAAGCCCAGTCCCAGCTGCCTGCAGACCACCATCGCCTCCATCATCCCCCAGTTCTCACTGCACACCGTCCCCCAAACCAGAGAACCATTCCGCTCAGCCAGAACCTCCACACGTCCCTCATACGGGTTCCGGCCTCCAGTCAGACGCAGCTACGGGTCACAGAGTTTAATCAAACATTAAAGTGGGAGTTTGGTCAAGAAGGCTCAGTTTCACAGCTCACACCGCTGAGAATATGAATCAGGGTCTGAAGAGGACAACATACCTTTCCAGCTGCGAACACACCTGAGCCCGAGGTGTCGGCCGCTTACCTGACCCAAGTGTGCTGGCACAGGTAATGTTAATGTGCTGAAAGTTTTGGCACTCTCACCCTTTTCTGAAAGCCCATGGCGGGGACGTTGCAGCGGACAGCGGCGTCCTCCTCATGACTGCAGCCCAGAGCCTCTTGGTTGAAGAAGCACTCAGTCAGGGACTTCTCAAAGCCTGAACACTCCACCTCATTCATGTGAACTGGACCCATTCCTGGACACACACACACACACATCACACGTATTCACTACCTAACATGGATGATTCAGTATCTGCTACGTATTATTCAACATGCACTACAAATGGTCGAGTGTCCACTTTTTTACTATCTAATTTGAAGTTTCTATTATGGATGATTCAGTATCTACTGAACTGTGTGTGTGTGTGTGTGTGTGTGTGTGTGTGTGTGTGCGTGTGTGTGTGTGTGTGTGTGTGTGTGTGTGTGTGTGTGTGTGTGAGTGTGTGAGAGAGAGAGAAACACCCACCCTGCCCCATGCGGGCCCCAGTCAGAGCTTCTATGGCCGTTCCAAAGCCCAGCTCTCTGCACACCACAGTGGCGGACTTCAGGTTCCAGTTGTCATCACACACCGTCCCCCACACTCCGTTCTTCAACACCTCCACCCGCCCCTCGCCCACTTTGGCGCCGCCCCGAAGGCGCACCAGGGGTTGCTGAGGAGAGAAAGAAGGTTTTACTGGAATCTGCTGACTAAATAAATTAACAGGGCACACGGAAAGACTGATGCAGCACGGGACACTGACATATCTAGAACCTCCAGGAGGCCCAGAGTGACATTTTTTCTCTCGGTGAGATTCTGAATGAGGTTTGGTTTATTCTGCTTATTAAGTGAAAGTGAAAATTTGTGATTGTGAACACACAACACACAGTGAACCATCCTCTGTGTTTAACTCACACACACCACTAAGCAGACATATCCAGCAACCGGGGAGCAGTGATAGGGACAGTACCTTGAGGGACAGCTCAGGTTTATCAGGAAGAGGATGTTGAGGATGGAGCTGCCAGGAAAGAAGAGAAGAGGAAGGACAAAGAGGAGGTTTATGGACGTGATGAGGGAGGACATGCTGGGGGACAGTGTGAAAGACATGGAGATGGAAATGCTGCTGTGGTGACCTTTACCCATGAATGGGAACAAAAAAAGAAGACATTGTCCAGCAAGGAGCAGCCATATCAAGTGCCTGTGGAGCAGTGATGTGGGCAGTACCTTGATCAAAGTTAACTCAGGGAAACATACTGGTCTGGGATTCAAACCCATGACCTTCTTAACCACTGCATTGTGTTGATAGTGGACTTGTGAGCATCCAGCTCTTGAAATACTGAGTAAATGATTGAACTTGCTCGGAAAGGAGCTGATAAGATTCGAAAGATCAGAGATGGACATGAGGCTTGGCTGAGAAGATGCTGGGAGGGTGAAATACATGGCATTCCTGGGAGTTTAGCTCATGTTCCTTCAAAAGATGTTTCAACATATTTCTGGAGATGATCATTTTACAGACATTGCGAGCAGTGCTGCTGTCTTTCCTCCTTCTTCCTCTCCATGATTCCTTATCTTGTTTCCTGTATGGCTCTGTTCAAAATAATATAAAATAACTAAAATCAAAGACTAGTATTTGTCAGGTCTGAAGGTCTAGAAGCCTCTGAGGCTCATAGATGGGAAGTGCAAAGTACAAATACTTAGAACTGTATTTCAGGAGAGTTTTTAGGTTTCTGTACCTGGGTATTTGATTTTCTTGCAACTTTCTTTTCCTCCCTGCAATTTCCCCCAAATTTCTATCCTTTTCTCCCATTCTCAGAACAGACTCCTCCCTTCAGTCTGAACATCTGAGCTGATCCTCTATTATCTTTATCCTCCGTCACCTTCCCACCATCCAGACCGTCTCAGACTAAATGGACACAAACACAGAAGAGACGTCCCTCTGTGTGTCCATCGGTGCAGGACAGAGTGAAGGAGAGTGAGAGAGAGGACAGGGAGAGTGGACGGTGGAGTTCAGGGTGTGTGGAGTGTGTGTCCGTGATGGAGAACTAGTAGAGACGGTGATGAAAGTGAAGCGGTGAAGTTCATGTGGATTATTTTCAGTAGATTGTTTTTATTGGAGTTGAAGTTCGAGGCTTTAATAGTCTTTAATTCTATTAATATGGAGTGAGATTCAGTTCACTTTCAGCACAGACAGACGCTCCAGACGTCCTTCAGAGGAGACACGTCTCACTCTACACTCTCAGTACACTCCTGTACTTTTACTTTACACTCTCAGTACATTCCTGTACTTTTACTTTACACTCTCAGTACATTCCTGTACTTTTACTTTACACTCTCAGTACAGCCCTGTACTTTTTACTTTACACTCTCAGTACATTCCTGTACTTTTTGACTTGTACTGAGTAAAATAGTTCAAACTGTTCTGCTTTCTTCTGTATTTTCTCATCTGCCTAATTAGGGTTTGAAAAATCTTGAAAAAGATTATTTTCTCAATGAGTTGCTCTTCATGTTTTTCTTTCTCTCAGCTTCTTTAAAGACTCACTTTGGGAACAGTGTGAAATGAAAGCTGCACTTTCGTTCTGCTTGGGCGTCACAGGGCCAGCGAACGCCTGTTTATTCAGGGTGGACGTGCCGTCCTTATAGAGCTGTTCCAGATGAAGGCTTCTGGCTGAAAGATTCATCACTCCGCACGCCAAATAAACATCCAGTCCACATCGGCTCACTGTACAAACATCCAATCACAGCCCTCGTCAGCATTCAAAGGGCTTCGTATATACACGGACCCTCAGCCTCTTGCATAATCCTGGAATAATTCCTTCCTGGAAGTGTTAGCGTGATATACAGGCCCTGCTGGCCAAACTCTATGGGAACCACAGCGAAAGAAAAATTGGAAATGATTCATGGGGGAAAGAGGACAACTTGGTACAGTCTTGCATTTAGATTTACTCGTTTAGCAGACGTTTCTATCCAAAGCGAATCAAGCATTCAGGCTGGAGTGCAATAAGAACTTTACGTGAACATTAAAAGCCACTAAAAGTGAAAAAGCATGAAATATAATAAACAATAAAGTGCAGCACTGTGTTGAGCAGTGTAAGCTGTGATTAAGAAGTGATCAGATTAAATTGCTAGTGATGTTCTCAGAACAGATGAGTCTTCAGGAGCTTCTTGAAGGTAGAGAGGGACGCCCTTGTTCTGGCAGTGTTTTGGAGTTTGTTACTCCACTGGGGAACCAAGAAAGAACATTCTGGACTGAGACTGCTTCGTGTGAAGTGATGGCAATGCCAGAAGATATTCTTTAGAACGAGAAGCAGTATAACCCTGTACGATTGAGCTTAAACTGCTTCTATCTGAGGATGAGACAGATGAAGAATCAGAGTTTTCTGAGGGTAAAAAAGTGAAAAACGACACTCCACACTAAACACTACCCCCGGTTTCCCTCCTTCCCACCAAAACAAATGGATGGAAAAACGTGTTTCGCATCAAGGCACGTGTTTGAGGAGCAATTCCATACGGCTCTCCGCTGAACATTCCTTCCTGCCCTGACTGAGAGGTTATATTTCATAATCATACAGAAATGATCGGGGACGTGGGAGGAAGAGGGGGTTAGAGGCCTGCAGACTTCAGAACGGGTGAACTCATTACATCAAAGGAAACACTTAAGTGAGCTTTTATTTTTGGTTTCTATTTTTCATGCTTTTTTAGTTGCTTCTCTGTTTAAAAAGGAACGCATAAAAATGTCCACCCTTTTTTTTTATCATGTCTTGTGCAGATCAAATTTAAGCAGCAAATATGTGACGTCTCTCCACTGGCCATGACCTGGACATGTGTTGGTGTGGACTCCGGACATTTCCAAACCAGCACATTCTCATTACTCTCACTTCGTCTCCAGACCGTCGAACCTGAGCTGTCCCACTAATATACTCGTCCCTCATCCTGTCCCGTCCTTCCCAATGCAAATGTCAACATCTTTAACTCTGACACCTCCAGCTCCACCGCCTGTCTTTTTGGAGGTCAGACCAGCTATGTTATATGGGTTGGATACAGTAGTGGGACCGGTTTTGTTATAGGGGTTGGAGACAGTGATGAAAAGACAGGCAGTAGAGCTGGAGGTGTCAGGGTTAATCATGCTGACATTTGCATCGGGAGGGACGAGGACGGACAGGACGTGATCTGTTTCAGTTAAAAGATAAATTGCTTCTTTAATTGAGTTTTATAGATAGGTTTAATAGAAATATTATAGATACGGAAGGTTCAATCATGAGTTTTGTGTGTGTGTGTGTGTGTGTGTGTGTACCTCAGGTCTGTAGGCCTTCCTGAATCCAGCGGAGTGTGTGGGGGCGAAAGCTCTGCCTGGAACACAGCTGACCACCACGGGCATCCCACGGGCACACGTGCTGTTCCCCAAGAACTTCAGGGCTTTGCCCATCTTGCAGGAGGACAAGTGGGCCTCGTTCCCCGTGCAGTTCACAGAGAAACCCCAGTAATTCTTCTTCCTGCGCTGAGATAGCAGCCTGGGAAAAGAACAGAGTGAACCCTCATCAGACCCTCTCTGGAAACTCTCAGACACTGACCTGAGAACAGCCTTCTGCCAGAAAATGGTTTCCTAAGAGACTGACGTTCAGAAGTTCACTGCAGGCTGAGATATGCTCTTCTACTGCTGTTCTGAGAACAGCCTGAATAAAGCAACAACAACAGGCACGACATAAATAGAATATGCAGTCCTGTATAAAAGTCATGACATTTATTAACATGTTGCCTCCAAAGATCCAGACTTTCTTGTATTTTTAATGTCTTGTTGAAGGACAGTTCTTCAGATCTTCCTGAAGGACAGTGTTGTTGTCTCTCATTTTCAGTCCAGTCTCTGTACCTGAGCAGTTTCAGAAGCAGTGTGAGATCATCTCAATGCAGAACACAGCCGACATCCAAAGCATGGGACAATTTAGAGTTCTCCAAACCACCTGACGGGTTGTTGAACAGTGGGGCTTCACTGCTAAACTAGAGTACAAATGCAGACGTTCCCCACAGAAAGGACCAGCACTGTCCGACCTGGGAGTCGAACCCAGGACCTTCTCACCGTGAGGTGACAGGGCCACCCATCAGTTGCACAGGACTGTATTATACAATATTAGCAGATCCTGCCTTCATTAAAAGAACTGCTATAGGAATGTGAATCCTTGTCTCAGGGGACACATACAGGACAGGGTGAGGGGTGGAGGTGACACACTCAGGTGTGTTAAAGGAAGGAGATCACTCACTTGTAAGGTTTGGAGTTGAAACCTTTCACTCCGGGGAAGCCGTACATCCCACAAACCACCCGACTGTTCATGGAGCTCCAGTGCTCATCACAAATCTGCCTCCATTTCCCCCCGTCCTTCAGCTCCACAAAGCCCTCAGTGATGGGAACACGTTTACGATGGGAATACGTCGCACGGATTCGCACATCTTCCACTCGTACATCCAGAGCCTGAGAGAGAGAGAGAGAGAGAGAGAGAGAGAGAGAGAGAGAGATTAACTTCTAAATGAACACTATAAACATTTTATACACTAAAATCAATAGAATCTCATTTTTATTGAATGTTTATACGCCATCATGATGCAAAATAAAGGGTTCTCCAAGGGTTCTCTCTAGTGTGTGTGTGTCCAGTCTCTCATAATTAGATGGTATTTAAATGTACTTAAGTATAAATTTGATAAAACTCACTGGTTAACCTCGGAAAATGCAGTACAGTTAAAGTCTGATTTTCAAAACGTCAGTAAGCTATACAGTCACACCGTTGTCCTTAGAACCGTGTCTTTCTGGGCCAAAAACTGGAGTCTCTAGAGCCCAGTGTTCCCCAGTTATTGAGATGTTAGTCGAACCTGGGAAGGTTAAAAAACTATCCAGCTTGAGGGAGCACAACTTAGAGCTTCAAAAACTGGAGTTAAGACCCACCAGACAAAGGTCACCTGCTCTGTGACGTTCAGGAATTCGTCCAAATTTATCGCCCAGTAGCTCCACCCACTAACTGAACAAACAACAAGCCCAGTCTCATCTGTTCTGCCATCCTTTGTCCTACCGTTCTCTCCAGACCTCGAGCCCACGGCACATTCCTCACACCAGCACAACGAACCTCCACCATCAACTCTTTACACCTTCATTCTTTCTCCAAAATCCTCCTGTTTTTTCAGTTTTATCCTGCCTGTGCTTTTTGCTCGAGTTATAATAGTTTGATGAAATTTTATTATTAATCTGTGATTAAACTGCCCTGTTGGTTTTGTTTATTCGTTTCATTTATTTTTGAACATTAACCACTTGATTATTTTGACTCTGAGTTAAGACTAAAATTAAGATACCAGCTGAATATGAGAGTATTTACGCTCTTACTAAGCTTAAGAGTTTAAAGTTTAAAAATGTAACATCTTTATAATATGCACACGGTGCAAACGCACCAGACAGAAGAGCTTAAACACTCGGTGGACAGTTCAGAGTAACGGCGAGTGTGGAAGAGAAGAGAAGAAGAGAGTGCAGGCAGGTTGGAATGGGTGGAGAAGACTGACAGGAGTGATCTGTGACTGATGGGGACCAGCAAGAGTGAAAGGCAAGACTTACAGGATGGTAATGAGATCAGCTATGTTACATGGGTTGGAGACGGTGGCACTGTTGAAAAGACAGGAGGTGGAGCTGGAGTTGGCAGAGTTTAGTTTAGTGTAAAGTGTGATGGAGAGCGAAGCTGTTCTTCTTCCAGAAGCAGAACTTCTTCCAGATGATGAACTGTTTGTAGGTTCTGTTTAAACTGAAGCCCGTTTGAGATACTGACCGTGTTCAGGTGTTTGAACAGAAAGGTGAGAGTGAGTCTCTAAAGTGTGTGTTCAGGTGTTTGAACAGAAAGGTGAGAGTGTGTGTGAGTCTAAAGTGTGTGTTCAGGTGTGTGAACAGAAAGGTGAGAGTGTGTCAGAGTCTAAAGTGTGTGTTCAGGTGTTTGAACAGAAAGGTGAGAGTATGTGTGAGTCTAAAGTGTGTGTTCAGGTGTTTGAACAGAAAGGTGAGAGTGTGTGTGAGTCTAAAGTGTGTGTTCAGGTGTTTGAACAGAAAGGTGAGAGTGTGTTTGAGTCTAAAGTGTGTGTTCAGGTGTTTGAACAGAAAGGTGAGAGTGAGTCTCTAAAGTGTGTGTTCAGGTGTTTGAACAGAAAGGTGAGAGTGTGTGTGAGTTTCCTTCACCAACGTGTGTGTTCAGACTCTCAGGTGGAACCGATTGGATCATCAGAGTCAAGCTGGTGGAGTTTGAGTCTTTAAAGCAAAGCAAGAACAACACTGAGAAACTCTGAAGCTCCTGCAGAAACTTCACTCCACTCTTCACTCAGACACCAATCAGAGCATCTTTGATTTTCTCAAACTTTTGGCCTCCACTGTCTGTTCATAACAATAAATATAATAAAAATGAAATGCACACCATGGCTATGGGACTGTCTGCTGAAGGACTACGTGTCTCCAGAAATGTTCACCTTTAAAAAGAAGGGCTTGTTTTTCGTCGTCATGGCACCAGCTCAAAGGAACATTTTTGAAGGCCTTATTTTAGCAGTAAAGCAGGCTGATCTACAGGGAAGGGAAGTGTTTTCCAACTGACCACACCAACCATCACACCAGGCAGGGGACGTGGGTTTAGGGGGGCAGTAATTTAAATGAAACTCAGACTGTGAAGTGTGAGGCTGGAAGAATGTGGTCGTCTCACAGCTGCCAGACGCAAAGACAGCAAATTTCCACAAAACCAGACAAAAATGCGGACGCCATGATTGTGTGTCTTCATTCAGAGCTTACATCATATCTATCTATCTGTCTGTCTGTATGTCCCACATCTCCCCCATCACTCAGTATAACTGTCCTCATTAAAACCTTTTAATGAACCTTAAACTACAGACTCTACTATCAGCTTCAAACCTTTTAATGAACTCCAACTACAGACTCTACTATTAGCTTCAAACCTTTTAATGATCAACTACAGACTCTACTATCAGCTTCAAACCTTTTAATGATCAACTACAGACTCTACTATCAGCTTCAAACCTTTTAATGAACTCCAACTACAGACTCTACTATCAGCTTCAAACCTTTTAATGAACTCCAACTACAGACTCTACTATCAGCTTCAAACCTTTTAATGAACTCCTACTGGCAATCAATACTTAAATCTATTTAACTTATAAAATCACTTCTAACTTATAAAAATGTCACTTCTTCTCCTTCTTGATGATCCAGTGTGGCCCAGAGGATCCTTGGTTCCTCTTGAGGTTCTTCCTCCAGTTTTAGGGGGTCTGTTGCTCATTTAGGGTTCGGACCAGATTCTGTAAAGCTGCTTTGTGACAACAGCTGTAAAAAGTACTTTAGAAATAGAACTGACTCGACTCTTTTTTTCCGCAGCCGCCGTGTGTTTTGGCAGGAATTCCAGTCGGGAAAACCGAAGAGGAAAGTGTGTAAGGTGAGAGTCGGAGGAACAAACATCCCGCAGTGTGACCTCCGCCTAAAGACCAGACCAAACACATTTTGAACTTCACTGCACAGATTACACGCCCCTGTTTGATCAGTCTCAGGTTTTTCAGGAGGTTGAACCTGCTTCACCTGATGTGAAAACCAGACTGTGCCGGATCTTGAAAGACCCATAGTGAGAAAAAAAAAAGGTCTCATAACTCCCATCACTTCCATATATGGAAACAAATTTAAATTCATTGTTTTTGTGACCTCACAACAGACAGTTTAAGGAGGAATACAGCGGATAAGCCCCGCCTATTTGACCTGGATTTCCAAAAATGTTGGAAAGTTCTAAAGGCTTTATAAAACTGGCCAGTCAGTACAAAGCTTATTTACATATGAGTTGCAATGTGATGTGATGTGATGTGATGTGATGCTGTGTGGTGTGGTGTGATGAGATGAAAGGAGATGTGATGGGATGGTATGTAATGTGATATGCTAAGGTGGGATGTCATAAGATGAGATGAAATTAGATTAATTGTGATGTGATGTGATGTGCTGTGTTGTGTTGTGCTGTGATGAGATATGATGAGATGAGATGTGGTGTGATGGGCCTGATGTGATGTGATGGGATGAAATGTGCTGTGCTTTGATGAGATGAGATGAGGTGTGGTGGGCCTGATGTGATGTGATGTGATGTGATGTGATGTGATGTGATGTGATGTGATGTGATGGGATGTGATGGGATGTAATGTGCTGTGCTGTGATGAGATGAGGTGTGGTGTGGTTTGGTGGGCCTGATGTGATGTGATGGGATGAGATGTGATGAGGTGTGTGAACACCACTGACTCCAGGGCAAAAAAACACAGCAAAAAATCACAGTAGAGTGTGAAAAAAAAGAGAAGAGCAGACTGATGGAGTGATGATCTCTCTTTTCTTGGATTTTGTTGTTGAGCAGCAGCCTTCTTAATAATCTGTTTCTGTCTGATGGTCTTTTTGGGATGACATAAGGGCATGAAGACGTTTCTAATTAATCAGACCATCACTTTAAACTGTCCAGACTTGAGACAGGCTCCACACTGCAGTTATTTGCTCGTTATGATGGTTAATAATGGCAGAAACGTGAGCAGGGTCCCGTCTTCTTTCATTATCCATGTGTGTCAATCTCAGTCCAGACAAAGAGTTCATTGAGAACGAAGGATAAAGTGTGTGCGTGCGTTTGTGCATGTGTGTGTGTGTGTGTGTGTGTGAGTGAGAGTGTGTGTGTGAGTGGGTGGGTGGGTGTGTGACTGCCATTAACTCACACACCACTGCCAGACATGCTGAACTGTTCATACACAGTCCCTGTGTGTGTGACTGAGGAGACGTGTGGACGAGCAGCCAGAAACGGGACGAGATTAATTCATTTAGAGTTCATTTGAACTAAAGTGATTATTAAAGAGATCCAGTATGAACTATGGAGTGTGTGGTCTTTACAGTAATAACTGTGGAGGAAGACAGACTCTGTGTGTGTGTGTGTGTGTGTGTGTGTGTGTGTGTGTGTGTGTGTGTGTGTGTGTGTGTGTGTGTGGGATTTCGCCAAATATCTCTCCCCTCTCATTCACTTCCTGAAGTCCAACTCACGTTGGTCTGAAACGTGAACAAGTCCAGAAACACTTTATCATCACAGACAGAGGGAAACTACTAAAAAAACACAGAGAGAGAGAGAGAGAGGGAGCGTTAGACAGAAAAAGAAATAGAAATAGACAAAGAAGAGAGAGAAAAGGAGAAAAAGAGAGAGAGAAAGAGAGAGAGAGAGCGAGAGAGAGAAGAGACAGAGTTTGAACTGGCAGCTGGTTTGTAGATTTTTGTTATTGTTCCTGCGGGAGAGCAGCCAAACACAAAACATCCTACACACACACACACACACTCACTCACACACACACACACACACAAGAATCACACTCCAGTACCAAACCCGGCCCGTCTGCGGCCACATGCCTTTTGTGTTCCTCACTGACTCGAGGAGAAGAGCTGCTTCACTAAACCTCTGACTAATCAGCAAGATCAACAGGTCAGCTCACACTGGACCCAAGAAGATCCCAGGCTTCTGATGACCTTTGACCTCTCATTCCACATAGCAGCTATGGAAACACACACACACACACACACACACACACACAACATCCAGTTCTGAAAAGTTTTGTTTTTACTCATTTTTTAACTATTATTTAGCTATTCTCTCTCTGTCTCTCTCTCTCTCTCTCTCTCTCTCTCTGTCTCTCTGTCTTCCTGTTCTCTGCATCTTCCTCTTTCACACTGTCCCCCTGCATGTCCTCTCTCTCCACATCCATAACCCTCCTCTTTGTCCTTCCTCTTCTCTTTCCCAGCAGCTCCATCCTCAACATCCTCCTCCTGATATTCTCCTCGTCTCTCCTCTGGACACGTCCAAACCAACAGTCTCACTTCTCTCACTTTGTTTCTAAACTGTCTAACTGAGTTGTCCCTCGAATACAATTGTCCCCAATCCTGTCCATCCTCATCTCTCCTGACGCAAATAACAGCATCTTTAACTCTGACACCTCCAGCTTCACCGCCTGTCTTTTCATCACTGTTTACAACACGTATAACATAGCTGGTCTCACTACCATCTCCAACTAGTATAACATAGCTCCAACCCATACATAAAATAGCTGGTTTCACTAATGTATCCGAACTGTATAACATAGCTGGTCTCACTACTGTCCTGTAAACCTTCCCTTTCACTCTCGCTGGTCCCCGTCTGTCACAGATCACTCCTGTCACTCTTCTCCATCCACTCCAACCTGCCTGCACTCTCTTCTTCTCCTCTCTTCCACACTCGCCGTTACTCTGAACCGTCCACCCTGAGTATTTAAACTCCTCCCCCTTCACCTCCTCTACTCCCTCCATCCTCACCACTCCGCTGTCCTCCCTTTCATTCACACTCATGTCTTCTGTCTTATTTAACTATTAACAGCGTTGTGGTCATTTTTTTAGTAATGTGTTTTAGAGATGTTAGTATTAATGTAGCAGCTTTAGTTTTAGGTCAGAGGTCAGTCTTGGAGCTACAACCTCGCTGTTCCTAATCAACCTTAATCTGCTGCTCTTTAAAGAGATGCTGGCTGTCTGTTTAGTGATGTGTATGTTTGCACTTTAGGTGTTCTTTGGTTTTCCATGAACTGAATCTTCCACCTGTTGGTCTGGTGTGATCGTAACTGTGCTTGATGCCCTATTTTTGCATTTGGCGATGGTAAGACGGAAGGAGGCTCCCCATGTGGACTGGGCTACAGTCTTACTCACATAGTCCAGTCACCCATCACCCTCTCCGGTCCAGTCTTCTCTCCCTGCGTTTCTACCCAGACCTGTCCTCATTGTCCTGCTGGCCCAACTGACCTGTAAGAATGTGAACTTTACCCTCCTGGCCCATAATTTACACACAGCCTGAACCTGCTCTGACACCTTTCTCCTCTGAGGGACCATTTTTCATTTCTTTATGTCTTTGTATTTTGCTTTTTTTGCTTAACCAACACCTTATTGTATCCCACGTTATGTGAATAAAGTATAAATAAGAACACACCTTGAGCTCACAATGCTCTTGGTCAAACTATAAACTTTACACCAGAACTATGAATGATTGAGGTTCACCCTTTAAAATTTCTTTTTCATCTTTGAATTTCGCCTTTTTTGGTCTTAATAGCACCAGTGGCAAAGGTTTCGGAACCTCATCTCAAACTGAGTTAATGCGGTGGGAATAAGAGGTTTTGTTGAAATGTTCACGATCAAACTGTAAACTTTACACTAGAACTTTTATCGGTTGTGGAGTAATTGTTAAACGTTCACAGTTCGAAGGCACATTTTTTCTGATTCTGGACGAATAAAAGCAGTCCTGGCCTGATATCACATTTATATTCATGCTAACGCTTCCAGGTACTGTTTTAAATAAAGCTGATGTTTCTGGCTCCTGTTTTTAGCTAATGCTATAAGTTCCAGATACTAGGTATAGCTGTTCTTCAACTAAACTTCGTCAAAGAAAGGAGCTGATCTAGTTTTGTTTGTTGGTGACTTTAGCTAGCTAGCTTAGCTTAATGAAGTCATCAGGAATTCATGCACATGCTAATTCTAACTTTTAAAACAGTAAATATATATATAAATACTAAGCACAGGCTTATATACACATCAAATGTCTCTTCACCAGCTTTATATCTGGTTTTGTTTTGAAGAAAAATCTCAGCTCTGCATGATTTTTGGAGAAAAATTGTTCTGCGTCTTATTTTACAGCGTGGAGACGGTCTTCATGTCAGTATGGCGTCAATGTTTAATCACATATACATTCAGAAAGCGTTAACCTTTAGAGAGTTTACTCCAGAGCATCTGCTGCAGCTTCTCCTCAACTGTGCAGAATTTAACAAACCCTTCATGTATTAATCTAATCTCTCTCTGGCATCCAAAACAGCTCTTAAGCGATCAGACGTGAAGATTCATGACTCTGATGTAACTCTGTCCTCTCCTAACGTACAAATCTTTGTTTCTCACATTTTCTTTTATGAACAGCTGTTAAAGTTATCATTCAGCTGTCAGTACGTCCTACTGTGTCCTAAACTACACCCACAGATCTGATCCACCTTAATGAAGAGCTGGAGGAGAGTTGAGTGGGTGGAGAGAAGATCTGTGGAGAAAAGATCTGGGTGACTATAGGCTTTTATTGTTAGCAATGTTAGCCTCATAGCTCCAGTTCCAAACGTAACTAAAGTTACATTTGTACGCAAACACGTCTTGATTAATCTGGATTAAAATGTTTAAAAAGGATTTGCTAAATTAACTACTTTGAAGCTGTAAAGCTGCTCTTCAGAGAAGTTCCTTCTACACGATTTCAGCGCTGATTTTTACTTGCCGACAGTTTTTATAGATCGATGGGGAAAGGCCCAAATCAGAGACAGATCGTCGTAGCCCAGGGTTTCAGATCATCTCAGGATCAGGTCCTCAGACACCCGACAGACATCAGTCAGGTTAAACATCTGGACCCAAATCCAAACCCTGTCGTATGACCTGGTTGTGATGAGCTCCAGCCAATGAGAGCACAGAATCCAAAACCTAAGAATGAGTTTAAATCCATTTTTTTTACGTCCTGCTCTTTTCCTGCTTTTCTTTTACTTCTGATATCTTCTGATCTATCTTGAAAATAATGCTCCACCTCATGGACCCACATCGTTCACCATCTCAGTGTTTTCAGGACAAAGCATGGACTGACTGGTGGTGGTTTCCTCCTGGTGAAAGATCTTGTAATGTGGGACCTCCTCATCTCTGATCAGTGTAAACCACACACAATTCAAGATTTGAGACAGCAAGTTGTGTAGACACATCTGACCACTATGAACAACAGGAAACGTGTCCAAGGCTTTAGGTGGCGCGAAAGTGGCCTAATGTTTAGGCACCATAATCTGCAGGTTGTGCAGGTTTGAATCCCGGACCTCTTGGTTGCCCTAAGGTTCCCCTGGTCAAGGTATCCCCAATCCGTGCTCCTGGTTATGGTGTGTGTGGGTTAAATACAGAGCATGTATTTTGTGACATAGTCACTTTCACTTTAGGTGACCATGAAGCTCAGTGTTATAAACACTGCAATAACACACAGCTGCTCCATTATCACACACATCATTATGTGTGTTTTACGTTCTTCTTCCAGACTTGAGTTTGATCAGAATTTGGATTAGTCATTTCTTCCTCCCCACAAACAGCTGGAGAAAACTCTCCCACAGTGAATGGTCCAGTACGTGCCTGCATTCACGTGTGTGTGTGTGTGTGTGTGTGTGTGTGTGTGTGTGTGTGTATGTATGGGTGTGTGTTTGTGTATGTTTGCTCAAATCACCTTACTGAAGCCCACTTAACTAACTAAACACACTTTGTGTTTATGGAGATGCCTTTCAGTGACATCATGCACTTCCAGCTGCTGTTTACAGACTGTAGGACATTCATTTAAAGGACTGAGTGATGAGAAATCTGACTTATCAAAGCTGTGATCCTGAAATCTGGGGTCCAGGTTTACCAGCACCGGTCAGTCTAATAATGAAAGACTTTTCTTTATTTTACAGATAACATGTGGAGTCACCACATTCAAACTCCTCAGCAGCCCCACCTCAAATTCATGCACTGCACTGAGACATTTGCGCCAGTTTGAGAACATGTTCAGCCCTTGAGTCACATGCCAAACATGTGCCCAACCCTAAATATGCAATTTATGGGTCATTACAGCTCTTTGGAAGGTGCTGTCAGCCATTTGGGTGCAGTAGAATAACACCCCTGTAGGAAGTCCTGGAGAAAGAGCTTCATTCATGAACACCAATCTCTCTTCATCACTGAGCTCTCACTCTCTGTTCAGCTCTGAGGTTGTTGACTATAAACATCATATCACTGAATCTTTTAAACTCTACACTCTCATAAGTGAGCAGTTATGGGGTGGGGCTATGTCCACATGATGGAAAAGAGAATATGATCCACCAGGACCAGCCCACCTTCTTCTGTTCTCTCCATGGTCCAGTTCTGATGTCCATTGTAGAAGCTTTTGGTGGTGGACAGGGGGACAGCATGGGCACTTTGACCAGTCCCCAGACCAATATACAGCTGCACTGACACCTTTCTATCAGAACCTGAGCTTTTTTATATACTGCATCAAACATAAAGTGGAGAACATAACGTTTTCCATATTATGGGCCCTTTAACATCAGGAACAAATCACATGATTAGTCCAAACGTTTGAATGAAAGAGTACAAAAACCGCAGCTGGTCACCATGGTGAGGATGAATCATGCTGAATGTTTTTTTATGGTTGCACTAAAATGTGAGGAGAAAGAGGTCACAGGGTGAGAAACCTTTAACTTCTGGACAAAGACACTTTCATGTCTGAGCAGCCATTATTTGGACAACTTCAAGAACTGATCCATGCAGACATGGAAATTCACAGCTTCAGCCTCAGCCAACCTGCACTCACTGGCCACTTTATTAGAAACCCATCACAGTGTGGTGATATTCACCTTAAAAGCTAACCAGGACCCTGCTCTACACTTACTTTCAGCATCACTAATGGTCTACAAACGTGCTTGCAAAGGTTTTTTTGCTTATGTTATGGATGTAGTGTTTTCTTTGTTACTTTATGGATGCGGTGAGAAAGGACACGCAAGTGGAGGAAGATGCAGAGGATAGGAAGACACAGAGATGGACAATCTGCTGTGGAGACCCATAATGGGAGAACCCGAAAGAAGAAGATCTGGGATCAGACCAGATCAGCTCCTGTAAACACACCCTGTTGTGTATAAAGTCTGGAGTTTGGTTGATGTTTGTAGAGACAATAAGTTTTACTATGACCTACAGCACACCCACAAGTCTGATCCACCTTCATGAAGATCTGGAGTGGGTTGAGAGAAAGTTTGTGCATGTGTTTACACAAAGAAAACGGGTGACTATTCAGCTCTAGTGTTACCAAGAAGTGGTGAACAAACTCGAGAAAGGAGAGGACGTTCAGATTTAGCTCAGTAAAGACCCTTCACCTCACTCAGATCACACGCTGTGAATATTTCAGGAACCGACACCAAAGAGCAAAGAGATGCAAATGTAAACAAACAGCAATAAAAGTGTGTGGATTGGAGGGTGTATTTGGACATATTTGTTAGTTTTTGAGTCACTGTGTGCGTGTGTGTGTGTGTGTGTGCGTGTGTGTGTGTGTGTGTGTGTGTGTGTGTGTGTGTGTGTGTGTGTGTGTGTGTGTTCAGAAGAGACATCCCTGCAAGCACTCCCTGCTTGGCTGTTTCTCACACTAAATTGTCCATTGATGAGAAAAGTACACAACGCTGAGATCTGCTCTTCCTTTTAAAAACACGGAGACTGGAGAGACGCCCGAGGAATCTGGGCTGTCTGTGCTTTCGGGCCGTCCAGAACCAGCCGTGAGCAACAGACTGCCTGTTTCATTGATGCTAGACCAAAGACTTTTACACACTAAGCTTGAACGATTATTGTCAGCAGAATTGTCCCATTGAACACCAGATCCAGTTACAGTGGAAAGTGAAAGTAACAGTTTGGCATTGTGCTCACACTGCACACAGTGATTCACAACCAAAAACATCCTCTGTATTTAACCCACACACATCGTCCCAGTAAAACTCCACTTTCCCAGTCCATCTTATCTATTAAAACTCCATTAGTACAGTGCAGAGCCCTCGGCTCACAGCCCAGTCCAACTTTGTTATCAAAGAGCAAACACCTGGTTCACGCCTCAGGCAAACTCCCCTTGGTACTGAGCCCAGACACACATCTTTACAATGAATAAAATCCCCCGATCCACAACCCAGTCAAACTACCCAGTATGGATAAAATCCCTCAACACATGGCCCAGTAAACCCCAACAATTATAGAGAAACCCCCGACTCATGACCCACTCTGCGATTACAGAGTAAAGCCCAGTCAAATTACATTAAAGCCCCGACCCTCGGCCCAGTCAAACTCCACTATAACAAATAAAAGCCCCAACCCACGGCCCAGTCAAACTCCACTATAACAAATAAAAGCCCCGACCCACGGCCCAGTCAAACGCCACTATAACAAATAAAAGCCCTGACTCTCCTGTAACATTGCAAATCCCACAGTTCATGGTCAAATCAAACCCCACTTTCACAGAGCAAGTTTTCTGACTCATGGCCGAGTTAAACTCAAACAGAGCAGCAGGTCAGAATAACTCAGACATTCCAGCTCCCGCAGCAAAGTTTCCAGAGTTTATCAGAGACACAAAAATACTCCACGGAAAAACAACAAACACAGAACAAATGGGTTCAATACAGAGCAGGCAGATAAGTGTTCCCTTAGTGGACAGGACACACACACACACTGCATAAAATCATGCATTTAAGCACTGCTGTGTATGAGCCACTGTGTTTTCTATGGCGCAGAATAAATTACTCCATTTATTGCCAAAGACCGAGTTCCCTTCATAACTGTACAGTCACTCAGAGAGGTAGAGTCATTCCAGAGAACCGTGTGTGTGTGTGTGTGTGCACGTGTGTGTGAGAGAGAGAGAGTTCTGTTATAGATGGGTGTGTGGATTTGCTCACTTTTTCTCTTTGTAATGGGGGTGGGGTTTTGGGGGGGGGGGTCTCCTCATCCTTAAGACGGGATTCCCCCACAATAACATCATTCCTTCCTCCAGTCAGTAACTTTACTCCCCAGTAGCATTCCTGAGGAAAAAGAGGGGTGCATGTGTGTGTGTGTGTGTGTGTGTGTGTGTGTGTGTGTGTGTGTGTGTGTGTGTGTGTAGATGCCTTGCTCTGTGGTAAGATCATTAGTCCTCAGGGTCAAAAAGATGGAAAGGAACACAGCGTCCCTTTGATCACCTTGGTTTCCATGACTACAGCCCAAACAGCCAGGCAGACTTGTCTCAGCTCAGTTTAAGGGACACATGGCCGAAAGACACGGAGCAAATGGAAAGTAAACAGCAAATAAATAGTTCTCTGCTCAGACTCAGTGCTTTAGGATGGGAACTCTATGTCCAGCAGGGACGGCGTGTTTTTGTGAGAAAAATATACAAATCATAAGACATAAAAAATTTGTTATTTCATGGTTCTCATTTACATATTTAATTATTGAATAATTTAATTACACAGATTGGTGGACAAGTGTTCCATTAATGTCATAATAATAATAATAATAATAATAATAATAATAATAATTAATATAGCCCCTTCCACATAGGTTACATGGTGAGACAAAAAATAATATTGATAAATCAATGTGTTTATGTGCTATAATTACATATTAAATCATATATAATATATTTTATATGTTTATATTATACTATTATAATAAAGATAACCATTTCATCTGCTGAGAAACAACTGTCCTCAACCCATTAGTTCCAGCTCTGAAGAAGAGAGTGAGTGATCTGTTTTTTCATGTGGAAGGATAAAAGCACATTTGGTGCAAAACTTGGTTCCTCTTTGCTTTTTTGGGTGCTTCATTGTGTAGAACTACTGTAGAAAAGCAGGAGAACACTGGAGGTCCCACCAATAACGTCTCGGCTGGGAGAAGCCAGAGCCACCCAATCACAGCCATGAAATTGTCTGCAATAATGACCTTCAGTGTTTTATATCGGGAGGAGGATGTTGAAGATGGAGCTGCCAGGAAAGAGGAGAAGAGGAAGACCAAAGAGGAGGTTTATGGATGTGGTGAGAGAGGACATGCAGGTGGTTGGTTTGAAGGAGGAAGATGCAGAGTACAGGAAGAAATGGAGACGGTTGATCCGCTGTGGCGAGCCCTAAACTGGAGCAGCCGAATATATTCTCCTCGTCTCTCCTCTGGACATTTCCGAACCAACAGTCTCACTTCTCTCACTTTGTTTCTAAACTGTCTAACTGAGTTGTCCTTACAATATACTCATCCCTAATCCTGTCCATCCTTGTCTCTCCTGATGCACATCTCAAAATCATCAACTTTGAGAAATCTCAGAATCGTCAACTCCGGTTCTTTTTCCATCACTGTCTCTAATCCGTATAACATGGCTGGTGTCACTACTGTCCTATAAACCTTCCCTTTCACCACGGTTTTAGGGGTTTAAAGAATTCAAATTACCATTCACTGTCAGATTCTACTTGCCTTACTTTAGTTTGAATGCATTTGAGAAGAAATCTTCATTATTTTTTTAATTTCACCATCCCAACATCACTGAGGGCATACACAACTGTCTGTCCTTCATTAAACTTTCATCCTGACAGCAGTGTAATGGGGGGGATTCTCCACAAGACAGATGAAGGCTTCCCCAAAGTGGAGCTCTGGCAGGGACATCCCTGTTTTTAGCAGCAGGTTCTGGATGGGGATCGAAAGGGCCCAAAATTTACAGTTCCTTCTTAGTTTTTCTGATTGATCATCTAAATATAAGTCTGGAACAGACTTATATTTAGAAAATATACTCGTATATGGAGAATATGGAGTATATATACAAGTATATGGAAAATATACTCGTCCCTGCTGAAGTTCTGTTTTTTGTCCTTCAGGGCTCTTTGCCAGTCACAAGCCTGAGAACTTTGAATTCCCGTGATACAGGCTGTGGAGTCCTGACCCATCAGATGTTTATTATAACCATATGGATGAGCGCTAAGCTGGGACATCAATTCAAGAGTGAACAGTACAAAGACTGTAGAACAAGCTGTCATGGTCTGGATTAGTGATTACAGATGGGATTGGCACGAGAGATGCTTGTTCTTTTGGATGTCAGAGGGGATTCCTTTTCATAATGTTCCCAGTGTTCTTTCCATTTTCCCTCTACATATGTGCACACAAACACAAAGCCCATACAGCATTACATCTTCAGCAACACAACAGTAGAAATCAACTCAGTGAAGCTAAACTGTAGCGCAGCCCTTTTAATATCAGCAGTTTTTAATCAGGTTAAACTCCACATTACATCCCTCAAAAAGGGCCAAAAGAGCTTCGATATGAGGTTCTAACAGCAGTTTGGTAAAGAAACGTGTGTGTTATTACAAAAAACTGGTTGTCAGACCAAAGGAGACATTCGCAGGGCTGAGCGACAGAGATCACCTCCATCATCAGCTGAAAAACAGTCCATATCCTACCATCCGATGTTCGATTATGATGTGAGGTAATTAAATGTATGTGTGAATTAAAAGCAGACTGGAAAGAAAGAACAGAGCAGAGGACAGACGTCTCACATTGTGCTTGTTCTTGGGGCAGTGGTGGCCTAGTGGTTAGGACGTTAGACGCATGATCGGAGGATCAGGGGTTCAAACCCCTTCCCGATAGGTTGCCCTGAGGTACCCTTGAGCAAGGTGCCGTCCCCGTCACTGCTCCCCGGGCGCTTTCAATAGCTGCCCACTGCTGCACGGGTTTGAGTGTGCATGGGTTAAATGCAGAGGTCCAATTTCGTTGTGGTTCATGTGTGCTGTGCCATGACCTCGCAATGACAAGGGTTGTCACTTTCACTTTTTTCACTTTTTTTGTCCAGCAGAGGGCGCTGTCTGCAACATCACTCATGTACTATTATTAACCCCTGTGAGGTCTAGTTTTAGAGAAAATCTGCTGTAAAGCTGGAGCAGAAACTAAAACGAGTGAATCCACAACATCAGCACTAATCCAGGAGGAACCAGGGCTGGAATCAGGGTCTCCGGTTCTCAGGAATCGTACGACCAGGTGATGATCAGTAGCTGATCTGTAGACATACAGTCCACTGGGACAAGACTCCGCCCACAAATGTAAAGCATAATTTTGAACATCATTTCTGTTTGTAGCAGCATCCAGGGATGTAGCAGCATTCTTGGGCCACATATGGAATAATTTGACAAGTGACCCAAGTGATTTTAGAGAATAACTAGTAAATTTTTGATACCCGAAATTTTCTATATTGATTTGGCGGACTGGAAGCTACAGTTCAGATGATGCTGGATCTTTATTTTAAAATCAAAAACCAAGTTACAACTTAGAAATAGTGTGTGTGTGTGTGTGTGTGTGTGTGTGTGTGTGTGCATGTGTGTGTGTGTGTGCGCATGTGTGTGTGTGTGTTATACCTCCACATCGTTGCTAGTGGTGCTGATGAACTGAAAGCCAGGGATGCGTTTCTGAGTGCAAACCACGCCCACGTCCTCCGAGTGCTTGCAGTCGGACACGCCGAAGCCATTTGATGGACAGTTGGCTAGGGACGCCTCCCTGCCGTTGCAGTGGACATTGTCCAGCCAGATTCGACCTGCAGGATCAGAAATGTAACAGCACAACACATCATCGCATCCAAGACTCATGGCTTCAAAAGCATGAGGTCAGAGGTCACGGCTTCCCACCCACCTTCTCCTTTGCCGTACTTGGCGGACGGATGCCAGGACACGGCGCTCAAGTGCCCCAGCTCTCTACAGACCACATGAGCGGCGGACATGTCAAAGTCATCGTCGCAGACCGTGCCCCATTCGTTGTTGTAGTAAACCTCCACTCGGCCCTCGTTGTATTTCCGCTTCACTCCAGCCAGACGCAGCTGGATACGGGCCGGTACCGTGTCTGACTGGGCTGCAATCATGCCCAGTACACAGGCCACGCCCAGCAGGAAGCAGGACAACATTGCTATGGTGACGCCTCACTGGGAAACAAAAATGACCTGCAAAAACAACACACCACTTGTTGAGAAAGTTTGTTGAGTTGCATGGAATAAAGTTTGATGAGCTCTCATCAGGTGTCTCCACAGCAAATCATCCGTCTCCATGTCTACCTGTCCTCTGCGTCTTCATCTTTCACACTGTCCTCCTGCATGTGATCTCTCAACACACCCATAAACCTCCTCTTTGTCCTTCTTCTTCTCCTATTGCAGCTCAGTCCTCATGCTTCTCCTGATAGACTCCTCGTCTCTCTGGACATGTCCATACCAACAAAGTCTCACTTTCTCACTGTCCCTCCAATATACTAGACCCTAGTGTTTTCCCTAATCCTGTCCATCATCGTCCCTCCCAACACAAATCTCAGCTCATTAAGTGTGACACCTCCAGCTCCACCACCTGTCTTTTCAGTACTGTCTCCAACCATTATTATAACATAATGGTCTACTCACACCATCTCAATCTGTATAACATAGCTGGTCTCACTACCCTATCCTGTAAACCTTCCCTTTCCTCTTGCTGGTCCCGTCTGTCACAGATCACTCCTGTCACTCTTCTCCACCCATTCCAACCTGCCTGCTCTCTCTTCTTCTCCTCCCTTCAACACTTTATGAGCTGAAATGCTCAGATTCCAGTCTGCTGGCAGAATGTCCAGCAGGAGGACCTTTATAAAGGGTTTGGGGTTAAATGCTGATCAAACTGTCTCTCTGGCCTCAGGGTCTGGGGTGACATCTAGGGCGTGGACATTTTCAGCCCTTTTACTTTTTTTTAGCAGTCCATCAAAGTGTCAGGAGGGAGGTCTGAGAGAAAATGAACTTCAGGAGGCAGAATTTTCTCTCACCGACCGAAGCAACGTGATGATTCAGCAAACTGGAGCTTCCAAAAAACACACACAGCCACTGAACAAACACATCGGCATGAAGTGTGACACTACTTGGGAGTAAAACTAATTTTACACCTCTGAACATCTTAATGGGAATGTTTCCATGATGTTATAAAAACCTGGAAACAATTAACGAGCAGTAGTAGGACACAATGAATGAATCATTTCAATCCTATTTATTAAGGACTAAAATGAATAAGATACTAGAAATGATTCAGTATCTGCTATGAATTAATTAGTAACCTCTATGAATCGTTCTTTATCCACTATACATAACTATAAATAAATGAATTAATGATTTGGTATTCATTAAGAATTATTCACCCTTTAACATGAATTGTTTCTAGTAGAACCATTTCATCCTTCATTTCTGTAAAAAGCAGAGTGAGACATTTACAAGTAAACTTTAAATCATTATATTATAGTCTCATGTTGTCTGCAAGGCATTTTCTTACAAATATTGATTTCAGTCCATCAGTCTCAGAAGAGTTTTAGAGGAAGCAGACTGAGAGGGTGCACTCTGCAGGTAAGCGCGAGCCTAAATCCCTGCATCATTCCACTCACATTCCTTTAACCTGAGATCATGGGGTACCTGCAGTATCTCACTCAGCAGCTCCACTAAATCTCTCGCTATTTCTCTGATACTGACGGCTCACTAAAAAAGCCTGCCGGTCTCAGACACAATGCAGAGCATGAGATAGTTCCTTCACTGTCTTCTTTAAACACTTCCTGAGTTTGATGCTTCTGCTCAAACGTTCTGGTCAGAGTAATAAAACAGACACTGAGATGTGGGGAATTTGGAGGAGCTCTTTGTTCCTCATTGGTTCCTGAACAGGGTTTGCAGTGTGAGGGAGTGTTGTGTTTCTGAAAGAGGACACTGTCATTACGGGACACCATCACCATGAAGGGACTTGGTCTGGAGCAACGTGTCAAAGTAACGTCCACATGAATGCAGGACCCAAAGATTCCCAGCAGATCATTTTCCAGAGCATCACACTGTCTCCACCAGCCTCCCATAGTGCACCTGGCATCTCTTCCCCAGCTAAGGACACACACACAACCTGCTGTCATGATGGAAAAGAAAAAATGATCCATCAGAACCAGCCCACCTTCTTCCATCACTCCACGGTCCAGTTCTGATGTCCATTGTAGGATCTTTCAGTGGTGGACAGGGAACAGTATGGACACTCTGACCCAAATGCAGCAGCACTGTGTGTTTCTATCAGAACCAGAACTTTTTCAGCAGTTTGCTCTTTTTAATGTGTTTATATTTACAAAACAACTAAATGTATTTGATCTGTCCAGTCAGTATTGAGCGTAGTTGATAATGTTCTTCTCTGTGACTCTTTTTCCTCAATTTATCTTGTTCAGCTCTTCTAATGATGTATGATGCTGGAACAAGTAAACCAATTTATTTAGATCGTAAAGCCTTAAATGTGATGTCAACAAGACTCCACTAAAGATATTTTCCATGATCATTTCAGCAACATCATGCAACTTAACAAGGGAGCCGGAGTTAATACCACAGGAATCTCCCGCTCTGAGGAAACCTTCCAACAAACTCTCTCCCCCAAGTTTCCAGCCTGTTCTCTGGCACTCAGACACTTGTTCTGCTGAGACAGAGGAACAGGAGATCCAAGAAGCCCAGCTGAGTGAACGCACTGAGCAAACACCGGCTCAGATCCACTTTTAAGCCAAGAAAGAGTAGAGATTGAGAGCAGAGCCACTGGCAGAAACAGACTTACTGCGTGAAGCTGTCGGCTGAAGCTGGAGCTGCTGTGAACGTCAGCTGCTGTGCTGTTGCTCCTTCAGGACTCCTTTGCTGGTCCTCTCTTTTGAGCCCCTGCCCTTCCTGCCCGCCCCTGCCACCCCAATCCAGACTGGGCCAACCTTACAGGAAACACCCTCTAGACATCCCAGACATGTGGATGATGTCACCTCCATCTATCACCCTTCGTTTGACTGGGGTGAACTAAGTCCACCACATTTCCCTGCTTATAATACACCAGTTTAAGGAGAACATCAGCCCATGTCTCAAATTCCTCCACTCACGTGGTCCAGATCCTTTGCCAGTGGTGGTCAATGGAACCAGACATCACAAGTGTGCATTTTATTTCCCCCAGTGAAGCTCCACGTGTTGATGATGATGGTAAAATAGTTACTCTACCATGAACGGGTTCAGTTTTAGTGCAAAATCTTCTCCAGACAATGTCTCAGACATCAGACAGTGTCTCCACCACCAGTTTGTGTCTGTGAGGGACATCCAGGCGTCGGGTTCCATTCACACATACTGGGGACAGTTCTGACTCTACGTTTTAAATGCTTCATTATTGGGGAAGTGTGGAAAATATTAAAGTTTCTTTTAAGTGCTGATGGTTAGATAGTGAAGTACTGACACTCATCACAGTGATATTATAAACACTAAAACAGACAGACAGACAGAAAATTAATAACGTTTTATTCTTGTGTTAGCAGTTGTTTGTTTGAGCCCAAATGCAGCACAGCATCAGAATGAATGTTCTGATTAATCCCTACATTAATGCTCTCATACGACAAGAAGCTCATCTACCAATACATTTACTGAAATAATTCAACAGTTTTCACTCTTGAGACTATGTAACACTTTCATATTACATTCAAAGTAACTTCTGAATAATTGACGTTAATTCCTGAATAATAAGCCTAGAGTTTAACCCCTTAATCTCCAGACCCCCAGTCATCACTTTCTGATTCTGACGGATCCCACCGTCCACAGACCTGCACGTCAGGTGGACTGACCACGACCCTAATCAGGACAAGTGGCTCTGAAAATACATGAGTGAGTGTTTTTCCAGTCTTTGAGAGTTTATGGGTAAAACTGTCCCTTCATTTGATGACTGGAGGGGTGGAGTGTGTCGGGGTGAAAAGGGGTCACCCTGAGGTTACAGGACATTCACAGCCGCCTTCAGCAGCAGTGATCCCAGCAGCAGGGCAGTGCTGTAGCCCAGCGTCCCCGCGGCGTTACGCCCGTCCCCGTGGCTGTGAGAGCGGTGCGGCCCGTTACAGTCATCAGAAAAAACACCCCCCCAGCTTCACCCCCCAACACTCATGTGGGACTTCTCACAGAAGGACTTGTAGGAGCAGGACTTCATCACTGAGTCTGAAGGGCAGAAAAAGAGTGGACGGAAACAGTGAGACAGAATCAGTCTTCCAGGGGTCGGGGGGCCTGTGGTGAGGCCTCCCACCCTGAGAGAAACATTGCTCTCATTTAAGATCAGCGAATAACGTCAGCGGTACAAGTGTCTCACTTTATCTTTAGTGTCATTTCCACATGCAGTAACTATAATCTGGCTTTTATTGGGGAAAGTCACATTTCCAGAATCAGGCGTCCAGTCACTTGGCAGTGTCCACTTTATATTTAATGGAAAAAACACCCGAGAACACGGTACTGAGCAAAAGTCTTGATCCCTTGTTTCTGTTCATTCTGTGAAGAGACTCATAACTTTCTGTTTTTATAGTATATATAGTGTATAAAGTACAGTTTATATAATGTGTATAGTGTATATAGAGTCAGTTTATATAGTATATAGTGTATATAGAATTCAGTTTATATAGTATATAGTTATTGTATAGTACAGTTTATATAGTATATAGTGTATATATTAGTTTATATAGTATATAGTGTATATAGTACAGTTTATATAGTATATAGTGTATATAGTACAGTTTATATAGTATATAGTGTATATAGAGTACAGGTTATATAATATATAGTGTATATAGTACAGTTTATATGGTATATAGTGTATATAGTAGTTTATATATTATATAATTAGTATAGGCACAGATTATATAGTATATAGTGTATATAGTACAGTTTATATAGTATATAGTGTATATAGTAGTTTATATAGTATATAGTGTATATAGTACAGATTATATAGTATATAGTTATTATAGTACAGTTTATATAGTATATAGTGTATATAGTACAGTTTATATAGTATATAGTGTATATAGTACAGATTATACTATAGTATATAGTGTATATAGTACAGTTTATATAGTATTATAGTGTATATAGAGACAGTTTATATAATATTATTATAGTGTATATAGGGAGCCGTTTATATATTAAATAGTGTATATAGTACAGTTTATATAGTATATAGTTATATAATTACAGTTTATATAGTATATAGTGTATATGAAGACAGTTTATATAGTATATAGTGTATATAGAGTCAGTTTATATAGTATATAGTGTATATAGTACAGTTTATATAGTATATAGTGTATATAGAGTCAGTTTATATAGTATATAGTGTATATAGTACAGTTTATATAATATATAGTGTATATAGTAGTTTATATAGTATATAGTGTATATAGTACAGATTATATAGTATATAGTGTATATAGTACAGTTTATATAGTATATAGTGTATATAGAGACAGTTTATATAATGTGTATAGTGTATATAGAGACCGTTTAGATAGTAAATAGTGTATATAGTACAGTTTATATAGTATATAGTTTATATAGTACAGTTTATATAGTATATAGTGTATATAGAGACAGTTTATATAGTATATAGTGTATATAGAGACAGTTTATATAGTATATAGTGTATATAGTAGTTTATATAGTATAGTGTATATAAGACAGTTTATATAGTTTATAATTGTATATAGAGACAGTTTATATAGTATATAGTGTATATAGGAACAAGTTTATATAGTGTATAGTGTATATAGATACAGTTTATATAGTATATAGTGTATATAGTACAGATTATATAGTGTGTATAGAGACAGTTTATATAGTATATAGTGTATATAGTACAGTTTATATAGTATATAGTGTATAGGGACAGTTTATATAGTATACAGTGTACCCAGTATATGTACAGTTTATATAGTATATAGTGTGTATAGAGACAGTTTATATAATAGTGTATATAGACAGTTTATATAGTATACAGTGTATATAGTACAGTTTATATAGTATATAGTGTATATAATTATATAGTGTATATAGTAGTTTATATAGTATATAGTGTATATAGTACAGTTTATATAGTATATAGTGTATGTAGAGACAGTTTATGTAGTATATAGTGTATATAGTACAGTTTATATAGTATATAGTGTATATAGAGACAGTTTATTTAGTATATTTTTACATTTGTGTCTCAGGGTGGATCTGACTGCTTTTGTAACACAGTTTCCCGATGGATCAATAAAGTTTTTCTGATTCTGATTCAGTTTCACCTGGAAGAGTAAAGAACCCAGGTAGTCATGTGTGTGTAGATCTCACTCTTCCACAGATGGAGAATATCCAGAGGAGACTGGAGCTTTAATAACGTTACTCAGTGCTGCCCCCCAGAGGTCATGTTTCTGAGACCTGTGTGCAGTGAGAGCTTTCTGAGAGCAGAACCCCGTTAATGTGAGTGTTTCAGTGTAGAATCTTATGGAAATGAAACAATAATAAATAAATCATGAAATAAAACAGTGTGTGACTGTTGTCACATTTTGTCTTATTTTAATACAAATAAACAGAAACTGTAACTAAAATACGTGTCCAAAAGTATCCAGACAGTTAACTTCAGATTCATTGAGGTGTCCCTAAGTATACACACATCACTTGTATCTCCATGGAGACTTGCTGACTAATAGAATGAGCTCCACGTGACCCTGAGGTCATGACCCCAAGGTCACCATGTCAGTGGACTAGGATATAAAGTGCCCCAGCTGTAGAGTTCTCTGGAGGGACGGAGCTCCTTTACAACAGAGTTTGTGATCCAACATCAGTTCCCTGATCTCACTAAGCTCTTATACAATCAAAACCTCACAACAGCGTTCCAGGCTTCTTAGAGGAGGAGGCACTGTTGCTGCAGGGAACTCCAACCTTATACACGTAGGAACAACAGGTGTCTACATACTTTTGCACACAATGATTGTTAATTGTCATTAATTGTTAATGAATTATTAACAGTTACAACGAACAGTTACTGAACCACACAACTTGCATTAGGTGCGTGAGGGCTCCGCCATGTGGACACTGCAGGAACTGCATCTTTATAAGGGACTGAAGAGGACCACCCCCACACACAGAAAAACATAGGACAATTGTACTCAGTGATGGGGGAGAGGGAGGACCACCTACCTCCTAGAAAGACATAGGACAGGCATACTGAGAGACATGGAAGAGGAAGGACCACTCTACACACCCAGAGAGAGAGAGGACAGTTCTACTGAGTAATGGGGGAGAGGGAGGACCGCCCTACACACCCAAAGAGAGAGAGGACAGTTCTACTACAGGTAATGGGAAGGAGGACCACTCTACACACAGAGAAGAGAAGGGACAGTTCTACTGAGTGATGGGGAGAGGGAGGACCACTCTACACCCAGAGAGAGAGAGGACAGTTCTACTAAGTGATGGGGGAGAGGGAGGACCACTCCACCCAGAGAGAGAGGACAGTTCTGCTAATTGTTGATGGGGAGAGGGAGGACCACATACACACCCAGAGAGAGAGAGGACAGTTCTACTAATTGATGGGGAGAGGAGGACACCTTACACACCAGAGAAGAGGGACAGTTCTACTGGTGATGGGAGAGGGGACCACCTTACACACCCAGAGAGAGAGAGAACAGTTCTACTGTGTGTGATGGGAGGAGGACCACTCTACACGCAGAGAGAAGAGAGAGGACAGTTCTACTGAGTGATGGGGGAGAGGGAGGACCACCCTACACACCCAGAGAGAGAGAGGACAGTTCTACTGAGTGATATTGTGTGTGTGTGTGTGTGTGTGTCTGTACTCACTGGGCCCAGTGATAGTAGAGCATGCGTCTGCATGAGCTGGACATACGGCCGTCCCCTGTCTGTTGCAGTCTTCCTGGTCAACAGCTACGCAGGTGTGACACCTTAGTGCTTCGCCTTTACACACCGGACAGGAACACACAGCTGCTATGAGATTAACAGGAAGAGACCGACCAACACACACACACACACACACACTCTCTCTCTCTCTCTCTCTCTCTCTCTCTAAAAGGGGACTCAGTGTTCTAACACATTTCTGAACATAATCCAAAGCGAGTGTTCCAGCTGGGGACATCAGAACATTCTCCATTCTAGCCTTAAAATGCAAATACGGTACTGTGCAAAAGTACGGGCACCCTGGTCATATGGTCTGTTAGTTATTTTTATCCAGACAGGTTGTGAAAGTGAAAGTGAAAGTGAAACCCCTTCAGATGGTCCAGAACACAGCAGCCACCTGGTGCTGGAACAGGGCTCATCTCCCACTCTCCTCCACTGACCCCCCATGAACCACATTCAGTCCCAGCAGAGTGACTCCCAGGATGTTTAACTCCATCCTACAGGCTGATCCTCCTTCTCCTACACTGCACTCCTACACTACACTGCTCCTACACTGCACTCCTACACTACACTCCTACACTACAATGCACTCCTACACTGCACTCCTACACTACACTGCACTCCTACACTACACTGCCTCTACACTACACCACTCTACTACTCCTACATACACTCCTACTACACTCTACACTATGCCTCTACACTACACTGCACTCCTACACTGCACTCCTACACTGCACTCCTACACTGATACTCTACACTGCACTCCTACACTACACTGCACTCCTACACTGCACTCCTACACTGTCTGCCTCTACACTACACTGCACTCCTACACTACACTCCTACACTACAATGCACTCCTACACTGCACTCCTGCCTCCTACACTGCACTCCTACACTCCTACTGCACTCCTACACTACACTGCACTCCTACACTACACTCCTACACTACAATGCACTCCTACACTGCACTCCTACACTGCACTCCTACACTACCTGCACTCCTACACTACACTCCTACACTACAATGCACTCCTACACTGCACTCCTACACTACACTGCACTCCTACACTGCACTCCTACACTACACTGCACTCCTACACTACACTCCCCTACACTATACTCCTACACTACACTGCACTCCTACACTGCACTCCTACACTACACTGCACTCCTACACTGCACTCCTACACTACACTGCACTCCTACACTACACTCCTACACTACAATGCACTCCTACACTGCACTCCTACACTACACTGCACTCCTACACTACACTGCACTCCTACACTACACTCCTACACTACACTGCACTCCTACACTGCACTCCTGGAAAGAACAGTCAACATCACCAATATCACCAACCTTTCACACAACCTTTTCACACCCAACTCACCCTCCCTCACCTCTTCACCCCAACTCACCCTCACTCACCTCTTCACCCCAACTCACCCTCACTCACCTCTTCGCCTGCTTAACTCAGAAGCTCTTCTTTTAAACTTTAGGACTTAAATATCTCTCCTGTTATCTTTTTCATATTTATCCTTCAACTGAACCCATCCATCACCCAGGTAGCAGTGATGGGAACGGTCTCTTGCTCAGAGGATCCTCATGGTGACATCACTGGGGGCTTTAAACTCACAATCTTCTGATTCCTGGGTCGAGTCCCTAAACACTAGAACACTCCTGCCTAAATGTAGATGTTATGACACATTTTATTTTTGCAGCATGAACGTACCGAATCAAAAACAGTTCTGCAAACAAATCTGCAGACGATCTTTCTTTCTGCCAACAGTTTCTAGAAGGGTTGTTTTCTTATTTCTACTAGAAACTCAAGATCGTGACCGGGGTCTTTATTCTAGTTGGCTTTGGAAGCTTTTCTCTAAGATGTTATAATTAGAATTCTTCATAACCTTGTTGTGATGGTAAGGGATGTTTATTATTTGATACTGTTTTCTGAAATGAAATGATGTTTCTGGAGAAATTAAAGTTGTTCCTCATTGAAGAATGGCTCAGCCGAAGAGCCGAGCTCAGCCCTCAAACAAGATTAAGGCTTAATAGGACGTCCAGCAGACAGACGGAGTAAAACAGGTCAATATTTAATAGTCCTCCACACTGGTTTTAGATAAATGTATAAAATGATTCTAATATTTTAGAATCTATAGAGTCTTGCTTTTCATTTCCCTGTCAACATCCTGAAACATGAATTCTATTAATCACATCACACACATTCATTTAAAGAATTTCTAATAAATAATATATAAAAACTTCAATTTTAGGGGAAAAAAACTACTTTAATAACAAAGATTAACATCCAACAATTAATATTGTGATCAATTTTAGATATCACAATAAAAGTCTGATAAAAATTTAAATCAAGTAAGCTTCTAATTAAAAAGTTCTTGCAGAATCAGAAATTCTCTTAATCAAACCCGACAAAGAAACTGGAGCGTAATCCTTTCATTGCCTTAATCCCAGAAATGCAGAACTGAAATATTTCACAGCTCACAAAATTCAACACTTTAAAGAATTGTTTTAATGATTTTAGCCTTCGATAAATAATAAGAAATCCTTTTCAAGGGATTGGACTCTAGTGGAGATGAAGTGGGTCAGGTCTAGTAAACCGGGTGCTGGTGGTCTAGTGGTGGTACTTGCCTACGGACCTCTGGATCAAGAGGTCCCGGTTCGAATCCCACCTCTAGCACTACCACCACTGGGTCCCTGAGACCCTGAACCCTGAGTGTCTCCAGGGGGGACTGTCCCTGTAATCAGGACCTGGAAGACACTCTGGATAAGTGCGTCTGATAAATGCCGTAAATGTAAACATCTAAAAACATCAGAGAATTTTCACTAAAAGTCCAAAAGAGTTGAACTTGGAACTTTTATACCTTTATTACAAAATCCCATCCCGACTGAGAAACTTACTGTTCAGCACAGCGAGCAGCAGCAGCAGCAGAGCCGGCAGAGTCCTCATGGTGAGCAGGTGCGTGTGTGTGTGTGTGTGTGTGTGTGTGCACGCGCCTGTGTGTTCCTTCTGCATTCCCTAATCCCACGTTTGTTCAGATTAGCTCATCCTAATGCTCCCTGATCATCATCAGCAGATGATCAGAGACGGGTTTTGAACAAACTGGGGAGAAAACGCGGCGATTTTATCGATTAAATCAGGTTTTATATATTTATATAAAGAACATCTTCACACCTAAACATCCTGGAGCCTGAAAGGAGGCGGACGGTGTATAAAAAGTGTTTTTCTACAGGATGAAACAAATGCAAATGAATTTAATTTAAAGGAATGTGCATTAATCACTTCTGAGGAGCAATTACACTGAGGAGCAGAAGATCAATCAAACAGAATTGTGACTTTTTAGTGTGTGTGTGTGTGTGTGTGTGTGTGTGTGTACAGGAAAAATAACAGTGTTCAGAGCAAAGTCAGTGATAATCCATACAGGAACAAGTGCGCACATCACATATATAACCATATCCGGCACCAGGGGAGCAGTGACAGGAACGGTATCTTGCTCAAGGGTACCTCAGGGCAACCTACAGGTCCAGGATTCAAACCCATGACCTGCTGATCCTGGGGCCGACTCCCTAAACAGAAGGCCGCCATTATTGGTACTGATTATATTTCAATTGAATCCCAGCCCCGGTGGGAAAGACAGAAGACAAAAAAAAGCATCCAGTGGAAAACAAATCTATATTGTTTTAGATCGTGTTCTCACACACTGATACAGCAATGAATCAACTTCAGTGGCACAAAAGGACAAGCTGGTATTATGACTTTAATTCGCACAAAATATATATTAGTAAAGATGATTTCTGTGCAGCTCTCCCACTTTACAAACAAGAATAAGAGGAAAACAAAAGAGAAATATCACACTCATAAAAATACACCCCCCAGCAGAGGACGTCTTTCCCCGCTGTCCCCCACAGAGGACACTTTTTTGCAGTCTGTCCCACCGAGTGGGACTGTTGCATAAAATCGAATAAGCCACTTGATCAGCGTCGCTTTGGCAAACAGGCACTGAGCAAATCTGGCAGATTGTCAGTAAAGCGCGATTTACTTTTAATACTTTAATCGACAGATCGGCAAATTAAAGGCAGTGAACTAAAATCAAACACGTTTATCAAACCCATTTACATCACTTCCTCCTCGTTAACACAAACAGCCAATCAGACGAATCTGGAGCTATGAGGCAAATGAAACGCAAGCATTCAGCACTGTTACTTCTTTAAAGACATACTTCAGTCCACGGTTCTAGATAGCAGTGAGTCATACAGCATCAGGAACCAAATAAACCACGTCAATTATATGGTAGAACCATGGAAAGTGTCATTTTTTACATTTCAGGGTCAAGTTTAAAGTTTGCTTATAAAGTTCCCCAATACATTTTTATATGAACGTCCTCCATGGTTCTAGATAGCAAGTCTGTTAGAGGTTCTCGACAAACTCCATTGTAAGTGTGTGATGATTTAGGCCTGCATCCAGAGAATATTTCACAGTAAAATTGTAAAATTTACATTTCAGCCGCTAAATATTATGCTCTACTATTGTTCTACTGTAAAGTTCAACCATGAATGTTACAAGCTGGAACCGCAAATTCTTTTTACTATGAAGGTCATGTTCCCCCTCTTCTGATGTTTAGTCATTTTTACAGTAAATTTCATTGTAGAACCATGAAAAGTGCTGTTTCGAAAGAAATGTACAGTTTTATGAAATTTTACAGTTCATTTTTATACTGGTTGTGGTCCATGGTTCTAGATAATGAGTCTGTTAGAGGTTCTTGACCAACTACATACACTAAGAGAAAATGTTTGGCCTGTGCCCAGGAAAATAATGAAAAAACTGTAAAATTTACAGTTCAAACCCTAACTACCATGCTCGACTACTGTTCTACTGTAAAGTTTACATTTTGACCATGAATGTCTCATATGAGAAAAACAAACACTCGTTTTACTATGAAGATCATGTACACCTCTTCTGATTTTTAATAATTTGACAGTAAATTTCACAGAAGAACCATTATGATTAAAAAATGAAAAATTATGAAGAAAAATTATGATTAAAAAATTCAGGGTCAAATTTATAGTTTAACTATGAAATTTTACAGTACATTTTTATACTACCATACTTAAGTCCATGATTCTAGCAGTATGTTGTATGGTGTCAGAGACCACATCAGCAAGTCTGTTCTAGGTTCTCAGCCAACTGCAGACATAATTCTGATTTCATTTCATTGCAGAACTGCAAAAAGAGTTTTTAAAATCTGTGAAACTTAGTTACACTTCTATAGTTCTACTGTAAAGTTTACAGTTCAACCTAATGTTTCACACCAGAACCACAAAAAACTTGTTTAAAGTGAAGGTCAAGCTCACATGTGGTTTATAATAAAAGTCAAAGCAGTAAAGTTTACAGTTTGACTGTACATTTTATGGTAAAACCATGAAATAGTGACTATTCGCTGTAAAAGGGTCAAATTTATGGTTTTACAATGAAATTTTACGGCACTTATTTTGCTTGCTGGTCATGAGCTCAGTTATTTGTTTGCTGCAATCGCCTCGAAGCTCAAAGCGTTCAAGAAAAAAAATGTACACCCTGCAGTTTTAAGTGCTCTGTTCTTAAGGAAACTTAATTACAGGTAAGTTTAAATGTGGTAAAGGTACTAATTCAATAAAAAGCAGACACCTACAGGAACCGCATCTGCAGTGCAGTGAGAGTAGGGAGCAGCTGGAGGAGAACCTGGAGAGATGGAGATCTGCTCTAGAGAGGAGAGGAATGAAAGTGAGCACAGTGGAGTGGAGGATGGAGGGAGTAGAGGAGGTGAAGGAAGAGGAGGGGGAAATTTAAATACTTTTGCTTTAACAGTTCAGAGTAACAGTGAGTGTAGAAGAGAAGAGTAGAAGAGAGTGCAGGCAGGATGGAATGGGTGGAGAAGATATGGGTGGGAGACAGTAGTGAGACCAGCTATGTTATACGGGTTCAAGATGGAGATGAAAGGACAGGAAAGAGTTGCGTCAGGAGGATTAGGGACAGCTCAGCTCATTTCTGTTTTTGGGCCTGAAGGCTTCCGTAGGTGTTCTGAAGCTTAACGAATACTGTTTCTGGATTCGTGAGGATCTTGATCGCGCTCTGTCTGATCTCTTGGGCCTTCACGCCTCGTTAAACTAATTCAACACGAATCCTTTCAGACGGAGA
>CM029383.1:24596220-24660474 GCA_017165825.1 Hepsetus odoe
CTGAAAAGAAAGGAAAAAAGTCACGTAAACTTGTGAAAACAAGATCTTTAGTTTCCTCACATGGACTGAACAGACTTGAGCTTGTCCTCTAGAAGTTCTTGTTTTTCAAATCAGCTAGCAGGAGTGTTCACCTTCTTAAATCCCTCCATCACGCCCTTCATGTTCTCATAGCGTCTGAAGAGGTCGGAGAGTGACCGCTCCACTGAGTTGAGGTCAGCCAGGGCCTGGTCCCTCTCCATGGTCAACTGCTGGACACTCTTCTGGGAACCCATGTTCTTTCTCTGCTCATCTTCTACGAGGAGCAATGGTGAAACACTCACATTAAAGCAACAGTTTGGCAAACAGTCAAATGACTAGACTTTCTAAGTGGCACAAATAACCCTCATAACTTCAACGCTAAGTCTAAACCATTTAAGCAAATGAGTACATTTACTTTTGCACAAAACTGCTCACTTAATGGCTCACCTATCATCTGCGCCACCGTCTTCTCATATTCAGCCACTATCTTCCTGTTGAGAGAAAAGCAAGTGTTTTTTTATTTTTCCCCAGAGGAAGCTGGGAAGAGGTGCATTGTGGGAGTTGTATTTGTCTGTACCTCATCTCAATCACCTCCATCCTGCTCTCCTCATGTTTCCTCTTCCACTCATTCGCCTCAATCTCTTTAGTGATGATCTGTGGAAACAAAGGTCCAACCTGAGGTCTCTCAAGAGCTTAAAGCAGAAAAGAGGAAATTTCATGTTCAGTGTTCAACGAAACTCATCCTTAGTTCTCCATCCATCTGCTAGAAAGCTCTTCTCTGCTGAATATAAGCTCAAGATTGAACTCTAGCTCTAAAGCTAAACCTAATCCTACACAACATTTAGTCCTGACCTGCCTTGTGATACCAAAGGAAGGAAGGAAAATGTACAGCACTGCAAAAATCTTGAGCCCTCCATTTCTTCATTTTCTGCCTCCAGAGATCCAGAATTTCTTGTGATTTTATTGTTGATTAACAGTTCTCCAGATCTTCCTGAAGGACAGTGTTGTTGTCTCGCATTTTCAGTCCAGTCTCTGTACCTGAGCAGTTCTCCAGATCTTCCTGAAGGACAGTGTTGTTGTCTCTCATGTTCAGTCCAGTCTCTGTACCTGAGCAGTTCCAGGAGCAGTGTGAGATCATCTCCACAGTGAACAGAGAACAATACACAGCCAACGTCCAAAGATGATATTTGGGACGTCCTTCAAGAAGCCTAGAGTAGTGTTCCTGAAGATGACTTAAAGAAAGGAGCTGGTCTAAGAGAGTTGAGGCTGTGCTGAAGAATAACGGTGTTGGTGGTGAATATTGACTTTAAAGCTGGTTAGAATGAAACTCTCTTTGTGTTTAGACTGGAGTTACGTATGTTTGCAGTAAATTACTGCACTGATAAGCTATCTCATCTTCATTTCCTATAAAGGAAGAAGAAATGAGTGGCTCAAGACTTTTGCACAGTGATGTATATTTGCATAAAGAAAATAAAATGAATAAAGAACAGCACGAGAGGGAAATGTTTGGGTTTTGTAGGCCGTAAAATTCTATCCGTTCTAAAGTATTTCAGTGATTTTCATTAAAAAAGAGAACAGCAGGGCCTTAGAAGACATCCATCCGTTCTCTGAGTCCACCGGCGGGGACAGAAAAGTCCATTATACAACAAAAAGGGTTAAAAAAAAACAAAAACCTTGGTATACTTTCTCCTCAGAGATTACACCTTAATATGACATTTTCTGATCTTTGGTGCACAATCTTTATTTATTTTAACACAGCTGTAAATAAAGTAAAACTATTTCATAAAAGCTATAAATAATTTGACTGTTTATGACATGAAGCTGAGACTCAAACAGACATCAGGACTGAGATCTTGTCCTGTTTTTGCTGGTCTGTCCTGTAAGTGTCCGTGTCCTTCAGGGTGGCGTGTGTGTTGTACCTCTTCTCTGATGAGGGACAGTACGGCTGCTTTGTCCATTTCGCTGAGGGGGACGGAGTCCAGGCCTGGAGAGGATTTCTCCACTTTCTCACAGCCAATCAGAGTCTGGGGCTTACACAGGTCCTCAGTCTGCGCGCGCGCACACACACACACACACACACACACACACACACACACACACACACACACACACACAGCTTTACAGCAAGACCTGAAGGCTGCATGCTTTAAGTGTTAAATCATGATTAAATTAATACAATTATATTCTTTATTAACATACTTGTATTTAATAAATGACATTTTTCTATCATTTTTATTAATGAGCAATAACATTTAATTGGCAAACAGTTAATTTAATAAACTATAGTTTAACAATAATTTATAGTATAATCATAATGCTTTCGTTAATAAAAACTCTGAAGAACCCTGATTAACGTTCTTCTAAAGGTTCTTCTAATGTTCTTCATTTCAACCTCCACCTTTCAACTGATTTTAATTATGGGTTTTATTTTCTTTTATTTATGTATCTATTATTATTATTACGTCAGACAGAGATACACACTCTTCCTTCTTTCTTTGTGTCTGACCCGGTTAATCAGCAGACACGTGGACAGCCGGTGTCCTTGTGTAGATTAAGGTGTCCAGTTCTAATCTTCTTTAAGGAATATGATTATGTTTCTCTGTCCAATCACTGCCTGTCTATGGAGACTAATCATGGTCGTCCTCCTCAGAGCACAACACTGGACTAATGCTTCAGTCCCCTCAGTACGTCCACCGACAGGGACACATTACATTTACATTTACGGCATATGTCCCCCCTGGAGACACTCAGGGTAAAGGGTCTTGCTCAGGGACCCAGTGCCAGAGGTGGGATTCAAACCTAGGACCTCTTGATCCAGAGGTCTGTAGGCAAGTCCCCCCACTAGACACTAGACACTGGTTTATTAATTAATACGTTTATTTATTATGAATACCTCAGGTCCCTGAAGCCCAACACCGGCTTTAATAATCACTGATTAAGTTTTAAATCAAATAACATTAACACCAAAATCTGTACTCACAGTAGATACTGAATCATCCACAGTAGATACTGAATCATTCATTGTATCTACTATGATTTTGAGTGAAAGATTTCTTGTTTCCAGTGCAATTATGTCAGAAATAGTGTTGGTGAAATTGTAAACTGAATGAAACATGACTGTGAATTTATACTTTATCAAACCCCTTAATATAATATATAGACAAATGAAAACCACTCACGGATGTGCAAATCTCCTTCTCAATAAAGTGGTCTGTTTTGTCCACCGTCAGGTCTGAGAAGAGAAAACGGTGTGAGAAGGTTTATTAAGCAGATTCTGACTGAAATGTAAATGTTCAGGTGTGAACTGAATTGAACCTCCATGTGTGGAGAAAACTGCGGAGGAAACGACAGTGAGTGTAAATCCTTCTTTAACCACTAGAGGGCAGATACTTCCTGGGGTAGAGACTGATTAGTGCTCCTCTAGAGCTCCATCAGACTCAGTCTGGGTGGAAAACTCCAGCTTCACACACACCAATAACATCAGCCTCCAAACAAGTATCACAACAACAACCTGTCCACAGGTAAAGTGGAGCTGGAAGGGGTTTCCGATAAAGTGGCCTGTGAGAAAAACAACAGGCCAGGTGTTTCATTTACATTTACAGCATTTATCAGACGCTCTTCTCCAGAGAGACGTCCATGTCCTGATTACAGCGACAGTCCCCCCTGGAGACACTCAGGGTTCAGGGTCTCAGGGACCCAGTGGTGGTAGTGCTGGAGGGGGGATTCCAACCTGGAACCTCTTGGTTCATAGGCAAGTATCCTACCACTAGACCACTGCCACCCAAAATTTCCCATAGATTCTAATAAAGTGGACAGTGGGAGTAAGAATAAGCTAGGTGTTTCCAGTAAAGTGGCCAGGGAGTGATAGCTGCTGTTAGACTTATTCAAGGACGATTGTAAATGAGAAAAAACATCTTTATGATAATAAACAATGAACCATGTGACCTTAATCACATGATATCCTTTCAACAGAGACGCGCAATGATATCAGACTCACGTCGACATAAGCAGAAATCTCCTTCAAAGAAATTATAAAGTAATATTGTAAAGACAGAGCTGATATTTTAAAAGTATGTAATGTATTTATGATCATCTGGAAGAGCACAAAGGCTTCCATTTTTAAGCTTTAGAAAAAAAATCAGCGTGCAATGCATTTGATGTCGTTGAAGTTTTTGCATTTTTTTAAAAGCTATTTTTGGCCTTCCATCTGCATATCAATTAAAAATTGCTCAATAAATGCCAGCCTTATGCTTATTCCAGTGCAGGTTAAATTACAGTATCAATAAAAAGCAGGAGGATCAGCTGCTCCAGTGTTTCTGGATGTCAGGTGATCAGTTCCTGAACCCTTGGAGCAACAACCGGGCCTGGAGTTTGTCTTCGTTTATTGGGCGAATTATAGGTCAAACAGGTCCAGTGTTCTGGGAAAACAGAGAGCCTGTGTTCTGGAGAGAGACCCGTCCTGTGTTTGGACACTGAAGCAGAATGGCTTCAACTGTGCTGTGCTCATTAACAGACCAACACGGCTCAATAATGTCCCTGTTTCAGTCTGGACCTGTTCGTCCACGCTGAAAAAACACCCGGACGCTCCACAGAGACTTTGTCCCCACCAGGCTGGGCCGTCCTTTCTGGGCCTAAAGAGCTTTTTAACGATGATGGACGCTTTTCAGTGGCGTTATAAAGCTGCTGCTGGAGCTCGTTTTAAACACCGGACGGGTTTGAGGTCTGATGTCTGACGCTGATGAAGTGAAAGTAAAACTTCTGATCAGTCTAGGGTTCTGGGTGAAAAAGTGAAAGTGAATGTCATCGTCTACACACAGCGAGCAACAACCAAACATATCCTCTGTATCCAACACACACACACACACACTGTCCAGCAGGGGGCAGACAGATCCAGCACCCGGTGAGCAGTAATCAGGACAGTACCTTGATCAAGATTACCCTAAACTTACTGATCTGGGATCTGAACCCACGACATTCCAGTTCTGGGCCCTTATCACTAGGACACCCTTGTTGAGGGGCAGCAGTGTCCTAGTGGTGAGGGAGTTGCCCTGGATCAGAAGATTGTGGGTTCAATTCCCTCACCAGTACGTTGCCCTGAGGTACCCTTGAGCAAGGTACCGTCCCCGTCACTGCTCCCCGGGTGCTTTCAATAGCTGCCCCCTGCTGCACGTGTGTGAGTAAAATGCAGAGGTTGAATTTTGTTGCGTTGTGGTGTGTTTCACGATGACAAGTGTATTCACTTTCTACTTTCTTCTTTCTTTCTTTGTCTACACATGTGAGACTCTGGATCAAGATGTTCAGGTCTTGGTCTTGAGGAGGTCGACTGTGGACCAAGAGGCCCATCATTCTGGTAAGCAGCTCAAAGCTCAATGGATGGATGGAGGATAGATGGGTGGAAGGATGGACGGACGGACTAGTTGATTTAACACGGAACATGCAGGTCCCTATAAAGTCACATCCAGTTGGAATATTCTCTCCACAAGGGGGCGCATTTATTACCTAATGGTGTTATCTTAAAAAATAACTCCGAGTCACAGATAGTTAAACAGAGAATGGAAAACGGGGAAGGGGGCTCGATCGACACGTGTCGGTCTCCAGCAAGCTGATCAGGACAGATTAGAGGAGACCATCGTTCAGCAGCTCTGGAGGAAAGAGTCAGATAATCACTGTGAATATTAACACCACTTTATTTCAGAGCTGGAAGCACTCGGACTCCTAACGGACATGTTTCCAGGTGTGACTATTTACATTCTCATCACCTGTGCTTTTCAGGTTGGAGCAGTCAGCTGGATCTTTTGGAACCATCCCTGTGGAGGCCAGTTTCTCCTCATCAGTGGCATGATGTTCGGGGAGATCCAGTTGTGAAACGGCCTCCTCCTGCACCTCCTTACCCTGGAAACACACACACACACACACACACACACACACACACACACAGGGTTGGGTTTATACACTGACATCATGTGAGGTCATATGTACACACACAAAACCAGCTACATGTTATAATGATGTCCAGTGTGACATTTGTTTGGGATGAGAGGGGCATTTTCTTGAGCTTTTATATTTTACTTTAATTTTTTATTAATGTTGTTTTGCACAGATTATTTCAACAATAAACACTACAGTGAACATCAGATCAGGCTATAATGATCAGCTTTAAATGTTAATCTGATCTGGTAACATTATTCTTCCTGCCAGTGAAAAAGGAGGGGGTGGTTTTGCTGACTCACTGCAGTAGTATGACAGTAAGTGAGTCAGCACCGCAGAACAGTACACAGAAAAACAGGAGAGAAGAGAAGAGGACAGAAGTCCCACCCTTGGACAATCCAGACACACAGTCCTTACCTGGTTGCAGACGTCCAGCACTAAAGATTTATTCTCATATTTCTTTACTTTACAGGAGTTCCTGCAGACAGAGAGAGACAGAGAGAGAGAGAGAGAGAGAGAGAGAGAGAGAGAGAGAGAGAGAGAGTGTATCTGGGTCAGGTCACTAGATTTCAGTATCGAGTCTGTTAACAGAATTACAAAAACACACTTCTTTTAAAACCACCAAAAACAGCAATAAATACACAGCCGTGACCGAAACCCATTCATGTTCACAGCTTGCTGCGTCGGTGTTTTTGAAGGTAAATTAAACTCCAGAATGTTATGAAGATGGTCAGGTTTATTTATTTGTCCCTCTTTACCATAAAAATGAACTTAATCCCAAAAACCATCTCCACTGCATTTCAGCCACAAAAGGACCTGCTGACATCATCTCTGTGATCCTCTTGTTAACACAGGGGAGAGTGATGAGGAGGACGAGGCTGGAGATCACGTTCCCCTGCTGATGAGTTAGAATAGCGGACTGGATGCTTTAAAAGGTGCTTGAAATCCTTGTTCTTCCTCTGGTAACTATGGTTACCTGCAAGGAACCATGTGCAGTCATCACTGCTTCACACAAAAAGGGCTTCACAGGCGAGGATCCTGCTGCTGGTAAGATTGTAATTCAATCAACCATTTATCAGATCACCAAGAACATCAAGGAGAGATGTTCTGCTGGTGTGAAGAGGATGCCCAAGAAAGTACAGCATGCTCCAGGTCCATCTTCTAAAGTTGATTCAGATGCGGGATGGGGGCACCACCAGTGCACAGCTTGCTCAGAAACAGCAGCAGGCAGGTGTGAGGGCATCTGTACACACAGTGAGGAGAAGACTTTTGGAAGATGGCCTGGTCTCAAGAAGAACAGCAAAGAAACCACTTCTCTCCAAGACAAACATCAAATATAGACAGATCTTCTGCAGAAGGTACAGGGACCGTACTGCTGAGGATTGGGGTAAAGTCATCTTCTCTGGTGAATCCCCTTACAATTGTTTGGGGCATCCAGAAAAAAGATGGTCTGGAGAAGAAAAGGTGAGACTGCCATCACTCCTGTGTCCTGCCAACAGTAAAGCATCCTGAGATCATTCATGTGCGGAGCTTCTCAGGCAAAAGAGTGTCTCACTTACAGTTTTGGTGAACAACACAGCCTCGAATAAAGCATGGAACCAGATCATCCTCCAAGAGCAAAATATCCCAAATATCCAAGAACAGTCTGGTGAAGAACAAGGCCTTTTCCAGCATGATGGGGCACTGGGCCACAAGGCAAAAGTGATTACTAAGGGTCTCAGGGAACAAAACATGGAAATTTTGGGTCCACGGCCAGGTAACTCCCCAGACCTTCATCCCACAGAGAACTTGTGTTCCATCCTCAAGAGATGGGTGGACAGACAAAGTTGTAAGTATATATTTCAGTGTAGATGTAACATCTTATTAGTGCCTGTAGGTGGCAGTGTCTATAGTAAGCCATCTTCTAAAGCTTCTATAAATAAATCTCCATTTTTCAGGATTGTTCCAACTGCTCTGTTCATTAACACTTTAATGCTGATCTCAAAGAGGGGGGGCAGTGGGGTTTAGGGGAGACCCTCAGTGGGGTGGAGGTCAAGCTACTGTCTGATCAATACAGCATAATGAGACTAATCAATAACATCAGACATGACCCGGTTACAGGAACATACAGCCACACAGCATGCAGTGGAACACAAAGGGTTAAAACAAGAACAGAGAGAAGGGGGTGGAAGAGAAGAGAAGAGAAGAGAAGAAGGGATACTTACAGGAGCAAACATAGAAACCGCACTTGCTCAGTGGTCCTGATGGTAACCGTAAACAGGGAGACAGAGGGGAGGGCATGGAGGAAAGGATGGAGCATTAAAAAGTGGTGGAAGGAGGGAGAGAAAAAGAAGAGCAGCGTGAGCTTGGGCCGCAGCGACAGCGTTTCAGGAAAACAGGACAGTAAGAGCAGGAACTGGGACAGAAAAACAGACTGAACAGTGAAATGCAGAGACGACAGACAGCAGGACGACTTTAGTGATCCGAACATCCGTCTCAGAGCGATACTTCAGCAGAAACTAGAGCCATAGTACATCCTACAATAAAACACCAGGGAGCAGTGATGGGAACGGTACCTTACTCAAGGGAAACTCAGGGCAACCTACAGGTCCTGGGTTTGAGTTACGAGGCTGACAGGAGCGAATATCCCAGCATCATGGATCAATCATTCAATGATCTGTAAAAATCAATCAACTTCTTGCTGACACTTTGCTGGCCCGGTCTTTCTTTTGTCCACTGTTACCCACAGTGCCCACTAGTGGACAAATTAATAAAGTCAGTTTACACAACCTTCTTGTCTTTTCTCATGATGGGGACAGCGAGTTCACAAAGCTAATTAAACTTCAGTCTTGCAGGATTTTTAAACATAGCTAGCATCACAATATAACCGAATTCAATCTACTGCTTCCCACAGCGCCCCCTGGTGGAGTATTTAGACAAATTGAAGTGAACGTGACAATTTATCACTGGAAACAAACACAGTGAACCACAAGCAAATAAATAGAGGGTGCAACCAACACACACCTGATCGGCTACAACTGACGAAAGAGTGCAAAACTATCGCTTTTATTTTTCGATTTCCAGGCAGAATTAGCAGCAGACACACAAAGAGACACAGCTTTAATCAGAACCACTCACGTGATGATCCGGTCCTTGTTCTTCTTTGGCGACCGCCGTCCTTTCCTGTCCTCCACCAGGGAGCACTCTGGATTTGACTGCATATCAAGTTTGCCCTCATTCTTCTCAGAGTCGCCACCTTCTCCGGACAATTTAGTAGGCCTAAAAGGATCCACAGATTGGTCGAAGTTGTCCGGATCAAAGGTATACGCACCCTCGGGAAGGGTTGGGGAGTTGCCCAGTTTGCTCGTCCCTCCGAACGGGTCGAAACTGGGGTCGTCCCACTGGCTGGGGTCGAAGTTGTATGATTTTTTGGGAATGGGGATATCATCCACATTTAAAGGAGCTGCCGAGTCACACTCTGGCCTGGACGATTGTTCTGAAATTTCTGGCTGTTCTTGTGCAGGTCTAGCTCGCTGTTTTTTAGACGTCATCTTAGGCCTTTTCCCTTGTTTCTGGGCTGGGACTTGGCTGGATCCTGAATTTTCCTCCTGAGAATTGGGTTGAAGGTCTGGAAGCTGCGGTATTGGAACGCTGGAGGGAGCAGGCTCTTCTAACTTTGCTGAATCGCTACCAAAGGCCTTGGAGGGCTTGAAAGGATCCAGGGAGTCGTCAAAGTTGTCCGGGTTAAAACTGTAGGCACCCTTTGAGACGGTGGGGGAATTTTGCATCTTGGAGCTGCTGCTGGTGAACGGATTAAAGTTGGCATCGTATTGATCCGAGTCAAAGTTGTAGCTTCCCTTCGGCAGTGGTGGAGGCTCATCGTCCACCTCGTTCGGGTCGACGGCGTTCAGGGGACACTTCATCTTTAGAGATGGAGGTCGCGGTTTGGGAACAGAGGCTTGATCTGGAAGGTAGCCGTTACAAACAGGCTGAGGGTGTGTGTCTGCTGGATCCTCGGCTGGTTCCGTGGTCATAATGGAGGGGTTGGGCGTCAGGCTGTGGTCCTCATACTGGGGGTCTGGTTGAGTCTGGAAAGAGATTTGCTGGATCTCCTCTGCAATGACAATGCCCTGATCCTCACCGCCCTGCCCTAAACCTGCAGAGAGAGGAAGAAATCATGTTAAATGAGTATAAATACCCTCCTTCTTATGGGGATGACCTCGTCCCCTGGATCCCTGCCACTAAACTGCAGTATTCCTGCACCTTTGGTACACAGACAGGAGATTAACGCAGCAGCAGTTTTGCTAAAGTAAGTAAAATGAAGTAGTTTTAGTTCTAATGCATGTAGATCATTATGGCAATGAATAGTACAGCTAATACTCTTACAGTTCTCATTTAGTAGGATTTTATTCCCATTCAAACAAAGCAATACAATAAACCATTCCCTCCCCAGATCACAAGGTCCAGACCGCTTGTTTGTAATGAATATTTCTTCTGACGTCCCATAAAAACAATCCATTTACACACAGTACTGTGCAAATGTCTTGATTTTCAACTTCCACACATTCTTATACATTAATGTTGAGGAGCAGTTCTCCAGATCTTCCTGAAGGACAGTGTTGTTGTCTCTCATGTTCAGTCCAGTCTCTGTACCTGAGCAGTTCTCCAGATCTTCCTGAAGGACAGTGTTGTTGTCTCTCATGTTCAGTCCAGTCTCTGTACCTGAGCAGTTTGATAGTTCTGTGTTGGTTAATCCACACAGTGATCTACGTCTGAACCTTCAAGCAGAACAAAGCAGGAGCAGATGATTCCAGATGATCAGGTGATCAGTTTACTGCTGATTAGTGGTTGGAACTCCTTTATCTACAACCTTGTACCTTTAGGCACTTCAGGGCCTGGAGCACTCATTTAATTGTTTCAATCTGACAAAGACCAGCCAGATTTATTTATGGTCTAACGTGCTGTGTTCACACCTGTTTAATTGGGATCAGAACAATACAGATTCAATACTCAAGACACATGAAACAAACAGGGAGTAAACAAGTTGCGAAGTTCAACCAGGCCACAATTAAAGAATAAAGAAGTGTATAAACTGATGGTAGAGGCTGTTTTGTCTGGATTTGGTGGTTCTTAGAAGATTTGAACCCCCTCATTGTTACAGCTGTAAAGGAGGCTAAAGGACACACTTCCTTTGTAGGAAAAGATGAGGAAACACATCACTCAGGGGAGGAAACACATCACTCAGGATGTCCAACCACAGCCTGCTCCTCCAGTCAGATGCTACGGGTCAGACGCTAAGACCTCGCATCTAAACGTGATGGAGAAAAGACACAGCTGTGACAAATCAACCCAGTTAGCAAACAGTAAACCTCACTTCCTGTCGTTAAATAAACGGCTCCTGAAGCCTTCGTCTGCGCGTTTAAAGCAATAGCCTGTTGCTAAGTTACTGATGAAGAGTGACTCTATTTATAAGTGTAAACACACACACAGGAATTTAGTCTGTATAATTCAGCCTGTGTAATGCACTCTGCATGAAGTAGCTTCTGTAAAGTAGCTTTTGAAGTGTAGTATTTGTAAAGTATACTGTAAAGTGTAGCCTCTGTAAAGCAGCCTCTATAAAGTATCCTGGGTTATGTAGCTTTTGTAATGCAGTCTTTGTAAGGTAGTCTACATAAAGTAGCTTTTGTAAAATACCCTGTAAATTGTAGCCTGAATTATGTAGCCTCTGTAAAATAGCCTGAGTAAAGTAGCTTGTAAAGTGTAGCTTCTAAATTATCCTGGGTAAAGTATCCACCGTAAAGGAGCCTTTGAAGTGTAGCATTTGTAAAATATGTCTTTGTAAAGTAGTCTTAATTATATTTTAAAGTGGCAGAATGACGGGTTGTGTACTCAAAAAATAAAAGCTGGAAGCGAGAGAGCACTAAAGCATAGATATAAGACCCCGTTGTGTGTGTGTGTGTGTGTGTGTGAGTGTGTAAAAAAAAAGTACTGATCACATGACTTGGCTCTGTGGACGCCTTTGGCCTTGGCCATTGATAACTGAACTCGGAGAAGAGCGGAAGCTTTTGTTCCAGAGGGAGCTTCTGATTCCAAACCCAAGGCTGTTACCCCACCAGCACAAACCCACACACACACACACACACACACACACACACACACACACAAAGAGGTTCAACTACCCCATCCCTCTCTACCTTATCCACGTTTTCAACTCTACCTCTGCTCACTCTCTCGATTGTAAGGCTGTATAACTAGTCACATATCAATCAATAATACTGACTTATCAATACTGACCCCATCAATAATGAACTGATTATTAATGACCTTATCACCAAGCACCTTTTGAATACTGGGCCTAGTAATACAGACTTGGTTAATTCTGACCTTATCAATACTGAACTAATCGTTACTGACCTTATCAATACTGACCTTATCAATATACATCAGTAAGTATTGACTAAAGTAGACATAATTGTCTGAGACTGGAGTGCATTACAGACAGGAGGCTGAATTCTGTCTAGTTTTCTCTTCTCTGTTGGGAAACTGCTGCTGTTTGGCATGATACACTTTTACGAGTGTTTAACAGCAGAATAAACAACTTAACAACCGCATAGCAACGTCCACCTGTCTCCAATTACACACACACACACACACACACACACACAGACAGACACTGTAATACAGATTTAGACTGTAAACTTGGTCTTTAAAGAAGCAGAATCCTCTGAACTTTCAGTCCTTTCTACATATTTTACACAAACTAATGTTTACAGTGTTTGGTGTGTTTTATGTGAAAGATTCTATATTCATTATGACTTAATCAGCATCAATAATATCTTCATGTCCTGCTGTGAATTGTGCAACTTTACACAATTTTACATTTTTTAATACATTTAAAATGTTGCACATGAATCAGTATCCATTATGAATTCCGCAACTTCTAAAAATGACTCAGCATCTACTATACATTATTCAGAATCCACTATACATTATTCAGGATTCACTATAAAACTAAAGTGTTAGTTCAGTAGTTATGAGAGTGAACATGCACACTCACACACACACACAGATTAAGGGGTTGCTGTGTTCAAAGCATGCCACTAAGGTCATTTCGTTCACAACTCGCGCGCGCACACACACACACACACACACACGATCACCCTCTCAACCAAGAGGCTGTTTATGAGCGATGACTTTCATTCCTTCTTGTTGCTGTGGCAACAATAGAGAGTATAAAAATACTGAGGCACGTGTGGATACAGGTGCCTCCGTTTCATCTGCTCTTGTCCGTCCAACCTCTCCAGAGTTAACAGGGTAGTTATGGTCAGGGTTTACCCAGATTTACCCCCGAACCCCCACAAAGACCCCACCCTTTCACCAACCAGTCAAACTGCTGATGGAGTAGATGGACTGATGGACTAAAAGAAAAGCCTTTTTTCCCCACATTTCTGTCCTGAATGCCATACGATGCCAGAAACAAACTTTTAAAGTTGCTGACTAAACTGACTAAACTCCTGTCTCGTTGGACGGACGGCCCACAACTTCCTGAGGAGATGTGCCTCTATTTGCTGAAGCATCAATGTTAAGTGTGCACCGAGATCAGACATACCTGCAATGTCTCCTGTGGGCAGGACAGGCGCCGTTAGGTCTTTCACCGGGTGGTGGACGGGTGTCTCGGTCTCCGGCGTCTCAAACTGGCCCTCTGAGTCCGAGCTACAGCCGAGACAGAGCGAGATTCAGGTCAGGGGGAGGAAAGAGGAGGATGACACTGGCGGATATGAGATGATGAGAGAAGGGTAGTAATTGATATCATACTCTCCTTCACTTAAATAAATACGGATAAAAATACCAAACAATAGAGCACAATTCTCATTATTTATATTTATATAGCGCATACACAAAATGTACAAACATAAATCAGTGGATAAACAGTATACAGTCTTCATGCAGTATTTCCAGCGTGCATCAGTCTGATCATAGTTTATATTTGTGGGTTTATATACAGATTATATATCGATTAAACACAGTGGGGGTCTAAATACAATATATTTTGAGCTGTAAATGTCATATCAGTTTTCTTCTTCTACTTCTTCTTTCCACTGCTCCCATTTAGGGGTCACTACAGCAGATCTCCATTTCTTCCGGTCCTCTGCATCTTCCTCCTTCAAACCAACCACCTGCATATCCTCTCTCTCCACGTCCATAAACCTCCTCTTTGTCCTTCCTCTTCTCCTCTTTCCTGGCAGCTCCATCTTCAACATCCTTAGATCAATATACACACACACAGCTCTGGACTGAAAAAAAAGCAAACATGCTTCTCAAACTTTGTCTCCAAAACGTCCAACCTGAACTGTCCCTCCAACATATTTATTTCTAATTCTGTCAATACAGCCCACTCTTTCCTCACCCGTTCACACTCATGGATTCTGTCTTTGTCCTACTCACTTTCATTCCTCTCCTCTCTAGAGCAGATCTCCATCTCTCCAGGTTCTCCTCGAGCTGCTCCCTACTCTCACTACAGATCACAATATCATCAGAAACATCACCGTCCACGGAGACTCCTGTCTAACCTCGTCCATCAACCTGTTCATTACTGCTGCAAACAAGAATGGGCTCAGTGCTGATCCTTGATGTCATCCAACCTCTACCTTATAAGCATCCATCACTCCTACTGCAGATCTCACCACTGTAACACTGCCCTCATACATATCCTGAACTACTCAAAATATAAATACAAAACCACAACTCCTCTCTAGGCACCCTGTCATCTGCTTTCTCCAAGTCCACAAAGACACAATGCAACTCCTTCTGACCTTCTCTGTACTTCTCCATCAACACCCTCAGAGCAAACACTGTATCTGTAGAGCTCTTTCTCAGCATGAAACCAGACTGCTGTTCACTGATCTTCACCTCTTTCCTTAACCTGCTTCATCGACTCTTTCCCAGAACTTCATGCTGTGTCTGATCAACTTTATCCCTCTATATACTTTTCTCCCTCCTTACTGTCTGACCTCTCATGCAATAATACACACACACATACATACACACACACACTATAATCTGTGTTTTCAGGGTTTATAGTTACAGTATATAAGGGGATAAAGCACTGCCTGGAGATCTGGATCTGTCTGTGGAAACTGTTCCACCCTTTTGAGAACCAGAAAGTCCTTCTAGACAGAGGAGGGGATTCCCCTGAAGGCAAGAATGGAGGGAAAGTCTGGGAGTGGCTTTTCTTTAACAGAACCACAACTGAACATCTCAGACAGGATTTCAGAATAAATTAACTCTCAGAAACTAACGGGTCGTTTCAGTTCACATTCCTGTTTAAACCAATCAAACCACTCCACTGGAGTTAAAAAATTCACCTGCACTGTACAGGTGTGTGCTCACCTGCACTTGAGACACAGAATACACTCCTACCAGAGCACAATCAGGGAACACATATACACACACTATAGCCCCCCACAGTGAATTGTGTGTGTGTGTGTGTGTGTGTGTGTGTGTGTGTGTGAGAAAGAGAGAGTTGTGCCCGTCCTGCTCTACAGACCACCTGCAATTCCACACACACGCACACACACACACACACACACACACACACACACGTACTGTCCAGCTGGAGAGTCTGGTGGGTGATATAATCCCAAAGCCATGATGCTGCCACAAATTTTCATGATTCTTTGTCACAATAGATACTTTTCTTCTTGATCTAATAAGTTCCAACACTAAATAAACAAAGAGACACAATTCACACAAACACACACACACACACACACACCCACACGCACAGCTGGAAATGCACTTAATCCGCTCTTCCTGTGTTGTGTGTGTGTGTGTGTGTGTGTGTGTGTGTGTGTGTGGGTGTGTGTGTGTATTGTGTCTCTCTGTTCCCTCCTGTTTACAAAAAGTGCCATGGCTCTATTGTCTATAGTGTGTGTGTGTGTGAGTGAGAAAGAGAGAGAGTGTGAGTGTGATTGTGTGTGTTTGCCTAAGCAAGAAAAAAAAAAAACCTCCAGAAAGGAATGAGGAACGTTAGCACACAGCTCACACACACAGAGCTCACACACACACACAAACACACAGAGCTCACACACACACACACACACAGAGCTCACACACACAGAGCTCACACACACACACACACACACAGAGCTCACACACACACAAACACACAGAGCTCACACACACACACAGAGCTCACACACACACACACACACAGAGCTCACACACACAATGGCAGGATGTCAAAACAGTTGCATACACAAAAAAAAATTATCAAATGCAATTAATATTTATAATAAAAACTCTTACTGTTATTATCACTTTTATTATCATTAGTGCACTTCATGTAGTTTATATTAAATATAACTGATATAATCATATTTCCACTGAGAAATGCAAATAAAAGCAGGAAATGAGGAGAAGCCTTCGTCCAGGAGTAAACTTCAAAATAAAGGCAGATCTGGGATCTGGGAGGGGCGGGACAGACGCTGATGTTAAAAATCAGCAACGTTACTAACCAGTTCCCATCCCCCAAAACTGTTTAGCTCTGCCGCTAAAGCTAGCCTGCAGTTTCTTCCTGCTTTCTGCAGTTGTGAACTTCACCAGCTCATCTGGATCACCAGGAGTTTCACACACACATCAGTTCAGGCTTCGTTTGTTCGTTCGCTGAACGACATCTGAACGACATCTGAACGATCTCTGTGGTGAAAGTGAACCTGACGATTTGTCATTGACATATCCAGGGAGCGTTGATGGGGACAGTACCTTGCTCAAGGAAACCTCAGCAACTGATCAGTTTTTAAAAGCTCTACTCTCAAGACCAGGGGCGCGTAAACTTTATTTCCACCAAACATTTGTTCCTAGAATGGAGGAGGAGGATCAGACAGGGCTCCTCTATGTCTCCATTACTGTTCGTCTACACCGTGCAGAGAGCACGGGGCTTGTAGATGAAGGAATGAAGTGTTTCATTTGGAATCTCACTAGAGTCCCTTCTTCTAGCTCGTCTGCTGGTTAGCTCAGCCAGTTAGAGCGTGGAGCTGAGGACGCCAACGTTCAAACCCAGTACGGGCCATTTCAGCGTTGAGGGACGAGGCCCCAGGATCAAACAATCATGGGTCTGAAACCTGGACCAGAAGGTTGCCCTGAGGTTCCCTTGATCCAGGTAACAGCGCTGTGTGCTCACAACAAAGAGTCACTTTCACTTGGCTTAAATCTCACAGTTCTGTCCCACGTCTGTCCATGTGGAGACATTACTGCACAGCTTGTACTGTAAAATACAGTGAAGTGTCCTGTTTTAGACACTTAACTTGAAAAGAACAGACACTGCTGTCTGTCCATCTGTGTGTATCACTCATCTGTCTGTCTCTTATATATGTAACAGCCTGTTAACTCACAGAAACCTTAATCAAATCAGATAAACTCATGGAAGTAAACACACACACACACACACACACACACACACACACAAACATATAAACACTCACACGCACACACACACACTGACATGTATGACTTTCTTCAGACGTTACGACTGCTCCCACACACATCTGTACACTTCCGTGTGTGTGTTAGTGTGCATTAGGCAGTTTGCCCTCCGCTGTCTTACAATGACAGGTGCTCACATCTCCCACACACACACACACACACACACACACACACACACACACACACACACACACCTGCATTTAAGAGTTTTGATGTCTTTGTGATGTCACAAAAAAGAATGTATTTAATTATTTACACTTAATAACTCTATAGCAGTTTAGGCCCGCCCATTCACACTGAAGTTAAATATTTCTGTAGTTTTTCATATAACGCTGTAGTTTAGTATAACGCTGTAGTTTAGTATAACGCTGTAGTTTTTCATATAACGCTGTAGTTTAGTATAACGCTGTAGGTTTTCATATAACGCTGTAGTTTAGAATAACGCTGTAGTTTAGTATAACGCTGTAGTTTAGTATAACGCTGTAGTTTAGAATAACGCTGTAGTTTTCGTATAACGCTGCAGTTTTCATATAATGCTGTAGTTTAGTATAACACTGTAGTTTAGAATAACGCTGTAGTTTAGTATAACGCCGTAGTTTAGTATAACGCCGTAGTTTAGAATAACACTGTAGTTTAGAATAACACTGTAGTTTAGCATAACACTGTAGTTTAGTATAACGCTGTAGTTTAGTATAACGCCGTAGTTTAGTATAACACCGTAGTTTTTCGTATAACACCGTAGTTTAATATAACGCTGTAGTTTAGTATAACGCCGTAGTTTTTCGTATAACGCCGTAGTTTAGTATACGCCGTAGTTTTTCATATAACGCCGTAGTTTAGTATAACGCTGTAGGTTTTCATATAACGCCAGCTTAGTATAACGATGTTTAGCATAACGCCGTAGTTTTTCATATAACGTCAGAATATATAACGTTTATGTTTGATATAACGCCTGAGTTTTAGTATAATACTGTAGTTTAGTATAACGTAGTTTAGTATAACGTCGAAGCAGTATAAACTTTCGTAAAGAAAACTAAAGTTTAGTACAATCTTTAGTTTAGCATAATGAAGTTCTAGTATAATACTGTAGTTTAGTATATCCGTAGTTTAGTATAACGTTAGAAGTTTAGTATAACGCCGTAGTTTAGTATAACGCCGTAGTTTTTCTGTAATATACACGCCGTAGTTTAGTATAACGCTGTAGTTTAGTATAACTCCGTAGTTTAGTATACCAGAAAGTTTATAATACTGTAGTTTAGTATAACGCTGTAGTTTAGTATAACGCCGTAGTTTAGTATAACGCCGTAGTTTAGTATAACGCCGTAGTTTAGTATAATACTGTAGTTTAGTATAACGCTGTAGTTTAGTATAACGCTGTAGTTTATGTGCATGTTAAATTTTCGTAGTTTTTAGTTAAAAGCTGTAGTTTGGTCCTGCGTTTCTTTTTAGGTCTCCGCCCTGGTACTTCTTGGAAAGATTTCTCCTCGTCCTCTCTCTGTCTGAGAGAATCTTCATCTTCCTCATGTGTCCCTCCATCCTCCTCACCCGCTCCTCTCACGGCCGACCACGTCCACTTAGCCCACTGAACAGGAGACAGCCAGGACATCTCCGCTCAGTAAACACACACACACACACACACACACACACTCCTCTCCGTCTCGTTTAAACACACACACTGTCCTCGCTGCTGTGGACAAAAACAGTCCAGACTGATCCACCCAGACTGAGCCACTGAGTCACCCTCTCTCTCTCTCTCTCTCTCTCTGTCTCTCTCTCTCTGTCTCTCTCTCTCTCTTTCTCTCTCTGTCTCTCTCTCTCTCTCTCTGTCCCTCTCTGTCTCTCTCTCTCTCTCTCTGTCTCTCTCTCTCTTCCTCTCTCTCTCTCTCTCTCTGTCTCTCTCTTCTGTCTCTCTCTCTCTCTCTGTCCCTCTCTCTCTCTCTCTCTCTGTCTCTCTCTCTCTCTCTCGCCCCTCTCTCTGTCCCTCTCTCTCTGTCCTCTCTCTCTCTCTCTCTCTCTCTCTCTCTCTCTCCCTGTCTCTCTCTGTCCCTCTCTCTCTCTGTGTCTCTCTCAATGTATTCCTCTCCCTCTCTCTCTCTCTCTCTCTCTCTGCCTCTCTCTGCCCTCTCTCCGTCTCTCCTCTGTCTCTCTCTCCCCGATCCTACAGATGTTTTCTCCAGCAGCTGGAAACCTCCGTTCTCCTCACTCAAGTGCTCTGCACATGTTCAAGTCTTGCTACACGTTGAAAAAGCTGCTTCCTCTCTTTTCCTCGTGTTACTCAGAAGTTTGTAAGCTGCTTCCTCAATCTACTGCCCCCGAGAGACAGGGTGATTCCTCTCTCTCTCTCTCTCTCTCTCTCTCTCTCTCTCTCTCTCTCTTCCACCCCTCCCACACTCTTCGAATCTTCTCCACCCTCGTTTTTCATTTCTCTTCTTCTCTCTTCTCTCTCTCTCTTCCACCCTCTTCTCACACTCTTCTCGGGTCTCCACCCTCTCAAGCCATTTCTCTCTCTCTGAATACCTCAACAGTGATCAGCTGGCCGCCCCAAACTATTTAGGGTCTCCACTTCAAAAGAAAGAGCGCTCCTTTCTCTCAGACGGAGTGATTTTACCCTCCATTAACAATGGTACATTCCATCAGACTGCCTCTCATCTGAACAGCAGAAGAGAGGAAAACAAACAGAGAGAGAGAGAGAGAGAGAGAGAGAGAGAGAGAGAGAGAGAGAGAGAGAGAGAGAGAGAGAAGGAAGCGTGAGAGTGACAGAAAATGTGAGTTAGGAGAGAGAGAGAGACAGAGAGGAGAGAGAGAGAGAGACAGAGAGAGAGAGGACAGAGAGAGAGAGAGAGGTGAGAGACAGAGAGAGAGAGACAGACAGAGAGAGGGAGAGAGAGAGACAGAGAGAGAGAGAGAGAGAGAGAGAGAGAGAGAGAAGGGAAGTTAGTGAATGTAAACAAGAAAGAGAAAGACAGATAGACAGACGGATAGACAGACGGACTAAGGTGAAGGCTTTTGTTTTGCAACACACAACAAAAAACAACAACAACCAGAGAATGCAAGATTGAGTGGAGGTAAAAGTGTGTGTGTGTGTCTCCATGAGAATATAGAACGGCTGTGGTATGCAGTAAGATCCTCCTCTCTTCACTTGGTTCTGCTTTAACCATCTCACTGCCTTCAGAGCAAACCTCCACACACAACCTGAAGAACCTGCTGCAGACACACACACACACACACACACACACACACCTGCTCACCATGCCCTGGCTCAAAGCCTGAGAAACTTTCTGTTCACACACACACACACACACACACACATCCTCAGATGTGTTCAGACTAAAGGCAGGAGTCTGCTCTTAAAGAAAGGATGGATATTTGGAGTAAAATGTCAAGAAGAAAAGTATTTGGACTTGGTTCTGTCCCATCTCTGACGGTCAGGTCCGCTTAGAACTCAGCATCAGCTTAGAACCGAACTGTTCAGAAGAGAACCGGCCTAAATTGAAAAGAACAGCAAATCGACGCAATCAATTTCCTCCAGATCAACAATCGTTTTTCTGATTTCTGAATCCTTACCAATGACACGTCACTGATTTGGAACGTCGCTTAATGGACACTCCAAAGTGTTCAGCAGCACACACCACATTCTCTGGCCTTTGTAAACACTCTAAAAATAAACGGGGTGTGTGTGTGTGTGTGTGTGTGTGTGTGTGAGAGAGAGACAGAGGTGTTGGGTGTTGCTATGCATGGCATCACAAACAATCCCATCAGAACAGCAAGGATAAGTCAGCCGCTTCGTTCACCTGTGTTACTGAACCACTTTATAAATGAACATTTTAACAGTAAAAGTTCAGATTCTCAGTAAAAACAGGTGTAAAAGTACAGGAATGTGGTCAGGCAAAAAGGTCTTTTGTTGGTGTCAGAGCTGGACGGATGTCAGCACGAGTGGACACTTTATAAAAACAAGACTAGAAACAGCCAGGTCAGGACAAATAACTAAGACGAGAACAACAATGGCAAGATCAGAGACAACATACCAAGACAAAGACAAATCAGGAATCATGTGTGAAGGGGCAGGACGAGCAAAACCACACAGAAGAGCAGAGAATCTGAAGGACGTCTGGGAGCGCCTGTCTGTGCACAGCAACTGAATCTTCACTCCCATATTAATAGAATAAAGACTATTAAAGCCTCCCGAACTTCAACTCCAATAAAAACAATCTACTGAAAATAACTACATGAACCACCTGGCTTCACTTTCATCACCGTCTCTACTAGTTCTCCATCACGGACACACACTCCACACACCCTGAACTCCACCGCCCACTCTCCCTGTCCTCTCTCTCACTCCTTCACTCTGTCCTGCACCGATGGACACACAGAGGACGTCTTTTCTGTGCTGGTGTCCATTTAGTCTGAGACTGTCTGGGATGCTGGGAAGGTGATGGAGGATAACAAATAATGGAGGATCATCCCAGATGTTCAGACTGGAAGTAAAGAGTCTGGATCAGGAACAAAGAATGGACAGAAATTTGGGGAAAATATAAGAAGGATAAGAATATAAGAGGGGCAGTGGTGGCCTAGTGGGTAAGGTGTTGGCCACATGATCGCTGGATCAAGTTCAACCCCTTCCCGATGGGTTGCCCTGAGGTACCCTTGAGCAAGGTGCCGTCCCCGTCCCGCTCCTCCCTGCGATGGGCTGGCGACCTGTCCAGGGTGCGTCCCCCGTCCTCGCCCTGTGTGCGCTGGGTTGGACGCCAGCACTCCCCCGCGACCCCGTTTGGGACAAGCGGCAGATAATGGATGGATATAAGAAGGAAATAATGCTCAAGTACTATATTATATTAAACTAGGTAGTTACACTTTAATAACAGTGTAATTACTGGTTTTAGTCACTGCTACAGCTGATCACACGATTCTGTACTTGAGATTTACTACATTACAGAAATAATTACATGAAAAACATTTTAATACTTGAATAATTACTTTAGATTATGGTAATCCAATTTGAACACTCCTGTTCTACATACTGTGTTTGTTATAAATGACATTTTGATTCGCTCTTGTTATTATTTTATCCTCGAGCCCAGAAACAATGAGCTGAATTACTGTTGACATTAGTGTCTATTGATTCTCAGCCACATTAGGAAGCTTAGAACATTAAAGAAATCCTTCAGCAGATGCAGGAAGAGAGCATTTTGTCTTTGCTGAGCCTTCAAATAGGTCAGGAAAAATCAGATGGTCTCTCTCCGATGGAGTTATGTAACCAAACCCGGGCTGGAAAAAAAAAAAAAGAAAAGAAATCTTCCACGTCAGAGCTCAGCCGAGGCCTCGGGCCAGTCATACTGAGAGACACGGTCCCTGCAGAGCAAACGCCTCATCTCATTTAGAGGGACCGATTCCCTAAAACTCACATCCTCCCTTAATTACTGCCGGAATCGTCCCACTCTCAGCAGGATTTCTCAGCTTTGTGTTTCACTACATTTTTAGGTCACAAAGACCTTCTGAAATCCAGACGAGCTCAACGTTGCACTTTTAAGACGCTCCCTGAACTCTCAGCAGCAGATCTTTGGATCTTTACCTTTTACTTGCTCCTGCATGAGAACCTGGAGAACATCTTCCCTTGTTTAACTGAACAATCTGAACCCTAACTGAGAGTCACTGACAAATCCAGACAAATATTAAACACAGAGCCAACACAAAACCAACTACAGACGTGGACAAAGGTTCGGAGACTGAAAAGTACTGTAGTGTTTTTAGACCTTTTGTCAGATGTTTCTATGGTAACTAAAGTAGATTTACAACCATTTTGTAAGTTTCAAAGGCTTTTATTCACAATTACATTAAGTGTTGTTCTTTTCCAAGATCTCTGCAGTTCATCTTCCTGACTGATGGAGCCCATTCTTGCAGAATCCATGCTTGGAGTTTGTCAGAATTTGTGTTTTTGTTTGCCCACCGGCCTCTTGAGGACTGACCATAAGTTCTCAATGGGATTAAGGTCTGGGGAGTTTCCTGAGCCACTAGGTTCTCGCTTTGGCCTTGTGGTCCGGAGCTCCATCATGCTGGAAAAGGCCTTGTTCTTCAATAAACTGTTCTTGGATGGTTGGGAGAACCATCATTCTGTCCTTGATGTTTTTCTTGGAGAGAGGTGAGACCAGGCCATCTTCCAAAAGTCAACAGTTCTGACACCAAACCCACTCTTTATTTACGTCTCAGTCACTTGATTATTCATGACGTTTTGCAATATTGTTCTTCTAAAGCAGGCTGGAAAAGGCCTGAAAGCCTGGAGAAAAGGGGAGTTTACTCATGTGGAGCTCTTTCCTCATGAAGGGCCACCCAAACCCTTTTTTTGGGAACTGTTTTTTTTTTTTTTTTCCTTAAATACCATGAAGGATATGAGGCTGAGATTCCATTATGCAGCCGGAGCAGAACCACACGAGGGGCTCACATTTCAAACGGCTGCGAAAAAAAGCATGGCAGGAGCCTCCACAGGAGCTGGAAAAACAGAAGAAAGAAAGAAAGAAAGAAAAAAGAAAAACAGGCTCCTGAAGAAAGAGGGACTAAAATAACCAGGAATAGGGAGTAGAAAGGGGGTCACAAAAGACTGGTCTTCTCAAAACACAAGCAGACTGAGCTGAGTCCAGACGTCCTGAGGGCGTGTGTGTGTGTGTGTGTGTGTGTGTGTGTGTGTGTCTGGCCTGCTAATTACAGAGGATGGAAATTTGCTGTGCTCTGATGTTCTTAAAGGGACAGTTCGGCCACAAAAACAAATTCTCTGAACGTGAACCAGGTTATTGTCTGATTTAGGTTTTAAAAACATCAGAAAAGGTGCTCAGTCACCTCTGAATCATGCTGTTCCTGTCACAGTACTACTCATGCTCATCTAGAACCATGTATGGTAGCATGGCTAAGCCTTAGAACCCCAGTGTGTTTTGGTCATTTTTTGCATTACAGTGTTCTTTGAAGGAACGTGTCCTACAGAAAGTGTGGTACCTTTTTTTCTGCACGTCTTAAGAAATATTACACATTTTCCCCATTTAGCCATTCATATTAAAAACTGGAATTAAGGAGTTGTTTTTCATTACTGTGGAGGTTCTCACGTGTCTGCTGGAGGTTCTTTAAGGGTTAAAACAGACGCAGGTGGAGTCTGAACTCCCCACCAGTGTGTTGTTCTGATTAACCGAACGGTTCGAGGGGATTTATGATGATTTATATGAAAAATTAACTCCATGCCAGTTGTTTATGCTGCAGCAACACCAAAGAGAAGCCAAAGAAGCTTCTTATGCTGAAGACGTCTCTCTAAATTGGAAGAAGGGGCTCGATTTTAATGCCTTGCCAAAGTACAGATGTTCTCCAGGTTCCTCCCAGGTTTGAAAAGAACTTTTCCTTTTCACAGAAGAGAAAATGAGCAGAACAAGAGATATAAACGGTGAGGGATTTTAAAAAGGGTTCATTCTGGGGCTGCTTTACAAGGAAAGGCCTCTAATTAAAAAATCATTTTTAATTTGCAGTTGAAATATTGGTTAAAAACATAATTCAAGAACTTCACAAAAGGACACAGACACACACACACACACACACACACACACACACACACACACACGCCCACTATGGCCTCTGTTCGGGCTGCAGGAAATCCTGGGGCAAATAAGGGAAGTGGACCTGACTGGGGCAGAAAGAACAGGAAAAGAATGAGAGAGGCGGAAAACTCTTAATCCACATCCCCAAGGAGCCAGAAATAGCACAGCTGGGGACAGAAGAGTGTGTGTGTGTGTGTGTGTGTGTGTGTAAGCAAATAGGGATTTAAAACAGAAACCAAGCCCTTTTTTTCTTAAGGAGCTTCTCCACTGGTACCAGGAACTGACCCGCCCCTTGCTCGTCCACAGCTCGCTTTGATCCTGCATTCACTCGCCGTGCTTTCAGGTTGGCCCGGTACCAGGGTTCTGCAGGGTGACGGTGCGGTAAACCCAAACACACGTCTGTTTTCTCTTTAACACTGGTCATCAGGGGGGCCGTGATTGTTGTTTATGTCGCGTCACATTTTTAGATTTGGGGGCTTTTCCACCAGAACCAGAACCCGAACCCGAACCCAACACTGACCCGAATCACAAATCCAGAACAAAGAAAAGGACCTTTCCAGCCTTTCTGTTTCTGCATTTCTCCAAAACAACAGGATGTCTTTCACGGTGAGACAAACACCTCCACCTTTGTCTGTGTGCAGGCCAGCGTGGACTAATCCAACGGAACCAGAGCTGAACAGAAGGCGGCGCTGCACAGGCTGGAAAAGAGGCCTGCTGAACCGCATTCCTCACAACAGCATTGTGTTATGCTGGATGGGGTTCATGAACACGTGTGTCCGAATAAAAGTTATGTGTTTGGTTAATCTGGTTTAATCTGGTTAAAAAGCTGCTTTAATCTTTTGGAGGAGAGACACTAATGTGACCCAAATAAAACAACAACTCGTCTTTTCTCAATTTAACTCCATTCTGTGAACTGATCTGAGAAAATAGAAACAAACGGGAAACAAAAGGAAACTCCATCAGTCTCACCATCCCTCCCTCCTCAGCTCAAACCTATAGCGCCCTCTAGTGGTATTTCAATGGGGATGACCGTACCACAGAAACTACAAACATCTGTCTCCAGATACACACACATACACACACACACACACACACTGTATTACATTCCTGTACAGCTTTTCTATCTAGATTTATTTTATTTCTATCCTCAGCTTCCCTGAGTGAGTGAGTGAGTGAGTGTGTGTGTGACTGAGTGTGTGTGAGTGTGTGTGGGTGACTGTTCTTGTCATTGTGAAACACAGCACACAGTGAGACACAACGAAATTACACCTCTGCATTTTACCCACACACACCGTGCAGCAGGGGGCAGCTAATGAAAGCGCCCAGGGAGCAGTGATGGGGATGCTACCTTGCTCAAGGGCAACCTACTGGTCTGGGATTTGAACCCTCGATCTTCCGATCTGGGGGCCAAATCCCTAACCACTAGGCCCTGTATAATTAAATATATCTAATAAAATCCCGTGAATGTGAAATGTGGGTTCGATATTTCTGACCAGACACTGCATGTTCTGTAATTTGCATTTTCAGGTCAGATGGGAGGATGATTGGGGTTCGGACTGGTTGGCCTTGGACACTGACAGACTGCTTTTAATACGAAACCCAATCAAACAGAAAAGTCTTCTAGACAGAGTGGACAGTGTCTCTTCACTTTTTGCTGAGAAAACTACAAAATGGAAAGTGTGAAAGACTTTAAATCATCTCAGTGTCTCTGTCATCAAAACCCATATCACATTCACATGTTCATCACAGTCCTGGACTTCTTTTGGACGTCCAGGGTCCACTTTATTGTCTCTCTTCCCTTTTGCAGATGTAATGTTTATGATCCAAAGTCAGTTAAAAAGAAATGAGATTCTCTGACACAGAAAGTGACCCGGGTCACTCTGAGGTTTCCTAAAGTAGCAGCAACTCTACTTGCATTACTAAGAACCTGGACGATCCCAGAGGAGCTGGAAGGAGGACAGAGTGTATTTATGCAAATCTCTCATTGCAACGTTCACTGCAGTTTCCTGACGAGACAAAGTGCAAAACACACACTGCGTAAGAGCAGGCCTTCAGTTTAGTGTCTGTCCCCAGTGTGTGCGAATGAGACTGGACATCTGAACGTCCCTCAAGGACATGAACTGGTGGTGGAGACGCTGTCTGATGTCTGAGACGTTGTTTCGTTTGGAGAAGATAAAACTGTAAACTGAAAAAATTACCTTTAAACTCAACTTTTAATGAAGTTCTAAAGCTGGTTTTGGAAAGTTCTAGACAAATCAATGACCAGCGTAACCAGGTTTCAGTCAGTTGTAGAGCCAAAGGGTGAGGGGGTTTCATAAAGTTCTCATAAAGTTTTCATAAAGTTCTAGATATGCCTCAGATTGTAGAGCCATAGTTTAAGAAGGTTTCACTAAATTCTAGAAATGCCCCAGGCCATAGAGTCTTAGCGTAAGCAGACTGCAACTAGTTCTAGATATGCCACAGACTGTAGAACCTTGGATTGTTTATGAATGACGGATGGGGGGGGTGTTGTTAAACTGGTCAAATTCCCTTTCAACTCATGTTTTTCATGGACTTGGGTTCTGACAGATAGAGCAACTTCCGAACCCAAACTACATTAATGTGTTAAAGCCTTGGTTCTCAGAGGTTTTCCAGATATACTCTGAGCTGTCCAGGACCTGCTTTGTTCTCAGGCCGTCCCTCTCTGTCCTAGGAAGCTGTAACTAAATCATCTAAATTGAATCTGTTGAATTAAGGACAGATTAGATTATCAGCCAGCAAGGTCACTCTAAGGTTCCACACAGACCTGCAGTGGTACTTTGTGTATTTCCAGTATCTCTGCCTGTCCGAGATCCCAGAGGAGAAGGATGGAGGAGTGTGTGTTTATATAAATGAACCCCGTCCGGCCACCAGGGGGCGACAAACACACAGACCTGCAGGAAAACTCAGCACACCTTTAATAATAAAGACTCAGAATTACCCACTACTCAAAATAAAGTCTCAAAGGCCATAAGACTTAACATTTTCACCAAGTAGAACCTGTTAGTCGTCCAGGTTCTGAGCGGAGGACAGTGCAAATAAGGCCGTTCTGAAGGGCTTGTCTTATTGTCCTTTACAGGCGGGGAGGTGTTTATAGAGGAGTGTTCGATTACTGAGACAATAAAACCCTCCTCGGGACAACATGGGACTTATTGTCATGAGGCTAACTGGTTTCACTCTGTTCTAGATATGTCTCTGGCTGTAGGGATGTTTAAATCAGGTCCAGTCATTTCTAGATACGTTACTGAAGGTAGAGCTGTAGTGTAAACTTATTTTAAGTGTTCTAGACATGTCACTGGCTAGCTTAAGATGGTTTCAAACAACTCTAGATACAATCACTGTAGAGCCATAATGTAACCAGGTTTTAATTGGTTCTCACTATGTCACTGGCTGTAGGGCTGCAGTGTAATCCAGTTCCAATCAATTCTAGATACGTCACAGGTTTCAATGTGTTCTAGATATGCCAATGTTAGCATTTTTTGTTTTGTTGTAGCAAGCAGTACTCAAAAAGCATATTTTACTCATTTTGCAAATCTGACTCAGAATGTGACGATCCAATGACTATAAAATTACAGAACATTAGAAATCTGAGGTTATTTTTTAGATCTGAGATTATTGACTGATCCTCTAATCTCACTGTGCAGTGTCACAACCAGGAAACTTAACTGAGATCAAAGTAAAATCAATATAGGTTCAGGTTAAGACCTCTGAGAGTCTCAGCATGACGATCAGGCCGTGAACTGAGTTTCTAAAAGAGTTTGTTGGAAAATAAATAAAACAATATAAAGTGTCAGAAAGCACAAATCAGATTTTCCATTCCAGCTTAAATGGTGCAGCACATCTTCAAAACAGAAGAAACCAAATCAGACGCCAACATCTCTTCAATAATAATAACAATAACAATCGTCACACTCAGGAAAGTTAAAGCGCCTCGCTGTCAGTATTCCAGTGTGTGATCACACACACTCCACCTGATCAAAACATTAAACAGGTACAGGATATTGATCGGACACTGCTTCATTAATAACCATCCAATAAAAACAAACTACACTTACAGACTCTTCGGAGAGGTCGTGACCCCGCTGGACTTCTTATTTTGGGAAAAAGAGCCCCCCATGATAGTGCTGTGTGTGTGTGTGTGTGTGTGTGTGTGTGTGTGTGTTTTCAGGCTGAGCTCATGTTGAGCTGCTGTGAGTCGGTGGAGCAGCGGTGACACAGCAGAGAAAGGCTCAGCAGCTGAAACTTAGCCAAGTTCCGACACACACACACTAACCCCGCCCATCTTTCACACACACACACACACCTTTCCTTAACCCAGCTTGTCTCTCACTCACACACACTTGGTATTACTGCATTTATGAGGACACTGAATTGAATAAACCTAAACTTACACCTACACCTCAGTGGCCCGACTTTAATCTTGACGCTTGACTGTTACATTTGAGGAGGCACACTTTCTTAGTGGAAACAGCTACATGTCTCCGGATCTACTTATTTTTCATGTATTTCTATCTTTATGAGGACCTTGGGTCCCCAGTGGGAGAGGAATACAAATGCAGACATTCACAAACAACTCCTTATCAAGCCCCATTTACTTCAGCTCACACACACCCCTCAGGTAACCCCGCCCATTTCACGTAAAAGAGACAAGCTGCTCAGGTAACTCCGCCTACTTTATTTTCATGCAGCCCACCTCTTCAAATAACCCCACATCTCATTTTACATGACACGCCCCTCAGATAACCACGCCCACTTCAGCTCTTACAACCCTCTAACACCCCCATTTAATAACAGACACACCCCCTTCTATAACCCCACCCACTTTGCTTCACACAAACCTAGCCCTCAGATAACCCCACCCACTTGAGCACTTACACACACACCGAAAGTGCTTCTATATTATGTGTGTGTGTGTGTGTTTAAATCAGATTAAACTAATAAATAATCTGAAACAATCAGCTTCACTTCTGCATGAAAACACATGAGTGCATGATTGGGGTCAAAGGTCAGGCCACTCAGGCTGAGTGTGAAAGTGAGTCGGATCTCCAGAGTGCTGGAATCTCCTGAGAGTGTCTAATTTAGAGTCAGTCTTCTGCCTCTAATTTGGCCCACATCTCATACACCTCTTCCTCATGCAGATACACACTCAGAGGAACATTCCGGTACAAAGGAAGTGTTTACGATGTTTCCTGTGATGGTATGAAGGGCTGGAACAGTCTCACTCCCGAAATAAATACGGTCATGTTCTCGGTTCTAGAGAGATCAATGTTCTCCAACTAATTTCAGCAGTCATTTGAGTGTGGGCGTGTCAAGCAAAAAACCCTCCCCCTCCTGTCCTTTGGCAGAAAGGCTACTGGCATTCATATAGTTTTCATGTTATATCACACCCTTAAAGTCCAGCCCACATGGAGGGCAGAACAGATGATCCTCCTTCTGCCCTCCACTGATCTTCACAAGGGTTGTTTCTCCAAAACGCTGGATAGATGTTGTGGAATTGGACGCACAAACCGATGATGTTGAACTTCTACAGAATCCTACCAGAGAGACAAAGTCCAAAGGAGGAGATGGTGGACTTGTCCTTTTGGACATGTCTCTGTCTCTGGGGCGGGAATGAAAGAATGGACACCAGTCCTTCAGACACCTTGGTAGGTGAAACATTTCATCAAAGATGAGCAGTGGTAGCCTTGGGCCCCAGGATCGGGAGGTCATAGGTTCGAATCCCGGAAAAGTAGGTTCCCTTGATCAAGGTACCGTCTCCATCACTGCTCCTGGGGTGCTGGATATGTCTGCCCCCTGCTGGACGGTGTGTGTGTTAAATACAAAGAATGTATTTGGTGGTGTTTCACTGTGTGCTGTGTTTCACAATGACAGTCTCTTTCACTTAAAGTATTGATTATGCAAATAAGTTCCTACTTCACATGATGAAGTGAATATTGTTTAGGGATCATAAAAAGAACAATACACAGCTCAGCAGGTGTAAAAGGTGATAAACTCTTCTCTGGTCTAGGGCAGGTAGATCGGGTGGGGCAGAAGGAGCGTCCAAAGCCCTTCTTATCAGATCAGAAGCAGACCGCAATGGGAAAAAAAAAAAAAGTTGTCAGCAAACTTCATGAAAAAGACTCAGAAAACTGGTTCTACAGACCTTCATGAGCCAAAAGAGAAAACTGAGCTCCGCCCTTACCAAATCAGCAATCAACATGTTTGGGTCCAAATTTAACCTTTAGTTTAGAACCGGAGATACAAGGTTAACAGCACTAACATTAGAAGTCAATAACCACCCAAATCACTTCTCCCCAGAACTCCACTCAACCCTCCTCCAGATCTTCATCAGACTTTCTGTCTCTACAAACATCAACTGAACTCCAACAAGGAGCCCAACAGGATCTAGTTCTCTACAACCAGAGGAGCAGACGCCCAACATCAACACACACACACACACACACACACACACACACACAGTTTGAGCTGAATCAGGGAAAAGGATGTGTGCTGAATAATGTCCTGCTAATACATCAATAAAGAAAGAGATAAAAGAGAGAGAGAGAGAAAGAAGAGAGTGCGTCATTCTCATAGTCATGCTAAATTTTTAATTATTAATTTCAATTAATTTCAATTTTCTGCAGCTGATACTGTGCTGTCACTCACACACACACACACACCCTTGAGGAATGTTCTGATGATTATCACATGTCTCTCTCTCTCTCCCTCTCTCTCTCTCTCTACTGATTCTGCCTGGGTCGGTGTCCCGGTTAGAACTGAAACCACACTAATGAAGAATGGCTGCGTCCCAAACTACACCACACACAAAACAGTGTTTAGGAACAAAACAGCAGCATTAAAATCACACGCAGTAATGTAGGGCGTAGAGTAGTGTGTGGTTTGGGACGCAGCCCTGGTGAACACCCACAGCACTGCGTGTCATCTCGTGCTGACCTCTAGTGGCCAAACAGCGGAAGTGCACCCGGCGTCCAGCTCCTCCTGTTGAATTGAGGCCTCGGAAGCGCAGGTTTAGAGGTTTCCTGTTCACACACGCCTGTTGGAACTCGCCCAGCTGTGTGAGCTGTTAGAACAGGTAACCTGGAGAAGCTTTCCATTTCAGTGCTGAAGGAAAAGAGCCAGGAGAAACAAATGATAGACAAAAAGAGAACAGAATCAAGAACTTTTCTAACCTCTTTTTTTCTCCTCTATAATGTAACCCCCACATTTCTGTCCTTTCTTCCATCTTCAGAACAGATTCCGTCATTTGGTTTGAACATCTAAGTTGAATCCTCCATTGTTTTTGTTCTCCAGACCCATTTCAGTCTAAATGAAAAAAGTGAAAAAAGTGAAAGTGACAACCCTTGTCATTGCGAGGTCACAGCACTGCACACCATGAACCACAACGAAATTGGACCTCTGCTTTTAACCCATGCACACAAACACCGTGCAGCAGTGGGCAGCTATTGAAAGCGCCCGGGGATCAGTGATGGGGACGGTACCTTGCTCAGGGGTACCTCAGGGCAACCTATTTTTGAGGGAATCGAACCCACAATCTTCCGATACGGGGCAACTCCCTAACCACTAGAACACCACTGCCCCTAAATGGACACTAACACACAGAAGAGACGTCCCTCTGAGTGTCCATCGGTGCAGGACAGAGTGAAGGAGAGTGAGAGAGAGGACAGGGAGAGTGGACGGTGGAGTTCAGGGTGTGTGGAGTGTGTGTCCGTGATGGAGAACTAGTAGAGACGGTGATGAAAGTGAAGCGGTGAAGTTCATGTGGATTATTTTCAGTAGATTGTTTTTATTGGAGTTGAAGTTCGAGGCTTTAATAGTCTTTAATTCTATTAATATGGAGTGAGATTCAGTTCACTTTCAGCACAGACAGACGCTCCAGACGTCCTTCAGAGGAGACACGTCTCACTCTACACTCTCAGTACACTCCTGTACTTTTACTTTACACTCTCAGTACACTCCTGTACTTTTACTTTACACTCTCAGTACATTCCTGTACTTTTACTTTACACTCTCAGTACATTCCTCTACTTTTTCACTTCTACCAGGGTCTTTTTCACAAAAAAATCTGGTTTGGTGTTTGATTTCCCCTTAAAGACAAGCCGGCATGGTGAGAAGGTCCTGGGTTTGATTCCCAGGCTGTACAGTCGGGGTCCTTTCTATGTGGAGTGGACATGTTGTCCCCATGTCTGTGTGCATTTCCTCATGGAGTTCCAGTGTCCTCCTTCCATCCAAATCGTCCCCCTAGGCGTGAGTGTGTATGTGTGTTTTACTGCAGTGGACTGGAGACCTGTCCAGGATGTCCCTGTCTTACGTACTGTGAGACCTGAGACTCCAGAACTACCTGCGACCCTAATCAGGACAAGCAGCTCAGAAAATGAGTGATAATTCACACACACACACACACACACACCTACACACACACACACACACACACACACACACACACACACACACACTCTCGTGTTCCAGCTTTAACACTTGTGTAGTGAAGTGTGTAATGAAGTGTGAACAGGTTGAGTAAACAGAGGGATGTTTCCCAGCCTCTGATTGTTAATGCTTCTGTGCTTTCATTCACTTTCTGAGCTGCTTATTCTACACAGGGTTGCAGGAGGCGAGTGGGGGGGTCACCGGACAGTCACACACTCACACAAACACAAAAAAGAAACACTAATCACACCAAATATCCTAATTCCACCTGACCTTGAAGGGTTAATCTTTGCTTTTCCTGCTGTTCTCACAGTTTTGCTGAATTCATGAATCAGAATCAGAATCAGAAAACTTTATTGATTCTGAGGGAACTCGCGCACATAACCGAACAAATTCCCTAGTAGCCAAAACACACACGCACTCGCTCATTTTCTGAGCCACTTGTCCTAATTAGGGTAGTGGGTGGTTCTGGAGTCTATCACATTTCTCACAGGGTGAAAAGCAAGGAAACACCCAGGACAGATCGCCAGTCCATCGCAGAGCAGACACACACACACACACACACACACACACCTAGGAGACCCTTTAGTATCTGACATGTCTGTCTTTGGACTCAGACTCGGGGACAACATGTCCACTCCACACAGCAAAGACATGGACTCCCCCACCTGGGAATCAAATAGTGTTCACCCTCCACTGCTTAAATGTTTCCTGCCCATCCTGGGGATTGAACCCCTATCCCTCCAGTTAGAGACCCTCTTCTCTAGAGCCCGGGACACGTCTGCCCCGATGGGATAGGATTACCTTAAGAAAGAGGTGAGAACGAACCATCTGCCATATTTATTTCTTCTACAAGAAAGCTCTCAGAAGCTCTCAGGTCCTCGCGATAGTCCCCGGTTCTCTTGGGTGGAGACGTCCACACCCTTCTCTCAAGACCCTGGAAATACTTCCCACTGGGGGGGGCTATGATATAATGCAACAGGCATGCAAGTTTCTGCACTTGGAAAAGTTTCTGAAGAGAAATCTGAATTTCAGAGAACACAAAGTCACTAAATCGCTCTCAAAGGCTGCTGTTGTTTCTGAGGCGATTCGGAGGAAAAAAGTTAGAAGAGTCTCGTGGGAGTGGGCGGACAGTGAAGGGCTTTGAGTGAGAGGGCAGGGGTCGGTCAGAAGCTTCTGAAGAGAGAGAGAGAGAGAGAGAGAGAGAGAGTGTGTGTGTGTGTGGGGATATTCCAAACATACAATGCAACAAAATGCAAGTTATCACATTTAAAATAAGCCCAAAACTAAGCTTACTGCAGTAAAACTATATATTGAAAATTTTAGTTCAAAATGATCCCCAGGCAAAAGGACACTTATGGCATTAAACTGTTTGTTATCCACATTAAAGCTTAGTTTAGTTTCTTTATTCCTCTATAAAACAGGATTTTCAGTCCCTGTTCCTTTAAGACTGATGTACGGCATGGTGTTAAAGAACCTCAGTTCTTCATACTCTCCAAAGATCCAGACTTTCATGTATTTTTAATGTTGAGGTACACTTCTCCAGATCTTCCTGAAGGACAGTTTCTCAAGAAGCTCGGAGAAGTGTTCCTGAAGATGACTTAAAGTGAAAGTGACTATTCCTGTCATTGCGAGGTCACAGCACAGCACACAGTGAACCACAACCAAACTGGACCTCTGCATTTAACCCATGCAAACACCGTGCAGCAGGGGGCAGCTATGAAAGCGCCCAGGGAGCAGTGATGTGGACGGTACCTTGCTCAAGGGTACCTCAGGGCAACCTACCGGTGAGCGGTTTGAACCCACAATCTTCCAATCCTGTGGCCGACTCCCTAAACACTAGACCACCGCTGCCCTCAAGGGCAGAAAGGAGCTGGTCTAAGAGAGTTGAGGCTGTGCTGAAGAATAACGGTGGTGGTGGTGAATATTGACTTTAAAGCTGGTTAGAATGAAACTCTCTTTGTGTGACTGGAGTTACATGTGTTTGTACACAAACCACTGAATTGCCGTCTCACTTTCACACAGGACAGAGACAGGAGGGTGTGAAGATTTCTGCACATTACTGTATGTAAATGAGCTCTTTTCTGACTGGCCATCCTTATTATTCCTTTCTTCATTGGAGGGAAAAATAAGGTTTTCAGCATCGTCCAGGGCGATGCTTTATGTTTGTTGTTTTTAAGGTGGTATCAGAACACCTGTGTAACCTGTGCAGTGAAACCATCCTGACCCAGAGCAGGAGTGCGCCTCAAAGTTCACTTTCAATCAGGCGAGAATTTCTTTGTGTTTGTGTTCAAATGATGACTCAATAAAGAGGCTGCGTTTGAAACTGTGGCTACGTTCTTCAGTGTTTATGAAATGGGTGATTAAAAATCAGTAACTATAGAAACACGGTGAACTAGATTGTATCATCCAGCTCTGTTTTCATGATGAACAGGATTAAGGAGTGTGGACTGGTTTTCTGTGTTGTGCTTTATTCCACACACTGCTGTTCAGTTGACGTCCCAGTTTCTGCTACAGGTCTGGAGTCAGAGCTGGAAAGTTATGGATGTGTTTACATTTCTAGTCTTTCTCAGGATAAGTCTCACAGGAATGTTTCAGCCCCTCCTGGTGTTGAGGATCTGAGAGATTTGTGCAGTGAGGCATGTGAGAAGCAGTGAGAAACAGAAGGCTCTGCTCAGGTAAAGTCCTTCTCAAGAGTTTAAAGAGGGTGTCTGAAGCTCATCCTGGCTCGGAGACGGAAAGGCTGCAAAAACAAGCCGACCCACGCGGATGTGTGTAATTTTCTCCACCAAAAGGTACATGAGGACAAATTAGAGAGGCAGGGATAACCCTCCAGACATCATCCTCCAGCCGTGAAGGACAGAATTATTGTTAAGAACCTTTAAGAACTTCAGGTCAATGGTGAACAAATGGAAAGGCCAAAATAAAAAGCAGTGAAGCAGGGAGTCATTCATCCCCTTAATCTGAACCGTTTCTTGAAATAAACACCAAATAAATACCACGTCCAGACAGAGTGAAGACGTAAACAAGCCAATCAGTGTGTGTTTAGTGCCTGTCCCGTGTGTGTGAACGGAACCTGACGTCTGAATGTCCCTCACAGACATGAACCGGTGGTGGAGACACTTCTGATGTCAGAGACGGTGTTTTAGTCTGGAGAAGGTTTTGGACTAAAACTGAACCCGTTCATGGTGGAGGGACAAGAAAAGTGATCTAGTTCAGATGGACAATTTTACCATCATAACCGTCCCACAGAGACACTTGGAGACAGAAAATGCACAGATTTGGGACGTCCAGTTCCGTTCGCTTCCACTTAGAAAAAGTCCCAGTCTCTAGACATGCCTTATGTGGGAATTTTTGTACATTTGGTGAAATTCTTCTTTAAACTCATAATTAATAATCACTCCACCATCACTGGACGAGAAAATGTCCATGGAAACGTAAAGGTAGGACAGTCCTTAAGCAGACCATACAGAGTTTAACTCTAAATTTAAAACACCAATATTGTCTAAAATGATGGCGATACAGGCTGAAGCGGTGCTTTCTGAAGTTCAGGTTTACAGAATTGAATCTTGAATTTGAGATCAAATTATGGACTGATGTTAGAGGGACATTAATGCGAGTCCAATTTAAAAACCAATGAAATTCATGATAGGCTGAGTGTTTCTGAGTCATTGGTTCAGACAAACATCAAAGCTGAATAAAGAATAACTTTAAAACACAATCACCAGCCAAACCTAAAACCCGCCAGACCTTTAGAGCCGAGACCACACATTCATGAATGAAAGACTAAAAACACATGAAGGGTGTAAAGTATGGCCAAAAGAATCCTGGAAAGTGGAGCAGAGATGATTTCAGTGAACTTTTAATCACTCAGAAGCTCATGAACCTTAAACTGATGGCATCACTAACGTTTAAAAGGAAAAATAAACGGATCCGAGCAGCAGGAAAACAGTCGGGAAGAAGGATCTGAATGAGTTCAGACTGAAAGGAGCTGCAGGGTTTACTCACCTCTGAGTTTGGGCTGAAGTTCCTCAGCTTTCCAGAGTTAAAGGCTTTGAATGGTTTGCTGAGCTGCTCAAGTGGAAAAGCTGTGTGTGTGTGTGTAATGCCTCTGTAAGGAAAGGGATGTTTGGTAATATGGGAAATGATTGGAGTTTCCCACTGGTGTGCAGGCTGCTAGGAATGTGCCTTAAAGACACAGTGGGCTTTAAATGATTAAAGGGACAGGAGACGATTTTCCTTCCTCTGGTTTCCAGTTTTTAGAGTTTGTTGTTTTTAATAAGTGCAGACATTCCATCCAATAAACACCGGGCACAGAAACAGTCCCAGTCACCCAATAAAAACCCACTAAAAGCTCATTTACAGAGAACTCGTAAAAACGTTTCCTTGGTTGTTTGGACCCTAAAGGGCTCTCATGTGAAGATCTCTTCATCCTATTGTTTTCAGTGACTGTCACCAAGCGCTGGAGGACAAAAACCATTAAAACTACAGTGAGGACATTTCCCTCTGTTCCAAACATACTGATATCTAGATCATCAATCAACAGAAAAACAAAGATTTAAGAACAAACTGTGAGTTCTGGATCCCTGTCCATCACCACTGCAGTATTTCAGTCCCTAGAAACAGGGACGTCCCTGCCAGAGCTCCACTTTGGGGACGTCTGCATGTGTCCTGTGGAGAGTCCCTCCCCTTACACTGCCGTCAGGATGAACGTTTACAGAAGGACAGACAGCTGTGTGTGTCCTCAGTGTGGACGGTGGACAGACAGCTGTGTGTGTCCTCAGTGTGGACGGTCAGTAACGCCGCTGCTCGGGAGACGGAGGACGAGAGACTCTCACTGTTACAGTAAAGGGTGATGATGAGCTGATGTTAGCGAGCGTCCCTCTTCTCTCCAACAATCATCGAGAAGTTTCCAGACTGAAGATGAAGATCTTTAACTGGAGAACTGATCACTGATCTCTCGTTACATCACTGTCCACACAACCGTGTCCCAAACTGGACACACACTCAGGAATGTAGTGTGTAAAGAGTAGAAGTGAAATAGAATAGAATAACCATTTTTTATCCCACAAATGAGAAATGTGGGTGTTACAGGGCTCTTTAACAATGAAAGACGTGTGAACGACTGGTGTCCTTTCTTTTATTGCCTCCCCAGAGACAGAGACACGTCCAACTGTACTAGTCCACCGTCTCCTCCTCTGGACTTTGTCTCTCTGTTGGGATTGTGTAGAAGTTCAGCATCATCGGTTTGTGCCTCCAGTTACATTCAGCGACAAACAACCTGGTACAGATCAGTGGAGGGCGGAGGGAGGAGGACCAGGTGGGCGGGGCTTTAAGGGTGTGATGTCATGTGAAAACTATCCAGAGTAAATGGTAGAGTTAAAGTTTTTTTGACTTGATTTATTTTGTTTTAATATTTCCCATTTCGCTCCAACAACAAAGCGCTGGAACACGACGTTCTCATAATTCTGACAATAAAATAGTTCAGTTGAAGCTTTTGAGTAAAAATGTCATTTCCTTTGTTTTACTGTTTAAAAAGTAAAAAAATATTATTGCAGTTTTCTCCTGATCAAGAAGGACTTTTGTTTTCCAGTCAAGACAAAAAGAAAAACAAGATGAAGAAGATGAACAGAAAAACGGCTTTTAAAACTAATAACAATAAAGTGTTAATTCATGCATAAAATCCAATATCTGGGACTAATTTAACACTGAGTCTTTGAAGATTTGAGTCGTGATGTTTCTTCTCAGGTGGAGGAACTTTAGGAACTGAGCTGCTTTTGGAAAAGTTCACTCATCTACACTCAGATTTAGGAAATACTTCATTACTGTAAGATAGACGCCGACTTCTTCTTCTTCTCCTTTTTCTTTCGGCTGCTCCCGTTTAGGAGTCGCCATAGCGGATCAACCGTCTCCATTTCTTCCGGTCCTCTGCGTCTTCCTGCTTCAAACCGACCACCTGCATGTCCTCTCTCACCACGTCCATAAACCTCCTCTTTGTTCTTCCTCCCAAATTCCCATTCGTGGGATAATAAAAGATCACTCTACTCTACTCTTCTCCTCTTTCCTGGCAGCTCCATCTTCAACATCCTCCTTCCAACATACTCCTCGTCTCTCCTTTGGACACGTCGAAACCAATGCGGCCTTGCTAACTTTGTCTCCAAGACGTCCAACCTGAGCTGTCCCTCTAATCCACTCATTTCTAATCCTGTCCATCCTCGTCACACCCAACGAACATCTCAGCATCTTTAACTCTGACACCTCCAGCTCCGCCTCCTGCCTTTATCAGTGCCACCATCTCCAACCCACACAACATAGCTGGTCTCACTACTGTCCTGTAAACCTTCCCTTTTACTCTCGCTGGTCCCCGTCTGTCACAGATCACTCCAAACACTCTTCTCCACCCATTCCAACCATTTCCCGATTTCAGTTACTCTGAACTATTGATCCCAAGTATTTAAACTCCTCCCCCTTCTACTCCCTGCATCCTCACCACTCCACTGTCCTCCCTTTCACTCACACTCGTGTATTCTGTCTTTGTACTCACTTTCATTCCTCTCCTCTCTAGAGCAGATCTCCATCTCTCCAGGTTCTCCTCAAGCAGCTCCCTACTCTCACTGCAGATCACAATATCATCAGAAACATCATCGTCCACGGAGACTCCTGTCGAAGGTAAAGACTAATATTACGAAATTAAAATATTCATCACTTTTATTCCACATTTCATCTTCAAATCTCAAAGGCCAGTAGGTTTTGCTTTTTAAATTCCTTTTATTTTTTTTAATATATTTTTAAATAATTACATTTTTTTTAATGCTGCAAACATGTTTTAAGAAAAAAAAAACAGATTATTCCTTTAAAATAGGAATTAAAGAAGGAGAATGAACCATTAAACATGGATGAAACAAGACAGGCCACGTAGGATCATTCAATATTTAATATAAAACATCACAGATGTGATTAATCCTTCATTATAATCATGGAAAAAGTTAGAAAAACTGGTTAACGAGCCAATAATGTATTTTTTTTTTACACAGAAACGAGTTTCACTCCACACAGCAGGAACGAGGGAAGAGTTTTCTAGTTTGAAAGAAACTGGCAGGACTGATGCTGAACTACCTGATCCTGGTCAGGTGTTCTAGATCAGAGAGCATGTCCAGTGAACAGGGTTCCCCGAACTGGGGTAGAGGTTCTGCTGTAATATCCAGGACATTTTATTCCTGCTTCATCTCAGTTAAACTGGCTTCCTGTTTGGCACCTTCTTATTCTATTTTTCCACCTTAAATAGTGCAGGAGACGCGTTCTGGCACTCGTGGAACAAATGCCAACCAATCAGCACTATCTAGCCAGAATGCCAACCAATCACAGCGTAACAGCTGTAGTGCATTATTTTCTGGACTTCCTGCTTTCCGTCTCCCTTTTTTCTGGAAAAACTATTTTGTAGATGTAATTTTTCTTTGTTTTAAAGTTATTTTTACTTATTGTTATATTTACTTATTTATTTTCACTTATTTACTCCAGTTTACTGAGGTTTTGTGCCCTTTTTCGTTAAGTTGTACAACTTTCTTTTTAACAATAAAACAACAGCAGATCCGTGTTTGAATCCTGTAACACCGGATATTTCTGTAAAACCCGAGAAGCAAAAAGAAAAGAATGAACACCAATCAATCAACAAGAATCAGCCAAATGCCGACCAATCAGCTCTAGGCAGGCAGAACGCGGACCAATCAGAAAGAATTAGCCAGGATGCAGACCAATCAGCACCCTGTAGCCAGAATGCCAAACAATTAAAACTCGGCAAGCAGACTGCCAACTAATCAGCAGTCAAAATACAAACCAATCAGCCTTTAGTAGCCAGGATGTCAACCAATCAGCCTTTTGTTAGCCAAAATTCAGACATCTTTGAGCCAAAAAAGAAACATTCATGTGATGTTATTAGATTTAAATAATTTCACACTGCACCACTTAAGGTGGAACGAAAAGTTTGAAACAAACACTGAGAGAAAGAAAGGAGCTTCTGTGGTTTCTGACCCTGAAACAATGTTTGAAGGTTGATTTAAGAGAATCTTCTCCAGGGGATGGGTGAGGAGGAAACCTGCAGCAGGAAATTACTGACCTTGCTTTGAACATGGCTTTAAACCGAGGTTCTCGAATCTGGACTTTTTGTCTCCTCACTTTGTATAACTAGTGGGGCTGCTGGTTAAACAGAAGCTGAGGACTGGGAGCTGAGCATTACTGGGGTCAAAGGTAAACATGACCATGAACCAACAGCTACAGGTGGTTTTGGCGGTTTTGGCAGTGTGGCACAGAAGGTTGTTAGGAAAAAGACGTAAACAACACTCCAGAGGTGGATCTTCTACTGCTGGGGAGACAACCTGTGGGGAACATTCCTGTAGATCTCCTTGAGAACCAGCAAAGCTGTGTCTTCAGACTCCCTGCAAGAAAAAAAAAAAAAGTTATTAATTAAACTGATGCACATCCCGGAAAATGATCTCACCCCTCCTGCAGATTTCCATTAAGGAGTGAATAAGGAGAAATCTGATTCCAGGTCAGTCCTGCATAATGAACAACAGAGGTTTTAGTTGATGTTTGTATCTGACAGTATGTCTTTCTGTGTCCTAAACCACACCCACAAATCTGCTCCACCTTCATGAAGATCTGATCCACCTAAAAGAAGAGCTGGAGGAGGGTTTGATTGGGTAGAGAGAAGTTTTGTGGCAGAGACCTTTTGGGCAACTATTGTCTTCTAGTGGAGCAATGTTAACCTTGTAGCCTTGTAAGGGGACATGGTGGACTCTTGTGTCCAGGTGGTGTTTGTGTCCTGTCTCTCACCAGTAGCACAGGTGACTCTGGATGGCGAACAGGTACTCGTTAAAGCTCTCGATGGGGGTCTCCTGCAGGACGTAGTCGATCCTCCGCCCCTCATTCAGCCTCCCCACCTTCACCTCCTTTCTGTCCTCATCCTCCTCAGGAGACACTGCAGAAAAACAGAAATACAGTCCTGTGCAAAAGTCCTCAGCCCCTCTTTTCTGTATGCATTCTGTAGTGAATCTCTGTTGGTGTAAAAATCCTGTTTCCTGCCAGACGGTTTTGATTAAATGAAAGAAACAAACTTTCAAGAACCAAATGTTTTAGAGCTCCAGGCTGCAAAGTGTTTAAGATACAAGGTTCTAGATAAAGGAGTTCCACCCACTCCGGGCTCAGCATCAGCAGTAAACAAATCACCTGGTCATCTGGAATTATCTGCACCCGTTTTGTTTCTTCACTGCTTCATGTCTTAAGTTAGACACTTTGTTCTGCTTGAAGGTTCAGACGTAGATCACTGTGTGGATTAACCAACAAAAAGTGTTTAGTGTTTTTAACTCACGTTCCATTTCTTCAACCAGAGGTGCAGCTGTAGCGCCCCCTTCAGCCAGTGCAGGAACAGGCAGCTGAGAGAAACTCTGCCACACTGTCTTCAACGAGCCCAGCAGGTCCGAACCGACACGAGTCAGACCCTCCTTCAGTTCTGTTAGAGTGAACACACACCACATCCTCAAAATACACAAACACCGCTTTATTGATGAGGGCTGATCTCACTGAGATTTGCTCAAAATTATGATTGATCAATTTCTCAATCACTCTTATGATCACTCATTCACTCGTTTTCTGAGCCACTCGACCCGATTAGGGTCATGGGTGGTGCTGGAGTCCATCCCAACTCTCACACTGTGATTGGCAGGGACGCCATGGACAGGTCGCCAGTCCATTGCAGGACAGCAATGCAGGACAGGACACACAGACAAACACACTCACACTGAGGGGGACAATCATCATCATCTCCAGTCCACCTGACCAGCAGGTCTTTGGATGGTAGGTGAAAAATGGAGCTCCAGGATGAAACACACAGACAAGGGACAACATGTCCACTACACACAGTAAGGACCCGAACCGTCCCCGCTTGGGAATCAAGCCCAGAACCTTCTCACTGCCACCCGTTCTGATCCTTCAGTAAATAATTCAGTGTTTCAGATCAGATTTAGTAGAGTAGAGTAGAGTAGAGTGATCTTTTATTCTCCCACGAATGGGAAATTTGGGCGTTACAGGGCTCTTAAAAAAGTGACAGATGTACAGAAAGAATAGAAAAAAGATATATAAAAATAGAGGTATAAGGAAAGAGGGACAAGTACAGGAGAAAGAAGAAAAGTACAGGAGCTATAATAATAAATTATCTACCTATATAAAAATATAAATATAAAAATATATACATATATACTATATTACCAAGATGCATATACATATCTACAAGAAGAATTATGTGACCAAATATACAGTACACAGTAATACACGATAATAAATAGGTTTTAAATACATTATAAATAGATATAAACAAACAAGTAGTAAGATATAAGTCTAATAATAATGATAATAATAATAATAATAATAATACTGTACAATAACAATATACATTAATATACATTAATAATAGTATATAATATAACATAATATATAATAAACATTATTCATAAAGATTTCACAATTTGACTAATTTTCAAAATGTAAAAAAAAATGATATAATCTAACAATATTATATCATATAAATGATACTATTTGATTAAAAGGAACTTAGAAACTAAAATAGTCTTTTTTTATTGTTAAAAAAAGCCTTAATGTTATATTTTGTCCAAATAGGGAAGCACACTTAACTGGGCATTAGTAATCTTTTTTTACACTGACATGTGCCCTTAGTGAAAGTGAAAGTGACTGTTAGTCACTGTGAACACACGGAAGCACCAAACACATCCTCTATATTTAACACACGTGCATGCACACTCACAAACACACACGCACCGTGCAGCAGGGGGCAAACACATCCAGCACCCAAGAAGCAGTGATGGGGACGGTACATTCCTCAAGGAAACCTATCCGGGATTTGAACCCACAACATTCTGATTCTGTGGACTCGTCCTTAAACACTAGGCCACCGCTTTCCCAAATCCTTCAGTGCTCATATTTAAAATTAATAATAAAGATGTTTTTCATCAAAGTGGTAGAAATTACCCAGATGCATCCTCTTCCTCCCCTTGTGGTGGGGCATCAGCATCGGTGGGACGTCCAACTCCGGAGGCAGAATCATTGGTTCGATCCGATACGCCACCGGGTCAAACTACACACGAGGACAGCACAGAGAAACACATGGAAATATTAACCACTGCAACCATTTTTGATGAAAAGGTGCCACCATCAGGCTGAAGAAGGAACAAAAGCACAGCGTCACCGCAGAGATCTTCAGCGGCAGATAATAGTGTTATTTATTGAAGAACGTTATTAAATCAGTGTTTATTTCATACAGGATGGAAGATGTTGTAGAAGCTCCTGCAGGTGGGAAAGCTGTAGTTTGGGTCGATTCTCTTCAGTCCTCGGACGGTCAGGAACATTCCTACAGGAGAACCGAAGGCGAAGAAGGCCTGAGGATGGAAGTCCAGCTGTGGGTAATTAATCGAGACCTGCAGGACGAAGCAGGACGGCCGGTCAACACAACACCAAACAACACACTTTAACTTTACAGAAAAATAAAACAATGAAAACTCATTAAAAACAGAATGAAGGGTCAGCAATGGGTTCATGGTTTGGGTTCCCACAACCAGCTTCCATTTAGAATTATTTAAAAAATTATATATCATATCAAATTATATTTTATAATAAATATATTTAGCACACACACTATGCACATTTTTTTATGTATTCGATTAATTAAATAATTCATTTTTATTTAAAAAGGAATCACTCAAATAAAAAATGTACACAAATTTTAAATAGATTCATTAACTAATTCGAATTTATAATAAAAAGTAAATTCAAAACATATATGGAAATGCATTTAAAAATTTTAAAACATCAAAATTGTATTTTTTAAATACATAAAATTATATTTTGCCCAAACACGATGTGTGAAACCTGTAAGATTCATGAAAGTGAGCTTTTCTGACTCTATGGAATACTTTTATTCTATAAAGGACACAGACAGGAAGTGGAGTCATGTGATGCAGGCAGGGATGAAACGTCTCTGCCATCATCACTGTTCATTCCATAAACGGCCAAAATGATTATTATTTTTATACGACCATTTTAAACCCTTCTGTAAGCTTGAGTCAAACAGACTGGCATATGCAAATGAGTTCAGTTTTGATTGGTTGTGCTAAACCTGATCATATGTTTGGCCACAAAACACTTCAGTGGCTCTTTTAGAAGCAATGGGTGTGGTTTAATTAAGAATGGGTGGGGCTACATTTATTTAGGTTGGGTTGGCAAGGCTAAAATCCTGTTGGCTGAATGGGCGGGGCTTGTGGCCCAGGTTGAAGGGGTGGGGCTAAAGGGAGCAACACTGCTGCAGGCTTTAAAAAAAAAAAAAGAAGTGGTCTGAAATTGTGACATCATTAGCATGATGAACTTTTTATGGCAGCTTTAGTTCCACAAAAGCAGTGAGGAGGTTTTAAAATGTAACAATGCTTTTTGTTAATGTTGCTTTTCTATGATCTGGGCCCTTTAATCCTCTACTGACCTTCAGCAATAAATTTATAAAAAGCAACAACATTACCTGTCCAATGCCAACGTCAAAGTGCTGGTAGTCCACAGCGCTGGTGGTGGGCGGAGCCTCTTGAATCAAGTTCCGGAGGTTGGAGGAATTCTGGGAATGTTTTCCGGTTCGGGTTGTCTGGATTGGGATCAGCAGGAGAGGAAGGAGGTCAGGATGAGAACGGACGTCCCGAAACAATAGAGCCCAATCACCCTCAACTTCCAGCCAAACACACGCAGCGCCGCTCCGTCTCGGAGGAAACAGAACCGGCTCTGACCTTTCACCTCAGAGCTGGAGCGGCCGACCTTCTGATCAGACCAGACCTTACCTTGCGTTTCTTTATGTAGTTTAAAATCTTCTTCCGGGGTCCCAGAGGGATTCCCAGATCCCTTAGATCACTCTCCGAGCACAGCATCTGGAAAACAGACAGACACAAGGACAGTCTGAGGACTGTACACCAGTCCACCACCGAAATATTCCTCTCAGACTGGCTCCCTTCATTCTGGACACTTTATTTATCATGATTTCTCCAGCACTAAACCCCCTGCTCATTTTCTGAGCCGCTTATCCTGATTAGGGTCTATCCCAGCTCTCACAGGAAGAAAGGTGGGACACCTTGGACAGGTCGCCAGTCCATCTCAGGACATACACACAAAAACACACCTAGAGGACATTTGATCATCTCCAGTTCACCGGACGTGCAGGTCTGTGGACGGTGGGAGGGAACGGGAGCACACAGAAGCACCCAAACGGTCCTGCCTGCGCTATTTGGCAAAAAAATAATGTGATATTAAGAAGAATCTTTTTCCTGAAGTTGAATAAGACTTAAAAAAGCCAATAGTTCCAACCAACAATGCCTCGGTAATGTTCACCCTCCAGTTAAACACTGCTGCGGAGCTCAGGACTGACGAACTCTACCACACACTCAGAAACACTTAATGAGGCCCAAATCATCAGGATCACAATAAACATCATCATATCAACCAGACTTGGATGATGGCTTGGCTTTTCTTCCTGATTTTTGGCTCACATGGACACTGTTATGCCCAAAACGAAGAATCACAAAAGACGTGCTCTGATCTAGACCGATGATCAATAAAAACATGAAAATAAACTATTATTAATCATTTAGGCAGGCAGATTGAAGGACAGACCCCAGTGGGGGCCTGAACTCCTGCCTTTGTGACCTGGACAGTTTGAGTGAATCAGTTCAGAAAACTGAACTTCATCACGTTTTTGGGTTCTACAGGAGAACTGAGCCCCACCAGAGCCTCCAGGTCCACTTGCTCGCTCTGCAGAACTCCCAGTTGCTGCTCCAGACCTGCTCTCTTCAGGAAGTCCTGCAGGCTGTGGCAGGAACTGCAGGCAAATTCATCAACACGTTCTTCTGCCTAAAAAACAGGGGGAAAAGTGGTTCTCACTGTATGGCATTCTAGATATCAGTATCAGAACCAGTAAAACTTTATTGGTCCAGATACTAACTTCTTAATTCACTACTGAACAGACAGACAAATCCACCAGGAGACACAAATAACTTCGTTAAAGAAAATTAGAAAATACATTGTACAATATATATAGTTATTAATATATATAGTATTCACTATATATTATATAAACTATATAAACTGTCTCTATATACACTATATACTATATCAGCTGTATTATATACACTATATACACTATATAAACTGTACTATATACACTATATACTATAAAACTGTACTATATACACTATATACTATATAAACTGTCTCTATATACACTATATAAACTGTACCATATACACTATATACTATATAAACTGTCTCTATATACACTATATAAGCTGTCTCTATATACACTATATAAGCTGTCTATATACACTATATAAACTTTACTATATATTATATAAACTGTCTCTATATACACTATATAAACTGTCTCTATATACACTATATACTATATAAACTGTACTATATACACTATACTATATAAACTGTCTCTATATACTATATAAACTGTCTTAAAAACCTTTGTGAAAGTTAGTGTATATAGTGTATATAGTACAGTTTATATAGTATATAGACAGTTTATATAGTGTATAGAGACAGTTTATATAGTATAGTGTATATAGTACAATTTATATAGTATAGTTTATATATATATATATACATACACACACACACTATATACACTAACTTTCACAAAAGGTTTTTAAATTTACCAACACAAACATGATATAAGTCTAGAAACAATCTGTCACAAACCTCACTGGTATCAGAGCTTTCTGTTCCCGTCTTCTGATTGGTCAGGAGGTCAAACAGGATTAATGAGCCTAAAAGAGGAACATAATGAGAAAGCTTAATTTCTGTTGATATTTTTTTTCAATTGGTGTTAATTTAAAGGCATAACATTTTATCAAGGCTGAATACCCCTTGTCAAATGTTTTTTTATAAATGTGAATACTTTAAAATCAGTTATTTGCATATTAAACTGTAGAAGTGGACCTCTGTACAGGGAGTGTAATTTATAACAATCAGCCACAACATTAAAACCACTCCTGTTAGTCGAGTCAGTTCTCGAAGTTGATATAGGAAGCAGGAAAAATGGAGGGTCAGAATATCTGCAACATGGCAGGTCTTGTGGGGTGTTCATGATCCGCAGTGGTTAGTGAAGACCAAAAGTGCTCTAAGGAAGGAGAACGGGGGACAGGGATGGGGTGGAGGGTGTTCCAATGTTTGTGGGGAGCCCGGGCAAACCCTTCTGGTGTCGCAGAAGAGCTGCTGCAGCACAAAGTGCTGAAAAAGTTCTGGTTCTGGTAGAGATCTGTCAGAACACACAGTGCAGCTGCGTATGAGGCTGCAGACCAGTCAGTGTCCATGCTGTCCACCACAGAAAGATCCTACAATGGACATCAGAACTAGACCATGGAGCGATATAAGAAGGTGGGCTGATGAATATTGTTCACTCCCCCCCCCCCCCCCCCATCACGTGGACGGCAGAGTATGTGGATGTCCTCACCTGGGGAAGAGACACCAGGATGCACTATGGGAGGCTGGTGGAGACAGTGTGATGCTCTGGGAAGCTGGGAAGCTTTGGGTCCTTAATAGATGTGGACGTAACAATGACACTTAAACAACGTCAATCCTTTATGGTGACAATGTCCCCCAATGATAGTGTCCTCTTTTATCAGGACAACACTCACATTGCAAGTGACTGAGGAACTAAGAGTTCATAGTGGTCCTCCTAATTCCTCACATCTCAGTCCCATCCAGCATCTGTGGGAAAACCCAGTCCCATCCATTGACCCACTGTCCAACTTACAGTACATAAAGGAACCTGGAACCACAGCTCACCTTCAGAGGGACTGTGCAGTCCAGACCTGGACATGTTAAAGCAGTTTTAGGGGCAGAAATGGACCCACATGATATGAGACAGGTGATTTTAATGTTATGGCTGATACATGGTATCTCAACACCTATGATGCCTTTGACTGAATGTATTTAAGGTGGAGCCTCTGACCCAGGCTGTGACCAGCTACTGACACTGCTCCGGTGAAGTGCGGGTGTCTGAGCAGGAAGATGCTGTGCAGGCGGTTGATCTCAGAGGCCACTGTGTCCACTATGGTCTGGCAGTAGGTGGGGCTGTTGTAGAAGAACAGGTCCAACACAGTGTCGTTGCTGAACTGCCTGAGGCGGCTGATGCTGGGCAGAGTGATCCGCTCGATGTCCCTGTTCAACACCGTGTTAAAAACATGTTTACATGAATCCAAAACATATCACAGATATGTCCTACTGTATGTTGGACTTTCTGCACTTATAGGGAGGACAGTGGAGTGGTGAGAATGGAGGGAGTAGAGGAGGTGAAGGGGGAGGAGTTTAAATACTCAGGTGGACAGTTCAGAGTAACGGTGAGTGTGGAAGAGAGGAGAAGAAGAGAGTGCAGGCAGGTTGGAATGGGTGGGGAATACAGTAAAAATCCCTTTACTTTTGTCCCTGTCCTACAGTGTCTCACACCACTGAGCTCCCACGGGAAAGCAAGCAGTTGCACCTGCAAACGTTTTATGCTGCCTCACCAGTTCCCAGAAGACATCCAGCAGCAAACGGTTCCATTTTTAATCAAGCAGCTGCGTTTACTATTGAGAACTGGATGGAAGAAACCTTGAAACGCTGGTGGAGGATCAGACCGGGAGCCGAACAAGGACGTTCGTCTGTTGCTGGTGAGGTGTTAATCATGACAGTGTTGAATATTATTGGTGGAATTGATAATGGGATGGATTTATGTAAATTTGAAAGGTGATTGAAATGTATTTAAGGTCCGAAGTTGGGACGAGCACTTGGAGCTGCTCCCCCTGGACCACGCCTGCTGAAGCTCTTCAGTAAAGTGGTTGTGCCGCATCTCTCTGACTTCACTTGATTTTTTGACTTTGTTTGATTTCTGACTTAGAAAAAGTCTCTGACTTAGGCTCACACTTTAATTTTCCATGACAGGAAGAGTGACAGGAGTGATCTGTGACAGACGGGAACCAGCAAGAGTGAAAGTTTACAGGATGGTAGTGAGCCCAGCTATGTTATATGGGTTGGAGATGGTAGTAAGAATCACTGTTACATGAGTTTGAGACAATAATGAGACCAGCAATGTTATACGAGTTGGAGATGGTAGTGAGACCACCTACGTTATTCTGTAAAATAATTTCTGCTTGAGTATCAGCCCATCAGTTCACTTAACAAAGCAGACGTCTGTTCTGGATTTTCCGATCTTCAGGAGCTCCTCCTCACTCTTTTCTTAATGGTGTGTAAATGCTGGATTTAGACTGACCTGTCCACTCCTGTGGTGTCCCCGTGCAGCACTCTGTGCCAGTTGACGGGCAGGAACTCCACTCGGCCGACGGGCTCCCGGTCCTCTGTTGTGCTGAAGTGGCTGCTGACGAGGGCGAGGGAGACGCTGCGGAACTCGTTCACTTTAAAATACGAGAAAGAACCTCAATCACACGCAGAACTAAAGACCTCCTGATGTTCCAGCTCCACTCCACTGGCTGCTCGTCTCATTTAGAAGAGATTTTAAAATCCTGCTCTTCATGGATGGACACATTCATCCATTACAGAATGGCTTCTCTCACACTCCAAACTGTCCAACCTGAGCCGTAAAACATAGCTGGTCTCACTACCATCTTGTAAATCCATCAACTAAACTTAAAAACTGGAAAAAGAAGGAATTTAATTTTGAAAAGTGTCCCCAAATTCCTGACCTGTGGTTTAGGGTGTTGAACTCACCACACTGGACGATGCCCCTCAGACGCAGGTCACACGCCGGACCAATCCCATGGACCATGAACACCAAGTGGTCCACCATGTCTGGTTCTCCTGCAGGACATAAAGACATTATTTTTATTTATACTATATCGTTACCACGATACCTGTAAAAGCTACCTGAGCTTCTAAAGCTCTGTGTAGGAATGTCCTACACAGTCGTGCCCTTTGTTTACGAGCAGCTTCAGAAATTCAATTCTTTACCCATTCTGTTTGGCGAGAACGGATCAAAATGATCAAAACAACAGATTACTTACTAAACTGATTTCCTTCACACGAATACATCTTCAGCAGCAGGGGTGTGTTTTGGTAATAATAACCCCTAAATCCCTCGCTGCTCTTATCTGCATGAAGAGCTGGTTTCCTGAAGAATCTCACCAGAACATATAACTGTTTCCTGTTTCCTGAAGAGCCAGATCTCTCTGGGTGATTCTTCTCAGAAGTACGAGGTTTTTGTTCAGACGCTGAGAAGATGCTTAAACATGTTAAAATATGCTAATGAGCTGGAGTCTCACCCTGCGGGATTTCGGCTGGAATATTCCCTATCCCTCTCTTCAGCATCCTGGTCTGGGTGCGCTCACTGGGGGACGGGGGGAAGTCTCTGCAGAAATTTGGATGCTGCATCATCATCTGAGAGAGGACACACACACACACACACACACACACACACACACACACACACACAATATTTCCGTGTGATTGGTCCGTTGTGGAAGATCAAAATGCTACACGTGAAGGGAAACAATTACACTCTTTTTTGTGAGCTATAAAACAGCAGCACACTGGGTGGCACTGTCTCCTCACAGTGAGAAGGTTCTGGGTTTGATTCCCAGGCAGGACGGTCCTGGTCCTGGTCCTTTCTGTGTGGAGTGGACATGTTGTCCCCGTGACTGTTTCTATTTCCTCCAAGAGCGCCGGTTTCCTCCCGCCGTCCAAAGACGTGAAGATGCACTCAAGATGCTAAATTGTGCTCTAGGTGACCTCTCCAGGGTGTGCCAGCCTTTTGTCATATGAGAGCTGGGATAGACTCCCACTGCCCTAATCAAGACAAGCGGCTCAGAAAATGAGTAAATGAATTTCTAAAACACTTCAATAATACACACTCACTCGTTAGGGTGGCGGGTGCTGCTGGAGCCTATCCCAGCCATCACAGGACAGACACACAGACAAACACAGTCACACAACGCAGCATCTCCGGTCCACCGGACATGCAGGTCCTTGGGCACACACACAGACACGGTGACAACATGTCCACTCCAGGAACCCAGGATCTTTTCACCGTGTGGAGACAGTGCCACCCACTGCACCGTCCCATCCTAATTATATACAGGGTTCATTAAATGCATCATCAGAAATGACCTCGTTAAATATGAAAAATCACTTCTTTATTATTTTAATAGAATCACATTCGGTGATTCCTGCCTCTGCGCTCCCGTGTTTTCAGACACTGAGCGTCCAAGCTGTGGACCTGGAGGTCTGATGTCCAGCACAGTCTGCTGACCGTCCTTCTCACACACCTGATTAAACTCCGCCCATTACCAGTGAGTAGAAAGGAAAAACAAAGATCACCAAACTGAGCTGGAGTCAGCACCGTCACTAAGGCAACAGGGAGGCCTTAAAAACCCTCTCGCTGTCCTCATGTGCCGTAGCGGTTCCTGTATCACAGTCCACTCCTGAAGCTATAGTGAGAAGTGGGTTTGTTTCCGCGTAACTCCGGCTGTAACAGTACCTTCGGGTTGTGGAGGATGACCGTCTCCCCCGTCGGCAGCTGCAGATTCCTCTTCCATTCGTGCAGAGTCACAGCGATCATGTAGGCGTCCTGTTTGACAGGGACGAACCCAATAAGAGTCTCGCGCCATCTCAGGTCAACATTTCACAGATGATTAAAGTGCTGCAGGACAAAACACCTGACCTTTAACCCCGTACCAGGAAGTCACTCAGGGCACTTAATTGAAAGTGACTATTTTGAGGTTGTGAACCAATCCGGTGAAGCACAAGGAAATATTATAACCCACACAGCAGTGGACAGCCACATCCAGCACGCGGGGAGCAATGATGGGGACGGTACCTTGATTATAGGAGCCTCAGTGTAATCTGCTGGTCCAGGACTCGAACCCACAACCTTAAGGGGTCCCTAAACACTGGGACTCCACTGTGGGACGTGATTCTGAATCATCCCAATGAATGGAATTGACTGAATTGAATTAAATTGTTTGAGACGTTCCCTTCTAAAATGTTGAATTTGATGTGTGTGTGTGTGTGTGTGTGTGTGTGTGTGTGTGTGTGTTCACCTCCAGCAGGTCGCTGACGTCCTCAGTGTGTGGAGTGTAGTTAATCTCTTTACTGCCCTTGTGGAACCAAGAGCAGCGACGCACCTCTGAGGACGGCTGGTCCCAGTAAACAGCATAACGGCGTCTCTCCTTCACACACACGTCATACCGTCGGCCTTCTGTTGCCACGACTTCTCCTTCGGTGTCACCTGCCCCACACACACACACACACACACACACACACACTTATGATGATTATTTCTTCCCATCACGATCGTCAGTAGATCATTGGTCCTCGGCATCTTCCTCTTTCACACTGTCCCCTGCATGTCCTCTCTCTCCACGTCCATAAACCTCTTTGTTCTTCCTCTTCTCCTCTTTCCTGGCAGCTCCATCTTCAACATTCTTCTCCTGATCTACTCTTCATCTCTCCTCTGGACATGTCCAAACCAACAGTCTCATTTCTCTCATTTTGTCTCCAGACCGTCCAACCAGAGCTGTCCCTCTAACATAACTGTTCCTGATCCTGTCCATCCTCGTTGCTCCTGACACATAACTTAGCATCTTTAACTCTTGACACCTCCAGATCTACCACTTTTCATCACTGTCTCCAACCCATATAACATAACTGGTCTCACTACCTTCTCCAACCCGTATGACATAGTTGGTCTACCGTCTCCAACTCGTATAACAAAACTGGTCTCACTACCATCTCCAACCCATATAACACAGCTGGTCTCACTACCGTCTCCAACCCATATAACACAGCTGGTCTCACTACCGTCTCCAACCCATATAACACAGCTGGTCTCACTACCGTCTCCAACCCATATAACACAGCTGGTCTCACTACCGTCTCCAACCCATATAACACAGCTGGTCTCACTACCGTCTCCAACCCATATAACACAGCTGGTCTCACTACCGTCTCCAACCCATATAACACAGCTGGTCTCACTACCGTCTCCAACCCATATAACACAGCTGGTCTCACTACCGTCTCCAACCCATATAACACAGCTGGTCTCACTACCGTCTCCAACCCATATAACACAGCTGGTCTCACTACCGTCTCCAACCCATATAACACAGCTGGTCTCACTACCGTCTCCAACCCATATAACACAGCTGGTCTCACTACCGTCTCCAACCCATATAACACAGCTGGTCTCACTACCGTCTCCAACCCATATAACACAGCTGGTCTCACTACCGTCTCCAACCCATATAACACAGCTGGTCTCACTACCGTCTCCAACCCATATAACACAGCTGGTCTCACTACCGTCTCCAACCCGTATAACACAGCTGGTCTCACTACCGTCTCCAACCCGTATAACACAGCTGGTCTCACAACCGTCTCCAACCCGTATAACACAGCTGGTCTAACTACCATCTCCAACCCATATAACACAGCTGGTCTCACTACCGTCTCCAACCTGTATAACACAGCTGGTCTCACTACTGTCTCCAACCCGTATAACATAACTGGTCTCACTACCTTCTCCAACCCATATAACACTGCTGGTCCCACTACAGTCTCCAAGACCGTATAACACAGCTGGTCTCACTACCACATTGTTTCCTTTAGTCCGTGCTGGTCCTCATGTCAATTTAATAACACTTTCTATGACAAACTACAGCAACATGAATCCAGTAGAGAGATTTTCTCTTCTAAACACTAATATTTATGAAGTTTGTGAATAATTGATTCTCAATGTTCAAAAGAACGCTCTCAGTGGCGGGTCGTGTTAAAATGATCGTATTAAGGAGGTTTTGACACGGACCACGAGCGAAGGCCTCCTCCAGTCTCCAGGAGTCCTCTCTGCTGAAGGGCTGCCAGCAGTCCCTGCCTTCAGTCTTCTGGTTGTGGAACCAGTGGTGCTGGACGGGTTCATAACGCTCAGGAGGCTCGATCATGACCCAGTCAGGACCACCCGTCCCTCCCTCAGCTCCACGACCTGCAACACATCCGTCCACACCGCTTACAGACAGAACTTTAGAGCCTGGAGACGAGAACCGCCCAGGCCTTACATCACTGTTCCGAGGAGCCAACGGATCAAATTAAAACATAAAGGTGAAAAGATGTTTTAAAAAGTGATTTTAAAGTGAAACACACTGAAGAACACAGTACTGGAACAGAAAGAGGATTTAAACAGAACTTTTATTTTATAAACATTTATAATGTTTTAGAACTCATATACATGTATAAGAACTGAAGATATGATTTTATATCCGTCTGTCAATTTCTTTCTATTATACACACACACACACACACACACACACACACACACACACACACACACACACACACACACACACACACACGGATTGATAGATGGATGAAAAAAAACTTTTCTGGAAAGAACAGGCTGGACGTGGACATCAGTCCTGACCTTCATCACATCATTTCTTAAAAATGAACAAATAAACCTCTGACTGTAACCGTGGCACTGACTCACTCACACACACACACACACACACACACACTCACACAAACACACACACTCACACAAACACACACACACTGGGGGGTTTTTACTCTTAAGCAACAAACTCCTGATCAGGACGTCACCGCGAGACGATGTTTGTCGTCTAGTCAAATAAACCAAAGGTCACACTGGAGGGACGTCCCGGGAAGATTTTACTGCGTTAGCCAGATAACTTTAGCCTGATTGGATCGTCCCGTAGAGCATCCTTCTGCTCTTTTCCTGTTGGACACATTTGACTTTGGGCTTAAGTTATCTGGTTAAACTGGGAAATCCTGGATGTTAGACTGACCGAAGGGTCTGTAAAGTAAAATAACCAGGCTGAGTGTTAAAATCTAAACTATCCCCTTCACCTCCTCTACTCCCTCCGTCCTCACCACTCCGCTGTCCTCACTTTCATTAAAACAGGACGAAACAGGTCCTCAGACCGAGCTTCTAAAGACCTTTAATAGATTCATTTAGATATGTGGAACAGCCTGTAACGTGTTGCTATCTTACAGTAATTTATTTCAATATAATTCCTAGATGTGTCTATAATTTAATGTCTTTATTTAGAATTGTTTCTAATTTGATTCAAATTTTAAAATAAAAAAGTTTTTATTAAATGCTTTAAAAAAAAGATTAAGAGTAGGACAATAGTAGTACAAGAAACGTGCTCATAATCCAGAATAAATAGGATTAAGATTTTTGCAGTAATCAAGCAGCACTGCAACAAAAACAAACAAACAAACAAACAAACAAACAAGCCATTTGAGAAATGAAGACACCGGAGGACACACAGGGACTCCTGCGGTAATGGAGACATTAGAGGACACACAGGGACTCCTGCGGTATTGAAGACATTAGAGGACACACAGGGACTGCTGTGCAGTTTTAAAGCCCACAGTAAATGAAGACAGGTAAGAGTGAGACCAGCGGCTCTGAGAACAGTCGCGTCGCGCTGATTGGTCCGCTGATCGGCCCGCTGATTGGCCCGCTGCTCGTCACTAAAGCCGTCCGTTAACGCCGTTCAGACTCACTCCAGCCGCTCTCGCTGCTGTTTCCACACATTTCAAACCAAAAATCCACTTTCACAGCAAATAAACACATTACCCACAGTCCTACCCTCCAGCTCGGACATACGGAGCACCGGTCGGGTCAAACCGCGAAGCTGCACAGCGGACCGGCGCTCTGTGGCGCTGACGTCACCGCCCGAAGGGGGCGGAGATTAATCTATCAAATCAGAGCGGATCAACAAATCAGAGGATCAGAACCGGGGACGGAGATAACCGGGAGGAAGAGGATTAACGCGGTCAGATAAACGATGGACTTCAGGAATACACCTGAGGAGTGAAGCACGAGTACAAGTATTTAAGGATCTGTACTTCGTTACATTTTACACCAAATACCCGTAACTCCCTTCAGTCCCTACAGACTCCTCACCTCAGTCTGAACACACTCCAGAGAACCGTCCGTTATCTTCATTTTTAAAACAAGAACACTCTAATTCCTGTCCTTTTACTTTACACTCTCAGTACATTCCTGTACTTTTACTTTACACTCTCAGTACATTCCTGTACTTTTACTTTGGAGGAAAGAACGAGGGCATGCTTTAATGATAGATTATAACTTGTACTTGCGACGTGCACATTCTACAGATTTCTCTTTATAATCTCTGAGAGGAGCCGATGAATCAGAAGTGCTGCCGTTTGACCTTCGGCCTCTGAAAAGTCCCGAGTGTGGCATCACTTTATTACAGAGAGATTTTATCCTCTGATCTCTCCTCCTTTATCAACGACTCCACACATCGGAAGAAAAGAAAAGCACTGAAGCTTTCTTTACAGAAGTGATCCGAAATCAGAGTAAATACAGTATCTACAGAATTCAAAGTACAGTGTGGTTGATATAATAAAAATGAAAATGATCTTGAATGCAATGAAAAAGTTACTTTGGATACTAGAGACAATTAAAACAAATACACAGCTTATAACAGTAACAACAATAATAATAATAATGTTGTTGTTGTTACAGATGTAAACCGTCATTGGTTGATCATCAGTGTGGAGTTATTCTGAACTGATCTTCTCAGTTCCTAAAGTCCTCTCACCAGGCGTTCTCGGATGTTCTAGCTCTCCGCTGAGCTGTAAAGGGGACCGGACTTTCTCTGTGGCTCCTCTGGAAAAAACTTCCATCCTTTATAAAAACACCCACCTCTAAAGAAGTCGAATGCCAAACCAGCAGGTTGCCTTGAGGTACCCTTGATCAAGGTACCGTCCCCATCACTGCTCCCTGGGTGCTGGATATGTCTGCCCCCTGCTGGACAGTGTGTGTGTGTGTTAAATACAGAGGATGTGTTTGATTGTTTCACCGCGTGCTGTGTTCACAATGACTAATAGTCACTTTCACTTTATGATTGATTTGATTTTACTGCACTTGGTGACGCTGCCTTTTAAACCTGTTCAGGAAAAAACTACCAACTAAATGCTTTAAAATAACTCTTTAATGCTTTTAATAATCTTTAACACAGGAGCCATTTAGAAAGTTGGCCTTATGAAAATAATATCTGAATTTAAAAACGGTGACACTATTTTTAGACTGTTGTCCCTTAATTAGAAAGTAAATCCAAAATTGGTTGAAAATACATCTCAAGCCTGGTTGGTTGAGCCCCATGGTGGAGGTGAAGACACTTCCTTGAGCAACAAGAGAAATCGGCCAATCAGCTGCCTGCTCTCTCTCAATAAAGTCTGGTGATGTTTTCAGACGTAGGAACATCAGTGTGTCCGGTATGTCCTCAAGAACCAAACAGCAGATGGGCTCTTAGAACCTTTATTAACACACCATCATTAACAGCGGTCCATTTATGCTGATCACACACACACACACACACACCTGTCATCTTCTCATTGTGCTGTAAAACAGGGAAGCAGGATTTATCATTTAGTCAGAAAACGTCAGTCCATAACTGAGGACTAAATGACTCATTTTCTAAGCCACTTGTCCTGATTAGGGCCGTGGGCGATGCTGGAGTCTATTCCAGTTCTCACAGGGGAAAAGGCGGTACACACCCTGGACAGGAAACCAGCCCATGGCAGCACAGACACACACAAACACCTACAGGACAATTTAACACCTCCGGTCCAACTGACGTGCAGGACTTTGGACGGTTGGAGGAAACAGGGAGAACACGTCCACTCCAGACCATCCCGCCTGGGAATCAACCCAGGACCTTCTCGCTGTGAGGAGACCGCGCTACCCTCCGCACCACCAGCACAAAAACAGCTGCAGAACCAGTGGGCGGAGTCTGGAGCAGGGCGCTGTTTTAAAGGTGTGTAAGAGAAATTGGTCCCTTTTAAATTACACAACACGAGCAGAGGAAAGAACCGGGATCTGCAGCTCCGCACAGTTCATACAAAAAAAATAATAATGAGCTAAAAAGACATGATTCACTGAAGACACTTTCCAGTATGTTCCGCTTCCGTACGGGGTGGACGAGGTCCTATAGAGGTAGGAGGTAGCCGGTGTTTGGCTGTTTGCGGTCCTGCGCCGTCGGCGTCGTCTCTCGGAGGCGGAGCGGACGGTGGCAGTCCGACTCGTCCAGCGCGGGGTAATGCTGACGGTAGCACAGGTAGGAGAAGGCCAGTCCCAACAGAGACCCCACCAACACATCTGTAGGAAACATCACACACACACACACACACACACAGTCCCAAACTCAAAATCTCACTTCTGACCTTCTGTCCTTCATGCAGACGTGGAAGTAGGACGTCCTCTAGAGGAGGTAAAGTGAAGCTGTTTGCTGCAGCGCCGGTGATCTGTGATGGTTTACGTTTATTTATTACATTTGAAGACGATTCAGGAATGCTGAATGCTGAATACTTTATTACAGAAGAGATTTTATCCTCTGATCTCTCCTCCTTTATCAACGACCCCACACATCGGAGGAAAAAGAAAAGCACTGAAGAGTAATTTCTGCCAATCTTTCACTTTAAATATGAAACTGCAGCTTTCTTCTTCTTTTCTTCTTCTGTCAGCAGCTCATCTGTCTCCATGTCCTCTACATCTTCCTCTTTCACACAGTTCCCCTGCATGCCCTCTCTCACCACATCTATAATCCTCCTCTTTGGTCTTCCTCTTCTCCTCTTTCCTGGCAGCTCCATCAACATCCTCCTCCTGATCTACTCCTCACGTCCAAACCAACACAGCCTCACTTCTCTCACTTGTCTGCCACTACCGTCCTGTAAAACTTAATAAACTGCAGCTATACAGGAGTAAACACTTCACCTTGCCAGTGGTGTTTGTAGTCGCAGGTTCTGGAGAGGGCGATCATGATGGCGAAGAGGAGCGGAGCGAGGAAGGCGCAGAGCCTCCAGGCCTTCCCTCGGCCAGCCGGACTGAAACAGTGCAGCTTCCCTGCGATGTACAGCGCCGTAAATCCCAGTCCAGCGAAGGCAACTGAACACAGAACAGAACCACACACTCAGAACCCGAATTAGACCCCTTTATATTTACATCCCCCTTTATCAGAAAGTCCTCAACAGATCCGCAGGAGACCATTTCTGATCAAACAGCTGGATAGGTTTGTGGCTCCAACGTTCAAATAACATCTGTGGGGAGTTTCTAATAAAGTGGCCGGTAACGTTACTAGCAGCATTTCTAAAAGCAGCCTGAGCGTTCGGGATGGAGTGATTACAGGACGAATGTCCGCTGGGAAAACTCTTCCGACCCTCCGTAACCACTTCTGGATCACCACTGCAGCGCAGCTCCGGATTCATCTGACCGTCCGGAAAACAGCGGTAAAAGAAATCAGGACGTGGCCTGGAGGAGGACAAAACGAGAGAAAACAGAGTAAACAAGGAGGAGAAAGTCACTATTCCTTGATTATTCCTCTCATTTTCCAACTATTTATTTTATGTAGCCTTCACTCAAGCTTGGTCAGGTCTAATGCTGGGAACCTTCAAAATCTAAACAGAATCCTGTGTGGTTTGGGACACAGCCCATCTGAAAACAAACCAGAACGATGTAGTAAAGATTCAACTAAAAACAATCTTTGATTAAATGTTTTGCTGTAAACACGTATGAACGACTAGTGTCCACTCCTTCATTCCCTCCCCAGAGACAGAGACACGTCCAACGGTATAAGTCCACCGTCTCCTCCTCTGGACTTTGTCTCTCTGCTGGAGTCTATAGGACTGTCTGTTTTGCCCTCCAGGGGGGCGGGGCTTTAAGGGTGTGACATCAAATAAAGAGTAGGAATCAGGGAAAAGGGTTTCGAGCGCTCACCTCCCCACAGCCAGTTTCACAGTGTTTGTGAAAACTCCATTCAGCACCAGGGTCAACGTCATCGCTGAGAAACACACACACACACTTAACACCAATACACTCCTCACATCATTAAGACATTGGTTCCAGTGTTCCTGTGAACGGTCGCTCACCCAGAGAAGCCTCTCTGAGCTCCCCCTTTTCCGTCTGTTTCAGGAAGGAGAACAGGAGGATGGTGGCGAGTGGTGTGAAGAGAGCGATGCTCTGTAGCAGAAGAGAACAAAAGGCCAAAAGATGAATAATCCAGTTCTTCAGGGATTACTCGATTCCCTTTCGCAGGAACCAGAAACGAGAGGGCCAGAAAGAAGGCAGGAGGTCACTTACGAACATGAGGGAGGTGGGAACGCGGTCGTTTTTCACGTGCCTGAACTTATAGAGCCACAGCTCCTCCGGCTGGATCTCCCTGCTGAACGGAGTCAGTTCCTCCGTCACCCTGAAAACACAGCGACAGCGGTGTGTGTTACAGCTCCGGCGACATCCTGTATCCAACCGGCCTTCGGCCATGGTGGCGTTGCCATGGTTACAGTAACCACAGGAAAACCGAGGAGGTGAAGAGGGAGGAGTTTAAATACTGGTGGTGGACAGTTCAGAGTAACGGCGAGTGTGGAAGAGAGGAGAAGAAGTGAGTGTAGGCAGGAATGGGTGGAGGAGGGAAGTGAGACCAGCTATGTTATACAGGCTGGAGATGGTGATGAAAAGATAGGAGGCGAGTTGGAGGTGTCAGAGTTAAAAGATGCTGAGATCTGTTTTAGCAGGGACAAGGATGGACAAGATTAGGGAGGAGTAAATTAGAGGGACAGCTCAGGTTGGACAGTTTGGAGAGGAAGGGAGACTGTGTTGGTTTGGACATGTCCAGAGGAGAGATGAGGATTATATCAGGAGAAAGAAGTTGAGGATGGAGGAGAAGTGGAAGGACAAAGAGGAGGTTTATGGATGTGGTGAGACAGGACAGGAAGACATGGAGACGGATGATCTGTGGAGACCCTAACAGGAGAAGCTGAAAGGTGTAGAGGTCTGAGTGTATGTTTTGTCTTTTTGAAGTGGACGGACTCACAAGAAGACGGCGAGGAGCAGCAGACGGACGACAACCTCGCCGATGAAGGCGGTGTCCAAACTCTTCCTCATCTTCGGGACAGGTGCGTCGGTGCAGTCCACTCCCCCGGTTCCCTGCGGGTCAGGAGGATGGCGGGTTTATTCTGTGTCCTCAGAGGAGGCTCCCCTAAATCCCCCCTCAGTGTACCTGTCCCGCCATATTAAAGGGCCCATTTCACACACTTCGGCTCAGCCAATCGAACCAGATCTCATTTACATATTAAAGGCATGGTAGCAGAACCTGGTGTTTGTGAGATATGGGCCCTTTAAGGTGCTCAGAGTGCTTCAGACAAATTTAAATCGCCCCATGCAACATAATTAAGCAGGGACAGTGCTGGTGAATGTCCCCGAACGTCTGAATGTCCCTCACAGACACGGACTGGTGGTGGAGACGCTGCCTGATACCGGAGACGTTCTTTGGAGAAGATTTTGGAGAGAACTGAACCCGTTCATGGAGGGACACGAACATCATCATCACTGTCCCATAGAGACACGTTCAGCTTCACTGGGGGACATAAGACGCACACATCCGGTTCCATTCACCACCACTGGAGAGTTCACATCATAAAGGGGGAATTTTGGAAAACTGGGTGGAGTCGTCCTTTAAAGAACATGAAGAATTCTGGGGGGGTGGGTACACCTGTACAGGTGATAATGTGAACCCAAGACAAGGCAGGAAGATGGAGAGGAGGAGGAGGAAATGGATCTGTCACCATCGTTGTAAGTTTAAGGAGGCCACAGTTTGTTCTTTTTTTAGTTTTTAGAAAGAGAAAGGTGGAAAAATGACCAATTATAAAGCATCCCGGAAAGATACAGGACTGAAGTAAAGGATGATGGGAGTTTTTGAATGTTAGAGCCCCGAAAAAAAGGTTTAAAACGAGTTTGAAGTTGGCTTGTGAGAAATTTTTCCGTTCCACCTTAAATGGGGCTGCAGTTACATTGTGGCGCCACAATGTAACTGCAGCCCCATTTAAGGTGGAACGGAAAAAATCCATCCAGGAAGCCACTCTTACAAAAACCAAACCGAACGGAACTGGAGCCTTCATCATCATCATCATCATCATCGTCATCATCACCATCTTCATCATCCTCCTTCTCCTCCTCCTCGCCGTCTTTTGTGGGACCCGAACATTTTCGTACAGACCTTCTCTTTCTCCCCGATCGCGTCCGGACGACTCAGTCATGTACCTTCCGTGGGTTTAATTCGCTCCAGCATCGCCCGGACCACCTTAAAAACCGGCCCCTCCACTCGCACACAGCGCCGTCCCGGAGCAAAACCGAACCGACCGCCCGCAGAGGAGACACGTCACGTCGACACGCGCGCCCTCTGGCGGTCAGCGATGGGAAAATATACAATTTGGGGCGCGTCCCAATCCGCGCGCTCACTTCCTTTCTTAGTGCCCTTCGAAAACATCCCTTCTCCCATAAATGATACATTATTTTAGACAAAACACAGCTTTAAAAAACTAAAGATCTAAAAAGTTAACATTTTAAGTTACTCGACGATTGTTCAGAATCTTCCAGGAAACGCAAAAAAAATATTTTATTTTAAACCCTTTTTAATATTTATTCCTCATTTCCCAAATGACTGAGCTTCAGATACTTTAGTCAAAAAATCTCAGGTTTAAACATCATTTTAGGCTTTTAAAAGCAACAGAACTCCCACATTTAGAATTTATTGGACCTTTTTTTTTTTTTTTACTTTTCTTCATTATTTTTGGGAGATTTTACCTTCTGGAGACACTGATCACCTGAAACCTTCTCTCCTTTAATTAGTGTTTCTGAAAGTGTCCACCCAGAGAGAGAGGACAGTTCTACTGAGTGATGGGGGAGAGGGAGGACCAC